>CM061227.1:44189438-44899639 GCA_030844895.1 Ambrosia x helenae | reverse complement strand
GGTCCATCCCGCATCCACGGTTCACCTTAATATCACGTGGAACGATAACAATCACCCGCGCTCGCCCCATAAAAGATGGTCAACGAATCTAGGTGGGATTGTCAATCCAATAGATCTATCACTGTATATCGTCGCTTGGCACAACTAATGATTATGTAAGTTTAAGTTTAAGTCTAATAGTATTTGTCTAAGTCATGAGGCATTAAAGTTTACAACTAGACATGTATGTAGAATTGCTTAAGTATAAGTTTCAAGTATAAAGAATTGCATAAACAAGGTTACGTAAACTCACCTTAGCAAAGTGTTTTAAGTCTCGTGAAATAGAATATGTGTAGGCCAACGTCGCCAAGTATTACCCTATGTTTAAGGTAATAAATAAGTCTAAGTCTTTCTAGTCTACAAGTATTTTCTAGGGTTCCTAATTTGGGGATAAGGATTCGTTTAATTATTAAATAAATTGTTTAATACATAAAAGAAATTCGAAAAATAAATAAACAAAAGTCTTTTTGTAGGTTTTTGATTAAGGATGATCACATTATATAAGGTTTTAAGTATAAAAATAATTTTTATAAAATTATTTTCTAAAAATTGAATATTTAGTCTATTTATTTCTATTTTGTCAAAATATAACTTTAATAACTAAAAATAATAAATTTAAAGAATTTTTAAATTAAATTTGTATTTCTGTTCTAATGGACAGAAATAATTTATATAAAATTTGTGTGCAAAAATGCTGAAAAATGAATTTATTATGATTTATTTATGATTAAAAATAACAAAAATCGATTAAAAATATTAAATAAAATGATTTTTTTCAGAAATAAAAACTATTTCTGGAATGTTTATTGTTTATAAACTTAGAATAATTTTTGTAGAATTTTATAAAATCGTTTTGATATTTTTATAGAATTTTATAATTATAAAGAATAAACTTGATATAATAATATATATATAAATAAATAAATAATTTTTGGAAAACTAAAAACTGTATGAAAACTTTCTATTAGAATATCATAAAATAATTTTTGTAGAATTTTAATAAGCATTTTTAGTATTTTAAAACTATTTTTAAAAATAAAATGAATATATAAGTATAAAGGGTTATTTTATTAAAAAAAAAAAAACGGGTTTGTATGTGCTAGGGGTCGAACCCGCGTCAAACCCGGGTCTGGGTTTTAAATCACAAGCCCAGACCAGTTGGTCTGGACCCTGAGAACGAATAATCTAGGTTCGAATTAATTAAATAGTCTATATGAATCAGTTATATAATCCTTTTAAAAAGAAAGAAACGAATGCGTGGAAAGAGGACTCGAACCCTGGCCTTATGGCCGGTTCGTGTCTTAGCAAACAGAAGCCACACCAACTGATCTAACTGATCAGTTGGTGATGAATGTTGTTTGTGATAACTAAATAATGAGGTCTGCAGATCGTTATTATCCCCAAATCAAGAACACGAGCCCAAGTTTTTCAATAATCAAAACGAACAAGCAATAACCAGATTATTCATGGTTATTGCTGTTCTATGGCCGATAAACAAACCCCAACAAAAAATTAAACTTACGAACTGAAATCGTGGATGTAAAGCTCGGTCAACCGTAAAGTCAAACGTGAACGATTGAAGATTGAAATGGGATTTTTAGGAGAAATTGATAGTGGGGATAGTGTATTCGGCGATTTGGGACTGAGGATGAATGCTCAATTTATAGCATACACCCGTGTGATTGATTTGGTATGTTTGACTCGTTATAAAAACAATGACCGCGATGAATGACACGATTATGGTATGCATAGATGATGATTATCGTGTTGAGTACCGTATTAGTCAAACAATCAACAATTTAACCATAACAGGGTTTGGAAACACGATTGATTGTGTAATTATGGGAATTGGATCGCAGTTGACTTTTCAATAGTCAACTGCACATCTAAACACAATATTACATATATACCAGTCAAGTTAAAACAAGTTAAGGCTGTAGACCAGCTGGTTATGTCTTTGTGTTTGTGTGAACCCAGCCTTGGGCACGGGTTTCGAACCCAGCCCAGGCTTTAATTTTTTTGACATAATTTCACCACTATAATAGTATTAATACATTTATAGTATGGTTTCTAAGAGTCCAAGCGTGTCACGAAATATTTTTATAAGGGACGATAATGATAAAAAATCGACGTTTTATAATAAATGTCGTAACGTACAATAGAATTAAATGCAAATGTTACAGTCCTCCCCCTACTTTTAGGAACTTCGTCCCGAAGTTGGAGTTGGAGAGTCTGGTGGAAAAAGGTGTGGGTACTTAGACTTCATCTGGTCCTTGCGTTCCCAAGTGAACTCTGGACCTCGTTTAGATTCCCAACGAACCTTAAACGATTGGAATCGACTGCGCTGAGTTTCTTGACTCCAGTATCCACTATCTCAACGGGTTTCTCGACAATGTGCATAGTTTCATCGATCTGCACATCTTCAAGAGGGACATGGAGGTTCTCATCTGCTAAGCATTTCTTGAGATTCGAAACGTGAAAAGTTGGGTGAACATTGCTTAACTCAGGTGGAAGATCAAGTTTGTAAGCCACTTTTCCAATCCTGTCAAGCACTTTGAATGGGCCTACATATCGAGGAGCTAGTTTTCCCTTTCTACCGAAGCGAATTACTCCCTTCCAAGGGGATACCTTAAGAAGTACAAGGTCCCCGACTTGAAATTCCAAGGGCTTACGACGTTTATCAGCATAGCTCTTCGTCGACTTCTAGCCTTGAGAAGATTATCCTGAATGAGTTGGATTTTATCTGTGGTTTCCTGGATCAGTTCAGGTCCAGTGATCTGGGCTTCACCAACCTCAGTCCAACAATAGGTGAACGACACTTACGACCATAGAGTGCCTCGAAAGGAGCCATGTTAATGCTGGCATGATAACTGTTGTTGTATGAAAACTCGACCAAGGAAGATGAGAATCCCATGCGCCACCAAAATCGATGACACATGCCCTGAGCATATCCTCAGTGTCTGGATGGTCCGTTCGGTCTGACCATCTGTTTGAGGGTGATAAGCAGTACTCAGGTTTAGCTTGGTACCCAAAGCGTCTTGTAAAGAATCCAAAAGTGAGAGGTGAAACGACCATCACGATCAGAGATAATGTCCAAAGGTATACCATGGCGACATACGATTTCACTCACGTACATCTTCGCTAACCTTTCCACAGAATATTTCTCACGAATTGGTAAAAAATGGGCTGACTTGGTCAAGCGGTCAACGATTACCCAAATGCTGTCAAAACCTTTGGGTGTACGAGGGAGTTTAGTGATGAAGTCCATTGCTATGCTCTCCAATTTCCATACAGGAATTTTTGGTTGTTCAAGCATACCAGATGGTCGTTGATGTTCAGCCTTGACCTTTGAACAATTAAGGCACTTTGCAACGAAAAGAGCGATATCTTTCTTCATACCAGGCCACCAATACGAATAACGAAGATCTTGACATCTTGTCAGCTCCAGGATGTATAGAATAACGAGACTTATGAGCCTCGTTCATAAGGAAGGTACGAAGATCATCACGGTCAGGAATCCAAAGTCGATTGAGAAAATAAAGTAGACCATCAGGTTTGGTTTCAAGTTGAGTCTCAGCACTACAAGACATTTCCTCGTACATGTTACCTTGGGTGACTGAAGTATGTTGAGCCTGGAGGATACGATCCTGAAGATCAGTACGAACTCTCGCACAATGAAGTTTGATGCGCTCTTTACGACTGAGTGCGTCAGCCACAACATTCACTTTGCCAGGATGGTAACGAATCTCGCAATCATAGTCGTTAAGTAACTCAACCCAACGTCGTTGCCTCATGTTAAGATTTTTCTGGTCGAAGACATGTTGGAGACTTTTGTGGTCCGTGAAAACCACACATCTCTTTTCCCGTGTATTTTGTATATTATTTGGTCAAGTTTTTATTCGTTTCGTGTCATTTTTATTATGTATTTATTATTTTAATTATTTTGTAGGTGTTCGTGTGAAATGAGCTCAAAACGAAAGAATTTTAATCGAGACACGAACACCTGAGAGGAGGTGGTCATGGACGTTGGAGCCTAAACGAGAAACTTTGGTCAAGTCAAGATCACCTAAGTCGAGAGCACGGAGTATAATATTATTTATAATAATAATATATATAAAAAAAAGAAATAGAATATTGAAAAAAAACAAGTCAAGCCTCGTGGACTTGTGTTGGGCTCAACAAAACTTAAAAAAAAAAACCCTAAATGGCGAGATATTGGAGGGTGCAATATTAATTTTGAGGGGCACATTATTTAAAGGAGAAGATATTATTTTCGAGGACATCATATATTTATTTGGAAGAACACATCAACGAAGAAAAGGAGAGTCAGCCGCAAAAAGCCAAAGGGAATAAGGCGAGATCGGACACAACAGCTCCTAATTGAATAGAGGATTAATTGAAGGCCAGGAACGCACGGGTTCAAGACTATAGCTACGGGTTCAACTATAATAAATTTTAGTTTTTATATTTATTTACTTTGTGTTCATGAATATTGAGACCATGATTAATTTTATTTTGAACCTGTGTTTTTATCGCTTTCTATGACTATGAGTAGCTAAATCTTGAACCACTACCTAGGTTGTATGATGACTGCGTGTTAAATTTATAGTTCTCGGTTTTGGATTTATTTTTGAATGGTTAATGTTTAGGTAACGATTTGGTTGGTGTTTATTATGATGTGTGTGCATGTTTAAGTCTAATTTATTATCTTTGATAGTTCCATAAACGTCTTAGTGAATGTCTTTCATGTTTGGATGTTTATTAGGGTTACCTGCTTAGTGCTTGTAGCTTAGTTTGTGGTTTTGGATCCAAAAGCCATAGGAACTTGATTAGAGAATTTAGAGGACTTAAGTATTCTTCCATTCTTGAGACCGGGAGGTGATGGAATGTTGGGTTGTCTAGAGCTTTAGGTGTTAGGTTTTGGGTGAGACCGGGAGGTGATCCTATCCTAGTTGTCTTAAGTTTCTTGCAATTCCAAGTCATAGTTAACCCAATTAAGTTACTCCTTTACATCTTCGGGTGTATTATGATTAGAGAGACCGGGAGGTGATCGAGTCAGTAGAGTACCTTTACATTCTTAGTGAGGTGAGACCGGGAGGAGATCTAGCACGTCTTAGGGTTTCTTAAGTTATTTTTAGAATCTGGTATCCATTCAGTTTTCCATTACTGAGAGTTGTGAGTTTGCATGTAGGATTCTTGGCCTAGGTAGTTGCCTTCCTGTCCTGATATTTTCCTCAATTATCCTTGCTGTCTTTTTATCTTATTTATTAATTTTATTTTATTTTAATTAATTATTTAAAAAAACCAAAAATAAACTTTTAAACCATTTATTTTAAGTCTTAGTCGAGTCTAGTTTTGTTTTCTAGTAGTGTCATGTGGGTTCGATACTCGGACTTACTTAGTCTATACTGCATTGATAGGTACACTTGCCTGTCGTGTGGTCTAGTATAGTTGAGTCTGTTTTATATTACTAGGTGTCTAGGTTAAGTAGTTATTTTTAGACCATACATAGCACATCAAGTTTTTGGCGCCGTTGCCGGGGACACTTGGCGATTGCGAAATTAGCTTTGATTAGGACGTCATGATTAATTGGTCTTATTTGAGTCTTTTTGGTTTTTAGTGTGTCTAGAGAGTCTTAGGTTTTTATTTTCTTTTTGTGTTTTTTTTTTAGATTTTTTGTTTATATTTCATTTATCTTTGTTCTTCTTTACGCGTTTTATTTTTCTATCTGTCTTGCAATTTTATGCCACGTACTCGTTCGCAGGGACCATCTGAGCCAATCATACCAAAGCCCGAGCGAGACATTGTTGACATTCGGAGGGAACTTCGTCGTGCTATCAACCGAACCAAAAAGGTACGTTTTTCTCTCCCTGCTACTATCATGGGCGACGCTCAACCACCTAGACGTACTGTCCACCAGATGGCCTGTGAGGGAGCCACGGGAGTGAGAACTCCCATTACTCGGGCTGCCATGCCCAATAACCACACTTGGCAAATCCCCTCACACGTTATCAACACCATCGCCCATACCGCCCAGTTCAATGGCCTGGATGATGAGGATGCTCCAAGCCATCTGTCCCGTTTTGTGTGCATTTGTGACACCTTTGGTTTGACAGGTGTCACCCCAGACACGATCTATCTTAGAGTTTTTCCATTTTCTCTGTCTGGGCGTGCTGCCACTTGGTTGGATACTCTTCCCAGGATTCCATCACTACCTGGGAAGACTTGAAAACCAAGTTTCTGAAAAAAATATTATCCTCCTTCTAAGGCCGCTCGCATTAGAGACCAGATCCACTCGTTCCGAATGGATCCAGACGAGCCATACCACTTGGCCTGGGAGAGGTTCAACACTTTGTTGAACAAGTGTCCCCAGCATGGACTTTCTGATTGGGCCCTTGTAGAGAAATTCTACAATGGCCTTACTTATGCTACGCGGCAGATGTTTAACACTGCTGCTGGGGGGACACATTATGGATAAAAAAGACCCGATGAGTGTAAGGACATGTTTGAGAGTTTTGCTCTAGCTGAACAGCAGACCCCAGCCCACGGGGATTCCATCCCAGTTACTAGGACTACCTCCTCCACTACTAGAGGTGTTCATCAGGTCACTCCTGAGACTAGTATGGCTGCTGCTATAGAGGCTTTAGCGAGAGAGGTTAAAGAGCTTAAGATGAGTGCACGCAAGTGTGAGATTTGTAGGGGTGGACACGACACCATAGACTGCCCAGTAGGAAACCGTGAGCATGTAGATTATTTGGGTAGTTCTAACCGGGGAAATGGTAATAATTATAACTCGGGGTGGAGGAACCAATCTAATTCTGGGTGGAGGTCTGATAGAGGAGACATAGGTGATAGTTCAGGTTCTAGTTTGAAGAGGATAGAGGAGATGATAGCTAGTCAGAGTCAGATGCTCACTCAGCTGGTTGCAAAAGACCAGCAAACCACTCAGAAACTTGAGGAGCATGACCTAATGCTTAGGAACCAGCAGAATACTTTGTTAGACCTAGAAAGAAAAATAGGAGATATTTCACATAAACTCTCTGTTAGGTCACCAGGTACTTTCCCTAGTAACACTGAGGAGAACCCTAAGGGTACAGCGATGGCTGTGAGCACTCGTAGTGGTAGGGGTGCGACTGAGAGAGTAGAGATACCGGTTGAGGATGAGGAGGAACCGGTAGATGAGGAGATAGAGTTAGAGACACCTGCTAGGACACCTTCTATAGTAGCTACATCTAGTCCTGTGTCTAGCAGTAAGGGTCCTTCTGAGAGAGTAGTGGTGGATAGAGAGAGTGAGAGGCAGGTAGAGCCCACTAGAGTGTATAAGCCCTAGGTTGTTGCAGAATAAGATAGATCACCAATATGATAAATTTATTGAACTTATTAAGCAACTTAAGGTGAACCTACCCTTCGTAGAAATCCTCCAGAGCATGCTTAAATATGTTAAGTTCCTCAAGAACATCATGGCTAATAAGAAAAAGCTTGAGGAACTTTCACAGGTTAGTTTGAGTGAGGAGTGTTCTGCAGTCTTGCAGAATAAGCTGCCAGTTAAGATGGATGATCCTGGTAGTTTTATCATTCCATGTTCCATAGGTGACCTGTCCATTAAGAATGCTCTTGTTGACCTAGGTGCTAGTGTTAATTTAATGCCATACTCCATTTTTAAGCAACTAGACCTAGGAGAACTTAAGCCCACCCGCATGTACATCTAGCTGGCGGACAAGTCCACCAAATTCCCTCGTGGTATTATTGAGAATCTTTTAGTTAAGGTGGATAAGTTCGTGTTTCCTGTGGATTTCGTAGTGTTAGATATGCCTGAGGATGATGCCGTGCCATTGATTTTAGGTCGTCCTTTCTTGGCTACTTCTAGAGCTGTGGTAGACATGGGTGAGGGTAAGTTGAGCATAGGTGTCGGGGAAGAGCATGTTGAGTTTGGGATTAAGCCTAGGATGAGAGGAGATTTGTTAGATGAGTTACAGGCTATAGATGATCATCTGGATCATGAGTTGGAGAAATTAATCCCTAAGGAGATTGAGAGTAGCAGAAGAAAAGGGAAGGAGAAAGAGACGGTAAGTGTTGTGAATTGGTGGATGAATTTACCGGGTAGGTATAGGAATAGGAAAGAACCCGAGAGAAAGGAAGAAGTTTTGAAGGTGTATGATTTCTGGGGTGGTTCGTATTGCAAGGAGAAGCCACCCGATGCTAGAGTGATTGATGCATAGGCACACTTGGATGCTTCCGAGTTGTAGAGTTTGTAGAGTTCAAGGATTTTTTTTCTTTGTTTTCGGTTTGTGTTTGTTTTGTTTTGCAGGTTTTTGTGTTTGTTTGGCAAGGACAGCTCACATCATGAGCGAATCCTAGGTATTTATTTATATATTTATATGATTGGGATTTTTTGTGGAGGTTTGGGTAATAAAAGAATTTTTTTTTCTTTTTCTAAACATTAAATTTGATTAATTTCTGCGAAAAAAGGTTCTTCGTGTAATGCGAGGAGCCTGGGCTGACCTGTTCGCTATACACGAATAGTAATTACCCGGAAAGTTATATTTTATTCGCTCGCGACGCGCGTTGAGATCACCAGTGTCCTTCACGTTGCGCGAGTTAAGTAGAAAAAAAAAATTCCACCCTATTTTCTTCCACCACCATTCACCATCATTTCATCACATCTTTTACCATCACCCACCACTTTCCACCGTCTTGCCTTCCAAGTACGTTTCCTGCATTTTTGTATATTGAGTCGGTTGAGTCTGTAATTTTTTTTAGAGTCTTTTATTTTATTTTTAGTCAGTTTTCTCTTAACCCACTTTGGGGATATCTTCCTTCAAGTGTGGGGATGATGGAGAGAGTCTTTATTTTTGAGTCATTGGTTTGTCTAATATATTTTATTGCAGGTTTGGATCTAGCCACCCGTACTCAATCTCCATTCGGGTGGGGACGACCCAACAATCATTTAAGGCAACCACTTGTTTTTATATTTTCCTTTTAGTTTTTATTTGTCAGGTTTGAGTCAGAGGCCGCGAATGAAATGTTATACGGCCTGGTTTAGAAGGACAGCTTCAGATCGCTTGCAGCTACATTGCTTATACCCAGGAGAGTCTGTTTCTTTTTGTTGTATTTTTTTATTTCTACTTTATTTTATTCCACTCTCACATTGAGGACAATGTGTCGTTCAAGTGTGGGGATGGAGACTTCGTTTTTATTTTTAGGTAGTTTGAGTCATAAATTTTAAAAATCCAAAAAAACAAAAAATAGAAATCCAAAAAAAAAAAATTGAAAAATTGAAAAATTGAAAAATGTCCCTGATTTTTTGTGCATTTTATATGGAAAATGATAGTAAAATTGGGATTTTTGGTTTTCAAAATATTATATATATGAGAATATAAATAGATTGAAAGCGTGTTTGCTTAAGATGTGTCGGTAGGCCCAGCTAGCTTTGAAAGGTCATAGGATTGTTCTTAATATACCTTAATAATCATGATATCTTGTGGGTTCTCATCTTAGGAGAAACGGTAGAACTTAAACCGCTGATAGTAATTAGAGGTACCACTGTAGGTTGAAAGCCCATATGTATTATTAATTAAATGGCACACTTGATCCTTTTTATGATAATAAATCCGGTGAAAAGTGCCGCAAAAAAAAAAAATCCACATGTCCATCAATTGAGCTAGACAAAAAAAAAAAAACGGAAGCCTCTGATCGAAACTCCCTCGAGGTCAAGTTGAAAAAAAAAATACCGAAGTCATGCTGTCGCTCTTGGGGATGGTGACTCTGATTGAGACAACCTTTGGGTTAGGTAGGAAAAAACAAATGTGTCTAAGCTCATAAACTTCATCCATCATCCATCATAAATTTAATTTTTAATACATTAGGGAGTTTAGTTTGCAGTGGTTGGTAAATCTATAAGGTTTAACCTTTGCTCCGAAATCTTGAGGTAGGATTAGGTGAAGCCGGATACCTTGAGTGTGAGACCCATAGATTGATTGTAAACATGAACTTAATTGCTACACATGATTGGGGCCTGATTAGCTAGTGGTTGGGTTTAGGTGGACAACAATACCGACAGTTTTGGTTGATGCGTGATTAAATCTTAATTAATGTACCTAAGAGTTTTTGAAACCGAGATTCCTGATTATGATTCCATTGCAGTCTTTTTCGGGGACGAAAAAGGTTTAAGTGTGGGGATGTTTGATGTGTTGCAAAACACATCTCTTTTCCCGTGTATTTTGTATATTATTTGGTCAAGTTTTTATTCATTTCGTGTCATTTTTATTATGTATTTATTATTTTAATTATTTTGTAGGTGTTCGTGTGAAATGAGCTCAAAACGAAAGAATTTTAATCGAGACACGAACACTTGAGAGGAGGTGGTCATGGACGTTAGAGCCTAAACGAGAAACTTTGGTCAAGTCAAAATCACCTAAGTCGAGAGCACGGAGTATAATATTATTTATAATAATAATATAAAAAAAAAAGAAATAGAATATTAAAAAAAAAAAACAAGTCAAGCCTCGTGGACTTGTGTTGGGCTCAACAAAACTTAGAAAAAAAACACCCCTAATTGGCGAGATATTGGAGGGTGCAATATTAATTTTGAGGGACACATTATTTAAAGGAGAAGATATTATTTTCGAGGACATCATATATTTATTTGGAAGAACACATCAACGAAGAAAAGGAGAGTCAGCCGCAAAAAGCCAAAGGGAATAAGGCGAGATCGGACACAACAGCTCCTAATTGAATAGAGGATTAATTGAAGGCCAGGAACGCACGGGTTCAAGACTATAGCTACGGGTTCAACTATAATAAATTTTAGTTTTTATATTTATTTACTTTGTGTTCATGAATATTGAGACCATGATTAATTTTTATTTTGAACCTGTGTTTTTATCGCTTTCTATGACTATGAGTAACTAAATCTTGAACCACTACCTAGGTTGTATGATGACTGCGTGTTAAATTTATAGTTCTCGGTTTTGGATTTATTTTTGAATGGTTAATGTTTAGGTAACGATTTGGTTGGTGTTTATTATGATGTGTGTGCATGTTTAAGTCTAATTTATTATCTTTGATAGTTCCATAAACGTCTTAGTGAATGTCTTTCATGTTTGGATGTTTATTAGGGTTACCTGCTTGGTGCTTGTAGCTTAGTTTGTGGTTTTGGATCCAAAAGCCATAGGAACTTGATTAGAGAATTTAGAGGACTTAAGTATTCTTACATTCTTGAGACCGGGAGGTGATGGAATGTTGGGTTGTCTAGAGCTTTAGGTGTTAGGTTTTGGGTGAGACCGGGAGGTGATCCTATCCTAGTTGTCTTAAGTTTCTTGAAATTCCAAGTCATAGTTAACCCAATTAAGTTACTCCTTTACATCTTCGGGTGTATTGTGATTAGAGAGACGGGAGGTGATCGAGTCAGTAGAGTACCTTTACATTCTTAGTGAGGTGAGACCGGGAGGAGATCTAGCACGTCTTAGGGTTTCTTAAGTTATTTTTAGAATCTGGTATCCATTCAGTTTTCCATTACTGAGAGTTGTGAGTTTGCATGTAGGATTCTTGGCCTAGGTAGTTGCCTTCCTGTCCTGATATTTTCCTCAATTATCCTTGCTGTCTTTTTATCTTATTTATTAATTTTATTTTATTTTAATTAATTATTTAAAAAAAACAAAAATAAACTTTTAAACCATTTATTTTAAGTCTTAGTGGAGTCTAGTTTTGTTTTCTAGTAGTGTCCTGTGGGTTCGATACTCAGACTTACTTAGTCTGTACTGCATTGATAGGTACACTTGCCTGTCGTGTGGTCTAGTATAGTTGAGTCTGTTTTATATTACTAGGTGTCTAGGTTAAGTAGTTATTTTTAGACCATACATAGCACATCAGTGGTTCAGGCTAAGCCTGAGGATTTTGTCCTATTAATCTAATGGTGGATCAGGATTGCAGCAGACGAATAAGAGCAGTCAACTTGTAAAGGCTTAGGGTTGTATAAGGTGTAGGATAGGGATAAGATTAAGGAAGCAATTAGGGTTACAAGTAACAGAAGCAAGTACTGTTTTAAATCCCTAAGGTTATAGTCTAGATTATTTTTCTAATAACCTAATTCCCTATAACCTGGCTCTGATACCAATCTGTAACACCCCAACCGATGGCGGAAACATCGAGGTGTCACATAAGAATTATTGTTCAGTAGCACATGGTATTCAAGTTTTAATTGAAATTTATTTAAAGTAAAATATCCAAAATTTGAAAATACATATCAAAGTCTTGAATGAAATTCTAGTACATCAAATAACCAAACAAAGCATAAACTTCAATTATCTCCTCATGCTAGCTCTAGACTTCAAGCATCAATATTCCCTGTTGAGTTTGGAAAAATGGGGGGGGGGGGGTCAACTAGAAGTTGGTGAGAATACATAAGCCATGTTAAGCAAATAAGTTTTACAATAATAAAAGTTTAGCAATTCAAATGTCTATCGTAAGTTTAAGTCTGCATGAATAAACATGAAGTATAGTATGCACATAATCAAACCTCCGACAAGTTTAGGTCCACCCCGCATCCACGGTTCACCTTAATATCACGTTGGAACGATAACAATCACCCGCGCTCCCCATAAAAGATGGTCAACGAATCTAGGTGGGATTGTCAATCCAATAGATCTATCACTGTATATCGCCGGCTTGGCCACAACTAATGATTATGTAAGTTTAAGTTTAAGTCTAATAGTATTTGTCTAAGTCATGGGGCATTAAAGTTTACAACTAGACATGTATGTAGAATTGCTTAAGTATAAAGTTTCAAGTATAAAGAATTGCATAAACAAGGTAACGTAAACTCACCTTAGCAAAGTGTTAAGTCTCGTGAAATAGAATATGTGTAGCCCAACGTTGCCAAGTATTACCCTATGTTTAAGGTAATAAATAAGTCTAAGTCTTTCTAGTCTACAAGTATTTTCTAGGGTTCCTAATTTGGGGATGAGGATTCGTTTAATTATTAAATAAATTGTTTAATACATAAAAGAAATTCGAAAAATAAATAAACAAAAGTCTTTTTGTAGGTTTTTGATTAAGGATGATCACATTATAAGGTTTTAAGTATAAAAATAATTTTTATAAAATTATTTTCTTAAAAATTGAATATTTAGTCTATTTATTTCTATTTTGTCAAAATATAACTTTAATATCTAAAAATATTAAATTTAAAGAATTTTTAAATTAAAATTTGTATTTCTGTTCTAAATGGACAGAAATAATTTATATAAAATTTTGGTGCAAAAATGCTGAAAAATGAATTTATTATGATTTATTTATGATTAAAATAACAAAATTCGATTAAAAACATTAAATAAATGATTTTTTAGAAATAAAAACCATTTCTGGAATGTTTATTGTTTTATAAACTTAGAATAATTTTTGTAGAATTTTATAAAATCGTTTTGATATTTTTATAGAATTTTATAATTATAATAGAATAAACTTGATATATTTATTATATATAATAAATAAATAATTTTTAGAAAACTAAAAATTGTATGATAAACTTTTCTATTAGAATATCATAAAATAATTTTTGTAGAATGTAATAAGCATTTTTAGTATTTTAAAACTATTTTTAAAAATAAAATGAATATATAAGTATAAAGGGTTTTTTTAAAAAAAAACGGTTTGTATGTGCTAGGGGTCGAACCCGCGTCAAACCCGGGTCAGGGTTTTAAATCACAAGCCCAGACCAGTTGGTTTGGACCCTGAGAACGAATAATCTAGGTTCGAATTAATTAAATAGTCTATATGAATCAGTTATATAATCCTTTTAAAAAGAAAGAAACGAATGCCTGGAAAGAGGGACTCGAACCCTGGCCTTATGGCCGGTTCGTGTCTTAGCAAACAGAAGCCACACCAACTGATCTACTGATCAGTTGGTGATGAATGTTGTTCTGTAATAACTAAATAATGAGGTCTGCAGATCGTTATTATCCCCAAATCAAGAACACGAGCCCTAGTTTTTTAATAATCAAAACGAACAAGCAATAACCCGATTATTCATGGGGTTATTGCTGTTCTATGGCCGATAAACAAACCCCAACAAAAAAATTAAACTTACGAACTGAAATCGTGGATGTAAAGCTCAGTCAACCGTAAAGTCAAACGTGAACGATTGAAGATTGAAATGGGATTTTTAGGAGAAATTGATAGTGGGGATAGTGTATTCGGCGATTTGGGACTGAGGATGAATGCTCAATTTATAGCATAACACCCGTGTGATCGATTTGGTATGTTTGACCCGTTATTAAAAACAATGACGCGATGATTGACACGATTATGGTATGCTTTGATGATGATTATGCGTGTTGAGTACGCGTATTAGTCAAACAATCAACAATGTTTACCATAACAGGGTTTGGAAACACGGATTGATTGTGTAATTATGGGAGATTGGATCGCAGTTGACTTTTCAATAGTCAACTGCACATCTAAACACAATATATGTATATACCAGTCAGAGTTAAAACCAAGTTAAGGCTGTAGACCAGCTGGTTATGTCTTGTGTTTGTGTGAACCGGCCTTGGGCACGGGTTCGAACCCCGGCCCAGGCTTTTATTTTTTTTGACATAATTTCACCACTATAATAGTATTATACATTTATAGTATGGTTCTAAGAGTCCAAACGTGTCACCAAATATTTTTAAAAGGGACGATAATGATAAAAATTCGACGTTTTATTAATAAATGTCGTAACGTACATAGAATTAAATGCGAAATGTTACAACAACAGGTTGGAATTGATTATGGCGAAACTTTCATCCTCGTGGTTAAACCGACAACTATTCGGACAGTTTTATCGCTTGCTCTTCATAAATCTTGGCCAGTTCACCAGCTTGATGTGACCAACGCTTTTCTTCATGGCAAATTGAATTAAACTGTCTACATGTATCAACCGATGGGGTTTCGTAACAAGGAGTTTCCCAATCATGTGTGCAAACTGAAAAAGCCTCTCTACGGATTGAAACTGGCACCTCGGGCGTGGTATCAAAGATTCACAGATTATGTTCTTCGCATGGGCTTCACTCAAAGAAAATGTGATAACTCACTCTTCATGCTTCAGCAGAAATCATAAACTGCCTATCTTCTATTATATGTCGATGATATTCTCCTTGTCACTTCATCAGACCGTCTTCGCCAACTTCTCATGGCCAGTCTTGCTAGTGAGTTTGCCATGAAAGATCTCGGCCCTCTCAGCTTCTTCTTAGGCATTGTTGTCACTCGAACTAAGGATACTATGTTTCTCTCTCAGCAAGCCTACACTCATGATATTATTCATCGGGTGGGTATGCAATCATGCAAACCCATGGATACACCCGTTGATACTCACTTGAAGCTTTCTTCTACTGACGATACACCCTTCGAAGGCCCAACTCTCTATCGTAGCCTCGCATGGGCGCTTCAGTATCTCACCTTCACAAGACCAGACATTAGTTATGCTGTGCAACAAGTTTGCATGCACATGCACGCCCCTATGTCTTCTCACTGGCAGGCGCTTAAGCGCATCATCCGCTATCTACAAGGTACAGCGGACCTCGGCCTCACGCTTGAATCTTCCTCGCCCGCTTCTTTGACTGCTTACACTGATGCCGACTGGGCCGGATGCCCAGACACTCGCAGATCTACATCTGGATACTGTGTTTACTTCGGCTCTGCTCTGCTTTCCTGGTCTTCTAAGCTCCAGTCCACGATATCTCGCTCCAGTGCTAAAGCAGAATATCGTGGCGTTGCTAATGTTGTTGCTGAAATCTGCTGGCTACGTAACTTGCTTCTTGAACTATACAACCCGCTATCCAAAGCTACTATTGTTTTCTGTGACAACGTCAGTGCTGTGTATCTCTCGGGAATCCTGTCCAGCACCAACGCACCAAACACATAGAGCTTGATATCCATTTCGTTAGAGAGCAGGTTCAGAGAGGATTGATCCGTGTTCATCATGTTTCATCTTGATTTCAGATCGCTGACATTTTTACCAAGGGTCTACCACGTATTCTGTTCAAAGACTTCTGATCCTGTCTCAGCATACGTAAACCTCCTGCTTCGACTGCGGGGTATAATAGATTGTATCTTTGGAAACAATGATTGTGTAATTATTTGTATTATTATGTTACCTACTATAGGCCTATGTAATATTCTATATATGTTTGTGATCAATGCAAAGTTAATCAAGGGATTACACTTAATTGTCTATCAAAAACGATAAAAAAATGTATTATTCGGGTCTAGAAATTTAGGTTTGAAATTTATAACTAGTAATAAATTGTTAGTACACATTTATACATATTAGTAAAATCTATACTATTACAAAGTACGAGTAATCTATACTATTAATATTGATTATTACAAAATATTCATCCAAAACAATATGATATAATCAATAAATTTAAACAAACGCTTAACCAAAACGATATGATATAACTTTTAAATTCAACAACCGTTCATGGTGAAAAGTTCAAACTCCGACAAAGATTTTACTACATGTCTGTTTGGTTCGGTTATAACGGGTAAGGAAACATTGATAACCATAACCGACCCACTATGCTCGGTTTTTAGAAAAACAAATAACCGACCCACCAGTTTTTGATTTGGTTCAGTTTTTTCTGTTCGGTTTGTCAGTTAATTTGGTTATGATTCGGTTAATTCGATTTTTTTTCACCCCTACCTTTCTCAATGTTGTATGGTTCAAAATTATATTCTTCTATAACACATCCAAAATTAGTTGTCATGTTGGTGAATTTTGTGCATTTAATATTAATCCTTACCAAAGATTATTATAGTAAAGTAGTTGCTTTAAAAATATGTGAGCAATATATCCTTTTGATTTTAATTTTATAAGAGCTTTTAAAGTGATTTTAACAAGGTTTGTATTAGTTTATAAAACAACCTACATATATGTGACAAGAAATATAAAAGCAAGAGAGTAGACAAAGAAGAATTGTTACATGAACAAATGATACATAGTGCTATAAAAGCAAGAGAGTAGACAAAGAAGAATTGTTACATGAATAAATGATACATAGTGCTTCACATGATAGTGAATGTTACCTTATCTAGCTTACATCAGTTTTTTTTTTTTTTTGAACAATCAAGACGGGCCACTATATTCACCAAAAACAAAACGTCATACAAACCCGGCATAGCAAGTAGCTACCCGCAGACCAAAAACAACACAATTTCAGCGAATTAATACACCCAAAAGCAAACCAAAACAAGCAGTTTCAAAAATTAAAAGTTGATTCCTTCGAAGGCCCACCATTTCGTTGTGTCTATACCCACAATTTTCGATCGTTTAGTCATCCACCAATAGGTATTTTCTTTGATTTCTTCAACTATTCTTGTGACTGTTGTTGTCTCATTTTTAAATATTTTAGCATTCCTAGCTAGCCATATGCGCCAAAGAGTCATAAGTATGATCGCGTAGATTGTTTCGCTTCACATTTTTGTACCCTGAATCCCTTGCCCCCATTCCAAAAGCTGTTTTAAGCTGTCTACATGTGTTGGAAGTTGGATTTTTGTCCAACTGCAGATGTGCCACCAAACTGTCTTCGCCCAAAAGCAGTTCACTAGAGCGTGATCGACCGACTCGTCTTCATCTTCACATCTCTTACATGTACCAGGTCCGAAATCCAGCCCCCTATATGCTAGCTGATCCGAAGTTGGAATACCAGCAAGTGCAGCCCTCCAAGCAAAGCAATTCACCTTTGGCGTCGCTATTTTGCTCCATTTGAAACCCGAAGAATTCTGCATTCCGTTTGCCCCTGAAATCAGCTCTTTCTTGACTGTCTTGACTGTGAAATCCACCTGTTTACCATCGTGTACCCAACCCCATTTGTCCTTCCCCACCCTTATTGTTTGTTCGGCCAGAATCCGCTGCAGTTGATCCCATTGCAGAATTTCAGCAGCGGATGACGGCTCCCGAATCCAGTCCCAACCCCAATTAACAGCATCCCCAATCTTCGAATAATTCTTGTTGGATCAGTATGCTCTTTGTTTAAGTAAGAACTTGCTATCTTTGACATTTAAGTGTTTAGCAAGCTCTTGTATATCAGATTATAAGCACAGTGGAATGTATAAGTTAAAGCAACACTTTTTATACTTAAGAGGAGTTATTACTCCCCCTAGATGATTGAAACTAATAATGACAAGTATTTATTATGAATCTAAGCAGTAAATGAGAATTAGATACTTAAACAGATTCACAATAAATACTGAAATGGAATAGAACAGTGAAAGTGTTTGAAGGATTTTTCTATTAAAATCAATGTCTAAAATAGAAGGTTGAAGCCTCCTATTTATAGACGTTTACATACATGTATCTTGCTCATAAAGCAAGTACAGAAACATCAGAAACAAGTTGCACAAGTTGCAACATTGAAACTAACAAATACAGCTAAAAGTAATAATAAACAATAAAACTACTGATACAAAAGGTGGTGGAAAATATCTGATGCTAAGTGCTGATGAATGACAAACTACTGATGAGTAGTTTGTCTTCAGTACTTCTGAAGTGAACTTGTCTGGTTTGGACTTCAGAACTTCTGATGAAGTTTCTTCTTCAGCACTTCTCATATCTTCTCTTCAGCAGTTTCTTGTCTTCTCTTCAGTACTTCTATACTTAGCCAAAATGACAGAAGTGAATTAGACTAAGGTTTCCAAAAGTGGTTTCACCAATCCTCTTTGTCCTAACAATCTCCCCCTGGATTGATGAACCCAAAACCTTACTAATTCCTTATGATCTTCTTCTGTCTTGAACAATCTTCCATATCTCTTTGTACATGGTGTTCTTGAGCTGGTTTAACTGTCCATCAGATAGAGATCCTCTCTGTGGTTCCAGATGTTGAATTGTGAGCAGGTCTTGTGTTGACAGTTTCTTTAGATCACTGATCTTCTTGTAAGCCCTGCTTGAAAGGTCTCTTCTTGTCAATAATACTGAGTTGTTATCAGTAAGTGACCATCTGATGATAGGTACCTTTGACTTGTTAAAGTCAGAGGAATAGGGAACCAGACTTGTCCCTTGGGTTGATGATCCTGAGTGTTGGATGCTTTCTGTTTCAGTTAACCTCAGGTGGGAGTCTCTTCCTTGTTGTTGTTGCATATCAGGCATCTGAATAGTTGGGAGATGGTGTTCAGTCACTACCTTGGTATGCATCTTTTCTTTGATAGTCTTTTGGATTTGGTAGGCAAAAGTGGAAGGATCCCTGAATTGTGTTAACAGAGGTTTCTCCTCAATGTCAAAATCTGAATGAACTATTGAACTTCCTTCAAGTAGTACCATTTTGAAATCAGTTTTGACATTGTCCTCTGCTTTCTTTCTTTGCGTAGCAGGCCTTCTTGTTGATATACCAGAAGTTCTAACTACTGATCTTGAAGGATCAGCAGTTTGAAACTTCTCTGGATTTGCAGCCTTGGCAGCCTTGTATTTTCGATAAGTATCCATCAGTCTTTCTTCTTTCCATCTGGATACTGAGGCTTTTGAACCATAGCCCTCTGCTACTAATTCATCTATCATCTGGGCTCTCTTGGCCTTTCCTTCTTTGCTTGTGGCCAGTTTGTCTGCAATGAGTTGTGCCCTTCTTGTTAGCTCTTGCATAGAGAGTCCCTTGAGTGTGTAGGCTTTAGTCTTGCTGTTCTTTGTGATGTAAGACATCAGTTGTTGTCTTTTGTCTTGTTCAGCAATCTCATCAAGGCTAGCCTGCCTTTGTAGTTCAGCTTCATAGGCCTGAAGTTTTTCTTCATGGCTTAGGTCTAAATCATCCCTTTCTTCCAGAGTTTTCCAGATCAGATCTTCTCTGGCCTTCTTGTTGGCTGCAACTAAACTCTTCTCTAGTAATTCAGCTGATTGAGAGATTGGAGAAGGGTTTAGTACAGTCATTGTTGTAACTGTTGTAGTAGGCCTGATAGGATCAGATGTTGGTTGAATGGGAGCAGTTGTTCTGGAAGGGTCAGCAGTTTGAGATTTGGAAGTGTTAACCTCTGATGGGTTGACAACTGCTGATGGTTTGTCAACTACTGAAGGATTGTCTTCAGTACTTTCTGATTCTTCATCAGAACTTTGGCCATCAGAAGTTTCTTCATTATGCCCTTGGGATTCATCAGATTTTTCAGCATCTTCTATCTCTTGAATAGAGACACCAAACTGTTTGGCCAGTTTTTCTTTTCTGGCTTGATTCTTCTGATCTCTTTCAAGGATAGCCACTCTTGCCCTTATCCTGGCTTGGAATGACTCCTTAGGTTCCCTAATTTTCTCCCCCTTTTTGGATTCATCAAGTTTAAGTTTAGAGGTTGAGGGTTGGGAGAATTGACTTTGAAGATGAGCAATCTGTTTGCTGTTGAATTCAATCTTGTTGGACAGATCATTCATCTTTGTCTTGATCACTCCAAATTGGTTTTTGATTGACAGCTCCAAGTTAGCTGTGTATGTTTGGAAGTGATTCTTGATGAGAGTGTTCATCATGTGGTACAGGGGACCCTCTGGGCTGCATAGCTGGTTCATGTCTATGCTTGTTTGCCCAGGGAATTGGGTATGCATTTGTTGTGAAGGGTGTGTTTTTGGGAGATCCTCATGTTGTACAGAGGATGCCACTCTAGGGGTTTTAGGGATTGAGTGGACTTTAACCTGTGCAGAGGTGACTAGCTTCTTGAGCTTGGATACCCCTGAAACAGGACCTTCATAAAGTGCCGTCAATTCAGTAGTTTTTGTTTTTGAAACATCATCCAAATTAATGGAATCATCTGAATCCCTGATGTTGTCCTCATTGAGGACTGTTTCAGTTAAATCATGAGCTGAGCCCAACTCAGTTCTCTCATGAACCTCTTGTTCTTGGTTCTGAGGATTTCCTACTTCAGGCATTAAGCCTTCATCAGTAGTTGCCACATCTGAGGTCTTAGCTATTTTACTTCTATCCTCAGATCCACCACTGGGTGGTAACTGAGTAGTAGCAGCCTCAGATGCCCCAAGAGTCTCTAAAATTGGGCTTAAAGACTCTGGTCCACCCTCATCTCTTGGGTTAGGGCTAGTGATGTCCACATCCATGTCTGATGCTGTGGTTATGTCCCCTGTTTGTTGTGGTTGTAGGGGACTGACATTATCAGATGGGACTTTCTCTCTTAGCCCAGAGAGAAGTTTGGCAATCTCTATTGCCTCTGGTTCAGAAATTTGAGGGGTTGGTTCAGTAGTTTGGGCAATAGGTGAGATAGGTTGGTCAGCAGTTTCAAAAGAAGTGTGAGTTGCAATAGTTTTTCTAAGTCTTTTTCTTTTGAATAAGATAGTTATGGGTGCTCTTGGTGGGGTTTGAGATGGATGAGACTGAGAGGGTGTTTCAGTCTCACCTATTTGAAGAGCAGACTGCTCATGAGCATGTTCAGGCATCTCAACCTCCTGAACAGCTTTTCTTTTGGGTTGGTGGGTTTTTGTTTTTGTTGGCTTGGGCTTTTTGGCTTTTTGTGGTGTGAGTTTGGAAGATGTGGGCTTCAGGGGGACTTGTTGTTGTTCTCCCTGATCATCTTCTGGCCAGGTAGCCGGTTTGTTATGCCTAGAGTATGCTTGTGAGGTTAAAGGATTTAAAGTTGAAACTTTTCCCACAAGCACCTCATTACCCAGTTCCCCTATTATGCATTGCATAATGAACCTTGGGTACAACAAAAACTTTTTTTTGGTATTATTATGATGTAACACCAACTCATTGAAAAATAATTTTGATGCCCTGAATTTGGTTGCATTCACTATGGAATGAAATATTGGTTGAAAAGTGGAGGGCATCTTGTCATAAGACCCTGTTTTTGGACTCAAACACATAATAATATAATGAAACAAAAGCTTGTATTTTGGTTCAAAATATTTTTTGAAGATAGTAGCATGGGAGAGAGTACCTTGATAACCACACTCTGTCATGGTTAAATGAATATCAGAATTAGCAACTTGATCAGGGGCAGTTACATCATCCAGGCCCAGTCTTGTTGCTAGTGTGGCCGGTGTGATGGTCAATGGTTTCCCTTTTATTCTTGAGTTGAGGGAAATGACTTCATCATCAGCCGTCACCGTCTCAGCATTTGCCCAGAACTCATTTAGAGTTTCAGTATGAATTGGTGGGTTTATTGTGAGAGCAGTAAAATATTGGGATTTTACGACAAGATCAATGATCTCATCGTATTGGGACCAGCCTTCTTGTTTTTCAAGAAAGGCCCTTTGATTGTGTCCCTGTTTTAGAATGAGAGCCATGTGGTTTGGGTTTTGATCGAACAGTTGATTTGCAGGTTTAGGTTATTGAGAGAGTTTTTTAGAGAGAAAGAGGGAATTTTTGAGTTTGAAAGGATAAGTGTTGAAAAAAGATATTTATCAGAAGTTTTTAACCGCTTGAATCTTCTTTATTAGAAGTTTTTAAGCCGCCTCGGTTAAAAATCTCTTTATCAGAAGTTTTTAAACCGACTAGGTCAAAACTTCTGATGATGGGAAAAGTCAGATTTGCCCTTTTTGACTAAACTGCTGATGAAGGATTATTTCATCAGTAGTTCCCATTTCCTCTTCAGTAGTTTTAAAAGCTGATGAGAAATGTTTTATAAATACTTTTATTCATAACTTCTGATGGTTATTTTATCAGAAGTTATACACTTTTCAGAAAATTATCCCCATACTGATGTTTTGTTCATCAGTAGTTTCTCTCTTTTCAGAAGTTTTGTTTCAGACTTTTTGTCCTTTTGTAAGTGAAAAATGAAAAATATGTGCAGAATAATAAAATAAACACTTACAAATTTAGCATCCCAAGCATGGATACTAACTTCTGAAATGTTGATGTGTCAAGGGGTTTTGTGAAGATGTCAGCTATTTGATTAGCTGTTGCTACATGCTTCACCTCAATCTTGCCTTTTTCATAGCAATCTCTTATGAAATGGTACCTGATCTCAATATGTTTGGTTTTTGAGAACTGTACCGGATTTTGAATGATGCTAATGGCAGATTTGCTGTCTACAAACAAAGGTGTCTTGGTTTCTTTGATTCCATAATCAAGAAGTTGATATTGGAGCCATTGTATCTGTGATGTACAACTTGCAGCTGCAATGTATTCAGCTTCAGCAGTTGAAGTTGCAACAGATGTTTGCTTCTTTGATTGCCATGACACTAGACAGTTACCCAAGAATTGACAACCACCAGATGTTGACTTTCTTGTCATCTTACACCCTGCATAGTCACTATCTGAAAATGCTGATAACTTCGTATTGCTTGAAGCAGGATACCAAATTCCAAGTGTTGGAGTTCCTTTCAGATATCTGAAAATTCTTTTGACTGCAATAAGGTGTGATTCCCTTGGTGCTGATTGATATCTAGCACAGACACATGTTGAAAACATAATATCTGGTCTAGAAGCAGTTAGATATAAAAGGGAACCTATCATACATCTGTACATGGTTTGATCAACCTGTTTTCCTTGATCATCAGGTTCAACTTGTGTGATTGGTGTCATGGGAGTGGAACATGATTTACAGTCTTTTAAAGAAAATTTGTTTAATAATTCTTTAACATATTTTGATTGATGTATAAAAGTTCCATTTGTTTGTTGCTTGATCTGCAGTCCCAGAAAGTACTGCAGTTCTCCCATGGTACTCATCTCAAATTTTGATTGCATGAGTTTCTTAAAATCATCACACAGTTTTGTGTTTGTTGAACCAAAAATGATATCATCAACATAAATTTGAACAAGTAGGACATGATTTCCAACATGTTTAATGAAAAGAGTTTTATCAATGGCACCTCTTGTAAAGTTATTTTTGAGTAAAAAGGTCGAGAGTGTATCATACCAGGCTCTTGGAGCCTGTTTGAGCCCATAAAGAGCTTTGTCCAGTCTGTACACCCACTCAGGATGAGAAGGATCCTCAAACCCAGGTGGCTGACAGACATACACCTCCTCTTTTATCTTTCCATACAAAAATGCACTTTTCACATCCATTTGATAAACTTTAATTTTGTTGGAAATGGCATAGGCCAGAAATAACCTGATGGCCTCAAGCCTTGCAACTGGAGCAAAGGTTTCATCATAGTCAATTCCCTCTTCTTGAGAGTACCCTTGAACTACCAGTCTTGCCTTGTTCTTGATTATCATACCAGCTTCATCTTGCTTGTTCCTGAAAACCCATCTTGTGCCAATTGGTTGCTTGTTTGGAGGTAAGGGACAGATTTCCCAGACCTGTTGCTTGTTGAACTGAAGCAGTTCATCTTGCATAGCTTGCACCCAATTATTGTCTTTGAGGGCTTCCTGGTACTTCTTTGGTTCCAACTGTGAGATAAAAGCTGAAAATAGGCAAAAGTTGGAGAGCTGGTTTCTGGTAAGAACACCTGAAGCTATATCACCCATGATTTGATCAAGTGGATGATCTCTGTGTTCAATCAGTTGTTGTAAACCACTGACAGGTGTAGGTGGCTCATGTTCTTCAAACAAACTACTGAGGTCTATAATATCTGGTTCAGATGTTCCTTGATCTTCAGTAGTTGGATCTACTGAACCAGTAGTTTGAGTTTGTTCCTCAGTACTTGTTTGATCAGAAGTTTGGGGAACTTCTGATGATCTTGAAGTTGACTTGATAACTGTTTGAGGAGTCCATGGTGTGGGATCCTCATCATCAAAGCGTTTGTCACCATAATAAGTAGGTTTTGATGAAGTAACAGTCTTCTCAGGTCCAAAATGGAAGTTTTCAAGGTCAAAAAGTTCAGCAGGATGTGCTGGAATAAGAGTGTGTTTTGACTCATTGAACTTGACATTCAATGTTTCTTCTACTATCTTGGTGTGAGAATTAAAAACCTTGTAGGCTTTTCTAGTTTAAGAGTAACCAAGAAAGTAACCTGAGTCAACTTTGGCAGCAAACTTTGAAATAGATTCCTTGATGTTCAAGATGAAACATTGACACCCAAAAGCCCTGAAAAAGGAGATAAGGGGCTTCATGCCATGAAGGACTTCATAGGCAGTCTTGGAATGTCTCTTGACCACAAGAACTCTATTCTGAACATAACATGATGTGTTAACTGCTTCTGCCCAAAAGTACAAGGGCAGTCCAGAATCAGCTAACATTGTTCTTGCTCCCTCTATTAAGGTTCTGTTCTTCCTTTCTACTACACCATTTTGTTCAGGAGTTCTGGAAACACTGTATTGTCTAATAATCCCTTTAGACAAACAGAATTCATCCAGAGTTTTGTTCCTGAACTCTGTCCCATTATCACTTCTAATGGTTTTGACAGGTAGAGAATATTGTTTCTCCACTTGTAGAATGAAGAACTTGATGATTTCAGCAGCCTCATCCTTGGAGAATAAGAAGAATACCCATGTGAATCTTGAGTAGTCATCAATGATGACTAAGCAATACTTCTTCTTACCAATGCTCATAATCTTGACAGGTCCAAATAAGTCCATATGGAGTAGTTGAAGACATGCAGTTGTTTTTGATTCTTCAATAGACTTATAGGAGGACTTATGCTGTTTTCCCTTTAAACAGGATGCACAGTGTTCTTGACACTGGTACACTTTCAAAGGTAGATCTCTGACCAAGCCCATTTTTGTGACTTTATTTATGGTTTTAAAGTTCACAAGGCCAAGTCTCCTGTGCCAGAGATCAGTTTCTGAAGTTGATGCCCTTGAGAAGAAACAGGCAGTGTTGTTAATACTTTGTCTTTCTCAATGTCTACTGCATAGACATTGCCACATCTTTTGGCAATCAACAAAGTATGATCTTCAATGATCTTCTCTATCAACTTCTGGCCCTCTGGTGAGATGATCTTGCATGCTGTCTTTGTGAAAAAGGAAGAATATCCTTTATCACACATTTGTGACACACTCAGCAAGTTGTATTCAAGGTTTTCCACCAGATTGACCTTGTCAAACTGTATTTTGCCAGAGGAGACATTGCCATGTCCTAGCACATATCCCTTAGCATTGTTCCCAAAGGATACAGATCCTTCTCTTTGGCTGATAAAATTGTTTATCAGGTATCTGCATCCAGTCATGTGCATAGAGCCTCCACTATCAACATACCATATGTTGTTTAAGCCCCTGGAAACTCTCTGCACACAATAGCAAATTAGTTAGATTTAGGAACCCCAAGCCTGTTTGGCTTTGGGTTTGCTCTTGAGAACAGTTACAGTTTGTTCTTGACCAGGTTGAGAAATCCATGTCTTTTTGGCAATGGATTTTTCATTAAGAACCATGGTGGTATCCTTTTCAGGACCACCATCAACCTTGGTCATCAGTAGTTGTACCAAATTCATTAGTTTTTGAATCTCAGCAGTTTGTGAAACTGCTGATGAATCAGGTCTAACTACTGATAAAGAATTTTGAGAAAAAGATTTTAGTTGAGATTTTATCTTTTTCTGAGAAAAGGTGTTTTCAGGTTGTTGTTTCTTGGGATTAAAGGTTCTTTCATAATCATTTCTGATTTGATTTCCCACAACCTTTTGTTTAATTTTATGATTGAACTGAATTCCTTTTCTGTATCTACAAAACTCTGTTTTGTGGTTGAACAGACCACAAATTTCACACTCTTTTGCCTTTTGTTTTTGATCTAAAGGCAAATTTCTGACATTAGTGTAAAGATTTTGCTCATCAGTAGTTTTCAAGGTCTCAACGCCTGATGTAGATGAAACTACTGATGGCTTGTTGACAGATTTTGTTAATACTTCTGAAGTACTTTCTTTGAAAATACCAGGATTTCTGTTTAGAAAGTTTTCATGGAAAGATGTGCAGTCTTTCCCTTCAGAAGTTTCATTTGAAACAATTTTTCTCCCATCTTCAGTAGTTTTGGGAGAGAAATCTGTTGGTGTTTCAACATGATGGTACCCTATGCCAAACTTAACATTTGAAGCACTCTGTTTGTTTAGCAATAGTTGGTACCCCTTACAGGAATCCACCCATTTTTCACAACTGATCTTGGTGTCAGCAAGCTCTTTTCTGACATTCCTAAGATCTTCTATCATCATTTTAATTTGTGCTTGGGTTTCAATAGCTGAGTTAGATAATTTAGAGGCTTCTTTTGTTTTAGCAGTAAGTTTTCTCTCTAAATCACACTTCATCTGAGTGTATTTTCTTTCTAAATCATTGGCTTTTCCTTGTAAGTGCACATTTGTCTCTCTTATGAGAGCAAAAGTTTCTTTGCAAGAATTTGAGCAAAGTTTTGTCAAAGATTCTTTTGATACCTGTGACAATGCAGATTTTGAAGTACAGCCTTCAAATGCCATTAAGGCAAAGTTCTTTCTGCCATTGTCTGGTTCTCCCCAGTTGATGTCAAACACCTTGTTGTCTGCATCAGGATTGCACTCTGTGGTGTCAAAAGGGAGACTGCTCCAGTCAACATACCCTGAGGTGAAAAGACTTTGTTGGGAGGGTTGTTGAGGCTGTGGAGGATGTTGAGCAGCTGGAAAAGGAGGGATTGATTGTTGGCTCTGCATCTGTTGAGCAGGCATTTGAACATATTGTACTTGTGGCATGTATTGCTGTTGAGGAGCTTGTGCCTGTACAAAATGAGCACTCCCTTGAGTTCCATTATTCCTATTATAATTGGGGTTAAAGTTATTTCCAGATTGTGATTGGTTAAAGCTAGAGTTTCTACACTCTCTAGCAAAGTGTCCCAACTTCTGACACTTGTGACATCTTAGTTTAGATTTGTCAAAACCAATTTTTGTATTACTGGTCAATCCTAAAATTTCCTTCCTGACCTTTTATAAAACTTGTTAGTTTTAATGCTTAGCATGGCCAGTTGGTGTAAAATGTCCATTTCTTCTAAGTCATCACTGCTAAAGTTTTTCAAATCATCCATGATAAAACATAGATTATCAGGAGTTTGACTTTGGTCATCATTGTCATAACCTGGGAAAGATCTTTCTGATGAGATCCCAGTTGTTATGTCAATGTTGTCATAAGATCCATAGGAACAAGTTGGTGAGTCTTGTCCCAAAAGTGTTGTACTACCTGGAAGGTAGTCATCAGCAGTTTTACCAGATGATTGCAATTTCTTCTTTTGATCAATTTCTCTCTCAAAAGTAAGTAATCTCCCATGGAGTTTTGTAAGAGTGAGGGAGCTAAAATCTGGTGAGGATCTTAAAACAATGGAGTATGTTTCCCATTTGTCTGGTAAAGACCTTAAAAATCTATGTAGCATAGATACTGTTGTATAGGTCTGACCATTTAACTTTAGCTCAGATATTAATGAGGAGAATCTTTCAAATTGTTGAGTTAAAGTTTCCCCATTAATATGAGCAAATGTCTCATATTGTTGAGCTAAAATCTCTCTGGTGTTGGCAATCACCTCTTCAGTTCCTCCGAACTGTTCTTTAAGACAATCCCAGAGTTCTTTGGCACTTTCACAGTGTAAAAGGCCAGAGTATATCTCATTTGGGAGAGCCATTGCCAACATAGAGAATGCTTTTGCATCTAGCTCAAGTTTTAGGAAATCATCATCTGTATAGTCTTTTGGTTCTTTAGGAACCTCAACTTTAGTTTCAAGATTTATGTTTACTGGTTTGTGAGGACCATATATCACAGATCTCCAACAACCTGTGTTGGTCTGTGACAAGGTATGTGCCATTCTCTTTTGCCATATGTTGTATTCATTTCTTACAAGCATGGCAGGTTTATTAGCAGAACCAGTATTATGTGGATCCATTTTAAAGAGTATTGATTTGTCAGATGACTCTTTTAAGTGATGGATGTTGATAAAAAGTGAACTTTTGATCTTTTTATTGAGTATCAATAAGAGCTTTGTGTCTGATTCTCAATTTGTTAGATTGATATGTGATCAGATAAACCAATGCTCTGATACCAATTGTTGGATCAGTATGCTCTTTGTTTAAGTAAGAACTTGCTATCTTTGACACTTAAGTGTTTAGCAAGCTCTTGTATATCAGATTATAAGCACAGTGGAATGTATAAGTTAAAGCAACACTTTTTATACTTAAGAGGAGTTATTACTCCCCCTAGATGATTGAAACTAATAATGACAAGTATTTATTATGAATCTAAGCAGTAAATGAGAATTAGATACTTAAACAGATTCACAATAAATACTGAAATGGAATAGAACAGTGAAAGTGTTTGAAGGATTTTTCTATTAAAATCAATGTCTAAAATAGAAGGTTGAAGCCTCCTATTTATAGACGTTTACATACATGTATCTTGCTCATAAAGCAAGTACAGAAACATCAGAAACAAGTTGCACAAGTTGCAACATTGAAACTAACAAATACAGCTAAAAGTAATAATAAACAATAAAACTACTGATACAAAAGGCGGTGGAAAATATCTGATGCTAAGTGCTGATGAATGACAAACTACTGATGAGTAGTTTGTCTTCAGTACTTCTGAAGTGAACTTGTCTGGTTTGGACTTCAGAACTTCTGATGAAGTTTCTTCTTCAGCACTTCTCATATCTTCTCTTCAGCAGTTTCTTGTCTTCTCTTCAGTACTTCTATACTTAGCCAAAATGACAGAAGTGAATTAGACTAAGGTTTCCAAAAGTGGTTTCACCAATCCTCTTTGTCCTAACAATTCTCCAAGACTTTCGCTTTCTTTTTCCTGCATAACATAAATAAATCCGAGTATCGGTCTTTCAGTTTCCCACCCGGTACCCAATAAATCCCCCCAAAATGAAACCGTTTCGCCATCCTTCATCGAGCACACGAATTTCTGCTGCAAATCCATTCCCTTGTTGTGAACTCCTTCTGAATTGCAACGATGTTGTTCCAAATTCCCCCCAATGCCTTCTTATGCGGTAGAAACGTTAAATCTCTTGCACCACCGTGGATTGCCTCTACTGTTTTCACCCATAATTGGCCCCTATACTCCTTGAATCTCCACCACCATTTAGCTAGTAAACTCAGGTTCTGATCATCCAGGTTTCCCACCCCGAGCCCACCCATACCCTTCGGTTTTACTATTCTTTCCCATGCCACCCACCGAATTTTTTTCACGTTTGTTACACCTCCCCAAAGAAATCGTCTTCTAATGCCGTCTATTGTTTTCATAACAGCCACCGGTGCTCGAAAGAGGGACAAATAGTACACTGGTAACGCACTTATCACTGCCTTGACAAGCACCAATCTACCGACAAACGAAAGTGTTCTCGCTTTCCACGACGATAGCTTGGCATTCACGCGATCTATAACATCTTTCCAACTCCCCACCCGCTTCATAGACGCCCCGATTGGAAGCCCAAGATAAATAAATGGAAATGCCCCTCTCTTACAACCCAGACACCCTGCCAACCTGACAACTTCCCCATCCTCGACCCCCACCCCATACAGCTGACTTTTATTGATATTGACTTTTAGACCCGAGGCAATTTGAAAACACCTCAGCATTCTATTCAGGTTACAAATATTCGTTTCCGACCATTCGCCCAAGAATAGCGCGTCATCGGCGTAGAATAAATGCGACACTTCCGGTCCACCATGTGGTAATTTCACACCAGAGAATATCCCAGCCGAGATTGAATTTGAAACCATCACGTGAAGCGCCTCCATTAGGGGTGTTCATCGAATCGAATAACGAATTTTCGAATTATTCGAATCGAATAATTCGAATTTTTAATATTTTTACCTGAATTCGTATTCGATTTGTATTCGCTTAAAATTCAATTTATTCGATTCGTATTCGATTCGAATAAGAAACTCGAATTCGAATCGAATTCGAATAAATTCGATTTAGTTCAAGTTCACCTTAAATAACAAATTGTTTTACTTTTAGTTTTAAAACTAATACAAACTCATTATTTTTAACATATAAAATACAAATCTACAAAACTGATAAACAACAATATGTCAACTACGAGAATAGTAAAATACTAGAGAGTATAGTTTTATAGAGTTTTGTGATATATAAGGTAAATATATAAAACATGGTTATGCTAAAAGTTATAGACACAATGGTTTCTTAGAGTTTGACCAAAATTTAGAAGTTTTTTTTTTCAATGTGTATATTTGTGTATATAATAATGTGTATATGTGTATATATATTTAAAAAAATATACATGTATAATTTTTATTCGAATTTCGAATTGAATCGAATTTAAAATCATAAATTCGTATTCGATTCGTATTCGATTTACTAGACTCGAATTCGAATTGAATCGAATTCGAATTCTTAATAATCGAATCGAATTCTTGGTAATCGAATCGAACTAAATCGAATTTCGAATTTTTCGAATTCGAATCGAATTCTGAACACCCCTAGCCTCCATAACAATCGTGAAGAGAAACGGCGATAGTGGATCGCCTTGTCTCAACCCCCTGTTTAGCGAAATTTCACTTGTTGGTACCCCATTAATCAAGACAGACGCCTTCCCCGTGAATAGTAAACCATTACCCAATTTTTCCACTTGGACGGGAATCCCATATGATGCATCACATTGATTAGAAACTTCCAAGATACGCAATCGTACGCCTTTTCAAAATCAGCTTTGAAGAGGCATAATTTCTTTTTTGCTTTTGCTTAACAGAGTAACAGGTTTCGTTAAATGGTAGAGATCATCTGAGTAAAAACTTTTCATTAAGGTATTTAGTAACCAACTTGTATGTATAAACTTATCCCTAAGATTAAAGAGATCACCAGAACTTCTCTTTTATTAAATACGAAAAGAATCATCGATGGTCTGGTTTATCGATTTTAAACCACATGTAAATTGATCATCCGATCAAAGTGGTTAACGGTTGAAGTGTTGAACTAACATGGTTAGAGATTGGACCAAACATGGATCGGTACTTACACGATATGTTATATACTATTAGACCACCCATAGTGGACAAATGAAAGGGGCGTTAAATGCCCCATTTGCGACCCTACACCGCCCCTTGGGCGCTAAATATAGTTTTTGGTTTGTGGCGTGAAATTTTTCGCGCTGAAGTTGGGCGTTGATTTCTTGAGAGTGGGTTGAGCCAATGAAATAAGAGGGAGGGACGCTAATATCTTAAACCACTACGGTCGGTCTTAAGGTTAGGAACTAATGCTAATTTCGGTCCAAACTAAACCAGAAACAAAATGTTAGCGTATTATAAAAAAAAATTCTAACAATAAACAAGTGTATGTAATACGTGAGAAACCAAACCAAGCATGTTTAATTAAAATGAGATGTTGTTTTCGATTTTATTAGTTAGTGTTGACTAGTTATCTAAGTGAACTTGTATCTTTCACTTCATAACCGTATTATTAATTTGAACAACACATTTTCAATGGTTGTTGTGGTATCTAATAGGTGTTCAAATCTTATTTATGACGTGAGTGATAGTCTACTAAAACTTTATTAAAAAAAACATTAAGAAAATAAAAAAAGCTTCGTTTGCTTGAAAGTTAGCATATTCTAGAAGAAATATATACAACCTATAGGGTTAGATTAAACACACACTAAAAGAAAAATACTAGGAGAAGTCGTAGAAACTAGGAAGAGTATATAACGGACTCCGATTAAACTCATTCAAGCGGCTTTGGAACCGTTTCATCGAACCCTATGATCTTAGCTTTTAGATTTTTGTTTTTTTTTTAATCTTTAGCCTGTAGTTTTTAGAATTTATGTTATATCATTGACTTTTTTTTTCGTGATTCATTGTGATTTTTGTATCATTCTCACCATTCTCATTTTTGTTACACTGTGTAAAGATAACTTGACCCATAACTTATAAGCGTTGACAAGTTTTTATAATATGCGAGAAACCAAACCAAATATAGTTGATTCAAATGACAATTAATTTTTTTTCGAATTTTCTAGTTATTATTGATAAGTTACCGAATTTCAGCCAAAGGCATTTTAGCCCAGTGACATCTTGGTGATAGGATAAGACTTATGGACTATAAGGTTCTGGGTTCGAATCCAACAATGGGTTTTTTCTCATAATTATGAGTTTCTTCCTGAATTGTTGACTTGATCCGTAAGTGATTCCAATTTGCCGTTCAAAAAAAAAGTTACCGAATTTCAAACACTTATAACTTTGGCATTGTAACCATGTAATTGATATGTCCAACATACATTTAGCCGAGTGGTATCTAACGGTTCAAATCCTATCAAAGACCCTAGCTAGTGTATTAAAGTTGTTTGATTAATCGTCATTCTAATTACTAAGTCATGTAAAAGAAAACTGATATGTTTTTACAAATTATAAATATAGTTAAGGGCAAATTGTTAAGGGTTTCTACCGGATTAGAGACCAAAAAAAATAACTCACAAGTTAAAGAGTGAAACAAAAAATAAAAAAATCAAAAATAAAATTAAAAAGGTCATGCGGTGAACGTGGATCGAACACGTGACCTTCAGATCTTCAGTCTGACGCTCTCCCAACTGAGCTATCCCCGCTTTTATTTTATTTCTGAAAATATAAGTATATATCCAAAAAGGTCATGATGTACCACTTATGTGTGTGTGTAGTCTTTTCGTTACATTTCATTCAAAAACGTTAAGAACATTCAGAACTTATCAGATTATTGACGGGGTAATTGTTATACTTCTTGTGTCGATAAGTGGGACCCACAATGACATTTCGTTTCATTTCACCGCGCTATATATACAAAACAAAAACTAGCACATTGGATGGTTTGTCGATCCTCTGACCTGTAAATTTTTGCATCAATAAAGGTAACACAATGATATTATTGTTTGACATAAAAGTTCTGATTACGTCATTGAGCACATGAAAATGATAAAATAATTAAATATGTAAGAAGACTGACGTTTAGTAAACTTAGTAACTCAATTAACTAAAATCATTCACACTTTATAAATCAAACGGAAAACAACTATGATTTCTGCACTGGAAATGACGGACGGTGGTGTTGACAGAAGCGTTGAGTGCACTGGAAATGTCAAGGCTATGATTTCTGCTTTTGAATGTGTTCATGATGTAACACATTTTCTAACCCATCTTGTTTATTATGTATAGGGGTGGCAATTTCGACCCTTTTACGATAGGGGTCGCTTTTATCTCAAACGGATCAAATTAGTCAACAAAAAAAACTACAATGCATACAAAATATGTTTTGCGGGTCAACCTGAACTGCTTGAACCAAACTAAAAAAAATGACATATTTCAACGCTAACCGTTCCTTCCGACCCGTCCATCTTGCCACCTCTGGAAAATGTGATATAGCGTTAGTTACATCGTATAACCCGAAGTTCATTTTTGTATCTATCTAGGGCTGGGGTGTGGCTGTTCTTGTTGGGGTCCCAAACAAAGACGACGAGTTCAAAACTCTTCCTATAAATTTCCTGAACGAGAGGACTCTAAAGGGTACTTTTTTCGGCAACTATAAGCCACGTACCGACATTCCAGGTGTCGTCGAGAAATACATGAATAAGGTGAAATTTTTATTATTTTTCATGGTTTCTTTTAGTGCATAATGTTACTGCATATATAGTGCAATAATGCTTTATTAACAACATTAATCAAGTCAAGTCAAGTCAAGTCAAATCTCTTAGTCAACCATTGACTCTCTAACATAAATCAAGTCAAGTCAAGTCTCCTAGTCAACCATTGACTCCATTATTTTAGCCATTGTATTTATATTGTACATTATACTTAGTCAACTATTGACTCCATAATCTTAGCTAGAGTTAGTCATATGTAAGCCTATATAAAGGCCTTGATGTATTGTTGATAGACACAACTTTCATAATACAAAAACACACAACATTGTTCATTATTTTATATGGTATCAAGAGCCTAAAAGCTCCCTTGAGCCATCTTCGATCCCAACCTACTCGACAGACACCTTCTGTCCGCATTTTGCCTTTTTTTTTTCTTTCGGTTCATTATGGCCAAACAAATCACCCACATTACCGCTGCCACAACCCGAAACCAAGGGCCACCACAAACTACCAATACCAACACTCGCCCGACTCGCAACAATAACACCTATTGCTACTATTGTAACATTCCCGGACATGACACTAAAGATTGTCGCAAACTTAGTCGCTTCCTAAGAGAACACAATGCCTCGCCTCAAAATACCAACACCCCCGTGGTTAACTACACCACCCCTCACCTAATGGCTACAACCTCATCTTGGATGTGGGACACCGGTGCGTCCAACAACACCGCGAACAACAACCAACAATTTTCCGTTCTTTCCGAATACGGAGGACCCGATAAGATCGTGCTAGGTGATGATAAAACTCTTCCTATAACTCATATTGCTCAAACAACTATTCCAACAAATTCTCGCCCACTTCTTTTAAATAATATTTTAATTGCTCCTAATCTTCGAAATAATCTTATTTCCGTTGCCAAAGTTTGTCGTACTAATCGTGTTTCCGTTGAATTTTTTCCTTATCATTTTTTTGTAAAGGATCTACGCACGGGGGCGCGCCTCATGCGGGGAGTGAACGTAAATGATGTCTACTATGGACCAATCTCATTGTCTCCTCAAGTCAACAACACCCAAACAAACTCTCTTCTCATGTGGCACCACATACTTGGACATCCATCGCTTCAAGTGTTCAAGTCTTTAATTTCTAGATTGGGACTTCGTTTTAATAAGGTGACCCATGAGTCTTTTCATTGTACTTCATGTTCCCTAAATAAAAGCCACAAACTACCTTTTGGCAAAAACTCTTTTGTTGCCAATCAACCTCTACAACTTCTCTACTCCGACGTATGGGGTCCCGTAAAAACGTCAATCGATGGCTTTAAATACTATGTCATTTTTGTTGACTATTTCTCCAAATACATTTGGTTATACCCAATCAAACAAAAATCCGATGTCAAAATTCTTTTTCCACAATTTAAATCTCTTGTTGAAAACTTTTTCAAAACCAACATTGTTGCGTTGTTCACTGATAATGGGGGTGAATATGTGGGTCTTTCACCTTATCTTGCCTCTCAAGGTATCTCCCATTACACGACACCACCTCACACACCGGAACAAAACGGTATTGCCGAACGACGTCACCGACACGTTGTGGAAACCGGCCTCGCATTACTCCACTACTCCCACTTACCACAACATTTTTGGTCCCATGCCTTTCAAACCGCAACCCACTTAATCAATCGTTTGCCTACACCGATCCTTAACAACAAATCTCCCTACGATATGTTGTTCAAAACCGCTCCTACTTATTCCAAACTCAAACCGTTTGGTTGTCTTTGCTACCCATGGTTACGACCCTATGCTACATCCAAACTCCACTCCCGTTCAACGGCGTGCATATTTCTTGGGTACTCATCCTCGAAATCGGCATTCAAATGCTATGACCCTACTAGTCACAAACTATACCACTCTCGCCACGTTGAATTTATCCCACATATTTTTCCATCTCAAACCACCAACCCCCAACCCAAAAACATGTCATTTGACTCCTTCCTATCCACATACCAATCAGCCCAATCAACCTCCTCTTCTAACCAACCCACTCCAGACCCAAACATCTTGCATCATCCAACCTCTACTCCACAGCCCACATCACCCGAAGCCCAAACCCCTACTCCACAAACCCACGGCCCACCTCCTCTACCTCCTGCACACAACCCACCCTCCCACACAACAGGCCCTACACCCCAGCCCACCGAGACACCCTTACCATCTGGCCCACCGACTCCACCCAATAGCACCACCCCTACCCCAACCGCTTCCCACTCCACTGACCCCAGTTCACCAATGTCTTCATCCAACACATCCGATGATCCCACGAACTCACCTCCACATAACCCTCAACCACCTCGTCGACAACCAAAACCCAACTCAAAGTATTACAACCCCAACTTTGTCAACTCTACTACCATTCACCCTTTACCCGTTTCTCTTGAACCATCCACTTATACTCAAGCCTTGAAAGATCCGGATTGGCGCCATGCCATGGATCTTGAGTATAATGCTCTCCTTCATAACAACACTTGGGAACTTGTCCCTCACACAACCCAAACTCCCATTGGTTGCAAATGGGTATTCCGAATCAAACGTAAACCCGATGGCACGATTGACAAGTACAAAGCCCGTCTAGTTGCCAAAGGGTTTCACCAACAATATGGAAAAGACTATCATGAAACATTTAGTCCCGTTGCTAAACCCGTTACCATTCGCACCGTTCTCTCTATTGCTCTTTCAAAAGGATGGTCTTTACGTCAACTAGACGTTAATAATGCGTTTCTTCATGGGACTCTTCACGAAGATGTCTTTATGGTGCAACCTCCTGGGTTCACCAATACGGAATTCCCACGTCACATTTGCAAACTCAAAAAATCCCTCTATGGGCTTAAGCAAGCACCGCGTGCTTGGTATATCGAACTAACCAACTTTCTCACTCGTTTTGGCTTTAAAAAATGCATTTCTGACCCCTCTCTCTTTGTATACAACCTCAACAACATCACTTGCTACCTCCTTGTGTACGTTGACGACATTGTCCTCACCGGCAATCATAATCCATTTATGGATTCCTTTGTTCAAGCCCTAAGCAATCAATTCTCTATCAAAGACTTAGGCCCTCTCCATCATTTTCTAGGAATTGAAGTCATTCCTACGCCTGATGGTCTATTTCTTTCCCAACATCGCCACATTCAAGATATTCTTACCACATTTAAAATGGATGGTGCAAAAGAGGTTCTCACTCCTTTAAGCACTTCTGACTCTCTTTCTCCCTTTGACTCCACACCCCCAGTCGATCCCACTCCCTACCGCCAACTTGTAGGCACTTTGCAGTATCTTGCCTTCACACGTCCCGATATCTCCTTTGCCGTCAATAAATTATCTCAATTCATGCACTCACCTAAACAATCACACTGGCAAGCTCTCAAACGGGTACTCCGCTATTTGAAAGGAACGGTCCATCATGGGTTGTTCTTGAACCGCAATACTAACCTAAACTTGCAGGCTTTTTCGGACTCGAACTGGGGCGGTATTAATGATGGGGGACGGTCCACTACAGCATATCTCATATATCTTGGGTCCAATATCATCTCTTGGAAATCTGCTAGACAAAAAACTGTCTCTAGATCATCTACCGAAGCTGAGTACAAAGCACTCGCTAATGCTGCGGCTGAACTCTCATGGGTTAAAAATTTACTTGGTGAACTCGGGCTCCCAATTAAAAGCACCCCATCGCTTTACTGTGACAACACCGGAGCTACTTATGTATGTGCAAATCCTGTTTACCATTCCCGCATGAAACACATCGCTCTGGACTATCACTTTGTGCGGGAACAAGTCAATTCCGGGCAACTCAAAGTTCTTCATGTCAGCTCCAAGGATCAACTCGCGGATGTGCTCACCAAACCGCTTGCACGTGCACCCTTCCTATATTTTCGGTCCAAGATTGGAGTCTCCAACGGATCCTCCATCTTGCGGGGGCGTATTAACAACATTAATCAAGTCAAGTCAAGTCAAGTCAAATCTCTTAGTCAACCATTGACTCTCTAACATAAATCAAGTCAAGTCAAGTCTCCTAGTCAACCATTGACTCCATTATTTTAGCCATTGTATTTATATTGTACATTATACTTAGTCAACTATTGACTCCATAATCTTAGCTAGAGTTAGTCATATGTAAGCCTATATAAAGGCCTTGATGTATTGTTGATAGACACAACTTTCATAATACAAAAACACACAACATTGTTCATTATTTTATATGTTTGTGGTGCAGGAGTTGGAAGTTGAGAAGTTTATTACGCACACTATTGGTTTCTCGGAGATCAACAAAGCGTTCGACTACATGCTTAAAGGCGAAAGTCTCCGTTGCATCATCCGAATGGATGCGTAGGCGGGTTTAGTATGATATGGATGCATAGAGGAATAAAGCTTTGTACCATGGGAGTTATAATTCCCATGGAAGCTAGGTTAATAACACTATATGCTATGTAGGGTTTCATGTTCAATGATGCGACCTTTTTTTTGTGCGAGTTATTAAGACGTTTAGCTTTCGCTTAACATACATACCGGCCATGCTAAATTTATTGCTAACCGAGTCGTATTTATGTCCGATGGACTAGACTAGTGACATCCTAACCTAAAACAGAGTAATTCTCAAAGAAACTTGATTAAAAATTGAATAATTCAAGACCTTTTTTAGGGATGTTTCAAATTTGGTAGTAGTGTTGTCAAATTTTCAAAATTCAATCAAGATTCAAAGTATAGATTGACAAAATTGGGTCTGATAGTTAGGTCAAACTTGTCACATGATCCGCTCATCAAGACTTTTCGTCTGGAAGACATGTAACTCAAAAACAGATTAGGAATCATAAGAATCCAAAATTCTACATAAAATTTGTGTTCGGACTTTTCAAAATTATCGTGTTTTGACCCTTTAAGCAGGGGCAGATCCAATGAGGGTTCCTGGGAACCAAGAATCCCCTTGGTTTAAAAAAAGTTATCCACGAAATGAACTCCCTGAAAATTGTTCCTAGATACACCACTGCCTTTAAAAGGTTTTTTTTCCTATCAAAATGCCTGCCGATGATGCATAATGTACACTTGACTTCTCTTCCTAATATTCTCATTTATGTGTTGAAGAGCTCTTTGTAACTCTTGGCTTTTTCAGCTTTTAAATTGTTCCTAAAAAAGACTCTCAATGGAATGGTTAAGAATTGAACTATTCAGACTTGGTGCATAGTTGAACCATTCAGCACTTAATCATTCAGAATCTTTTAACCATTCAGACTTCTTAATGATTCAGCACTTAATCAGCCAAACAGACCCTAAACTTCTCTAGCAGTTTCGCAATTTACTTCTCGTGACTTTCGATCCCCTGTTTTTTATAGCACTCTCGGGACACTCTTCTACAAATTTTGGGGGAAACCCGGTAACCTACCCGTCCGTAGGGACAGCGGTGAAATTATCGGTAAAACCTATCTGACTCAAGAATCAATCCCGGGATTCCCTGGGTCTTCTATCATTGCCAACGAATGCCTCTAACTATTGCAGTGGTATTGACCAACCAATAAAACTAATTAATACAGGGTGACAAATATAGAAACAAATTCCTACATAACATGTTTTATAAAACTTATAAACATGCATGCAAATTCTATGCTAAATTTAAATTCCTACAACATTTTTCTTAAATTTACAACCAATGAACACCCGTTAATCTCTCAATACCATTCTTCATATTACATCTCCCTCTCTTTTTTCCCGGTAACAATCCCCTTCTTAATCCTAACCACCGTAGCACCACCATTCCGCCGCGGTCATCCACCCAACAACCACCACATCCGCCGTATCTAACCACCACATTTCTTCAAACTCACCCCTCCCACCACCACTATACACATTTCTTGATCATTTTCATACCTCAAACCCTACATTTCATCGTACGGTTCGAGTTGTATGAAAAAGATCAAGAAAACCACAATAATTAATATACAAACCCATGGAGACTTATCGGCCGTTGGATATCACGGTTATCTCGGCCACAGGCCTCAATCACTTCTTGTTCTTCTTAGAATGAGAGTGTACGTCGTCGTTTCGTTGCTGAATGGGAATTCGGTCGTTGAAAAGAAGACTCATGCGTCTAATGGGCGGAACCCTAAATGGAACCACCGGATAAAGTTTCCGATTGAGGAGAAGGCGATACATACCACCACTTTATTGTTTGTTCTAAGGCAACAACGTGTGTGTGGTGATAGAGATATTGGGGAGGTGTCGATCCCTGTTAGTGAACTCCTTGAATCGAATCCTAGTGGTTCGGAACATGTTGTGGACTACCAGGTTATTTGAATTTATCGGTTGTTATATTGAGTGTCGGTTTGGTAGGGTTTCGGGTTATTTGGATTTGAAAATGGGGGAAATTATGGAAATACCCATTGACCGACCCTTTTCACCAAAATACCCACCTCAATCGTTTTTTGGAAAGTCGGTTCCCGGATCCCGAGACGTCTCCGTGGGACTTTAGTGATGGACCACTAACCGATCGTCACGTGTAAAAAAATAATAGAAAACCTTACACAGGCACGGTGGAGACGTGACAGAGACGTCTCCGGGAAAGAATTTAAGGTATGAAAGCAGGGAGAGAGAGAGAGAGAGGGGAGAGAGAGAGAGAGAGAGAGAGAGAGAGAGAGAGAGAGAGAGCTCACGGAGAGGCCTCGGGATCTGGAATGGAAACCGTCTCTCCAAAGACGATTGGGGTGGATATTTCGGTGAAAAGGGTCAGTCAATGGGTATTTCCGTGATTTTCCCTTTGAAAATGTTCAAATTTGAAAACTGATTAGAATTTGAAAATGCTATTTATGTTCGAATTCGAGTTGATTTGAAAAAAAAAATATGAGGAATAAAGTAATAATCTTCTCTATTCAAATAAAATATTTAAATTACACTCTGTTTCAGAGTTTCATTAAAAGATGGAAGAGAAAGGATTGGAAAGGAAGTGAGGAAAAATATATTCCAGAGTTTTTTGTAGGAGGGAAATAGAGGGAATGAGAAGGATAATAAAGAGGTTTTTAGGATAATTTTCAATCTTTCCAATTTGGAAGGAACCGGAGAGAAAGAAAGAGGAGGGAGATCCTTTCTCTTCCATCCTTTAATGAAACTCTGGAACAGAGTGTTAATGTCACGTGTCATTTTTTTTCTTTAATTTTTATCACGCATGCATAAGTTTGGTAATTATGCATGCATTCGAATGCAAATTACGCATGAACATAAATATCACATGAATTACGCAAGTTATAATACACAGCCCTTTTTACTTACATGTGTTAAGAGTTTTTTGTATCCAAACTTGTATATATTATAAATACAGGTATTTTTTGAAAAAAAAAAGTAAAATGATGTTCGAATATTTGGATCGACATTCATAATCCAAACTCTATTTGAAAACTGAATTTCGAATCAAGATGCTAAGCAATATGAATTTTGAAAAATCGAATTTGGATTCAAATATTCGGGTCAAATCGGTTCAAAAATCTCAAACTCAACTCGAATTTGATTTGAAAACAAAATTTAGAATTTAGTTCAAATGCTAACCCAATACGAAAAATTCAAATTCAGTTCGATCCGAATTTTGCACCCAAATGTTGTTATAACCTATTAGTTAATTTTTTAAGCTTTACTATATGGTATAACACAGGTGCAATCCATGAGAGGAACATCCATCGGTACATTTACGTTTTCACACCAGTTCAGAGAGAAAGTTTGTCCGGCTCAAGATGCCACCGGATGTCCTAATCCTTCAGCAATGACATATACGAATAACCAACAAGGTGTCCCAGTGTACCAACAGTCACCAGGATACCCAAACTACCCATCTCCCCAATATGGTACTGGTGTGGGCTGGTATAACCCCACAACACCAGTACCACCAGGCTACCCATACCCTCCATAACAACAGGTGGGTTATAACTACCAACAACCGCAATCAATTAAATAACTCAAGGTGGTTGGAGAAGTCGGGCTAGTATGTTAATGAGGGTGGGACTGATTGAAGAACATGTACTTAGAAGTAACGGTTACGACATATGTATAATATGGGTGTTTCTTCTATGTTTTGTCCAAGATCAAAAGGATTAATTAGCCACTAATGCAAAAGATCATCTTATATTATAAGTTTTTATGGTAGTTTGAAAGTTGAATTGAAGAATCATCCTAATGGTGGTAGCTACTACAACGTTGGGTATCAACGACGGAAAATACATATCAGAGATGTAAATGAGCTAAGCTACTTGAGATCAACTCAAAAAAAATTGAGCTTAAACGAGCTCAAGCTCGAGCCCATATGCAAAAAAAATAAGTTTGTTTAGTAAACGAGACAGAGTTCAAACTTCATTTATCGCATTCAAACCGACTTGTGATCCTATACGAGCCTAATATCTACATAATTTTTATTTTATTTTATTTTTTTTAAAACAAAATACGAAAGTTACATCACAATAGAAGGTAGACGGGCAACAAGTTGCGCCGCTACCTCTTTCTGAATTGCAAACTCTAGTCTACCAAATTAAGATAAAAATAACTAAATAATATATAATGTTATATATAATTTAATGTAAAAAATAATTATAGCTAACATAAGTTAATAATTAAATACACTGACTCGAGCTTAAAAACTACTCATGAGCCAAGTCGTAGAAACAAAGCCTAGCTTGAGCTCTCAATCTCTCGTAAGTTAAACGAGCTCGTTTACACCCCTAAACACATTTGAAGAAGACAGATGGAAATTTAGCCACTGTGTTGCAACCAAACTCGAAATGGTCGCAAAACTAGCTACTGCAATAAATTCGGTTGCAAATATAGAGAATGATTATCTAGTAGCTAGAGAAAGTATTTGGTACAAAGTACCTTAACATATAAAGTGTAGGAAGCCACAATAATTGGCCAAGTGGAAGTTGTCGGTTATAACATATCAGTTCAATATAATTAACGAAAAGGGTATTATTGACTTTTCCCTCCATTTAATTATTACGATCAATCCCTGTTTTATCGTGGAATCACAATTCAAATTCATATAACTGATTTCTCGCTTCGATCATTATATCTTTCCTTATTCAAAAACTCTAATCACAGTTCAATTGTCGATCAATTTTTTTTACGAAATTCAAATTCAATTGAAGAGTTGAACGTCATGTTCGGTATGTTACTCTGTTTTTTTATTTCAACTAATCGTAATCTTATTGTGATGTTTAATTGTGTATCAGATCTAAACAACAAACCTGAACACATAATCGAAGAAGAGGATGATGTGGTGGATGTTCATAATCTGAATTTTGGAGGTTAATTTTATTGTTTTCATGTTTATTAACAGATAATACAGTTTAGAGATGAACAGAGGATGATAGATTAGTGTTTTTATTTTTTATGTAGATATTATACAGGAAGATGTTCACAACACTGATGAACAAGGTGATGAGAGGTTTGATTTCATGGTTGAACACAAAAGGATGCAAGGTAATTGTTGTTTTCTGAATATGATAATAATCAAATGCGTTTTTATGATGTTTTAACATGCGTTTTTGAGGTAATTGGTGTTTTTTGTAAATGATAATGTTCAAATGCGTTTTATGATTTTTTAACATGCGTTTTGAGTTTTTTAAATAAATTTGTTTTTATGTGTATGTGCAATGTTTACTATTAGGTGCGTTTTATAGTATGGCCATGTCAATTTGTCAATAAAATTATATTTTTAGTTTTATGTTATGTGTTTTATGACAGAGCTATTTAAAAAAGATGTTCCCATTGATGAACAAACCCAAACATACAAACCTGCAGTTGCATCTTCAATCAAACCAGAAATTGGGATGGTTTTTCCTAGTATGGATCATGCTTTTGAGTTTTATCAGCGGTATGCCAAGGCTTCTGGATTTACGGCTAGGAAGAGTACCCAATATATTCATATGAATGTTCTTCGTATCAAATATTTTGTATGTTACAAAGAGGGTGAGAAGCCATATAAAGTTAGTTCACAGAATGACAATAAAAAAGTTAAACAAAAGAAAAGACCTTCAATTCGTACAGGACGTAATTTAGTGTTTGTCCCAACCAATGATTATTTTGATATTGACACATGTGTTTTACCTTATTACAAGATGCGTTTTCACAAATAATACAACTAGTGGAATAGTAACACATGTGATTCTATTTTGTCATGTGGTATATTATTTTTCCTATATTATCATCAATATGTACATTCCGATTTTACACCACAAACATAATTTACGATAACAATGTCTTCTTCATCATCATCCTCTGCAAGATCTCTTTTTATTAAGAGGATTGAGGAACAAGTCATCAAAGATCATTATTCGGATAGTGTTTTGATGAATGATTTGAACAATATCCACGAAGGCATATCTAAAAAAGATAAAGTTTGTAACATTCTCAAGACGATGCCAGATTATAGTCTTCATGAATTGGCATTGATGTTCATGATTGATTCAAAACAAAGAGATATGAATCTTGTTGAAGAGCTTTCTAAATCCATAACTCTTTTAAGGTGCTCAATGGAAATGAAGATCAAGTTTCTCAAATCACTTTAAACCTTCTAGCCTTCTTAATGTCTTTGTGTCTATGTTCTTTTTCTGCTACTTTATTATCATTTGTTTTAAGTAGTGTTTGTGTTGTTTGTTTTCATGATGTAAAATGTGGCATGAATAATAATGTACGTGCGTTTTAAGAGATATTAAATGTGTTATATGTTTTGGTTTTATATCACCTGTTAAATATATTTCCATATATCAAATGCGTTTTAGTATTTATTGAATGCGTTTTAATATGCTTTCATATAAAACATCAAATGAAACATGCATTTTGAATACCAAAAGAGAAATTCATGTCTAACACGATAACATTCAACAATGTAAAGATGCAAAATTAACAAACTTATCAATCTTAAAACTTTCAGCTCATATTATCTACTCGCTTTAGCACCTTCGTGTAAGCAATTTCCATCATCTTTGCCTTGTAAGGTCTTTGACTTGTAAAGATGCAAATTAACAAACTTATCAATCTTAAAACTTTTACACCGTACACTCCTGGCTCTATTGTTTGTAACATAGCAATTATTGTATCACTTATATCTTCATCTTGAATACTTCTGCAACAACATTATCCTTTGCGACATTCTCAGCAACCAACCTTGATTTATCCCCTGCAACATTCTCATCAACCCTATTTGATGTATTGTCTCCAACAATTTTATCAATAACATGTCCCCTGCAACATTCTCATCAAGCATGTTTGATGTAGCATCTTCAACATTTACACCCTGTCAAAAAATCAATACATGCGTTTTAAGTATTAAGAAATGCGTTTTATGGATAAACAAATGCGTTTTGAGTATAACAAATGTGTTTTATCGAAATGTAGTACGTACATGTTTTTTAGTCAAGTTTTCATTTTGTCTACTTGTATCAACACTTACCTTCTTTGGATCATGGTCGTGTCGTTTGTATCCTATCAATGGTTTTTGAAGAATATTTGCATCAACCATCTCTGAAGCATGATCTTCTACAACAATCCTATCACCTTCACCACCAAATTGCACATCAACATCTCCCAAACCTTGATTCTCTTCTAGCCCGACCACATGTTCAGCACCATCTCTTTGTTGATCAACATCTTTTCCTTTATAAGATTTACTTCTAATTTCGTCCCATCTCTGACACCTCTCTATCAATTCTCTAGACCAAAAGTACTTATCTCTTGCCTGTGAAACCATTTCATCCATTTCCTCCTGTATGTGTAGATACTCGGCGTCTTCGATATCAGTCAAAGGCCCATTATTATAAATATGACATTCCATTTCCTGCAATGAAGTCGATGTAATGTAACTAATGGCAGGTGTCTTCACAATAGTAGGGTTGTGCCTTTTGTTGTACTCATGGGTGTAAATAACCTGCAATTTGAACAAGTCAATTTTAAAAAAAAATTCAAAACTATTCATGCGTTTTATGACATATTTAAATGTGTTTTACTGAATCAGAAAACTTACAGTAAGTATTGCAATGGGCCCATTATACTAATCTTGCCTCCATCCGGCCTTTGTTCTGTTGAGACATTCTAGTAGGTATGAACAAGATGCGTTTTGAAACATGATTGTATGAGATCAGTATATGATAACCTTTACTAATGATTAACATCAGTAAAACGCATCTACTAATTTTTCACAACGCATTCATCACAATCTTCCAATTTTTAAACACAACAAATCACCAAATCATCTCATTAATCATTAAAATCAATAAACGCCTTTACTAATTACATAAGAAGCATTTATAATCACATTCTTCCAATTTTTAAACACAACAAAACACCAAATCATCTCATTCATCATTAAAATCAATAAAACGCCTTCAGTTATTAAATAAAACGCATTTATAATTACATTTAAATGAGATGATTTAGGGTTTTAGAATTTTTTTTTTTTTTTGACCGGCCAAACACCCACTGAGCGCCCCCCCCCCAGTGGCCATAGACAAGGGCTCAACTGGCCCACTCCAGACCCAGAGGGCATTTAGAAAATCCCAGTGCGGGAAACCCCAAGACTCGAACCCGAGACCTTGGGGGAAAACCCTCACACCTCCACCACTCCGTTGTGGCTTCATTGGCAGGGTTTTAGAATTAACAGGCACAATTGTTTAATTTATCTGTCATATGATCAAAATGAAAATAACAATATGAACATCTACTTACTTGATTTGCGTTTTGGAGCCATAATCCTCTGTTATTTCGTCGTTGATGGAATGCTCTGTTTTTTTCGGTTACAGAGAGATGGATTTTTTTTTTGTGTTTTATGTTTGTGAATTCCACGATTATAGTGTTTGATTATGTAACCGCCCATAAATAAGATGATTTGGGCGCTATTATTAAAAAATTTCAAATTATTATAGTGGCAATTTGTCTAATTTGCCCTCCTATTGTTAACTGTCATTAAAAACACGCGATTGTAATTAATGTACGATGATCTTGATTAAAACACAGATGGATGGTCAGGATGGCTTCTTACACTTTGTATTTTAAGGAGACTTTGTACAATAGCCTCTCTCCTAGTAGCTAAAACCGCTGGCAATATGGCCCTTAGTAACCGATATGTGATCGAACTTGACGGTCACAATGCCTAGTTTTTAGTAGTGGCAAAATATCTCTACTACCTTATTAAGGAGGAGTGATAGGTAAGAAGGTAATTTTACACAATTTTTAAGATGGGAGTTGAAGAGTCCCTTCACAAATTTTCAATATTTGGTCATTTTGTTCCCTTTATGCCCTTATGTACAACCTATAATGCTCATTGTATATATGTGTAATGCATACTTCATATCCATTTCAACATGTAACCCCAACACCTAATTAAACCCCAATTCAATTTCAATAAAACCAAAGCTTTTCATTAAATCCTTCTACACATCTATTTAATAATAACAAGCAATGTTTGTGATGGTTCTATTAGGCTTTGTTGGAGCTTATAAACATTGTAGTAATTGGACATTTTTGTCTTTTTTTTGTTTGTTGAATTGTATAACTCTTTAAAGCATGATGTCTAACCTCATATAATATATGTATTTTTTTGCCAATAATTCTATCTCCTTCTCTCTGTATATTACAACTAACTAAAAGAAAACTTAATATCCTGATTTATATATATCAAATACTTTTAATTTAAAATTACCATTTTGGTAAAAAAAAATATTTTTTAACTTGGGTTACCTTTACGTACTTAGTCACGTTTAAAAACCGCCGCAACGCGCGGGTAATTTACTAGTTGTTATAACAGGTATGAGACTAAAAATATTCGGTAAAATATGCAATTATATATGTTACTAGTACATGTATATTGAATGATACATAATACATTATGACGGTGCCAAGCTAATATCTTATTTATTTGATTATTATTGTGATAAATCATGCATTAGAAATATAAATACAATAATTACATTATCAAACTTTATCTCAAGCTTGAGAAGTTGAAGCTTTCCCAAACTTCTCATTCTTGACGTACTCCTCTTCATCATGAACGTGCAAATCATCATCAATGGTGATGGCCACAGTTTTTGCGCCATTTGGAGCCTGCACGATATTCTCATGCACCTTCAAATGGTCATCAACATGTACCATTTTATTTTTTTCAGTCGCGTTGCTGCATTCCCATTTCTTGACCAAGTACCACAAAGCAATCATCGCGAGTCCAAAAACAAAAACACACCCAAACGAAACGAAAACAACAAATATGATGGCCATTATTGGATTTTTGTAAAATGTGGGTTAAAAATGTTGTGGGATTTTGAGTTGGGTTTGATGTGAAAATAGAAATTTAGTAGATTGGTATTTATAGTATAGAATAGAGTTGCATGTGTTTTTGAAGTTTCAAGAAACTTGTATTGAAGTCAATGTGGAGAGTTGTAGCTTGTGTGTATTGTAAGCACCACTAAAGAAATTTAAACATCATTTTCAGCTGATGTTTTTTCAACAATTGTGAGGTCACAAGTGTGATACAAAATGGTAGAAAGAATTACACCTCTCAGAAATTATACATTAGCGTAATACATTTGACACTTGTCACGACTAAAATACCCTTTTAAAAAATAATAATAAAATATTATTAATTCTAAAAGTTAAAAGAAAAATACAAGTAGATTGGATATTTTTTAACTATCTATTCTACTTTTAATTTTACATCACTGTCGATGGCGAGAATCGAATCCGGTGTCGACACTGAGACTCGAACCCTTATGTGTTGGGGTTGGGAAAGTTTTATATTTTATATTTTTTTTTTACTTGTATCTAAAAGTATTTTAGAAAAAATTAACATAGTTTTTAACATCTTAACTTTTCTAAAGACCAAAGGTGTTACGTTCGGTTCGGGACATTAGAACCATAGGTATCCCATAAATAATATCCGGTTAATTCTTAAACTAGTTTATTCCTCAGGAGCTTCATGGGATAGACAAGTCTAATATAAAGTGACAAAATGTGTGTACCATAAAAGAAATAAGCTGTTTTTTAGAATTTATTTATTTATTTATTTATTTTGTAAAGTATCAGCACTCTTTGTTCGAGTGAAGTCTCTGTACAACTTTATCACTTCCTCAAGACACTCTAAAGTTGCGATATGGACTTGGGAAAAAAACATCCAAATTGGTATCCAATTATATGTCATGACAATGATGATGATGATTAGGGGCGGATGTATCATTATAGAAGGGTGGGCATGTGCCCACAGTAGGTCCAGCACTCTAGCCCACAACGATTAAAATAGAGATCAGCCCATATGCAATCATGTAATTTGAATTTTATTTTATCCTTGGAAGTTTTAACACCTTCATTAGTTTTAAGGAATACTAAATTTTATAAATCTGCATATTCTTGCGCTACATGTTAATATAATAAAACCAATATAAACTCTTCCCATATTATTTGTTATTATTTACATTGGTGTTGGTGCAAGTTTGTGACAGATACTCAAACGGTTAAACAAACACTCGAGATTATTGACAGAAGATTATTTATTGTCCGTGTCATTAGAAGAACTTGTCTAAGTTAGTTTGTGAATATGTAATAAGCTAGTATTGTAAAAACCCAATGAAGTCTATATAAAAGCCCACGTTGATGCATGTGTAACATGATGCATGGGGTTTTAGGGTTAGAGGTTTCCTTGTGTTGCTTGGTCTTTTTCGAAAGAGAGAAAGGGAGTGGGAGCCGAGTTCATTATACACGATTCATACTCTTGATTAGGCTAGCTAGATTACAAGTTCGGTTAGGTCTTATTGTATGATTATGTGATTCGTTCAATAAGATTAAACATTAAAGTAATCTTGTGTTCTGTGTGATATCCGCGAGTACTAGACATTCTACATCTAGTGTTCGTGTTTAGTTTGATTGTTTGTGTGAAGATCTCAAGGAAAGGGACTCACAAGTGGTATCAGAGCTTTCGGGCTAAATATCATTCAAGGAACATGTTCGGTATTGCTAGGATAATTGGTTTGCTTTTTAATCTAGTTGGTGTCAAAAACAGGATATCAAAACTTCAAGAAACGATTTATTATCCCAAACCAAAACATTTAACCCAAAAAACATACATAGACTCTTAAAATACAAAAAAAAAAACCCTAAAACACCTAAACAATCAGACACAAAGAATCAAGATCTAAACATCTCACACCCTAGATCAACCAAGAGATTACCAGAACAACAAACAATCTATTTCTGATAATAATCTCTGAACCTAGATGAGATACAAAGACCAGGAGCCTGAGAAGATGTGGTAGAGAATCGAAAACAAGAAGGAGATCATGACCGATAAAACTTATCAGCCGAACAAGATAAAAACCCTAATCGCTATGTGAAAGAGAATGTGAGTGTGAGGTTTTTTTATGAATATCTTCCCAAATATGATTTTGTATGAGAGATAGCCAACTAAAAACTTAGGCATCCGGAAGCATGAGAGATTTTATAATATGACTCAAATGCATGAAGTGGTTACAATGGGTTGGATAAGCCCATGAATAAAGCCATAGAACTATTAGCCCAATACAAATTGATATATAGACCATGATGCTCATGTGGCCCACTAAGCTCATATGCTCCAACTTTAGCCAAGCAATCAGCTACCCATCATCAGCCCATCTACATCTTGACTAAGCCCATTTGAATTACATCAACATACCTCACAAAACATTTGTAAGAACTTATTGAATTGGACACATAACATATGTACCATGTATGTATTCTCAACAAACACCCCCCCCCCCCCCTCAATCCAAAATGCATCAAAAAAGAGAAAGGGAATTACATACCAACTATCTCAAGAGAAAAAATAACTCTTTCACATTGTACATAATATGAAACTATCATGACTGTTAAACAACAAGTATATTATCTAATCAAGTTAATGATTTCAATATCTAGGAACTATCCCTTAAAAGAAACTTGGATTTTGAAAAAAAAAAATCCATTTTGAAAAATTCACTATTACATGTGACCAACTTATTTTTATATAAACCAGTAGTATAATAGTTACAAAACATTTATCTTTATATCCGATAAATGACCAAAAGAAACGGAAATCAAACGATTTGAAAGACTTAAAACTTCTCAATAACATGACAAGACCAACGAACTCACATCAACAAAGATTTTCAGCTAGAAAATCAGAAAACATATTTTGCAGCTAGAAAATCTTTTAAAGTAATGTAAAATCAAAGCTTGTCTTTTATTGATTACACACTCTCCATTTGTTCACTAATAATCCATATGTTGAGATATAAAAATAAGGTGCTGTTTGTTTTTTCTGCAGGAAAAGGTCTGCAGTCTGCGGACCACATCTGCAGACATCTGCAGGAGAAGAGGTGGACCAAAGGTCTGCAGTCTGCAAGGGGAAGACTGTTTGTTTTTTAACTTCTGCAGTTTGCTGAAATAAGCTGAAATTTAAAATAAATAGTTCTACAACACTGAAATAACAACAATAACGTTTTTTCAACATTTAAATTTAAATAATAGTTCTACAACTTTGAAATAACAACAATAACGTTTTTTAAAATGAAAACAATTTCAAGCCATTTGTTCCGTACTTTGCATTAATTGCTCGGCAATTTCATCTCGTAATTGGGTCATATATTCTCGATCCGATGCAGTACCGTGTACCTCAACCTCTTCTTCAAAATCTGATTTAAAAAATCTGAAAATAAACAAGAAATATGAAAATAAACAATCAGATTTAAAAAAAAAAAAAACAAAACAAAAAAAAATCTGATTTAAAAAAAAAAATCTGATATAAAAAAAAATAACAAATCTGAAAAAAAAAAACATAAGAAATAACAACCCTAAACCCTAACAAATCTGAAAGTAAAGATAACTTATAACAAATAATAGATCTAAGACAAATAATATTAACATTTTTTAACAGATCTGAAAAAGAAAAAAAAAAGGTACCTGTTTGTTGACCGCCGGAAGAGAAGGAGAAGGAAGGAGGCACCGGCCGGAGAAGGGAAGCAGAGGACGAGGAGGAAAGGAGAAGGAAAGAGAGGCCGAGAGGGAAGGAGAGGGAAGGAGGGGCGGCGGAGGAGGGAGGGGCGGCAGAGGAGGGAGGGGCGGAGGAGGGTGGGACGGAGGAGGGAGGAGAGGGAAGGAGGAGGGTGGTCTGCTATGTTTGAGAGGTGGAAGAATGGTTGTCTGATATGTTTTGTGGAGAAGAGGCAAAAAGACTAGGGCCCATGTCTGCTTGGGGAAGAGGTGGGGAAGAGATTTTTAGGTCTGAAGTCTTCTAAAAAACAAACGGTCTGCTGGTCACAAATGTCTGCCCGCGTCTGCGCGGCGCAGACATAAGTGATTAGAAGCTCTTTTCAAGAAAAAACAAACACCCCCTAAGTCTCTAAATTTTGAGAAGTGCTTTACAATACAATCAAACTTGCTTAATATGGGAGTCAAGTTTGTTGAAACTTGGAAGTCATGTACTATCCCTTCTATACTACAAATTATCATCCTTCAAACTATTTTTTTTGTGCAAATCATACCCATCTCAAAATCACACAAAATTTAACCAAATCCATCAAATTAATCAAGAAATTTCAACAATGACTACCATATTCGTCGCCTTTTTCGCGTTTGGCTGCGTTTTCTTCCTTGCGTTCGCTTTATGTGCTTTGTGGTCCATCGTTAAGAAGGCGGAAGGCAGCAAGACAGCTCAGAAACAAGATATGGTTCATGTTGATGAGCATGTAAAAGTGAGAGAGAGTTTGTGCAAGGCGCAAATGGCGTGAAAGCTGTTTTTGTTACAGTTGATGATGAACAACAAGAGTGCAGGAAGAATGACATTCATTCACAGCCTGCAACTTCTAAAGCTTAAATTCTTTATTTGATGTTGCAAATAAAGTAAAGCTGTGCAGATTAATTTATGCTGTAATATGACTACATATTGTTTTACTGACTAAATTATATGTTCATCATTGTGCTTGTTCTAAAAAAATATACATAATATGGTCTTTTTAGCCTTAATGGTCATCATGTGTGTGGAGCGGGTCGAGTGGGTCAGCATTACGACGGTCCACTTAACTCGTTGATGAAACTTATGAACCAAACCGCTAGCTGCGGTTTCAAGAAATGGCAAACCAAACCGGTTAAGTTGGGTCAGCTGGACTGGTCAAACCGACCCATATGGTTCGATTTGGACGGTTTGAACTGGTTTTTATAGTTTGAAAAATGATAAAGATGGTTCATGGTTTATGCATGCATATTTCAAAAACAATAATTTAAATATTCAAACAAACACTTAAGCAGTTTACGCGGTAGTTTCCAAGTTCCAGACCATGACCCGAATCGTTAAACCCAGTTTTCCAAATTGTAAACCGTGAACCGAACCATATAAACCTCAACCGAACAGTTTACTTAAGTTTGAGCTGTTTAGTCGGTTTCAACCGTCTATGAACCTCTTAACAAGGGCCGGAACAACAAGAACATCCCCTCATCACCAGACAAAAACATAAACTTTTGCTCCTTTGCAAAGAACTTGTATTACATCTTATTCATCAAAGTTGATCCAAAAAACAACTCATCTATGTGACAAATTAATTGAATTTGTTTCGGATAACAACCTGGACCCGTTTACTCCATCCCGCTTGCACTCACAAACCAAAATAATCCGAAGCCTGCAAAAAACCAACGAAACTCGGATTAACAACCAAATTTCATATTCGAAACGGATGCAAATGTTAGATTCATAGTTGTTAATAGCGACCATAGCGCCTGCTATAGCGAATAGCGTAGCGTAGCGCTCATGTGTCGCTATATGGTTGATAGTGACAAACAGCGGGAAATAGCGAGATTTTGGTATTTTTTTATATTTTTTTGGTAAAATATACATATAAAATATCTCTAAAATTTTCTTCTAGTGTATCGCTAAACATGAAATAGCGCCCGCTATTTCATCGCTATCGCTACATAGCATATCGGTAGCTTGTCGCTATCATCCGCTATTCGCTATTGACAACTATGGTTAGATTACAAAGATATAAATCATTTGAAACTAACATAAAACTTTTGAGTCAACTTAACATTTCATAAATATGAAAACAGTATTTCATTCCAGGCATCAGGGACTCCAGGTAAGCACCAATGGCTACAATCAGGAACCGTTGGATTATCGCTCCAAACGCCAACATGTGCATCACTACGGTATGAACCCATGGGAGTCACATGCATTGTCGTTACAGGAACCGACATACCATTCACAACTTTTTTTATAATATCTGAATAACGACTTCTATATTCCCTATTACTACGAACCAAGGGATTTTTCGTAACCTTGCAAGTGTGGCCGTTTTGCCCGCTGTTACACGGAAAAAAAAAAGTGTTATTACTTATTAGTAACATTTTCTACTTACATTCAAGAAATAAGTATTGAGTTGACTTTTTAGGTCAAAGTCAAACCAATCGATTCAATTTCATTACCGTAAGATTAACATGACTTTCAAAACTGATTTCGTTAAGTAGTGTTTAAACTATATTAGTCTCTAGAAATATGACAACGTACCTCCAGTGACTTCCCTCAAAAGTCCTAAAAAATACACGGGTCCTGTTTGTGTCAACCGTATTTTCGACCCATGAAGCCCAAGTGTGTAAAGCTCTTGTATAAGCAGCCATGGTTGACATTCCGAGTTTTAGCCTTCCATTGACCTTAAAATAACAACCACTGTCCAAACACTGATTTAGATTATACTGCATAATAACATTAATAATAACAAAAAAAAAAAAAAAAAAAAATCCTCTGTTAATTAGGGGACGCAGATGGGCGGGTCAAGTAATAGAAAATACGGGTCAAGTCAACTTGGTTCTTTCACACGTTAATTGCTTAACGTTTACACACATGAAAGTATACACTATGCAGTTTAAGTGACCATTTCATCGTTTTTACATTCAAGACGAAACAAAAACAATATAAATCAAAGACACGAGGCTATAACTGATCGATTAAAATAGACAAAAAATCACACTAAAATAAAGAAAAACTTACATCTCAAAAAGCTTTGCGCGATTCCACCAATGGCCCGTGTTAAACACAAGAATATCAGAATCAATCCACTTTGAGCTAATATGATCCAACTCATCAAGCTTAATAGTCGATCTAACCCTCTTCGGTGAACGTTTTGGAACCGAACCAATTTGCACCAAAAAAACCGACCGATAAAACTCAACTGTAAAATTATAAGAACTAAACCTCACACCCAAATACCTAATCTTTTTACTTATCTTATTCCCATTAACCTCATAAACGCTCGTTTTATCCTCCACGCCGTTCATAAGCAAACATATCATAGACTCCCATTGCGTCCGACTCAACGAATCACCAACAAACACAACTCGTTTCCCACGAAGCTTTTCCAAAACCTCCCCAACATCAAACCTCAAAACATCACAATTCTTCGGCTTCCATCGCCACTTAAGATACCCTTTATCCCTCCTCCCATTAGCTAAACAATCAAAACCTTTTTCAGCAAAAGGGCATTGAGATGCATTGTATAAAGGGTAAGTCTCATCAATAACCCAACTCCCATCATAAAGATCACACATTGACACTCCCTTCGAATCTTTCGACCCTATCGACTCAACGACTGCGGTTTCATGCCTTTCGACAACAACCGCAGGCGGAACAAACTCATACAAGTATACATACCAACAAATCACACCTAAAATAACATATAAACAAGATGTAATCACATTAAACCTATTAACTAACTTAAAGTTCAATCTTTTACAATAATTTGCAACTAAACACCTAACCCTATCAACAACTTGATTATCCCCAAATTTCATATCTTTTTCAAAACCCCATAAGGGTTTGTCAATAAAGATTCAAACTTTCATATTACAAAGCAAAAATGATAATATTGTAACATAGAAATCTTGAAAAGGAACTCAAGAACCTGAATCTTGATGTTAAACAAGTGGGATTTTTGCAGAGAGAGGAATTATTGATGCAAGATTAAAACTTTTTGAAAAATTATGTGAATGTGTTAAGATTTTTGATGTTTTGGTAACTGTGGTTGTGGTGAATTAATGAATATTGTTTGAGTAGGACTAAAGTTTGGAACAGAAGGGGTTGGAGAAGATGAGGGTAGTTTTGTCATTTTAACGGTATATTGTCACTGAGATCATGATGTGTCAACTAGAAGTTTGGTGAAACTAATAAATTTTTGTCGGTGATATATAGGGAAATATATTAAATAAATTTAGAATTAAATTTATTGTTTTTTTAACGGCCAACAAATCAATTCCGAGCACTCTCGAAGTACCCACCGACAAAGGAGTACACCAGCTGCATTTTGGTGCCGGTATGACTCGAAATCCTCACCTCCCATAAGGAAAGCAATGAGGGTACCACTCCACCATAAGGGGATTGGCATTTATTGTTTTAAATGTTATTTTTTAGGCTATATGGTATACATATTCCGGATAGTAATGACATTCGACACGATAATACATATGACCTGAGTTGTTAGACATGAACACAACACGATAATTAATCTTGTTATTTTTTCGAAACACGGACACCAACCTATTTAGAAGTGAGTTAACAAGATATGACATGTTTAAGAACACAACAAATTACACACATGTAGAAAAGTTCATAAAAGTCTTAACTAATATATAAACACATAATCCTTAACAATTTATTAACATATTACTCTAAGGGTCACCTATTTTTTTTTTTTTTTTTAAATATAAACAGGTTCGTAACATACGCTTAACGTGTGTGGACAAAAACTTTATCGTGTCTTAAACACGTTGACATTCACAAATATTGTGCACATACGCGATAAAATGGTCGTAAATCAACTTTTACTCATGTATAATCGTGTGTATCCAATGATGATCTAAAAGTTATGTGAATCTTGGCGAAGTAATGTCCGTAATAAAGATTGGGTCCGTATTTTTAGCGGCATTTAGCTTAAGGGTAAACGCTTGACGGATACATGAACTTCGATCTTAGACAAGGGCGGATCTAGTTTATGGGGAGGGGGTGCGGACGTTGCAGCTCAACTTCGCGCGCGTAGTGGAAAATTAGTGGAAAATTTGTTTTTTTTTTTTTTTACGAAATTTGAAAAACGTTGCTACTAAAATGAAAAAAATGAAAAACGTTACTACTGAAAAATGTTTCTAGATCCGCCACTGATCTTAGACCAAAGTCTCTTGCATTCGGCCAAAGTTGTATATCAAAGCGAGGGGCGTTTGGTTCACAAAAGGTTTCTGGACGAAGCGAAATCTGTCAAACGAATCTTGAATATAATGAAAACGGAATTTGAATAAAACGATGTGAAATGTAAAGAAAATATCAAATGACAACACTTTACAAGTGATATGTTTAAAAATCTGCATAGATTCTAACTAAAAGCAAAGAGTCAAAGGGAGTGGTTATCCGCCACTCCCTTTGCTTTTTGTTAAGGGGTCTACCTTTCCCCGCCTTCTCTCGATTAACCTTAACATCCGCTATACCCCAAGTACAACATTCAGCTTCCAAGTCAAATGATTCGAGTCTCAGAACACCGTCATGCTCACAAGATGGCGAAGCATCGTCTTCTCTTGTGGTGTATTTTACGTACATCGGACGATCTTTGAACCGTTCAAGATCTTGTGGGATCCTAACTACCCTTTTAAGTCCAGGTGAAGATACCTATCGAACGAACAAACAAATGTTAAAACGATTTTATTATTTTGCGGCCCTCATCTGACTCGTAACTATAACTACATTCCCATTTATGGATGAATGGCGGAAACTATTACGTTTAGGAACAAAAGGTGTTGGCGGGTCAACCCAACCCATAAATTTTATGTGAACTAAAATATATATATGTTTTGACCCGTTACCTCAAGTGATATATCAACGGGAATAGATCCAGCAGCCTCAGCCTGATTTAATCGCTCTCTATACGCATTTGAGAATGCTTCAATATCCTCCATGGTGGGAGAACCTGATCTGTAAAACATTTATAAATTATTAATACACAGAAAGACTCAAGTTTCATTTAATCGTAAGCGCTTTGTATTTACCATCACTTTTTATGGAGGGTAAATATGTAACATAATATGCTACATCAGTTATTGTTTGAACAAACAAATATTAATGTGATCATTTGATTATTTATGGTTAAATAATTAGTTTCAAATTGGCTGGAACGAAACTAAAACTGATTATTAATCACTTTCAAGGGGTAGCGGCGCAGCTTGTCGCCCGTTTACCTCTGTGTCACTTGTAATTGGCTGTTTTTGTTTAATATATAATATGTTAAACAAAAAAAAATGAGACAAATACTTACTTGTTTGTAAGCCTCTCAATACGCACACGAATTGCAGAATTTTGTAACGTCTTAAAAGCATATATTCCCAACTCTCCATCAAAAGATAAAGAAACTTCTTCGGCAATAGTTAAAACTTCTTTGTCCCACGCAGTCCCCGCCAAAGAAATTCCACCCCCTCCGCCGCCATCCCCAAACTTAAAAACAATATTATACAAAAAGCCTACGATTAGTCGATTACAACTTAACGTACAAATTAACTTGCTAATAAGTTGTGATATAACTAAATTCCGCTCAATATCATTGGCCAACTTACTCTAGGTTCCGCGTCTTCATCCAAATAATCATCTTCGAAGTCATCATCCTCATCGAATGATTCAAATTCCTCTATAAAAATATCCAATTTGTCATAAGAACATCAAACTCAAAACAATTCATATGTAAAATGTAAATCAATATGAAATATATATATACACACACACACAGATCCACACCTATATTTATATTCTAGTGCAATGGGAATAAGAACATCTAGGCGTGTTCATAAACCGCCAACACCAAACCGAACCGTCCAAACCGATAAAAGTCAGCTGGTTTGAAATATATATGGTCTAGTTCACAGTTTGGAACTTAGAACCAGCCGTTTAACATCTATTTTCTAGCTTTCTTAATCGTTTTAAAACTTTATACAAAATTATGCTTTTGAACTAAGAGTGCCTAAATGTTGGAATCAAATAATCAAGAAATTTACTATTATTTAGATTATAATTGAAGTCAAACTGCAGGATTTAGCGCCAAAACAGGAACAGTTACGTCGGTTACAATAGTTATGTGTCAGTTAGTTTTAGGTAGTTAATTAACCGCTTGTTTGTAAGGGTTAATAATATTAGTGTTGTGCATATCGTCCCACCTTATGTTCTATATCGAGTCCCTGTGCAATTCATGTGCATACTCAAATCAAACATGTTCATCTTATAACCAAGTCACACGGCAAGGCAGGGCAAAACTCAACACTAAAACTGCTAGACCGGCAAAACCAAACCGTGAAAACCGGGCAGTTCGGTTGCGCTTTTTCCATAACCGTAGTTAGTTGTTCGGACCAAAAAATTGTTTAAACCGGCTAAACTAGACCAAGAACATCCCTAAGAGTACCGCCTTCCTATAGAGGAAAAAGTCAACTTTTGACCTGTAAGTCAAACATGTTATTACAATGATACAATCTTCTAAGCATGTAGTTGTTGTTAACTTGTTATCATCAATAATAAAATGAAGATGAATTGGCAAGTGATTATCTTATCATCTCATTCTAAAACATTAAAAATCACCCATATGAAAAAAAAAAAAAAAATGAAACCCTAAGCAACCAAATTACTTCCTTAAACCACCAACACAAGATAATCAAAAACAGACATCTCAAACAAACAACACTTTCAAACAGCATAAACAAGTTCAATTTCTATTCAAATTGCCATTGGGTGCAAACGAGTCGAGCTACTCGAGCTGAGTTTGAAAAAAATCTCGAAACGAGCTGAGCTTGAGCCTAAAAACAAGCTCGTTTAGTAAACGCGCCTAAGCTTCATTTCTCGAGCTCGAGTATTGATATAATTTTTAATTAATATATTAAATTATCATCATCATATCAGTACATCCTATCAATAGCAAAGCTAAGGAAGGGTCTGAGGAGGGTAAGATGTAGACAGCCTTACCCCTACCTCGTAGGAATATAGAGGTTGCTTCTGTTCATCAAACCTAGGACATAAGGCACATAACCCTCAGCACACAGGGCAGAGGCCGATTGGTGCATCTACCCTTTGCCTTTCGGCTATCAACGCCACTATCTGATACATGATTAACCGTCCGCCGCTTTTAACGTTATTTTCACGAAACTAGTAAAATAACGTTAAAATCATAGCAATTTCACTTTTGCCTCCTGATGACCCACACATATATATATTATATAATATATTAAATATATATTTAAACAATAATAACAACTATCTAAAAAATTATGTTAATCTAATTAAGTAACAAAAAATAAACCAAACGAGCCCGAGCTTGAAAAACTACCTACAAACCGAGCTCGAGCCTAATCAAACTCAAGTTCCGCTCAGCTCATTTGCACCTCATAATTAATTACCCAAATCAATATCAAATAGTAAAGGGATTAATAATACCATCATCATCATCAAATGGTTCGAATTCATCAACCTCTGACACTTCTTCAACAATGGAAGGAGTAAGAACCGGTTCAGGTGACCGGTTCTTCTTTTTGGCGGGTACAAGACATCGATGGGTTCTGTTGGATAATAATAATAATAATAATGGGTTTGAATAATTACATAATGGGGTTTTGGAGAAGGTTATGAGTTGAGGTTTGTTTAAGGGATTGGATTGAGAATAGTTAGGAGCAAGTAAGATTGTTGTTTGATGGTAACAAGAGAGTGAACCCATTTTGTTGTTTGGCTTCTTTTCAATATGAATTGAGGTTTGTTTAAAGACTTCAATCTGATTTTTTTTTTTTTTTTTTGAACTACGATCGAAAATAACAAGTGTTGTATAACTTGTGAGACGCTAGTCGGCTGGTAGGTATTGACCGGTGATTAATTGGGATTATTCGGAAATCTCAATTTTATATGTAATTTTTGTAAGCAACCAGCTTTTTGTCCGGAATCTAGTTGGAATTGTCGATTCTTTTCTTATTTTTTTTTTATTATTTTTTATGATATTTTTTTGCCAATTTTTGGTCGATTATAACCGACTACCGACTAATCAATTGTCGTCTGACTAGCGACTAATCGCCAACTGGTCCCAATTTTTCCAACACTGCAAATAATACTATTACTGACACTAATAGTTATGAACTATTTCCCTGCCTGGGATTTCTTTTAAAAGGCATGTGCGCATACCAAGTGGGCAGCTCCACATTGGCTAATCCGATTATCTCTTTTAGTAAATTTTCGTATACGTGGTGTAAGCCGAATGAAACAGAGTAAATATTGTGAAAGTTTCAAGATGTTTTAAGGCAGGAACATGTAAGTAGGTGACCCATATTTGCTTGTAAATTTTATGGCGACTTAATTTCAAGTTTTGTCCTTTACGTTAATAAAAAAATTGATGAGTTATGTATTTTATGTTTTAAAATCTTGCATGTTACGTTCTTTGTGCATAAACCAGGTAATTTTCATCATTAAATCCGATAACACGAGGATATTTTAGTCTTTTTACACATTTATTAAAAAAATTAAATTAACAAACTTTAAGCCTTAAAAATTAACACAACTCATCAAGTCCTTTATTCTTAAAAACCTTTCGATCACCTAATTATCGGCCAAACCTTTTCTTCGAGTATACAACTCCAATGAAACCGCCGGAAATTAAAGCTTATCTTTTCTAATCCTTTATTCAAACTTCTACAAACCTCAAAACATTATCTTCATCGTGGACTATAAACATAAACAAACCATTATCTGCAAATCGTGAATCCGATTTTCGGTTGATGGGTGGCAGTTGGAGAGATGGACGAGAAAGAGTGAGAGTGAGAGTGATACCAGAGTTCGGTCTGTTTTAAATTGGGGTCGGAAAATTACTAATATGCTCTCGTGTACAACTCACATGATATGTTTTAATCTTAAAAATTAACTGGGTTAGGATCAAACGACACAAACGTGCAAGATTTTGAAACATAAAGTACATAACTCATCAATTTTAAACGTACAAGACATTTTTTGAATTTTGATATAAACGTAAAGGACAAAACTTGAAATTTAGTCTTTTATGACAAAAGGTACTTGTGTCATTTATGTATCCAGTTTTTATAGGCGTTATTATATCATGTAAAATCATATAACCGTAACGTGATTAGCATAATAGAAAAACAATTCAGACATAGATATGCATCTACTTGGTATAACTTCCTTAGAGACAAATCCGGCTGGTGTAAAATAGAATGAACAACTTTGAAACTTTGTTTTATTTTAGTTTGTAACGATTATAATAGTGTTATACTTATACGAAACAGGACATAATTTTTTAATAGAGAAAATTACAATTTTTGTCCTTTATAAACACCAAAACTATCGACTGGGTCCATTAAAACTTTTAGTTTCAGTCTTTATCCTTTATATGAAAAGTTGCCACGATTTTTGTCCTTTTCACCAACTGGGTTAGAAAATCTCAGTTAAGTTAAGTCATCTGCAAGGCACATGAGGGCAAACTGGTCTTTTTACCTCTAAAGGACAATTCTTGTAATTTAATATAAAAATATTAACTGTTGACTGCTCCATTGACCTCTGTTGACCCATTATCTTCACCTAATTTCTAACAATCACCCTAACTATCTAATAATGTTAACAAGGAAAAAGGGGTGTCTTGGGGTTTAGTGTTGAACCACCATCAGACCACTATATAACCACACTATCACCATCACCTTCGGTCACCGGAGTAACTAGCGCCGTCACCGTCTTTCTTCTGTCACGACCTTCAACGCCAACAACCAACAACCATCACCCACTATCGAGCCATCATCAGCATCATTCCCGTCACCTGCAACCACCGTAACCCCCACCACCATCACCGTCGGCTTCAATCACCACCACAACCACCATCTTCCATCCAACACCATTGACAACAACCATAGCCAATCACCACTATAATTATTAGAAAGGAGGGGGTTTTACCTTTAATAACAGATCTGACCCGATAAGAACCTCACCTGAACCACCCCCACTGTCACCGTCGTCTTCTTCCCCCCCCCCCCTCTCTGTCTCTCTGTCTCTCTCTCTCTCTCTCTGTGACACCCCAGGAAAATCCCACATCGGCCGTGGCCAGGAGAGATCCTTGGTTCATAAGTAATGTCTTGCCTCTTAAATAACCAACGCGTTTTGGGGCTTAATGTTAGTGGATGAGAGGAGAACTCCACAGTTAAGCGTGCTCAGGTGGGAGAAATTCCAGGATGGGTGACCTCCTGGGAAGTCTCCACTGGGCAACCAAAAACAAATCCGTGAGCTCTGGATAGGCAAAGCGGACAATATTGGTGATGAGAGGGGCGAGGTGTTACAGATGGTATCAGAGCCACTCCTGTGCCGTTCGGGATCGTGGGTGCATACCTCATCAGGGACGATGAGACTCTAACAGGGGGTGAATGTGACACCCCAGGAAAATCCCACATCGGCCGTGGCCAGGAGAGATCCTTGGTTCATAAGTAATGTCTTGCCTCTTAAATAACCAACGCGTTTTGGGGCTTAATGTTAGTGGATGAGAGGAGAACTCCACAGTTAAGCGTGCTCAGGTGGGAGAAATTCCAGGATGGGTGACCTCCTGGGAAGTCTCCACTGGGCAACCAAAAACAAATCCGTGAGCTCTGGATAGGCAAAGCGGACAATATTGGTGATGAGAGGGGCGAGGTGTTACAGATGATATATAATGCATTTTTTTTATATAATAATAATAATAATAGTAATAATAATAATAATACCCACATTTAAACTACACCTTTATAAACAAACCCAAAGCCCAAAACCACCCTTTTCCTTAATCTGAAGCCTAGATTAGCGGCCCAAAGAACTCAGCCCATTCCCCCCTTATTGGGTCCGGCCCAACTACCCCTCCCCCTTACTGCATTTTTTAAAAACAAAAAAATGTTCCCCGCGTGTATCGAACCGGGATCAATCCAAACCCACACACACGTAATCACCACCCGGGCTATGCCCTTTAGTTGGTATTAACCCAACTTCAAATGTATTTAAACACACTTTCATTTTTCCTTTTCTTCTTCCCTGTACGCAAGACAGCAGCAGCGATGTATATTATTATTTTTTTTTTCTTTTCTCTTTTTCTTCTTTTGACCCTTTTATTTGGCCTAATTAACTCATGTTAATTATGGTTTGACTTAGGATACGCGATTTCCGGCCTATCATCTACCATTACACGTTCAATTAACGTTTAATTCATACCAATTCTGTGATTTTGACGCGTCAACATTAAACCCAAAGTCAACCCTTACCATTTCAATGATTGGAACATAGCACTATAAATTGAGCATTCAGGAACCATCACAACTCGCCAAACATCTCTTCTCTACCTCCAATTTCTCTTAAAAATCAACTGATTCTTGAAATCTGATTCGAGTTGACTTCGAGGGTTGACTGATCGATCTAACAACAAACGTGTTTGTAAGTTCAATTTTGATTGTGGGTTTTGTTTATCGGCACCTACACAACATAAACCCTAAGATTAATTTGATTTATGTTGTGTAGTTTGGCCAATTGAAAACCTAGGGCTCGATTTGGGGAAGAACACTAGGTTGGTTTATGTTATTTATATTTCAAAAACAAGAAACAAACACAACTGATCATACAGATCAGGTGGTTGTGTCTGTGGCTCGCATGCTGACCCACGCGGGTTCGAGTCCCGGGTCAGACTAATCTTTTTGTTTGTTTTTGTTTCTTTTTCAACAATATATATAAATTACATTTAAACTTATAAATTCATTTTTAAATATCAAAACCCTTTTATAAATTCTAAAAAAATTATTTTTAACAAATCTGATGTCAAAGATTTATCTACAATTTTTATTTTTCTGAAATTCATTTATTTAATATTTATAATAATTAAATCAATTTTACACTATTATATTTATAAAAATCCATTAAAATATCAAAACGATCTTATAAATTTCCACAAAAATTATCCTAAGTTTTTATAACTTTAAACTTTTCAGAAATGATTTTTATTTCTGAAAAATCATTTATTTAGTATTTTTAATCAATTTTTGTTAGTTTTAAACATAAATAAATCATAATAAATCCAATTTTTAATATTTTTGCACCAAAATTTTATACAAATTATTTCTGATCATTTAGAACAGAAATATAATTTTTAAACTTATAATTCTTTAAATTTTAGTATTTTTAATTATTAAAGTTAAAGTTTGACAATTTGTTATAAATAGAATTAATATTCTATTTTAAAGAAATTAATTTTATAAAAACTATTTTTATACTTTAAACACATTATTATGATCATCCTAAATTTAATTTTCATAAAAAGATTTTTGGTTATTTATTTACTAAATTTCTCTCAATTGGCGAATATTTATAATATTAATCAAACGAGCAATTATCCCCAATTCGAAGCCCTAGAAACTTATACATTTTTAGATTTGATAGACTTAGACATATTTATTACTTTATTATAGGGTGATACTTGATACATTTGGTCAACACAATTATCCAAATTTCTCAACAGATATAACATTTTACCAAGGTGAGTTTTACATAGCCCCTTTTATTTATCACCATTTTTGGGGTGAAACATGTTATAACATTATCATTGCAATTCAATCATCAATGTGTCTATGTGTTTTCTATGTTGCATTATGTCTTGAGCATGATTAGAGTAAGCACCATTCTAGCATAATCATTAACTCCGTACAAGCCGACGGTATACATTGATAGATCTATTGGACTGACAATCCCACCCGGATACGTGCCTCCTACAAAGGTTGTGTGGGTGTTTGTTATCGCATAACATATTCAATTGGACCATGAGCGTATGGTATGTATCATATTATAACAGTCATCAGGGTTGATTATGCACTCGATTTATTTCTAGTATGTTCTCACATATGGACTAGATTGACATGACACATGAATTGCACAACATTTTTATTCAATTATCAAAAACCTATGTAATTCTCACCAACTTTTGTTGACCCAAAACATTTTCAACTTAACATGTTTCAGGTTCTATTTGCTTGAAGATTTGAATTGATGCTAGAAGATATGTGTATAGTTTTATTCAATTTGATGTACAAATTCTAGAACAATTATATGTAATTCATTTAAATTATTTAATGGAATTTATTATTCACCATGAGCTACTGAACAATCATCAATACGTGACATCCCGATATTTCCGCCATCGGTTGGGGTGTTACACACTCTCTCTCTCTACAATAGCAACAGTTAGTGGAATGGGTGAGGGTGTTGTAACATCGCGAAATTTCCCCCCAATCTTTGGATTAGTAAAACCACCACTTTACCTATATTATGCTTTCTTTTGTACAAATATATTGACCTTGTCTAATAACTTTTAATAATAATAATAATAATAATAATAATAATAATAATAATGTTAGTCTCTTAACAAAAAATAATACAAAACACTTTCACTTGTTTGTCGTTGACTATGATAAAAAAAATAATAATAAGTACAACTCATTTCCATTTATGATATGGCAATTTAGATGGTAACTCATAAACCATAACTGACCACTATCCGCAAATTAAGAATGGAGAAAACACAAATTTGACCACACACCCTTCACCCAAACTCTTCGCCTAAGATCGCGACTACTCGATTACGGATTCAAGTTAGCTCCTTCCAATTTTTTTTCTTTTTTTTTACAAACCCAATCCAAGATTTCCGTCGTTGACCCATTTTTCCTCCAACAATACTCTGCTACTTCTTCTTAGTTGACAATTGTACCTTTGACCCGTCTTTTTCTCTTCCCTTCCATGTTTATGTAGAAACTTTACCAAACACATATTTAATTCATATTGCTTCATAAAGTCTATGAATGATTGTCTCATATTCCTTATATACCTACAAGTCATTACCCATTTGCTATTTATGAATTTCTCTATAAAAGAAAGCTTAATACACTTTTGATAACACCCCAAAACAACTCCCTAGTATTCCATCACACTCCCTCAAATCCTCTATCGTTGGTTTTCCACACTAGCCCCAACAACCATCCAACCTCCATATGTGTTGATTTCCAAGCTTACTTTCAAGAGACGTTTTTTTTTTCTTCACTTGGTTTCGCAACGTGAGTAATCCTTTTATGTTTATTTTTCTTATTTTTTTAAGTTATGTTCAGGTTTATTATACTTGAATTTATACATAGATAAAACCTTAGTCACCCAACATTGATTCATATGTGTCAAATCATTCATTATAAAAAAAAAAACTAATAAATCATATTAGTGAATCTAAAATGATCGTGCAAATACATACACATTCATTTGAAAGTTTATTCCAATCTTCACTAAGCTTTTTATATGCATACATGCCTACATAGATGACAATAAACACACTTCAATGTAGCTACAAGTTAATTCCTATTAATTTAAGCTATATGTTTTATACATAATATCATATCTCTTTATCAACCTATTTTTTATATAAACATATACGATTGAAAGCATCATATGAGATTCAAAACATATAAAAAAAATAAACTTTAAGTTATAATGATTTAAGTTATGAAAGGTTATGTCAGAACTACATATATATAGAAAGAAAATAGATTTATACCATGGATTTAGGGCAAACATTGTGAGTATGTATATATATATTTTTATCTTACATTTATTTATATGACACGACAAATATTCTTATTTTCACAAGATAAACATATAAAGTTATATGTATATCTATATATATATATTTTCGTACAATACGTGCTACGACTCGGGTTAAAAACAATATTGATTTTTATACATCTGAGTATGATGTTGATACATGGACACATGGATACAAGAACTCAAGGACGCATTTTTTGTATATATTATTATATTTATATATGTTATGTAAATATATATCTCTCGGGAAATCTTAACACGTCACCCATGGTAGTCGAGTTAAAATATTTGGAAACACGACGCGCATTCATCGTGAGTCTAGTTGGGTGAACTTGATGTAACACCCCAACCGATGACGGAATCATCGAGGTGTCACGTAGTGACGATTGTTCAAAAGCACATGGTACTTAAATGTAAATATTATTAAATAAACCCAAAAATTGTCTTACAAGGAAATGGAGAATACAAAATCTTAAATGAAATATAAATAATGAAATAACTGCATAATAAAGCACTAAAAGTTTCTTGATCAAACTGCACCTGAAACATGTACAAAAATAGGTTTGGTCAACATAAGAAATGTTGGTGAGCATTCCTAGTTTTGATATATATATAGTAGGTTAAAAGTTATACAATTCAAGTGCAAGCTACAGTGCAATTATGTAAACTATGTATCATACAAATGAGCGAAATCAACCCTGTGACTGTATAATGTACTGTATGAACAGTAGTGTACTTATCCAATAAATGGATAAAAGCTTAACAATGGCCACGGATTCTCCGATGAAAAAGGGGGAGAATCAATCTAGGCGGGTTGTCAATCCAAATAGCGCTATCCAATGTTAAGGTCGGCTTGTACCATGTTAATGATTTCACTAAGTACAAATGTATTCCACATGTATTGTCTAAGCATAAGGCACGTTGTAAGCAATGCACATAGTACTAGAATTGTATTGTGAAAATGTAAACTTGTATTTGAAATTGTAACAGTGTACATGTAACACCCCAAAAATGTATAAAAGCAAAAAGGGGTAGGAATACTCACTGTCTATGTAATAGCTTGAGATTGAACTTGGACAACGAAATATGAGTTGGAATTATTCCAAAGAATCAACCTAAAGAATTTGATAATGTGTAAGGAAATGACTCTAGGATACATGGAATTCTAGGGTTTCGAATTGGGGATAAACGTTTATTTGATTAATAAACAAATTGTTTATTAAATATAAGAAATTTAATAAATAAATAAATAAAAGTCTTTTTGTAAAATTTTAAGTTAAATATAGTCACAACATAATATTTTGATTATGAAAATAATTTTTATAAAATTGTTTTCTTGAAAATAGAATATTTACTTTAATTATTTCAAATTGTCAAAATAGGACTTTAATATCTAAAAATATTAAAATTAAAGAATTTCTGAATCAAAAATTGTATTTCAGTTCTAGATAGTTAGAAATAATTTATATAAAATTTTGGTGCAAAAATATTGAAAAATGAATTTATTATGATTTATTTATGATTAAAACTAACAAAAATTAATTAAAAATATAAAATAAACGGTTTTTCTGAAATAAAAATATTTTCTGGAATGTTTAAGAATATACAAGTTTAGGATAATTTTTGTGAGATTTAATAAAATCGTTTAGATATTTTTATAGAATTTAATAAATATAAATGAATAAACTTGTATTATTAATAATATATGTTAAATAAATTATTTTTGAAAAACTATAATTTGGGTGATGAACTTTATCAGTAGAATAACATAAAATAAATTTTTGTAGAATTTATAAATTAGTTTTAGTATTTTAAAACGATTTTTAAAAAGAATAAAGGAAATATATGCATAAAGGTTAACACTAAAAAAAAAAAGATGTTCATGGTGGGGGGTCGAACCTGTGACCTTTGTATAGCAAAGACATGCCCAGACCAGCTGGTCTGGGTCTTTGTTTGTTGATTATTTTGAATTCGCATTTTATTTATATTACACTAAAAACAATCATCTTCCCCAATTTCATAAGAACAAACCCTAGAAATTACAATCGATTAATCCACACATCAATAACCCAATTAACCTTAGGGTTATTGATGTGTGTATGTCTAAGATCAAAACCCATCAAAAAATACCACACTTACAATGCTTAATCGTATATGATTGAATGGTCAACTGAAAAGTCAAACTTGATCCAAACACTTCGAATGAGAGGTTGTTAATAGAAATGGAGGATTTAGAGAGTATATTCGGCACCTATAGGGTCTCGCAGAGGGTTCAATTTATAGTGTTAAGCTCGTATGAACGAATTGGAAAGTTTTGACCATGGTTAAATGTGTATGCGTGAATAGGCTCAATTAAGGCATAATTGTTGTGACTGTTGACTGGAATGATGCGTTTGAATGATGCTTACCAAGATTAATGTATGATTAATTAATTAATTGGTCAAACAAAAGAGAAAAGGAAACTTTCCTTGCTGCTGCTCGCGTAACTGTTGCAGCAAGGAAGGAGGAAGACTGATAGAAACACGCATATATACAAAGTAGGTTGGAATAAAAAACAAGAAAGGGGCTTGGCCTAGTGGTGGGCGCGTGTTTGTGTTTGGAGCCGGCTCGGGTTCGAAACCCGGCAACAGCTGAGGGTTGTTTTCTTTCTTTTTTTTTTTTAAAACAGATTCAAGGGAAGGGAAGGTGTGGGCTTGGGCCTGCTATTGGGCCTGTCTGATGGGCTTCAGAATAGTTAAGGTTATGGTTGGGTTGGGTTTAGATAATGGTTTGGGTTGTAGATTAATGGGTTAGGATGATGGTTTAGAAGTGGTAAGATATAATGACTAACTTTTTTTTATTTATTATCATTATTATTACGATTATACGAACCCGATTGTATCACAGACTATTATTTAAACGTTTGAAAATAAGGAAAATGTCACGTTTTATTAATTGCGGTATAACGTTCATATAGTTATAAGAGAAATACAACGAAAAGTGACGGATGTCACAGCATCCCCTACTTTTAGAAATTTCGTCCCGAAATTCCTTCAAGTGATAGTCTCTGGGAAAAGATGAGGATACTTTGACATCATTTGATCCTCACGCTCCCAAGTAAACTCTGGGCCTCGTTTGGATTCCCAACGAACTTTGACAATAGGAATTCGGCTTCGCTTAAGTGTCTTGACGTCTCGATCCATGATCTCCACCGGTTTCTCTATGAAGCGCATCGATTCGTCAATCTGGATATCCTCTAAAGGAACATGGAGGTTATTTTCGGCCAGACACTTCTTGAGATTAGAAACATGAAACGTTGGATGAACATTATTGAGCTCTGGTGGTAAATCGAGCTTGTAAGCCACCTTCCCAACTCGCTCAAGGATCTTAAAAGGGCCTACGAACCGTGGTGCAAGTTTCCCTTTCTTTCCAAACCGAAATACACCCTTCCAAGGTGAAACCTTGAGAAGTACCATGTCTCCGACTTGAAATTCTAGAGGCTTGCGCCTTTGATCGGCATAGCTCTTCTGTCTGCTTCGAGCAACTTGTAAGTTCTCACGAATGCGAAGAATTTTGTCTGTTGTTTCCTGTATTAGTTCGGGACCGGTGATTTGTGTTTCACCAACCTCGCTCCAACACACAGGGGAACGACATTTGCGACCATAAAGTGCCTCAAACGGTGCCATGTTAATACTGGAATGGTAGCTGTTATTATACGAGAACTCAATCAAGGGTAAGTGCGTGTCCCAATTACCACCAAAGTCAATGATGCACGCTCGAAGCATATCCTCCAATGTTTGGATGGTTCGTTCAGTTTGACCATCCGTCTGTGGGTGATAAGCCGTGCTAAGATTCAGTTGTGTACCAAGTGCGGACTGAAATGTCTGCCAGAAGCGAGAAGTAAACCAGCTATCACGATCGGAAATAATGTCAAGAGGAATACCATGACGGCTGACAATCTCACTGATGTAGATCTTAGCCAATTTCTTAGCTGTGTAGGTCTCACGAATGGGTAGGAAGTGAGCAGATTTGGTCAGACGATCGACAATAACCCAGATACTGTCATGTCCACGAGTGGTGCGTGGAAGTTTCGTGATGAAGTCCATAGCAATGTTCTCCCACTTCCACACTGGAATTTCTGGTTGCACAAGTAAACCAGATGGACGTTGGTGCTCAGCTTTGACCTTGGAACAAGTAAGGCATTTAGCCACATAAAGAGCTATGTCCTTCTTCATACCGGGCCACCAATACAAAGTACGCAGATCCTGATACATCTTATCTGCACCAGGGTGAATGGAGTAACGAGACTTATGGGACTCGTCCATGAGGAAGGTGCGCAGGTTGTCACGATCAGGGATCCAAAGACGGTTCATGAAATAAAGTAAACCATTTTTGGTTTCCAACTGATTTTCGGCTCCACACGACATTTCTTCGTACATGTTGCCCTCAGTAACAGAGACATGTTGGGCTTCAATGATGCGGAGTTTGATATCAGACTGGACCTGAGCACAATAAAGCTGGGCATGACCTTTACGACTAAGAGCATCGGCCACAACATTCGCCTTGCCAGGATGGTAGCGAATCTCGCAGTCGTAGTCGTTTAACAACTCGACCCATCGTCGTTGTCGTATATTCAGATCTTTCTGGTTGAAAATGTGTTGAAGACTCTTGTGATCAGTGAAGATCACACACTTTGTACCATATAAATAGTGCCGCCAAATCTTAAGTGCGAAAACGACCGCTCCGAGCTCAAGATCATGGGTAGTGTAATTTTTCTCATGGTTTTTCAGTTGTCGTGATGCATATGCTATAACCTTGCCTCGTTGCATGAGAACACAACCAAGACCTTGGTTAGAGGCATCACAGTAAACCACGAAATCCTCATTGCCGTCAGGTAAAGTGAGGATTGGAGCATCACACAGTTTCTGCTTCAAAGTCTGGAATGCTTCTTCCTGACTGGGTCCCCATACATATGGTTTATCCTTATGGGTCAAGGAAGTGAGAGGTAAGGCAATCTTGGAGAAGTTGAGAATAAACCGACGAAAGTAACCTGCTAAGCCAAGAAAAGAGCGAATTTCCGTGGGAGTCTTGGGTGTAATCCAATTCTTAACAGCCTCAATCTTAGCTGGATCCACGTGTATACCCTTATCACTGATAATGTGTCCCAAAAATTGAACTTCCTTAAGCCAAAATTCACACTTGGAGAATTTGGCATACAGTTGTTCATTCTTCAAAAGGCTCAAAATTTGTCTAAGGTGTTGCTCGTGGGCTGTTTTGGTTTTAGAGTAAATGAGAATGTCATCGATGAAAACGATTACGAACTTATCCAAGAAAGGTTTGCACACGCGATTCATGAGATCCATGAAGACAGCGGGTGCATTCGTTAGTCCAAAAGGCATAACCATGAACTCGTAATGCCCATAGCGTGTACGGAAAGCTGTCTTTGGAATATCGTCTTCATGGACTCGTAGCTGATGATATCCCGAACGAAGATCGATCTTTGAGAAGCAAGTCGAACCTTGAAGTTGATCAAAGAGGTCATCAATGCGAGGTAGAGGGTACCGGTTTTTAATGGTGAGTTTATTCAGCTCCCGATAATCAATACACATACGGAAAGATCCATCCTTCTTCTTTACAAATAAGACTGGAGCTCCCCAAGGTGATGAACTGGGACGAATGAAACCCTTGTCTGCCAACTCTTGGAGTTGACTCGCAAGTTCTTGCATCTCGGAAGGTGCAAGGTGGTATGGAGATTTAGCAACGGGCGTAGCACCAGGTACAAGATCAATACGAAATTCAACAGGACGCACTGGTGGTAGTCCAGGTAAGTCATCAGGAAAGACTTCTGGAAATTCACGAACAACAGGAACATCTTGAATACTCTTGTCTTTACCTTTCTTTTCCACAATATGGGCCAAGAAAGCTACGTATTTCTTGCGTAGATATTTCTGTGCTCGAGTGCAAGACATAAGTTTAAGACCACTGGATGGTTTCTCACCATAAACCCGTAAAAAGTCACCCGATGCGAGAGGAAACCGAATGAATTTCTCAAAGCAGAAAACTTCGGCATGATGTTTAGAAAGCCAATCCATACCCACGATAACACCAAAGCTTCCCAATTTCATGGGTATAAGATCAATGGTGAAGTCATGTTTGTTAAGGCTAAGAGTACAACCCTGGATGATAGAATCGATCGAGATGGGTTTACCATCCGCGACCTCGACAGTGAAAGGCACTCCTAATCTAGAGCGAGTGTGAGATAATAAAGGTTCGAATGCTAACGACACAAAACTTTTATCCGCACCAGTATCAAATAAAATTGAAGCATAACGACCATCAAGTAAAAACGTACCATTCACCACATCATTTGCTTCCTGGGCTTCTGCTGCATTGATGTTGAAAGCCCTACCACGAGCCACTGGGTTTGCTGCACGGTTTGCTGGGACAAGTGCTGGACATTGATTTCTAAGGTGATTTGGATCACCACAATTGAAGCAAGCTCGACCATATGCTATAGGTTGTGGGTTTTGGCGAGCTGGTTGAGGGTTGGCTGGTTGAGGGTTAACAGGTTGAGCATTAATTGGTTGAGGTCGAAACATAGATCAACATGTGGCAGCTACATGACCGTACCTACCACAGGTGGTACAGTGGCGACAAGGAAAATTTGCGGGGTGATGGTACTGACAGGTGGCACACTTGGGTAAGTTTCCACTATAAACCTTCTTAACAGGAGGAGCCTGAGCCATTGGAGCCTGGGCTATTGGAGTCTGAGTTACTGGGGCTACAACAGCATAGTTTCTACCCCTGGACTTCCGCTTCCTAGTGTTGGAACCGGTATTGTCTACAGCAACTCTTGATGATTCAGTAGTAGGGGTGGGGGTCTTCTCAGCTGGTTTCTTGGTTCCTTTCCTAACCAAATTTCCCTTTTTGACGTGCTTGTCAGTCAAGGAGGCTGCAAGCTGAATGGCTTCTTCCACCGTAGTGGGTCTGCTTCCAGTGACTACATCTTGAATTAGGTCAGGCAATCCCTCAATATATTTCTCGATTGCTCGAGAGACCGGGGTAACCATGTGTGGAACCAAAATACTGAGCTCATGATATCGAGTGTTGTACGCAAGATTTTCACCACTGTCTTGTTTCAACCCATGGAACTCTTCCTCTAGCTTCCTCATTTCGTTCCTAGGGCAGAACTTGGCGATCATGAGTTCCTTGACCTCGGCCCAAGACAAGGATAGAGCAACATCAGCGCCCCGATTACGCTTTTCACCATTCCACCAGGTCAATGCCCCCTTTTGAAGGACACTGGTAGCATAGCGAACGCGGAGGTTATCAGGACACTCGCTGTTCACGAAGGTACTTTCCATACTTTCAAACCATTGGAGGAGACCAGTAGCACCCTCCTCCCCAGTAAACTTCGTGGGGTTGCATGAGTTGAAGTGTTTGAATGTACACCGGGATTGAGTTGCACCCTCTGTGTTGGTACTGTTGCTGTTTTGGGTTAACTCACTAACAAGATTTGGGATCACTGCAGCAATTTGCTCAGCGACAAGAGAAGCAAGGCGACGATCAGAACGTTGTCCAGAAGCACGAACAGTGTGTTGGCTAGCATCACGGAGCATACGGCGAGCAGACATCTACAAGGCAGTCAATGAAAAATTAAGAGATTAATAAATGTAAGTGTATAATTGCATAAAGGATTATGAATACAAGATATTGTATGTGAAATAGAAGTATATCATTTGAAATATTTGTATAACATGTTTGGATTGCCCTTGTCTAGCTATAAAGCCCAACAAGAACGTTGACTTTTCAAAGAAATTGAGCCCAATGGTGATCAAAGAAGACATGCTTTAGCCTATAAGTGGACACTCACTCCAGGAATCCCCAGGTAAGCATAACAGGTCCGTAAATGGATTTATGCGCTATGCTTGCCTATGCCAGAAAACCCAGTGTACAGACGTCCACCCTTCCAGATTGCACGTGTCCTTTTTCACACTCATTAAAGTTCAACAACTTTGAAGGAGCAAAAATAAGAGTAGGCATTATGCCTAAGAGTGTCTTCATGAAAGGTACTCCTCCTGCTCCATGATGATGTAGTCTTTCCACTCCTTGTAGGACACCATCTCTCTACGCCATGATGAAAGATGAGGAGAAATGGAGAAGAAGGGGAAAGATTGAGGAAGGAAAGTGGAGGGTAATGGGGGGAATGATAAATTAGGAAATGTTGTACCTGAAAGTTGAAATTCGGTTATAGTCTAGGCTAAAAGGCATTCTAATAACCTAATTCCCTATAACCATGGCTCTGATACCAATCTGTAACACCCCAACCGATGGCGGAATCATCGAGGTGTCACGTAGTGACGATTGTTCAAAAGCACATGGTACTTAAATGTAAATATTATTAAATAAACCCAAAAATTGTCTTACAAGGAAATGGAGAATACAAAATCTTAAATGAAATATAAATAATGAAATAACTGCATAATAAAGCACTAAAAGTTTCTTGATCAAACTGCACCTGAAACATGTACAAAAATAGGTTTGGTCAACATAAGAAATGTTGGTGAGCATTCCTAGTTTTGATATATATATATATATATAGTAGGTTAAAAGTTATACAATTCAAGTGCAAGCTACAGTGCAATTATGTAAACTATGTATCATACAAATGAGCGAAATCAACCCTGTGACTGTATAATGTACTGTATGAACTGTAGTGTACTTATCCAATAAATGGATAAAAGCTTAACAATGGCCACGGATTCTCCGATGAAAAAGGGGGATAATCAATCTAGGCGGGTTGTCAATCCAAATAGCGCTATCCAATGTTAAGGTCGGCTTGTACCATGTTAATGATTTCACTAAGTACAAATGTATTCCACATGTATTGTCTAAGCATAAGGCACGTTGTAAGCAATGCACATAGTACTAGAATTGTATTGTGAAAATGTAAACTTGTATTTGAAATTGTAATAGTGTACATGTAACACCCCAAAAATGTATAAAAGCAAAAAGTGGTAGGAATACTCACTGTCTATGTAATAGCTTGAGATTGAACTTGGACAACGAAATATGAGTTGGAATTATTCCAAAGAATCAACCTAAAGAATTTGATAATGTGTAAGGAAATGACTCTAGGATACATGGAATTCTAGGGTTTCGAATTGGGGATAAACGTTTATTTGATTAATAAACAAATTGTTTATTAAATATAAGAAATTTAATAAATAAATAAATAAAAGTCTTTTTGTAAAATTTTAAGTTAAATATAGTCATAACATAATATTTTGATTATGAAAATAATTTTTATAAAATTGTTTTCTTGAAAATAGAATATTTACTTTAATTATTTCAAATTGTCAAAATAGGACTTTAATATCTAAAAATATTAAAATTAAAGAATTTCTGAATCAAAAATTGTATTTCAGTTCTAGATAGTTAGAAATAATTTATATAAAATTTTGGTGCAAAAATATTGAAAAATGAATTTATTATGATTTATTTATGATTAAAACTAACAAAAATTAATTAAAAATATAAAATAAACGGTTTTTCTGAAATAAAAATATTTTCTGGAATGTTTAAGAATATAAAAGTTTAGGATAATTTTTGTGAGATTTAATAAAATCGTTTAGATATTTTTATAGAATTTAATAAATATAAATGAATAAATTTGTATTATTAATAATATATGTTAAATAAATTATTTTTGAAAAACTAAAATTTGGGTGATGAACTTTATCAGTGGAATAACATAAAATAAATTTTTGTAGAATTTATAAATTAGTTTTAGTATTTTAAAACGATTTTTAAAAAGAATAAAGGAAATATATGCATAAAGGTTAACACTAAAAAAAAGATGTTCATGGTGGGGGGTCGAACCTGTGACCTTTGTATAACAAAGACATGCCCAGACCAGCTGGTCTGGGTCTTTGTTTGTTGATTATTTTGAATTCGCATTTTATTTATATTACACTAAAAACAATCATCTTCCCCAATTTCATAAGAACAAACCCTAGAAATTACAATCGATTAATCCACACATCAATAACCCAATTAACCTTGGGGTTATTGATGTGTGTATGTCTAAGATCAAAACCCATCAAAAAATACCACACTTACAATGCTTAATCGTATATGATTGAATGGTCAACTGAAAAGTCAAACTTGATCCAAACACTTCGAATGAGAGGTTGTTAATAGAAATGGAGGATTTAGAGAGTATATTCGGCACCTATAGGGTCTCGCAGAGGGTTCAATTTATAGTGTTAAGCTCGTATGAACGAATTGGAAAGTTTTGACCATGGTTAAATGTGTATGCGTGAATAGGCTCAATTAAGGCATAATTGTTGTGATTGTTGACTGGAATGATGCGTTTGAATGATGCTTACCAAGATTAATGTATGATTAATTAATTAATTGGTCAAACAAAAGATAAAAGGAAACTTTCCTTGCTGCTGCTCGCGTAACTGTTGCAGCAAGGAAGGAGGAAGACTGATAGAAACACGCATATATACAAAGTAGGTTGGAATAAAAAACAAGAAGGGGCTTGGCCTAGTGGTGGGCGCGTGTTTGTGTTTGGAGCCGGCTCGGGTTCGAAACCCGCAACAGGAGAGGGTTGTTTTCTTTCTTTCTTTTTTTTTTAAACAGATTAAAGGGAAGGGAAGGTGTGGGCTTGGGCCTGCTATTGGGCCTGTCTGATGGGCTTCAGAATAGTTAAGGTTATGGTTGGGTTGGGTTTAGATAATGGTTTGGGTTGTAGATTAATGGGTTAGGATGATGGTTTAGAAGTGGTAAGATATAATGACTAACTTTTTTTTATTTATTATCATTATTATTACGATTATACGAACCCGATTGTATCACAGACTATTATTTAAACGTTTGAAAATAAGGAAAATGTCACGTTTTATTAATTGCGGTATAACGTTCATATAGTTATAAGAGAAATACAACGAAAAGTGACGGATGTCACACTTGATAAGCGACCAACTTACACATTAGAAACATTGCATGGACCTTAAAGTGTCTTGTTATATCTTAGGGCACGGTTAAGTCGGTTCCCGCATATGTGGACTTTGCTAGTCTCTACTTGCTTTTGCTTTGCTACAATATGTTGCTTTCAGGTGAGTTTACATAGCCCCTTTTTCCCGTTTTACATTTTGGGGTGAAACATGTTTAAACATTTTATACACTATCATTTACTCATTCTTACATTGTTGAAACTTGTGATTCAATTACACTATCATTACTCATTCTATCATTTGACTGTAACAAAAAGACACAGTACAATCATTAACATTGATCAAGCCGCCTGTTTAGATTATAGCGCTATAGGTCTGACAAACCCATCCCCCCGCATAAATTCAGGGATGATCGATAACAGTTACACTTTTACTAACTTGCGAGTTAGGTCTCAGTCGACACAAGGTTTGATTGTACAAAAGACGCATTGTTACATGTCGGACTCATATTCTATCATTACTCATTATTATACTTCAACTATGATTGCTATACAACATATTGTTTTCAATTATATGCAAAACCTATGTATTCTCACCAACTATTTATAGTTGACCCCCCATCTTTCCAACTCAACATGTTTCAGGTTTTACTTGCTTTTGGAAGTTGTACAAGTCTTGGATCAGATAGGAGCTTTGGACCTAGTTTATGTAAATCAAGTTTATGTATTTATTAAATTGTATGTCAAATTGTAAATTGTTTAGTAACATACAACTTCCATTTAGTACCATGAGCTATTGAACAATCATCACTACGTGACACCTCGATGTTTCCGCCATCGGTTGGGGTGTTACAGATTGGTATCAGAGCCATGGTTATAGGGAATTAGGTTATTAGAAAAATAATCTAGTCTATAACCTTAGGATTTTTAACCAGTACTTGCTTCTCTTACTTGCAACTCTACTTGTTTCTATTCTCTATCTTCATCATATTTCTTATCCCTACTTTAACCCCACAATTTACACTGCTACATAATCTCCTTACTATAAAATAAACTCTTTATCAACCATCTTCACATTCACTATCTCTCACAACTTTGATTTTGCTTCGAGATTTTTCATCATCCTCTCAAGAAATAAATTCATATCCTTCACCTTCTCAAACATGAGCTAGTTACCCATGATAACCAAACTATTGAAACTTGATTGTGTGTTGCATCAAACCTAATCCTTAGTTATACACGAGGATTCGATTATCTACCATATTTGAACATTTGATACTAGAAGTCATGGAATATAAACTATTTGCTATAGACACACCAAGAGTCATTAACCTTGTGTAGGGCAACTCTATTATAACTCGCATGCTATACTTGATACTTGATTGCTGTGACATCCGTCACTTTTCCTTTCATTATATTTTATTTTGTAATAATAATAATAATAATAATAATAATAATAATAGATAATAATACTAGTCCAACCACACTTGAGCCCAAAACCATAACTAAACCATAACCCAACCCAATATTCCTTATTCTTTCCCACTTCTGGGCCCAATCCAGATCTGGCCCAGACATGCAGGCCCAATCCGAGCCCATCAGCGAAGCCACAAGCCTGCCTCCCCTTTTCCCTTATCTGCTAAAAAAATATATATACCCTGCTATTGCCAAGGCTCGAACCCGAGCCGGCTCCAACACAACACACACACCCTTACACCAACTGAGCTACATTAACAATCTGTTATAAATCCCACCCGAATTGATTATATACATTGCATAGTCGAACAGTTGACTAGAAGAAAAGTCAACTGCGAAGATCAAGCATCAATTACAATTGTTCAGACGCGTTGATTAGTTCAATTATGGAATGATGATGATTGCTTGACCAAGTCACATCATTTACACGTATGAATTCAGTCAAAGCTTTCCTATTATCGATCAATTATCCGCGTCATTGCAATCAAGGTCGAGTCAACTTACCATTCTTTCACCCAAGCATCAATACTATAAATTGAACGTGTCTAGACAGTCCCTACTCGCCGATAATCATTCCTTTACCCTCAATTTCTGTTAATAATCTGTTACTGAAGCTCTCTGATCGTCCCTTTGACGTTTTTTCTTTGACGAGCCGTATACCCGATCGCGATTCTTTGTAAGTTTCTTTTTTTCGTGGGTTTTAACATTCGGTACTGGTAAACAATAGCCCCAAAGATTTAGGGGCTATTGAACACAAATTGTATGAGTTGGATAATTAGGGCTCGAATGGATATGATATTGGGGAAGAACTAATGAAACTGATAGTGTATATAATTATTTAGAACAGAAGATAAAACAACCAACTGATCTGGATCAGTTGGTTTACCTATTTGTTGTAAAGATTGAACCGGCCATTGGCCAGGGTTCGAATCCCACACATTGCTTTATTTTTTTTCTTAATTAAACCTATTATCAAAACTAACACATTTAACATATATAATTATTTTAAATCCAGTTTAACTCGTCCTCAGGGTGTGGCTCAGTTGGTGGCCACTCTTGTGATAAAACCCGAACCGGCCAGAGGCCCGGTTTCGATTCCCATAACCAACAAGTATATTTTTTGCCATCTTTATATATATACTTAATATATTAAACTTTTTAAAATAGTTTTTTTTAAATACTAAAAGTGGTTTATAAATTCCACAAAAATTATTATATGATCTCCAAATGATAAAGTTCATCATCCAATTTTTAGTTTTTCAAAAATAAATTATTTAATATATATTATTAATAATACAAGTTTATTCATTTTTATTTATAAAATTCAATAAAAATATCTAAACAATTTTATTAAATCTCACAAAAATTATCCTAAACTTGTAATTCTTAAACATTTCAGAAAATATTTTTATTTCAGAAAAACCGTGCATTTTATATTTTTAATTAATTTTTGTTAGTTTTAATCATAAATAAATCATAATAAATTCATTTTTCAATATTTTGCACCAAAATTTTATATAAATTATTTCTAACTATCTAGAACTGAAATACAATTTTTAATTCAGAAATTCTTTAATTTTAATATTTTTAGATATTAAAGTTATATTTAGACAAATTGAAATAAATAGATTAAATATTCTATTTTCAAGAAAATAATTTTATAAAAATTATTTTCATACTAAAGACTTTATTTGTGACCATCTTTAACTTAAAATTTATAAAAAGACTTTTATTTATTTATTTGTTAAATTTCTTATATTTAATAAACAATTTGATTATTAATCAAATAAATACTTATCCCCAATTCGAAACCCTAGAAAATACTTATAGACTAGATAGACTTAGACTTATTTGTTACCTTATACATAGGGTGATACTTGGCAACGTTGGATTACATTTATTCAATTTCACAAGACTTACCACCTTGCTAAGGTGAGTATTACTTATCCCCTTTTTTGCTTTTACAACTTTTGGGGTGATTCATGCACAAATATACAAAACCTTCATATTCATTTACACATACATTTTTATTCATTTACAATTCATATACGTGTCTTGATTATCTTTGTGCTTATGTTTGAACATGAACGTAGCTTACATACAAAATCATACATCTAGACATAACTTATGTTATGGTGCTCTTTACACATAGACGTAACTTATGTTACGGTGCTCATTTAGACATAACTTTGTGTTATGGTGCTCTTTTAGACTCACACGTGTTGAGGTGCTCATTATCAATTTCATTGTACAGACATTACATTTGATCTTTGTCTTGTTTGGTTACTTGCGTGTTTACATAATGCCTTGGTGATGCTAGACACATGAATTGTACTACCTTTTCAAACTTATACTATATGTACAAAACTAAGTAGTACTCACCAACATCATATGTTGACAAAATTATTTTCGTGCATGTTTCAGGATAAGCTGCTTGACGCTTCACATAGGACTTTGGACTTAGATTAAATCAATCAATTATCTTTATTTTGTTGTCTTGTATTTAATTTCACATGTTGTAAAACAATATTCAATAATCATATATTTACATTTTAGTACCATGAGCTTTTGAGCAATCGTCACTACGTGGCACCTCGATGATTCCGCCATCGGTTGGGGTGTTACAATTGCTTACATGTACATATTATCAATTTGCAATTTATGTGTGTAATAATTGGTACACTTAATCAAACAACTGATAGAGGATGAAGTACTTGCTCAACAGTTAGTAGAGTACCAAATAACCTACTCAACGATTGGTAGAGGTCATCATGTCTGCTCAACAGTCGGTAGAGGCCCTACAACCTGCTCAACGGCTGGTAGAGGCTATCGCACCTGCTCAACAATCGGTAGAGGTTCTTACTCACTGACTGGTAGAAGTCTTTTTCCTGCTCAACAGTTGGACTCATTTTTGGATACATTGTATACGACTCAATCACAAGGTTAATTGCATTATTTTACATGTGTGTTTAGAGTCATAGAAGGACACAAAACCCTAATGTAAGGTAAATTGGTGATTGCGGTCCAGAACGTAATCATGAATTTACAGGTACGTTAAGGTAGTGTGAAGTTCTTTCAAGGTTCTTCGGTAGATAACCAATTATAAAATCTAGTGGTTCATTTAGTCTTTCTATAGTCAATCAACTCATGCATTTCTTTTAGAATTCCTAAAACTTAAGTTTAGTTTCTTGCTAGATTCATATTCTCCTTGCTATTTCAAGACGAACCTAATCCAACCCCAAAACTCACACATATCAAACCTCTTATCCAAATTATTCGAAACCGTTTATTATCTATAAAGTTCATGTCATGCCACAGTTACCCTAACATTTACCCAACAACCCTATGTTTTAATAACTTCGGGACGAAGTTCCCAAAAGTAGGGGAGACTGTAACATCGCGAAATTTTCCCCAATCTTTGGATTAGTAAAACCACCACTTTACTTATATTATGCTTTCTTTTGTACAAATATACCCTTTTAATAATAATAATAAAAAAAAATAATGTTAGTCTCTTAAAAAAAATTAATACAAAACACTTTCACTTGTTTGTCGTTGACTATGATGAAAAAAAAAAATAATAAGTACAACTCATTTCCATTTATGATATGGCAATTTAGATGGTAACTCATAAACCATAACTGAGCACTATCCGCAAATTAAGAATGGAGAAAACACAATTTTGACCACACACCCTTCACCCAAACTCTTCGCCTTTGCTTCATAAAGTCTATGAATGATTGTCTCATATTCCTTATATACCTACAAGTCATTACCCATTTGCTATTTATGAATTTCTCTATAAAAGAAAGCTTAATACACTTTTGATAACACACCAAAATAACTCCTAGTATTCCATCACACTCCCTCAAATCCTCTATCGTTGGTTTTCCACACTAGCCCCAACAACCATCTAACCTCCATATGTGTTGATTTCCAAGCTTACTTTCAAGAGACGTTTTTTTTTCTTCACTTGGTTTCGCAACGTGAGTAATCCTTTTATGTTTATTTTTCTTATTTTTTTTAAGCTATGTTCAGGTTTATTATACTTGAATTTATACATAGATAAAACCTTGGTCACCCAACATTGATTCATATGTGTCAAATCATTCATTATAAAAAAAAACTAATAAATCATATTAGTGAATCTAAAATGATCGTGCAAATACATACACATTCATTTGAAAGTTTATTCCAATCTTCACTAAGCTTTTATATGCATACATGCCTACATAGATGACAATAAACACACTTCAATGTAGCTACAAGTTAATTCCTATTAATTTAAGCTATATGTTTATACATAATATCATATCTCTTTATCAACCTATTTTTTTATATAAACATATACGATTTAAAGCATCATATGAGATTCAAAACATATAAAAAAAATAAACTTTAAGTTATAATGATTTAAGTTATGAAAGGTTATGTCAGAACTACATATATATAGAAAGAAAATAGATTTATACCATGGATTTGGGGAAAACATTGTGAGTATGTATATATATTTTTATCTTACATTTATTTATATGACACGACAAATATTCTCATTTTCACAAGATAAACATATAAAGTTATATGTATATCTATATATATATATATATATATATTTTCGTACAATACGTGTTACGACTCGGGTTGAAAACAATATTGATTTTTATACATCTGAGTATGATGTTGATACATGGACACATGGATACAAGAACTCAAGGACGCATTTTTTGTATATAATTATATTTATATATGTTATGTAAATATATATCTCTCGGGAAATCTTAACACGTCACCAATGGTAGTCGAGTCAAAATATTTGGAAACACGACGCGCATTCATCGTGAGTCTAGTTGGGTGAACTTGATAAACGACCAACTTACACATTAGAAACATTGCATGGACCTTAAAGTGTCTTGTTATATCTTAGGGCACGGTTAAGTCGGTTCCCGCATATGTGGACTTTGCTAGTCTCTACTTGCTTTTGCTTTGCTACAATATGTTGCTTTCAGGTGAGTTTACATAGCCCCTTTTTCCCGTTTTACATTTTGGGGTGAAACATGTTTAAACATTTTATACACTATCATTTACTCATTCTTACATTGTTGAAACTTGTGATTCAATTACACTATCATTTACTCATTCTATCATTTGACTGTAACAAAAAGACACAGTACAATCATTAACATTGATCAAGCCGCCTGTTTAGATTATAGCGCTATAGGTCTGACAAACCCATCCCCCCGCATAAATTCAGGGATGATCGATAACAGTTACACTTTTACTAACTTGCGAGTTAGGTCTCAGTCGACACAAGGTTTGATTGTACAAAAGACGCATTGTTACATGTCGGACTCATATTCTATCATTACTCATTATTATACTTCAACTATGATTGCTATACAACATATTGTTTTCAATTATATGCAAAACCTATATATTCTCACCAACTATTTATAGTTGACCCCCCATCTTTCCAACTCAACATGTTTCAGGTTTTACTTGCTTTTGGAAGTTGTACAAGTCTTGGATCACATAGGAGCTTTGGACCTAGTTTATGTAAATCAAGTTTATGTATTTATTAAATTGTATGTCAAATTGTAAATTGTTTAGTAATATACAACTTCCATTTAGTACCATGAGATATTGAACAATCATCACTACGTGACACCTCGATGTTTCCGCCATCGGTTGGGGTGTTACAGGTGTGGTGGTGTTGTGGACTGCTCAGTCGGAGCTCCGCCTTGGGTGGCAGAGACCCGCCGGTCTCTCCTCTTTCTCCGGCTCACTCTTCCTCTCTCTAGATCTTTCTCTTTCTAACATATGCGTGTCTTTGTTTGATAATTGAGAGGACCAACACATCATAACTCCATGGATGCCATTGGAACCATCGACGAGCAGCATTGAAGACGAATGAGACCGGGCAAACGATCAGTTAACCGACATGGGCCGGAACATGATCGTCGACGATTATCCGGAATCTTTGGTTCAGGATCTGTGGTTTTCGTTAACCTCTGTAGTCTCCCGAAAGAAAGTGTTTGCCGTCGGATCTGTGATGGCTGACGAGAAAACCAAGACAACAGCGGTTGGTGGTGGTGCGGGGAAGGTGGTTATGGTGGTGGTGATTTTTTTTCTGGGAGGTTTGAGTGTGTTTTTATAAGAGAGAAATATTCATAGATTGAAAAGGAGGGGTGAATCAATTGTATAGATTTAAAAGTGTAGGTGAATCAATTACAGAGATAGAAAAGCAAATGTTATGTATGATGAGGGAGAATCATCTATATCTATATCTATATCTATATATATATATATATATATATAATATATTGCAAAGGGATTAATCCTACATGTCATACTCTTATGCAATCTCTCCTTTGAGAGATGCCACATAGGATGTGATGTGGCAACTATAAACCAATTAAAAAAAAGAAATAAATATGATTTAACCTAATCTATTATAATCTTTAACCTAATCTATTAAATACATAATTACTAAATCTAAATATTAAACCTTTATTATTTTATTTCTCGTGTTTCATCCCATAACTTTTAAACGTTAATATCTTTTATATACGAGATTTTTTAAAGAAAAAAAATTACATCAAATTAACGAGCGTTTTATTATCTTTCCAAAGAGTACCATAGTGCTATATAAAAATCGGAGAAAAAAATGACTATTTTTTGTAACCCGACAGGTATTGTGTCGGGTTTGGGATTAGTTTAAAAAAAATGTAAGTTTGGGTCGGGTCTGGTGATACCCGACCCGATTACCCGAAACAACATACCCAAATACCCGAACTACATACCCGATCATATACCCATGAATTTTTTAGCGCATCACATAACCCTTAGATTAATGCGTTCGATATTTCAATAATTAACTTTTTTTTTCTTATTTCATGTTAGTTTGTTTAGAATTATCTATTACAAACTTCCGAATTCATTTGTAATGACACTAGATTTATACCCCGGCGTAGAAATTCGTTTTTTTTATATTTGAATATGATAACTTATGGCAGAGATTTTTTTAAAATAATAATAATAATATATTTTATTATGTTATATTAGATATTTCAACCGGGACGCTCCCGGGATAAAAACTAGTGTAGTATATAATAAAGAGATATTCATAGATTAAAATGGGGGTGAAATTACGTTTATACCCTCACATGCATTGCATGTGGGGTGACTTAATTGATTATACTAACTCGGTTAAGTGAAAAGGACAAAAATCGTGGCAACTTTTCATATAAAGGATAAAGACTGAAACTAAAAGTTTTAAAGGACCCAGTCCATAGTTTTGGTGTTTATAAGGACAAAAATTGTAATTTTCTCTTTTTAATAATAATAAATTATATATAAGTTATTTGATTTATAAAAAAAAACTTTTGAAACTAGTTTTTTAAAGAAAATTTTACATGGAAGGATTTTTTTTTACCTCTTTCAAACCTTGAAAACTTCGAGTTAGTTACCAAATTGTTACCGTGTTAGTGTTCTCTTTCACACTTTTTAGGAAATATTACTCGTTTTTATCCAATATGTGTGTATATATATAGTTTCATATATAATATATATCTTTTACGTATTTATCTATACATATAATATTTAGGAGCAATTTTTGACACATGGCATTCATTTAGCCCCCTAGCAATTAATTCTCATCCATCATGGCACAATGAGAGAATTAATAAAATTTTCTTTTTTTTTTAAATCAAAAATCCCGAAATTATTAACTTTCCTAATTTATCACAATTATTAACTTTCCTAATTTTAAAAGAATTCTTCCCTTATACTCTTCCTTTACAAAGCTTTCTTCCCTTACAAAATTTAGATGATTAAATAATCAGATGGAACATAACCTGTATCTCAAATTCGTGTCATCATCCTCTCCATTTCCACAAACCCAAATCAGGCGATCGTTCGAATCAACCATTCTTTTACCGTGTTCTTCATCTTCAATCCAAGGTTTTATCTCTTCCATTCTTTATTAATCAAATCGTTCTTCATGTCAATGTTTTCTCTTTATTTTTTTCGTGTTTTTTCCAGATTTCTTTGTCGATTAAGGTATGTTGTCTCTGTTTTGACTGATTTCAATTATTTATATACTTGATTTTGTATTGATGTTCTTGGTTTTACTGATTGTTCTTGGTTTTTTGTTTATTATTGTTCAGCCATGTTAATTGTTTTGATTTTGTATTGATGTTTTAGGGTTTATATTTTAGCTTTCGATTTAGGGGTTTTTAGGGTTCGACTGATAATATTAAGTTTTGATTGATTGTTCTTTATTTTTTGATGGATTATTATTAAGACTGATTAGGGTTAATGAGTGATTAGTGTTCGACTGATAAGACTAATGTTTATGTGTTAGGTTTCGAATTAGGGTTAATGTTTTAGGTTTCGGTTTAGGGTTAAATTGATGTTTAAAAAAACCTACGAATGGATTCTTATGATTTAGCCACATGGCACTTTGTGAGAATTAATAAAATTTTCTCTTTTTTTAAATCAATAATCATTCAATTACTTTTGGTCAAAATCATTTACTAATATTATTATTAACTTTCCTAAAACCTTGCTCAATCATAATTTATAAGAATTTTAGTTTTTTTTAAATCAAAAATCATTAATTACTTTGGTCAAAAATCGGTCAATAATATTAAATACGTATTTAAAAATAAAAATCAATAAAATGCTTCATCTTCTCTTTAAGGTTTGATTTATTAAGACTGATTAGTGGTTTAAGTGTTAGATTTCGAATTATGTTTAATGTTTAAGGTTACGATTTATGGTTAAATTGATGTTTTAAGAAAGCTACGAATGGATTATTATGCTTTTAGGTTTCAATTTAGGGGTTTATGATTTAGGTATCGATTTAGGGATTTTTTTTTTGTTCAATTGATGTTTTAAGGTTTATGTTTTTCAAAAAACAAGGTTTGTTCAGGCTTTCTAATGTGGTTAGAGGTGACGGTAATTAGGTGGTTTAGTTTATGACGTTATTTTGGTAGGATGAAAACTTTTGGTGGGTAACTTTTGACTAAAATGGTTTGTGGTTTGTACTGACCAACTTTTGCACGTTTACTACTCATGTGGTAATTCGTGAATTTTGGGGTTTTTTATGTTTAGAATCACTAATATTTTGGGTTATTCTTATTAGTTTAAAAACACTATATTTTGCATATTATGTTATGGATATTAGTGGTATATATTAATGTTATTTTGTTGTTTAGGAACTAAGATAGCAAACATAGTTGATAAGGGTTTCTTTTTTAAAAAAACTGTTTTTTAAAACAATAATGTTATTTTTTTAGTAAATGGTTTGACCTTTCTTAAAAATTCATTGTAATCTCTTATTAATAACAGTTTTTGTAATTATGGAAATAATTTAATTTTTAACAACCAACCGTGATATTTAATATTATTGATAAAACATTAATTCTTATTTTCGGTTAGTAAATGGTTTGACTTTTTTAAAAATCATATTAATTTCTTATTAATGTCAATGTTTGTAATTATGGAAATAATTTATGTTGTACACAACCATCTGTGATTTTTTAAAAAAATTTCCTTTTGAAAACAATAATTGTTTTTTTCGGTTACTATATGGTTTGACTTTTTTTAAAAATTCATATTAATTTCTTATTAATGCCATTTTTTTTAATTATGGGATAATATTTTATGTTTTACAAACCATACTTGACAAACAATCAAAAGTAAATTTTTGGTAAATTGAAATCGTGCAATTTTAGCAAATAAAGAATCAAGGTTTGACTTTGTTTTTTAAAATTCAAACACAATCTTTGAATGCAAAACAGATTCAGTTTTTTTTTTTTTTACTTCTAACAATTTCTGAGTTTTTATTAACTGTAATATTTTAAATTTTGTTCAACAGAAAAAATAACAATTACTAAACCCAATCAAACAAATTTAACAAACAATTAAAATAAATTTGGTAGATTGCCATCTTTAAATTTTAGAAACAAACATTCAAATTTTAGAAATAAACAATCAACCTGTTTTTTGGTAAATTTAAAACATTGAAAGATTGAAATTAACCATTCAATAATTTTTTTTAAACATTAATTTGTAGTTTTTTGGTTTACAAATTTAACATTTTAGTTAATTATTTTTTTTTTGGATACTTTTAGCAATGTTTGACTTCTTTAACCACCTTAATTGTTTGACACGGTTTGACTTTTTTTAGTCAATAGATACTAACAAACAATAAATTATATTTAAAAAATATACCTATACAACTTAAAAATCTACGGATTATATATGTTTAAGTTTATTTTAGGTATATTGAAATCTTTACATTTTATACCTATACATTTTAAAAATCGTCTATAATTTAAATAAAAAAATTCGAATTTTTAATTATAGCAACATTTTAATCTAAATTAATTATAGCAACATTTTAAGCTAAATTAATTTTGATTTCCATTTTATATTACTTGTGTTTTTCATTTAACTTATGGTTTTTTTAAGGTAATGACAAAGGAACACTGTTATCTAATATATCTAACGGTAAACGAATTTCATATATTTTACATCTTTATTTATATGCTAATGGTATTATGCAAGTAATTTATTTTTCTTCACAGTTCTCTCGAATGAAGAAAAAATTAAGAATGCGGTCGAGTGTCGCAAATTTAGAAAATTACAACTAGATGCCAAGAGATGCAAGGTCAATAATCCTACAAATGATGGAATACAAAATGTACCACCAAGTGGAGTATTTAACTGCGACTCCATTGAATCTTCACACCATTTCAATGTGTCTAAAGATGTGGTGTATAAAGAAATATTTAGTGATATTTGAATACATTGTGTATTGGTTTCTTTTAAATCTTCATAAAATATTTCTGCTACATTTTTTTATATGTTTTACCCTCAAAATAATTGTACGTTGGTGAACCGCGTGTAACGCGGGCAAAGATCTAGTAATTATATATTTACATAAATAATAATAAATTTGTTTTAAGTTTGGGAGCCTGGCTAGGCTTGATATACGAAGTTTGGGCTCGAACCTGTTTACTGAGTAGGCTACAATTTAGGCTCGAGTTGTATTTCATATAAGTTTTGATTGATTCAAGCTTTTAACAAATTGATATTAAGTAGTTCGTAAATAACTTGGCTCATTTACAGCCATAATAGTTTTACCGTTTGGTACTTTTAACAAAAAGTTGTCAAAATCACAAATTCACAACTTCGTTTAGACTGCTCGGAGTGGGGGCAGTAAAGGGGCGGGAAGGGGGGACACCACCGCCAGGGTGGCGTGGAGAGGGCAGGAAGGAGAGGGCGGGAGAAGTGACCTTGGCGCGGGGGGGGGGGGGGTGGGGGGCTTGAAGGCCACGTGGGTGGCTGTGATTGGAGCACCATTATTGTTGACCGTTGGAAAAAAATAAATTTAAAAAGTAACCGTTGGGATCAAACGGTCAAAAAAAAATTATAAATTACCCCATTTTCACTACAAAACACCCACTTTATCTTATTTCTTCACAATTTTTTATACACTTCTTCAACAAATTTTTTTTTTTACAATTCTTCATATATTTTCATACTACTCATCCTTCTTCAACAAAAAATGAACCCATATAACCGAGGCTTTGACCCGAACAACCCATACGCATACATCCCAAACCCGAATACACCATCGGTTCGCCCGATCCCAAACCGTCCACCCATTCCTTCACCCTGTCCCGACTACGCGGGTTATGCGGGTTTCATTAGTGGGCAAATTTATCCTAATTTCCCATTCAATGATTCTCTCGTTCCTTCACAACTTCCTTTAACGCAAACCGTACCCGAAACACAACCCCAAATGTTGTGGGATCATCTTCGGGTAAAAACCCCCTGCAAAAAGAAGTCACAGGAGGAAGACGCCGGAGGAGAAAGCATTAGCCGCCGCTAACCGCCAAGCGATTAAGTGGACACCCGAAGAAGAGCTTGTGTTAACGAAAGCGTGGATAAGCGAGTCGGAAAAGAGCAAGGTATTTCTAATAATTTTTTTAACATGATTTTTTTTCTAATATTTCTAATACTTTTTTTAAACATGATATTTTTTTTTTCTAATATTGCTAATATTTTTTTTTGTAGGAACTAGTCGCCACAAAAAACGACTTTTGGGTCGACATAAACACCGCGTTCCATGGGTTGATGGAAAGAGAGTTCTATCGAGCAAACGATAGTCTCTCGTCCAAGTGGACCGAGATAAACAGAGCAATGAATGCGTTTCAGCCACATTATTATTACGCAAGAAACAATCCAAAAAGCGGTGAAACAGACGGCGACTGCCTCAGCCGGTCGCTATTAGCGTATCGTAACGAAACCGGGGTCGACTTCAAGTTTCTTCATTGTTGGGAAGTCGCGAAGCACCATTCAAAATGGGCGTACGTCCCCACTGCAACCAACTCCGCAAAAAAGGTCGAAAACAAATTCGTCAAGAAACCGTTCAATTGATCCTGAAAACGTGGAAGCCGTTAATTTGGATGATGACGAGTTCGAAGAGGAATTGAGTCGCCCACCCGGTCGAGATAAGTCAAAAAAGAGGTCGCAAAAATCTACTGCTTCGGGTTCGGGTTCTGGATCAACCGGCGCTGACTTGCAAGATTTAAATTCCACCATGATTCACTTCAATACGCTTCAAGAAAAAATGCTTGAGGAGAAAAAAAACATTCGCGAAGCATTTGAAAAAAAGTTGAGTATGAAAGAGAGAAAGTTGAGTATCAAAGAACAGCGCGAAAAAACGCAAAGATATGAAATTTATTGCCATGAACACCGATCATCTTCACGGGCCAGAGTTAGAGATGACGCTACAAATGAAGCGTGACCTTATGGAAAAATATAATATTAACTGATTTGTTAGTTTCTAGTTTTTTTTATTTCGTTTTTTTTATTTTTTTTTTATGTTTTTTTAATTTTCTAGGTTTTTAATTTTTGTATTTTTCTAGGTTTTTATTAATTATAAATGTTATTTTAATTACTTAAAAAAAATAATAAAAGAAATGTCACATGTCACTACTCCCCTTCCACTCCCCACAATTCCCCCCTCCCTCACAGGGGTCCTACAAGTGCCACATAGCGCTTCATTCCTCTCTTTCCCCCACCACTCCGAGTAGTCTTAAAGGATCTACATTCCAAGCTCCTGATGGAATAACATAAGTGCGTTAATACATGTAATTAATATAAATAAAGCTTAAACTACAATACTGTTATTAAAAAATCATCTAAGTTCAAACAAAATATCACTTTCAAGGTTTAGACTACTTGATTTAATCTTGACTAGTTAACATGGTAATGTATACATTCTATTTTCCTCGCTCCCTTTGTGTGTAGTCTTGTTCTTTTGTGGTGCATATCTAAGCAAGTGTCCAGTTTACTTTAGAAACATTAGCACATATGACATATGTGTTGTGGTCCAAAGTAATTGATATACAAATTTATAGGATGCTTACTTATTTTGAAGAATATATACATTTTACCATTTAAGTCTGTCTTATATTGATACTAGTTTTTCACCGTTATTACTTGTGTTTCAAAGCAACATATAAGAAATTTGTAAGCCGTTTTTTTTTTTTTTTTTTTCACATTGCAAACCTAAACACCCGTAACTTTTCTTAAACAACATTTTTTACACCTAAATACTACATAACCTTGCATTTTCAAAAACTTGAATTCACAACACTTTTGTAGTGGGGAACACCATAAACTAAACAACCCCATAACTAAAACTCAAACCATTGTAGACATGAGACTAAATTTGCAATAATTTCTCGTTACACATAAACTATAACAACATACCCTGTAAATCTCATAAATGACAAAGCTACCAAGAGTGTAAGAAGGTGAAATGTCACAAACCTTACATATCCTTAGATGGTCTGAAACCAGTGTCCGACACAAATAAAAAGTTTTAGACTGAAAATAAACAACTAAAGTAGTTAAGGGACTATTATGCAATCAACTACAACCCTAAACCCTGGTCGTCTTCTTCTTGTACTACTGTCTCTGTCTTTCCATACTGCTGCTGCTTCCCTCAACGCCACCTTTTCCGATCAATCTTTCATCGGTAAATATTATTACTTTTTTGTTTCTTTTTATATTTTTTACATATATCATGCATTTGATCAATACCCATCTTTGTATTCTTCACATAAGTTAATAAAAATTGAATCTTTTATTATTTACAGTTGCTATTTGTTCATGCAATAATTTTCTTGATTCATTATAAGTTTATAACTTTATTATTTTTTTTTCATCTTTTTTACATATATCATGCATTTGATCAATACCCATGTTTGTATTATTCAAATAAGTTAATAAAAATTGAATCTTTTGTTATTTACAGCTGTTCTTTGTTCATGCAATAATGTCTGCATTGTTGGAGATCAAAGCAGCAGAGTTCTTACAAGTATGTATCTTTTTATTCATTAATTCTTTTCAGGGTTCAAATAATACTAATTAAAGTTTATTAATTTGAATGAAGCTGATAGTAATATTTGTAAATAATATTACATTTAATTTCAGGGCTCAAAAAATTGTAACTTTTTCTTGCCTAAACCTTTACCAAAGAGTAGAAAATCCCATTTGCTTGTCGGTGAGACGAATCGAAAATTAAGGAGTTGTGTTAGGATATGCAGAAGCAGCAGTCAAGGTGTTCAGGCTGTGGTGTCGGTCGACGCGCAGCAGTTGGGTAGTGTGGATGATTTGGGTACTGAAAAGGTGATTCATTTTTTCAGAACTCCGTTGATTCAAGAAAGTGCGACGGAGGAGTTGCTTAAGTCGGTTCAGACGAAGGTTTCGGATAAGATTGTGGGGTTGAAAACAGAACAGTGTTTTAACATTGGGGTCGATGAGGATTTGTCGAGTGACAAGCTTTCGGTGCTTAAATGGCTTTTACAAGAGACATACGAGCCTGGGAATTTAGGGGATGAAAGTTTTATAGGTAAAGAGACGAAAGAAGGGTATAAAACAGTGGTTGTTGAAGTTGGTCCTAGGTTGTCTTTCACCACAGCTTGGTCCGCGAACGCTGTGTCTATATGTCACGCGTGTGGGCTATCTGAAGTCAACAGATTAGAACGGTCGAGGAGGTATCTTTTATACGTTAAAGCTGAAAGCGCACCACTTCTAGATAGTGAAATTGTTGAGTTTGCTGCAATGGTACATGATAGAATGACTGAATGTGTGTATCCGAGTAAACTTGTTTCGTTTAAAACAAGCGTGGTACCTGAGGAGGTTTATTATGTACCCGTTATGGAAAAGGGCAGGAAAGCGTTGGAGGAAATTAACCAACGAATGGGGTTAGCCTTTGATGAACAAGATCTACAGTATTACACTAAACTATTCAAAGATGATATCAAACGAGACCCGACGAACGTTGAGCTTTTCGATATTGCGCAGTCAAACAGTGAGCACAGCAGGCACTGGTTTTTTACTGGAAAGATTGTTGTAGATGGTCAACCAATGAACAAGACTCTGATGCAGATTGTAAAGAGCACTTTAAAAGCAAATCCTAATAATTCTGTGATTGGTTTTAAAGACAATTCAAGTGCGATCAAAGGATTTTTGGCGAACCCTTTACGACCTACTCAGCCCGGTACTACATCTCCTTTGAGCCCGGTTGCGCGTGATCTTGATATTCTGTTTACAGCCGAGACACATAATTTCCCTTGTGCGGTTGCACCGTTCCCTGGTGCAGAAACGGGCGCAGGAGGGCGAATAAGGGATACGCACGCAACGGGTAGGGGATCTTTTGTTGTGGCGTCGACAGCTGGATATTGTGTTGGGAATCTTAATATCGAGGGTGCGTATGCTCCTTGGGAAGACGAATCTTTTAACTATCCGTCGCATTTAGCTTCACCGTTACAAATACTTGTTGATGCAAGCAACGGTGCGTCAGATTACGGTAACAAGTTTGGCGAACCGTTGATTCAAGGGTACACAAGAACATTTGGAATGAGGCTTCCAAGTGGGGAAAGGCGAGAATGGTTGAAACCGATTATGTTCAGTGCGGGTATCGGGCAAATTGATCATACCCATATAACAAAAGGCGAGCCCGAGATTGGGATGTTAGTTGTTAAAATCGGTGGGCCTGCTTATAGAATTGGAATGGGAGGTGGCGCAGCATCGAGTATGGTTAGTGGTCAGAACGACGCTGAGCTGGATTTCAATGCTGTCCAGCGTGGCGATGCTGAGATGGCACAGAAATTGTATCGGGTCGTTCGTGCGTGTATTGAAATGGGCGAGAATAACCCGATTGTGAGCATACATGATCAGGGTGCAGGTGGTAACTGTAATGTTGTTAAAGAAATTATCTATCCGGAAGGTGCTACAATCGATATTAGGTCTATCGTCGTTGGTGATCATACAATGTCTGTTTTGGAAATTTGGGGCGCGGAGTACCAAGAACAAGATGCGATTTTGGTCAACGCTAAAAGCCGCAATCTTTTGGAGTCTATTTGTAAAAGAGAACGCGTGTCGATGGCAGTTATTGGAACTATAAGCGGTGAAGGGTGTGTACGGTTAGTCGACAGCTACGCAACTGAAAAACCGCCTGCCGTTGATCTTGAACTTGAAAAAGTTCTTGGAGACATGCCTCAAAAAACATTCGAATTTCATCGTGTAAAAGATAAACAAGAACCACTCGAAATAGCTCCCGGGATTACATTAATGGATTCACTCGAACGGGTATTAAGACTGCCGTCCATCTGTTCCAAACGGTTCCTAACAACTAAAGTTGATCGCTGTGTTACCGGCTTAGTGGCTCAGCAACAAACTGTGGGTCCGTTGCAGATCACTCTCGCTGACGTGGCCGTTATAGCTCAAACGTTTACTGATTACACAGGTGGCGCGTGTGCGATCGGGGAGCAGCCTATTAAAGGTTTACTTGATCCAAAAGCAATGGCTCGTTTAGCAGTCGGAGAAGCGCTAACGAATCTTGTTTGGGCTAAAGTTACTAACTTGAGTGATGTGAAAGCAAGCGGGAACTGGATGTATGCTGCTAAACTTGACGGTGAAGGTGCAGCAATGTATGACGCTGCTGTTGCTCTTTCGGAAGCCATGATTGAACTTGGTATCGCTATTGATGGAGGTAAAGACAGTCTTTCGATGGCAGCTCAGGTTTCTGGTGAAGTAGTTAAAGCTCCTGGTAATCTTGTAATTAGCGCTTACGTCACGTGTTCTGATATAACTAAAACCGTGACACCGGATTTGAAGCTTAAAGATGATGGTGTCCTGGTTCATATTGATTTGGGTAAAGGAAAACGACGGTTAGGTGGTTCGGCTCTTTCTCAGGTACCGTTTCTTTTTCGTTATTACAATTTTACGATTAGCGTATATTTTAACTAGTTTTTAGCTATGAAGTATTTCGTTTTATTGTTTCGCAGGTGTTTGACCAAATCGGGGACGAATGTCCTGACGTTGATGATGTTTCTTACCTTAAAACAGTTTTTGAGGTTGTTCAAGATCTACTAACGGACAAATTAATCTCGGCTGGTCATGATATCAGTGACGGTGGGCTCATCGTTTCGGTTCTTGAGATGGCTTTTGCTGGAAACTGCGGTGTTCAAATCAGTTTAAATTCACACGGAAAGAGCATATTCGAAACATTATTTTCAGAAGAGCTCGGTCTTGTTCTCGAGGTCAGTAAAGCGAACGTGGTTGAAGTGACAACAATGCTTACAAACCGTGGCGTTAGTTCGGAAATCATAGGACAGGTAACCGCTGAACCAACGATTGGTTTAGAAATCGATGGAATGACACATTTGAACGAGAAAACTGTCGATCTTCGAGACATTTGGGAAGAAACCGGTTTTCATATCGAGAAAAAACATAAATTAGCTGCTTCTGTAACCTCGGAAAAAGAAGGATTAAAAAACCGACATGAACCTGAATGGCGGTTAACTTTTACTCCAAGATTCACCGATGAGAAGTACATGAATGTCGTTAGTAAACCGAAAGTGGCGGTGATCCGGGAAGAGGGTAGTAACGGTGACAGGGAAATGTCGGCTGCATTTTTCGCTTCGGGTTTTGAGCCGTGGATGTTACCATGTCGGATCTTTTAAACGGGTCAGTTTCTTTAAATGGGTTCCGAGGCATTGTGTTTGTGGGCGGCTTTAGTTATGGCGATGTACTCGATTCTGCAAAAGGCTGGGCCGCTTCTATACGGTTCAACCCATCGCTTTTAAACCAGTTTCAAGAGTTCTATAACCGTCCTGATACTTTTAGTCTTGGCGTCTGCAACGGGTGTCAGCTCATGGCTCTATTAGGCTGGATCCCTGGCCCGAACGTTGGTGGAACTTTAGGAACTGGTGGCGACCCGGCCCAGCCCAGATTCATACACAACGAGTCAGGTGGGTTCGAATGCCGGTTCACTAACGTGACACTGAAAGAATCGCCAGCGATAATGTTTAAAGGGATGGAAGGTAGTACATTAGGCGTTTGGGCTGCACACGGCGAAGGAAAAGCGTATTTTCCGGATAAACAAATTTTTGATAACGTTTTATCGTCAGACTTAGCTCCCTTGAGATATTGCGATGACAACGGAAAACCAACTGAAGAATACCCGTTTAACTTGAACGGGTCACCACTAGGCGTGGCGGCAATTTGCTCGCCAGATGGACGGCATCTTGCTATGATGCCGCACCCTGAGAGGTGTTTTCTGATGTGGCAGTTTCCGTGGTATCCAACGAATTGGGACGTTGAAAAGAAAGGGCCGAGCCCGTGGTTGAAGATGTTTCAGAATGCCCGCGAATGGTGTTCTTGATAAGGTTAGTTTTTTGCGATCCAGACATGTTTCGAAACTTACGATTTCGGTGATTTAAGAATGTTGTTTTTTTGCTGAGAATGATGCAGAAACCTTAGTGTTTTTTAGAACTGTGTTTATCTTTGAAGTGTTTCAATAAAAGTTGCCATATGCTTCGTACTTGAATGTATGTTTTTAACAAAAACCTCTCCTTGCCAATGTATTCGGCCGAGTTGTGATTTGGTGACCCGTTTACTATTGTTTACGGGTGTTGAAAGGGAGTGTTGCGTAGATTATTGGCATACAAGAACCTTGATTCTGTAACAATAAAGTTTTATGTATATATGGTATAAAAAGGCAGAGACCAGGCAATGTATTTGTGTGATTTTGTGTATCACAAAAATAAAGTGGGTTGTAGTCGCAGGCCGGGAAACTGGCATGGTTACGGAGCGCGCACAAAAGGGAGTCTTGCACAAGGGGCGGACTAAGGGCCCATTGGTTCTACCTTCTTTTCTTTGTCGGCGACAAGGATCTCTCAACCCCCGCTAAGCATCCATAGCTAAATGGTTAAACATTTGAAGTTCTTTCCTTGGTCTTCATTCAGTGAAAGGAGTGAAGCTTTCCGCAATTGGAAAGCGGAGACCCACGAAGGTGAGATGATCCCAAAGCGAGAATGAAGCTAGAGCCATTACTTGACCAAGAACGTGAGAGGATTTCACACACCTTCCCCGGACCGGATGGATACACTTTTTGACCCTTACCAGGATTGAACTACGGGGTCGATCTCTTGTTTACCAAGATATGAAAGCCACCACGCCTTTTGAGCACCATATTTTTATGCCCCGGGTTGTATACGAGGCGTAGTTTGCAAGGTCTAACCCAAGTCTTTTAGAATTTTCATTAGGAGGTTTTCTACCAAAGGAATTCATCATGTACACTTGAATTGTCATCAACCATACATGATTTCTAGTGGTGCAAGTCATGTGACGGTTTAAATTATTCAACCCAAACAATACCCACATGTGTTGACATCAAGTTGTAAATGTGTTAATCGATTTGATGAGTTGTAACAAAATGGGTTAAACTAGTTAGCGGTAGAGGAAGCACACTTCGGTTTTTTTAATACCATAAATTACGACCACCATATTCATCAGCGGAAACAACCAAAATGAAACAGAAGACACAAGTCAAACATAATACAGTAAGGACTTGCATAGGTATTATCTCATGGTATGCAGATTTCGGCTCAACCAGACTCATTCAGTCGGACTTGGCCCAAACCCTCGCTCGCTACTCACTTATATAAACGCCTTTACATATTATGATAGGCTTGTTGTAGGTCTAGAGAGTGAGAGTTAACCGTTCTAAAAAAAACTAGCGCACGCACAGATACATTATCTTATATGATACATTAACTTAACATATTCTGTCTTTTACATATACATTAGAATACTAACTTCACCATTGAAAGGCGAGCTCCAACCTCGGTCCCTTCTAACGGGTTTCTATCTGGCTTTAGGTTCCAGATGACATATGACTGATTTCGGAACGATCATCCAACAAGTTTATGTCTATATGTTCCATTATCATTACCATCAAGACGCAAAGAAACAACTGATTACAAACACGCCAATACAAACTGTTTTTAACACCTAGGCTCAAATCATATTATTATCGTCCAACCTTGGTCCGGCCCCGTCCAGCCGTCAACCCAATCCAAGGCTATTTGGTTTGGGACAAGGGTGACAGTACTAGCCATGGTCTTTTAAATTAATACAAAGCAATACAATTAAATTAATAATAACAACAAACAAACATCGCTAACACCAGGTATAATAAAACTATTAACTCACCTTATGTAATCATAATACCTCATCACAGTTTGGTCAAGAAAGTCAGCCCAGATCACTTTTTAGCCCTTCGCAAGCCTTCCCACATATGCCTATACCGAGAAACATATGTTAATGCGTTTTTAATAATATTATACGTTATGAACATAACCGAGGAAAATAACGATCAAGATGCACAAAGAAGCTCTTGTAACTATAAACAAATGATGAATGGTAACAAACTAGAAATTTGACGGAAAAAAACTGGACAAATATCTTCATAAATGACGGATCAACGTGTGTTAACGAGCCAAGCCAGGCTCGTCTAAGCTGGAGCTCAGACCGTTTAGTACCTGGTAAACATTTAATTATTTTATTCATATACATATATAAGTATTTTCATATATATTTACAACTATAGCTTTATATGTATAACAAAATATATACTGTTTAATTATTTTAATTCTTATATATAATATTTTATGCGTAATTATAATTTTTATATAAAATAAAAATTATTGTATAAATAACATGCTCATGAGCTAGTCAAGCTCAATATGTGAAGCTCGGGCTCAACCTCACTTAAGCTCGGCTCGATTCGAGCTTTTAGTGACCCAAGCTAGATTAGCTCACGAGCAGTTCGACTCGTTTACGCCCCTAGGCTAACCTAACCCTACCCATTCTCAGATTCTTACACATATTAAACAGCTACCTGTTTTGTACCCGACCTACCCATTTTTTCTTAAACAGCCTTGAAACCAAAATGAAAAAAATTAAGTAAAAAATACTAACAAAAAAGGGATCAACTGACCTCAACAAGCTTAGTAATTTTGGATTTAGAAAATGTCAAATATTGCTCCGTTTTCTCTTGAGTTTGTGGGATCTGAATTCCTTGCATTGTACTCGTAACTTTCTCAACCACTTTCTTCACAATTGTTTTATAAACATCTCTACTCATTTTACCTTCTTTCCATGTAGGCTTTAATATCTCTTTAACAAATTCCACAAGCGCATTTTTGAAAGCCCGCATCGCCTTTTCATCATTTCCCATATTACCCTCATCTACTTTTCCTCCTGCTTCAGTTTTTCCAAGATTCACATTGGATTTTTCTGCTACCTTGTTCTCCTTGATTTCCACGTTTCCAACTGGTTCCGTTGACTTTTGATTCTCCTTTGATGCACTAGCTTTGACCGGCTCGTTGACCACTGAAGAATAAAGCAACCCGAGGGCATTGGCGAAATTTAAGTTTTGAGATATCTGAGGGAGACTACTTGTTTGTTGGGTATCGTTTCTAGAAGTTTCTAGAGGTCTTCCATCTTCATTAACTGAATCATTTAACTTACGGTTAGATCCATTCCCGTTTAAATTGATATTGCGATTATCAGAGTTGTTGGGAATAAATCGGGATTCTTGATTTTCATCCAAACCCATGTTGTAAGAAACACCGGAGGCCAAATTGTTCATTTGAGGATCCTTCCATGATTTGTTCTTGTCGTCAAAATTAGGGTTTGGATTAGGAAAATTATCATGATCCTGTGACCTTCCTTCATAGACCTCTGATTTTGGAACATCGTGTGAAAACCTGCAATTATCGCGGTTGCATCTACCCACAATAAAAAACTTGCAAGGCTTGACATCTTGGTTTGATTGCCGCCTGTGATCTTGATCATTATAACCACTCCTATGGTTTCTATGGTACTGGGAACCACCTGAGCCTGAGTATTCTGGTCTATTATTACTCCACTTTTTGGTTGAATCGTTATCAAGTCGGTTTGAACCACCTCTGGATGGGCTTGTAGCCTTGCCCTGGTCCCTGCCTCTACTCCTACTTCGGCTCCTGCTCCTGGCCAACCCTCGAGTCCTACCCCGGTCCCAGTCCTGAGCTCGGGTTCGATCCTGGTGCCGGTCCCGGCTTCGATCCTGGTCCCGGGTTCGGTACTGGTCCCGGTCCTGGTCCTGGTCTCTTTCCCTGGTACGGTGTGGACTCCTGCTCCTACTCCTACTACGAGCTATATCCTTTCCACTCACAACTCGACTGCTGCACGTACATGTAGCAACAAACAGCAGTCAAACCATAAAAAAATAACAAAAAAAGTTTTAAGCCAATCTGTTTAACTAATCATATTTAGTATGCTGACTATTTGTAAAATTAAAAAGAAACGGATAATAGGAGTGTTGTCGGGTGATTGGGTCAACCCAATCTGTTTTAAGCCAGCCTACAAATTTACCCATTCGACCTGTCGTATGGCCAGCACAATTTGACACATATGTTTTTCCGAAGCTAGTCAGCTACTAAAAAACTGATCATTGAGTGAGAGACAATTATCTATCTTAAAACTTTCGATTGATTATAATTGTAAAAGGAATCGCAAACCTATAGGGTTGACTGTATTGACCGTCCCAGTCATCAAAACCAGGATCCGTCCTCATTCTATGTTTGTCATCGATGTTATCATTATCCGTTAACATGTTTTCATTTCCTTGCATAGAAAAATCATCAGACATTAAAACATCGTTAATTTCTGAATTTGATCGTTTCGGTGAATCACCGCTTGAGATAAGCTCTCTGGCCTCGTTTTGAGCTTCATTTCTATCCCATAAAGATTCAGATCTTCTACGTCTACCACTCATAATCCTGGCTATTAATTAAGATCCTGAAGCTTTTATAACTGCTCTAATTAAAATACAGCAAAATCTGCAGATGCAAAGAATATATATCTATATTAATACTTTACCATACAAGGAATAAACCATGGCAATGTAATTTGGATGCAGATTGGACACCACACTTTACACCAGTACACCACTTTGGTGTTTCAGTGCATACAATCAGCATTTTGGCGTGTGATGACGAATTATAAATCTGGTGTCTAATAATCATAAACTGAAATGTTCATAAACATATATACTTTAAAGCTACCTGATAAGTAGGAGCACAAACCAAAACATTCTAAAAGTTAAACTTGAGGACTAACTATGAAGGATAAACAAATCAATCAATATCAAAGAATCTTTCTGATTGCTTTTAACTATTACAACTAAGTGAACAAAAATAGAAGCAATACAATGATGACTAGAGTTGACTTGGCAAAGAAGTTTTATGCTACTTATAAATGTTCAGCTTTTACAAACTTCACCTTTTCACTAAGTGCTATCCATTGACTGTATATGAAAACAAACTACTATAACTTAAATATTTTCATCATCAAATCTATACAATGTAAACTAGGCCTAACAACAATACTAGGTTCTTTGCAAGTTGAATCGTTCTTTCTCACTTAAATGTATGTTGTTTTGTTGCTACTTGTTTGTTCTTTCCAAAAAAAAATCATGAACTGGATCATTTCTTTCCATCATCAAATGTAGCCACTTGTTACACTACGATAGCTTTGCATGAAACCACATTGTTTAGGTTTTGGCATTTGAGTTAGAATTGCATAGCCAACAATGAAGGCCTAACATGAAGTACACTTTCTAGGTTCCACTCTTGTATGCCAAAACAAAACGTTAAAATCGAAGCGTCCTTTAAGTACCTCAACAAACCATTTGATAACTTCCCGATGTAGATCAAAATTAGACATGAACATGCGCACAACTAACACTGTGTGCTATGTCTAGTCTTATAGGAATATAGCATACAACAAGCCATCAATTTGAAGGTTTGAATGATATGGTTATGGATCGGTTTCAAGTCAATATAGGCCCCATGTCCACCAACTTCATACTTAATTATACTAAATCTATATATGGTCTCATACTGTCATTCTTTTCGGACTTCATAGACCTCTTTACGCATCGTGCCTTTTCTACCTTGAAGATGAGAGCAAGGACATTATGATCACTAAAGAATTTGACCTAAGAAAGATGGTTATGCCTTGAGATTTGAAAGTTAAAGGAACGATGCTCTTCTAGACTTGTGGCATCTATCAACCTCAATTTTTGTCATCAATGAATCATATGAGATCATATGACGGTTCCTCAGCGTATCTCCAATTAAATGCCAGTCTTTCTCACTTTCTCATGGTGTATTTTGACAACTTTCACGTTGATGACAAGGTGTTGATGCCAACTAATGATCAAGGCACATTGACATCAATGATATACCCAAAATATTCCAAAGAATGTACATTTTTCTCTTCAATAAAACATGTACATGTCAATGATATGGTAACGCGGTGGAAGACAAACATCAATCAAATGATGCATACTTATGTCATGTGTCATTTACGTCGTGCCATGTGAAAAATATCTTCGGATAGCAAAGCTTTGAGTTTAATTACGGTGTTATCAAGATATGATGCTCAATATCAAGATATGATGCTCAATAGCTTAATAGGATTCCTCAATAGCTTAATGAAATTCATCATTAGCCTCATAGTTTTTCACAATGTGTTCATCATTAGCACCATATTGTTTTCACAATGTGGCAGATGGAGAAGGTGCAGACCATGCATGTTGTCAAAGATTGTTGCAAGCAATTTGAAGGCAATTCAACACAATCATCAACTGAAGTAGTGCCATGTAGAAGATCTCTTCAAAATCATCACGTGCCTAAAAACGATAGCTCGGATATTTACTTATGTAGCTTTGGACTAAATGCCCATGATTGGTTGCGAGGGATCAAGAAAGGTTGGCTATAACAAGAGCAATGTGGATTTTCACAATTTGAATATGTGGGAGCACAAGGTAAAGATATGACTTTCGAAGGTGATATCACGTGGACGAGAAAAAACACAGCCATCTACACATGTAAAGATCACCACAAAAAACAAAAGAATCAAGAACATATCACATGCCAGTGATATACAAGGTGCCTAGAATTACAAATAAAGCTACAATAAACAGAAAGCAAGGCTTGTAGTAAGAGCAGAATAGTAGATGCTTGGATAAACTATGTGTTGCATTATTTGAGTTAATAACAATCAATCAATCACACCAACATATATATATATATATATATACACACACATAGTTCTATCAAGTGCACAGCGAAATATGAGAAAATTAACACACACAAAATTCACATATACCGAAATTCCAATCATTCAAACAAGTTAAGACTTTTATGCGCTACAAAAACCGCAAATCAGATGAGGTCCACTAGGTTAAGGGGTTGTTTGGTGTCTGAACCATTCAGCGTATTTGTTTCAGCTTCTTAATGGAATGGTTAAGGCTGAACCATTTAGACTTTGGATGTAGCTGAACCATTAAGCACTGAACTATTAAGCATTGAACTAGGCTGGACCTTAACGAGGCTCTCCTACCAATGTGGGACAAGAAAACTAACCATTAAGATGTCCAACTTAATGATTCGGCACTTAACTATTCAGACCTCTTAACCATTCAGACCTCTTAATAATTCAGCACTTAATCAACCAAATAGCCCCTAAGACTTTCACTTTATGTAGTTTGCACATTATTGTCATCCATCCAGGTACCAACAGATCTTAACACTCAATAGTTACGTAAAATTATTCGCCAAATCATATATGCCTATGACCTCCGTATAACAATACAAGTGCTTACGCGGTTCTTGCAGTTGTCTACTTGCTTTAAATCACATATGCCCTACGCATAACCGTTACGCTTAAAATTGGCTCCGTATCAAACGCGCAATGTACTAATAGAACAAATCAACTAAAATTCTCACAAACCTAACACTTGCAGACCACACTACCACAATGCAAACTGTATCAACATTAATAATCAATTATTCCCTAATTTGAATTACCAGACCTAATTAACAGTTAATAAATAGTCAATTCAGTATACGAATAGTTTAACGGACAGAGGTTAAGCATAACTACAAGATCTCACATCAATTAACATGAAATTATTATTATTATTATTATTATTATTATTATTATTAATATGTTTATAAACCCTAAATGGAAAGAGCGAGAGTGAATAGATACATACCTGTGACGGAATGAATCTATGATGACGTCATTGTTGAGTAGCTGAAGGAGAAAGATCGGTAGTGGAATTTTTAGGTGATTAAATTGTATGAGTCAACTGGTGAGGTGATTTGGAGATATATGAAATATTGGGGGTTGGGAATGGGAATACTCAAGTTTTAGAGGGACTTGTTGCCAAATGATAGTTTGCAAATTAGTCCCTATGATTGAGAAAACTTGGCATTTCCGGAACACCAAAACATGTATGTGTTATGGAATTGTTATGTCACCTTAGCTCTATGTTAAAAGGGGGCTTCATTATGTCATTTCAATAACACTCAACTGGACAAGTAGGCCTGTAAACGAACCGAACGTTCATGAATTGTTCGTGAACTGTTCGGCAGAAAGTTCGTTTATGTTCGTTTATTTAAATAAATGAACGAACACGAACACAATTTTTTGTTCGTTTAATTAAACGAACATGAACACACGTTGTGTTCGTTCATTTATGTTCATGAACGTTCGTTTATGTTCGTTTAATTAAACTTAGCTTTATTTTTATTATTTATTTTCTTTTGTTAAGTAACCTTAATTCATATGTTCTAAAAACTTAACCCTAACCCTAACATTTTAAACATATCACTTATTAGCCGCTCTTCACGTTTCACAGCCCCACACTTCACATCCGCTCTCCACCCTAACCCTAACCCTTCCTCTAACGTTCATTTATGTTCATGAATCATTATTAACTTGTTTTTGTTTTTGTTCGTTTATGTTCATTTGTGTTCGTTTATATTGATCATTTAGTGTTCGTTTATGTTCATGAACTGTTCGTTTAGGTTTAAATGAACGAACATAAACGAACACGAACACGACAAATTTCTTAATGAACGAACACGAACACGAACACAAAAATGTGTTCGATTATGTGTTCGTGTTCGTGTTCGGTTAAAGTTAAATGAACAAACACGAACACGCCTGTGTTCGTGTTCATTCGGTTCATTTACAGGCCTATGGACAAGGCTGGGAAGAAGCTACTTCAAGGGATTTTCATAGTGGTGGCATGGTGCATTTTGATGGCAAGAAACGACAAGATCTTTAACCGGAAACATGTCAAGGTCATGAACATTATGGTGAATATAAAATTGCTTATCCTTCCTTTGGTTATCTAATAGGTCTAACTTTTACCACTTTCTTTGGAAGGATTGGTGTAATTTACTAATTTCTCTCTATATATGATGTAACTGGTTATTTGTGCGGGGGGTTTGTCTTTAAGCCCCGCCCTGTTTTTTTTTGTTGTGCAATGAAAGTAAATTTTCAAGAAAAAAAAACCCTCAGGTAATTGAATAAAGAAGTTCTTCAGTCATTTTTTTCTATTTTGTTTTTTTATTTAACTTCAACAAAAATAAAATAACATCTAATTTAACCTAATATAAAAATAAACATAGACAAATACGAATAGAATTTTAAAAAAAATACATAACATTATTACAAACCATACTTAAAAATAAAAGACATGATTATAAGATTAAACAAAAAACTACACAATGTTACCAAAACGGGCTCATAAAATTCTCCAAACTGCTATGTTAGGACAGTTAAGAGTAGTGCAAGGCATGGTAGTGGGTACGCGCTGTCTCAATTGTCTCATCCTCAGTTAAACCCTCATTGTTGTTCAACACACTGTTACAGAGCCTCCCAAATGTTACACACTTTGTTTGGAGAACTATAAACTTTCTTGTTATTTATAGTATGTTATGATGGTTTTCACCCACATGTTGATGAATTGTATTCAAAAGTGTGTTCCAAAACCATTGCGAAACGTGAGGAATTTCTTGCTCGCTTGCGGTAACCCAACTTGTGGTCAAAGCGATTTTCTCTTACACGGTCCAATGTCGATTTGACATTTGAAAATTAAACAAAAAAAGATTTAAGAATGGAGAGTGGGCAAGAGAACATTTATGTGTAAAAATTGAAATGTGAATGGGTTTATATAGTTGTAAAAAATAGCTTTTAATTTCTATAATTAGTATTGTTGTAAACGGTATTTAATACCATGACCCACAAAAAAGACATGTTGTACAACATTATTGCACTAACGATCAATCGATAGTGCCCCCATTGTAGCCTAGGAAATGGATGGGGGGTTTTGGGGAGGGGGGGGGCTGAGGTGGAGCGGCACGAATTCATACCGGGTAGGCTTAGTATTATTAAATGGCTAAGTATCGGACTCTCTAAATATGCTTTTAATCATCACGTGATTTGAAACCTTAACACTGAGAAATAACATTTTTTCTTTCCAACACCTCGGTAACAGTAGATCCAAATTTTTTTTTTTTTTAATATTGCTTCATTAATTTTAATAACAAAAATTGCTTCACAATTACATTTTACTCCTTATGAATGATTACCTCTAACATACTAGCTTTTGTAATTTATCTTGCATAAAACTCACAAATTTTGAGTTGGTTCTAAAACAAGCTATTGAAGCTAATTATTTCGAAATCAATTGGAACCAACTATTTTGAGTTGAAAACTCTTCATGATCCATCCACAACACTCCATCAAGTACTATTCGTAATTGCAAAAATTTGAATATCTCTAATACCTAACCCATCATCGTAACATTGATACTATGCAATCTAAAAACCATGACTACTGTGGTTAATATCATCATCTAAAGTTGTGATGATAACTATCCATGATGTTTTGCATATGTATAATGGAAGTAACACCGAGTATGGCGGGTGAGGATGAGGAAGATGATATATAATACCCTGTAGCGAGTACTCGGCGAGTAATCGGTCACCTCGGACGACTTTTGCAACTATGGACGTGGACATTTATAATATGGTCAAGGATCAAATGGGAAGTTTGATCCTAATAGGAAGCCTAAAAAGTCATCTTGGCCTTACATGTGGCAAAGTAGATAAATGCTACGCAAGAGCTACCCGGAATCGAATCATTAAAAAGCTTGAATGAGCCAATCCTTAACGAGTCCGAGCTTGAAATATGACTCGTTTAGTTATCGAGCCTAAGCTCAACCTCTACCTAGAAAGATTGTTTAGACTCGCAGCCTAAATGAGCCCAAACATAATTTTAATTTTTAACTATCTTTTTTATATATAATATAAACTAGGATTCTATTACCCCGCGCTTCGCGTCGGGAGCTCCTGTTGCGTTGAGGGTTTGATGGACGTTAAAAATCGCGCGTCGCTGTGGGAGCTCCTGTTGCGTGGACTTAAAATATACTATTAAGTGACTGTTATTCTCACTTGAGCTTCAAAAAAATACTCGCGGCTAAAAGTTAAAAGTTTGGTGGTCAAAATTTGAAATCCTAAAAGCTAAAAGTTTGGTGGTCAAAGTTTGGAAGAAATTAAAGTACGTAAGTTAGTGGTCAAATTGGAAAGAAAGTAAAGACACATAGCAAGTCCGTGCATGTTAGCATAGTATAGGGGTGTCAATCGTGTCGGGTTGATGGGTTGGCGGGTTAACGGGTTGCGGGTTGGCGGGTTGATGGGTTGAAATGTGCAACCCGAACCCGACCCATATTATTATTCGTGTCAAACATTTCAACCCTAACCCAAATCCGGGTCAACACGAAGACGACCCGTTTAACTCATATTTTTAAATGAGTCATACATGTTCATGAGTTATAAGCGGGTTATCAATAAAATGTTTAATGGTTAGTATATAAGTGTGACAAATAAATAATATAGTGTGTCAAAAATAACACAATTATAACTAACCATGTAAATAGAAATGAAAAAATAAACATAAAAATATAATAGATTTTTTTTTCTAAGTACTTTAACGGGTTAACGGGTTAACGGGTCAACCCATTTTATATATATGTCAACCCGAACCCGACCCATTTTTAATACGGGTCGACCCAAACACGACCCGTTTTTTTTAAACGGGTCGTGTTACTTGACTCAAACATGTTTTTTTCCGTGTCGGGTTCGGGGCGGTTTTCGGGTCGTGTCAATAATTGCCGCCCCTAGGCCATACTACATCGGTGCACGTTACTAAAATATTAACAAATAAATAATAAAATATACAAAATATTACGTTACCTACATATGGTATAATAATAACATAACAATTAAATAATAATAAAAATAAAATATTCGGTTAGTGTTCAAATTTCGTAGAATTAATATGTAGATAATATATAGTATAACTATTATGGGTTGGGTTATTCTACAAAGGCTACAAAAAATGAGAAGGGTGAGAAGCCATTAGAAAATGACATGTGTCCAAAATGATTAACAAGTGGGAGGGGTAATTTTGTCAAAAACATATGCACATGCAAGTCACATGTCATTTCCACCTTCATTTTTAAATGCTCGTAACTTTTTTATACGTCATCCGTTTTTTAAAAAAAAATTATACCATAAAATTGATTGTCGTTTTATCTTTAATATGAGTACCATATTGCTATACTTTTGAAAAAAAAAAAATTCAAAACCTACTTGCATAAGACACAATGGAATGTAAAACACAATGAACACCAATTAAATATATGGTATAAAACATAATCAAGAGTCTAGTAAAACACAATGGACGACATACTAAAGACACAATGAATAGAAGACTAAAACACAATGAATACTTTTGAAAAAAAAAAAGTTGAAAACCCAGTTACGTAAGACACAATGGATGACATACGAAAAACACAATGAACAAAAGACTAAAATACAATGAATGCTTTTGAAAAAAAAAAAAAGTAAAAACCCAATTGTGTAAAACACAATGGACGACATAATGAAGACACAATGAACAGAAGATTAAAACACAATGAATACTTTTGGAAAAAAAAAAGTTGAAAACCCAGTTGCGTAAGACACAATGGAGATAACGTAAAACACAATGAGTACCAATTAAATATGCAATGAACAATATAGTATAAAACACAATGAACAGTCTAATAAAACACAATTGACGACATATAAAAGACACAATGAACAGAATACTAAAACACAATGAATAATAGACTTAAACACAATGAACAACATAATAAAAGACAATGTACGCCTAAATACAAAACTCATTTGCGTAAAACACAATTAAAAGCATACTAAAAACACAATGGACAAAGTTAAATCATGTGTAAACTAAAAAAACATAAATAACATATTTATAAAGCACACATGCATACTATAACACAATGAACGTGCAGAAGACACAACGGAGAAAAAAACCCATTTAGCACGATTTTTTTTTTCAATTTTAATGTAGCAATGTGGTACTCATATTAAAGATAAAAAAATGCTCGTTAATATGGTGAAATTTTTTTGAAAAAAAAATGTCGTATGAAAAAGTTATAGACATTTTAAAATGATGGGGGAATTGACATGTGCATTGCATGTGGAGAGAGAAAGTCAACAAATGTGGTTTTCCTTTTATGCCCTTTCTCTAATTTATTGTTTATTTTTTTTCAAACAAACTAATCTCAACCTTTCAAATATATGATCAATGGATCACAATCCTTCTCACTCTTCTTAAAAAAAATGTCTTGTGTATTTGATCCTAACCCTAACTATTATAACATAAGTCTCAAAAGCCCGAATTCCTAACAATATTTTCATAGGCCCATTTGAACAAACAACATTGGCTTTGGCTAGCCGAGCTCGGAGCTCGAGCCGACCTTTGGCTCGTTTAAGCCATATCGAAGCCAGATCAAGTCGAACTTTTAGCTCGGTTGAGAATATTCTCAAATTGCCTTGAGTAGCCAAACTCAGTAAGGTCTAACAAAGCCGAACTTGAGCTTAAAAGAACATGACGAACCGAGCTCAAGTAGTGAAAGGTTCAGCCTCGTTAATAACATCAGTTAAATCAACCGATTTCCGTTAACAATAGTTAACGCCACAAACAACAATCGCAAAATCCGTAAGTTAGTTGACAGTCACCGTTGGAATATGCCCGTGACCGTAACTTTATCCCTCGAGATACCCCCTAAAATAAAACATATCCCAACAAACCCCACACTCTCTCCCAACCGCCAAACCATTCGATCATATTATTCCAAACTCTTTCCAACAATTTTCATTTTTTATAAAAAAATATTAAAACAATATAAAAAAATTATAAAAATTTTCATCTTGTCATCTTATACAGAAAGAACTCATCATCAACTATCTCTGCACCTTTACTTCGGGAATCGTGAACTCAAATCATCGATATTGCTGTAAGTTATAAGTTAAAACTGTATTTAGGGTTTTACGAAACACGTGTTTAGTTTAATTGAATTTGTGTAATGTGTATGTGATGTTTTGATGTCATTGTTGATCTTATTATTGTATTTGATTATGTGTTGTTTTGATTTTGATGTTTCGGCATTGTTTAGTTTGGATTTGTGAGTGGTGACTTGAATTAGTTTGTATTATTTAGAAATTTGAAATTAAAAAGAGTAAAGTTTGTATTAGCTTATTGAAATTTGATTAGTTTGTATTGTTTTGATGATATTAGTTGGCTTTGAATACTTAGCCCTAAGTGTATTCACATTCCGCTTTATGTGTTGGGGTAAAAAACATTGATGTTTGGGTGCCATAGTTGTCGAAGGTGCATAGGCGCAAGGCGCAAAAAGAAGGGAGGGCTTGAGATAAAAAGGGAACAAAGAAAAAAGTAAAAGTATATTGTGTATTAGAAAAATAATACTATTCTTCAAATACAAATATACAATAAACAAAAGTTATTATATGACATTTAATATCATCTAATTAGTATCAACAGTTTTAAGATATTAGTGTATAAAAGTAGTTTTTGTTAGATAAAAGTAGAAATCTGGCCGGAATCTAGCCATAATTTTGAGAATTTGGCTGGAAACTCTTCTGAATCTAGGAGTCTCGCCAGAATTTGCGCCTAACCATCACATGCAGAATTAAAGCGCAATTGCGTTGCCTGGCCTGAAAAATGGGCCTAGGCTCAAGAGGCGATGACTTTTAACAACTATGGGCGCCACATATTTGGCGGTTAATGTTGTGGTTGGTAGGGTTTATCAGAAGATGTTATTGCTGATTTTGTTTTTGTTTTGGTTAGGGTTTATACATTGTAGGCTTCAATTGCTTTTTTTTTTTTTTGTTTTTTTAATGTTTCAGGCTTTCAGTATTGTTTAATTCATATTTCTGACACGAGTCACATGATGAGTTTGAATTACTTAGAAATTGGCACATTAAGAAGAATAAAATTGTAAGATAACTGATAGATTCTAGGAATCAAAAACGAAATTGAAAACTTGATTTCTGAAATAAACAACTCAATTTGAGACGGGGAATCTCCGATTTACAATGTATAAACCTCAATAGTCAATAGATAATAAAAACATCGACAAAAACCTAAAGCTAGAACAACATATAAATAAGTGCTATAATATCTGGCCATAAATTTCAGCTACCCATTAGTCCCCTTTTTCGATAACTGATTTGACCCAACTTCATTAATAAATCCGGCCCTAATACCCGCCCGTATATGAGTTGGGTTTGTATCAATGACATTGGTATGTTTTGGGAAACAAATTTGATGTATGGATGCAATTTTACATATATGCCGTTACATATGTGGCCGTCATTGTGGTGCTTGCTTAGACCCTATGAGTCTGGTATGTTCGCATCACTACCTAGATTGGTAATCCTCTAGCCAAAAGGTTGATATCCGTTCAATTTACTGACAATCTTTGTTCCAAGTTTCAAGCTGCTGCAAACGTTGCGCAGCTTTTGCTTGTGTGGACTTATTAAAGCAGTTGCTATGCATTCAGTTTCTACTCAGCAGTTTATGTTAATTTTCATGCATTTGGTTTTGATCGTATTTGTAGGGAACTGCCATGCATATGCAAGTCAATCAAAACAATGAGATTACATGTTACAGATTTTTTTTCACTGTCTTGTTTGACTAGCTTAAGAAACTTGAAAAGTTGAACCTGTTTAATTCATCAAAGTTCTGTGTGTTCTTCACTTTCTTACTGCTTATGATTCGAATTCACATTCATTTAGTTTTTATATTTGTTTTTCCCCGTTTTTATATAAATGCTTATCGACATAATGTTGGGATATATTTTTTTTGGTTGTTTTTTTTAATCCATTCCCATACTGCGCCATTGTAGTGGAAGTGTTGGCGGCATATGTTCTAATGGGATGGAGAGAAGTATTACTTTCTCTGTCTTTCGCTCTCACTTTGGCAGAATCGTCTAGCAGATCATTATCCTCGTGGTCAGTAAAACTTGATGGCGGACATTCTTTTCTTTACAACTGGACAATCTTCAGTTCAAGCCTTTGTGTACTCGTTGCTCTTATTCTTTCAATGTATCTAATCTTTGAGCACTTATCTGCTTATAATCAACCTGAGGTATTCCATTTCCTTCACATTCAAGTTAGGCTTTTCTGTTCTGTCCTTTTATGTTATGTCATATTTGGCCATTTTGGATTGTATTTTATCTCATCATCATCATACTCAGTTAATCCCACCTATAGCAAAGCTAAGGTAGGGTCTGGATTGTATTTTATCTAAATGGGTCAAATGGGTAAAATCAAAAAGTTAGCTTGAAGGAATTGGGTCGAAAGCTACCCAAAGTTCATTTTTAAGGGATCATAATGGAATAAACGTGTATGGTTCACCATTTCGAAGGTTAATACTTTTCCTGCAGTGGTTGTGTTTTCAATCTTTTTGACATGTTAAAAACAAGTTTGCATTGCAGGGATTAATCAGCAATATGGATTAGCTTGAATTAGATTTAAAAAAACATAGGGATCGAACCACTACAAAATAAAGTGAAGGGACTTAATAGAATGATGAAAGGTTGTCTGGTGGATTACAACATAAACCCTAAGTATATATAAAGTCTGAAATGGTAAAAAAGAAAATTTCTTAAGGGACTGAACCACTGGCAAAAAAAAAAAAAAAAAAAAAAAAAAAAATCGGGCTTGAAGTTTAAACCACCAAAATGGTGAAAGTTTACATGTTTATCCCTTAATAACCTTATTTTTCATTTATAGAATTCTCCAGTTCATTTTATTCACTTTATTTATCATAATCCTATTCGACACCCTAATTATTTACAAAAATTAAAAGTTATGGACAACAAGTGTATATGGATTGTTATGAGACGTGGCAAGGTGCTCCCAACCTTTCTCGAGTCCATGTTAACGTTGATTACAATTTGTGATAATTGCATTTTAGCTTGCTATTTGTATCATCTTAAACTGATGTTAGTGAGGGTCACATCTATTTCAGGAGCAGAAGTTTTTAATTGGGCTCATTTTGATGGTTCCTGTTTATGCTCTGGAATCGGTATGAAAATCCATGCTGTAATTTACTTTTTTCATCCCTGCTTGAATCCATGTTCCTTTTCTTATATATCTGATTTTGACGTTTCGAATGTGGACAGTTTTTGTCACTGTTGGATTCAGATGCTGCGTTTAACTATGAAATAATCAGAGATTGTTATGAGGCGTTTGCTTTATATTGCTTTGAAAGATATCTGATTGCCTGCTTAGGTATGTTCTTGTTGACGATAACCTTCTTATTGGTGATTTGTTTTGACTGATGTTTTACATTTTGAGGTCCTAATGAACTCTTCTAGTCTTCTGCGGTGCCTTCCTTACATTATTTTAACGCTATTTGTTTCCTTCTATTTTCTGCATGTTTCATTCAACTAGGGTGCTTATTCATTAATATATAAGAATGCTTGTCATTTGAATAGAGGTATGGGTACCAATTCAGTCCATTTACCTACAAATGGGTCAATTTGGGTTATATTTTAATCTCCAGTGGGTCAAATAGGTAATTACGAAAAAAGCTAAATAAGGAAACAAATCAATGAGGCCGAACTGGTTGAAAGTTTTCTTAGGTGTATTCAAATGCGTAACCCCCCCCCCCCCCCCCCCCCCAAATTGCTTTATTTCAATAAAGTTGACTTATTAGTGTAATACATATCGACTTTTATAGTTTTATCTATCATATTTATATAATTCATAAAGTTCCGAAGGACGTGTATGTGGGTCAACAGTCAACACAACCCGTATGAGAAGTACCGGCTTTGACCCATACCCATTACTCAACATGCATGAGAAGTACGAGCTTTGACCAATTGACCCTTACCCAACACATTCATTTTGTTGCTATCTGTTATATTTTTTTTGGGACTGTGTTATAAACAACAAACAAACAAATGCACTCAGTAATACTAATATACAAGTATTCCACTCAAAAGAGTAGGGTGTGGGGAGGGTGAGATAAGGGCAAATCTTATCTCTATCCTAGGAGATAGAGAGGCTGCTCCTAATGAGACCTCCCCGTCTCAACAAACTTTCCTGTTTTTGTATAAAACAAATAATATGATTTGTATACTAGTAGAAGGAGAGAAAATAAAAAGGATGTGAAAAAGGATCCCGAAGCACCTAGAGACTAGAGAGTACCTAGTACCGACACCTAGGAAGGAAGGCTTTGGGATTGTGTTCTGTGTGCACGTATATGCGTTCATGCAATTTTTTTTAATCTGATTCTGGTACTCAAATACTCTGTTTTATAATATCTTGACAAATATTACTTTGTTATTGAAGGCGGAGAGGATAACACTATTAAATTCATGGAAAGTAAAAGCCTAATCAGCTCTAGCATTCCTCTTATAGAAGAATCATATACTTATGGAATTGTGGAACATCCTTTCCCATTGAATTTCTGCATGAGGGAGTGGTATCTTGGTTCTGACTTTTACCAAGCTGTAAAAATTGGGATTGTGCAATATGTATGGACACTTTTTTCTTTATATATCTTTGTTCTAGTAGAATGTTTTACAATTTTTGCCTCATGAAAGATTCTTGCTTCCAGATGATACTGAAGCTGATATGTGGACTGCTGGCAATGGTGTTTCAGTTTCTTGGAGTTTATGGAGAAGGGAAGTTTGAATGGGGATACGCGTAAGATGCTTTTGCTATATCATGTACTAGTAGTCGCGCGTCAGGTAACGGGCAAATTGGGTAATATTTTGTGTGGGTTGAAAGTTGAAACACGTTTGGTGCGGTTGACCCAAAACACTTTTTTTGTCCAAAAATATTGAACTTTTTAAATATAATTAATGTGTCAATCTGATTACAATAATTATCAAATAATATGTTCTTGTTATCATATTTGAACGTCAATATTTATAAAAAATCTGATATTTTATTTTTTGGCACTTATCCAATTTAAAATGATCAAGGAGGTATTATGCATATTGGGCAACATCGAACTTCTTTGACCAGTTCAAACTATTTGATCTGGTTCCTTTAAAGCAATTTACTATTTTGCTAGTCTGACCCATTAGAGATGAAACATAACCCAAAACGAGCCATTCGTTAGTAAATGGGTAAGAGTTGCCACCTCTAGTTTGTTGTTGGTTTATTAGTTTCGATTAAGCTCATCTGCTGAAGAAAAGTCTTTTCTCCATCACAAGCACTCATTTGTTGCAATAACTTGTGTAGCAAGTAGTGGACAATGGTTTTTAGTAGTGGTGGCGTGATGGGTGGGTTTAGTAAATTGGTGAAAATGTTTAATTTTGAACTATTCACCCGAAATGCTTCTTGTCCATTTTTTTTGTTGTAAATGGTTAATCTGTCAAATATGATCACAACAAATGTGTCATGTTAATCTCTTAATTGTACCTTTTTTATAATAAAACAACTTAGGAGGTTGTATGTATTAAATATACATTTTGAGTAACTTAGTCTTTTTATTTCTTTGCAGCTATCCGTACTTGGCACTGGTTCTTAATTTCAGTCAGAGCTGGGCGTTATATTGTCTTGTGCAGTTTTACTCAGTAATCAAAGATAAACTAGCACCAATTAAACCTTTGGCTAAGTTTCTGACATTTAAATCAATAGTATTCCTAACATGGTGGCAAGGGGTCATCATCGCATTTCTTTTTCTATGGGAGCCCTTCGAGGTTCTTTAGCTCAAGAGTTAAAAACTCGCATTCAAGATTATATGATATGTATCGAGGTGAGTTATGAAACACACATATATTTTTTTTTATTCTTGCTGTATTATTCTTCAGCAAGTAATAGGGAATTTGTTGAACAGATGGCGGTTGCTGCAGTGGTGCATTTATATGTGTTTCCTGCAGCATCTTATAAACGGGGAGAAAGATGTGTTAGAAATGTCGCCGTCATGGCTGACTATGCATCACTAGGAACTGAACCTGCTCCAGATGAGGTTAGGGACTGTGAGAGAACCCCAAAAGTACGGTTTGGTCATCATGATGATGTGGCAAAACGTATGAAGTTACATCAGAGTGTTCGTGATGTGGTTGTTGGAAGTGGTGAAATTGTGAGTTATAACTTTAACTTTTTGATCTTTATATTTAGTCTGATTCTCTTCCACTTCCTTATTATCAAATGGACGGGCTGAGTAATGGGCAAGGTTGTAGAAGGCGCTAGGTGGGCGGTGAGGTCCAGCCTAGGGACTAGTCGGGACTAGGCGAAAATTAGGCGGAATTAGGCGTTTTGGTATTTTATATATATACACACAAATTTAGGTGTTTTTTGAAAATATGTTAAGATATACACATAATACTTAGAAATACTTAGATGTATACACATAATACTAAGAAATACCTAGAAATTTAAAAAAGAAATTAAAAAAATAAAATAAAAAACTGCCTAATGGCCAAAACGCCCAGATCATCGCCCAACCCCTTATTCCTAGTTCCCCTTCAGCCTAGCGCGAGGCGCCGCCTAGGCCGCCTTCTGCAACAGTGGTAATGGGTCGGGTCAAGTTGGGTAATGGGTGATTGATAATAGGCGGGCCTTTATGCATTTAAAATACCCTTTGTATGATAATTTACATGTTCAACCCATTTAACATGTTAGACACAGCACATAACCAAACTAGACCCATTTATAGTAAACGGCTCAAATTCTCTCATCTACTTATCATGGTGTTTATTAAATGCCCGTCACAGATGGTTGACGACATGAAGTTCACAGTTTCACACGTGGTGGAGCCCGTTGAAAGGGGAATAGCGAAAATAAATAAAACGTTTCATGACATATCAGAAAATGTGAAACGCCACGAGGAAAGAAGAAAAAGCTCCAAAGACGACAGTTACGTTATTCCTTTAAATTCTTGGAAAAAAGAATTTTCTGAAGTCAATGATAATATAGTTGATGGTAGCATTAGTGACAGCGGTATCTCTGAAAGAAGAGGGCAACACCGACAGTCGAAAGCATCATCGTTCTATTCTAACAGCTAATAGTTTCGATATATCGTTAACAAGAAAACAATATGCTGGTGAGTTTGTAGTTCTCTATTTAAAATTAGTCTCTTTCTTTCCTCATTAAGCATTTGGTCATATGTTTGTTTGTTGCAGGATGATTAACAATAATAACTCACATGATTCCATTACCACTGTAAAGAAAGAAGATGGATGATCTTACTGGATGTTATACATACTGTGACACCTGTCAATATCTTACTGGATGTCAAATTCAGTGTCTTCTAGTGATAATGTAAGATGTAAGTTTCTAATCTTTGTATAATATACATCAGTTTTTAACTTCATCTCAGGCTTCTGCTTTGATTTTTTAGGGATGTTAAAAGGTAAATATGTAATTAGAATTTTTGTTTTACATTGGAATTAATTGAGACTTTTAATTCTGATTCTTTTTACAAATTAAAATTTCTTCAAAAGCATTCAAACGAAGCGACCTCTTGGCATATGTTTAGGATGCATTTGAAGAGCGCGAACCAATTGATTCGTGGATTCAGTACAACAATTTCAAAAGGAAAGTCGAGTTGCGGGTGGGTACAGACATCAAACGCCGATCAATAGTTTATCCAGCCCGTGAGCATTATATCATTCATCAACTTTTTCGCGATTTTCTGACCGCCATGCCTCTGCTTGGTGCTCGCCAAACCTCCTACGGCTGCACATAAAACAACCAATATATTACCAACAATCTACTTAAAGTTGGTTATGTAATAAATGGCTGTGTGTGTATGTGTATGTATGTAAATGTATGTATATGTATATATGCATTTATGTATATGTACATGTATATATCTATACATATATGTAAAGCTAATGTAGAGTGTATTATTAATGGATAAAACCTCTTAAATAATTTTATGAAAAATAACTCAACATAATTAGTACCCTGACTAGAAATTTACAATTTTACCTAAGATACATAGTAGTATAGATATATAAATCAAGTAGGAGGATGACTGAGCGATGCGACGGAGAATGCACCACTTAGATTGGTTCAATTAAGACGTAATTGGTTAACCGAAAATTATTGTTCGGTTATGGTTTTGGTGTGCCATCCGACAAAAATCCAGGTAAATCCATACATATTAACCTTTGGGATTAACTTTTAAACGTGCAATTTGATGTCAATTTGGTATAACCGAGTCACACAAGTCTAGCAAAGAATGCATATGTTTGCATTGGGTAATTTTAGTCGTTAATTTATCGCTTGGAGATAAGTTAGTACGTAACGAGCGTTGGTGATTAACAGGTAAAGATTAAATAACTGAAATTGTTTATACATGCCCTGAACATAAAATAGTGGTGAGTAGATGTTAGTTTGGTTTTTACACATAATCGAAACCGATAACCAAAATTCGGTTTTAGGAAAAACCATAACCGAAACCAATCGGTTAATTCAGTTCAGTTAATTTGGCTAATTTGGTTAATATGTCGGTTATCAGTTTGGTTTTGGTTACGTTTGGTTAATTACCAAAAACAAAACTTGGGCAAAATTATAAATTTATAAATTTATAAATTTAGTTTGGTTTCGATTGTTTTGGTTAACGGTTTTCGTTTGCTCACCCTTAGCAAATTGTGTTTTTTCTCTGAATACGGTTTTTTTACCGTGTATTGTGTTTTTCTAAGCTGCCATTTATGTGTTCTATATTAAAGTCATATTTTGAACTCAATAGTCAATTTAGTTTCGATTGCTCATATGTTTATATTATTTATATATTTAAAGAAAAAGAAAAAAAAAATACCAAAGTGTAGTTTCTTTTTATATCTTAATATCATGCTTAACTTAATTTATCGAAATTCAGACCTATTTAAGTTGGTTTTTTGGAAGATTGCTTCCATTTTTGTCACTTTGTCACACAACATTATTTTGGCCAATGTTTTCTTTTTATTTAAAGTTGAGGTTATGGCCATGATGGCTTTGTACAAGTATTCACGGTGTTTGTATTAAAATAATTCATTAATCATGTCTTGGAAACTAATCATGTTAGGCAAGTATATACGCTTTTGAACCTACTATTACATATAAGAACCAACTAACTACATATATATTCACAGATGTAGTCAGTTTGGTAAGAATATTGTTTATTCACTGTTCCACAAGGTGATCGATTGTATATTTTATAATAAAGATTGAACAGATATGTCATTCTTTCACATATGCTCACTTTACACATCAGAATCGTCCATGATGACATACATATGATACCAATTTGGTTGCTTTTCCATGTCCAGAACACAACTTTAAAGTATCTTGAGGAAGTGACATAGTTGTATAGAGACTTCACTCGAGCCAGATGTGCACACGTATAATTAGAAGTATGTTTTATGAGTTATCGAGTGTTGATCCTTTACAATTTTTTTTTTTCGAAAAACGGTCTATTTCTTTTATGGTAAACACAATTTGTCACTTCATATTAGACTTTTCTATCCCGAGAAGCAAGGGAACGAATTAGCATCAATGTGTACATGAATTAGTCCTTGTGTGAATGTGAGCGCTCGGAATGTCCTTGTTATTTTTGGCACTATAATCATTAGTCATTGTCTGACCGTGAAACAATTGGATAGTACTATTGGATTTGATAACCCTTATCCTTGGCTAGTCGCTCTAACTACCGTGTGGCATATCGAAAAAGGGCGTGTCGTATCCATAAGGGCTACCGTTTAGGGAACAGTGCCCGGGAAAATTAGTCTGGTTTGGTTATGGGTTCATGTAGGCACATAACTCTTGACCTAGCTAGATACAGAGTGTTCATATACATTTTCAGATGAGCTATGCATACAAATTCTTATTTCTAATAAACGGTTTATTTGAGTCATTTATGTCACACCCTCAAATTCCACGTGCGGGGTTTTACCGCGAGGCGCGTGACACACCAGGATCTCAGTCAACGATCACAATAAACATACAACAAACATGCATTCATATATATTTTTAAAACCAAAATATCATGCTTTGAGCCGTAAACCAGCAGCGGAAGCATTTCTTGTTTACAACCAAAAGACATATCATTGTTTACAAAACATTGTTTAATATGCTTCAAAATATTAGACGTTGTGCATGACTCCGTGCGCCTAGCCCATTGACTGCTACCTTAGCGACCTGAGAAAACATGCCAAAAATGTCAACATATAATGCTGGTGAGTTCACAGGTTTTCTTTTATAAAAGTGTTGTCACAAGTTCACAAAGATCATTCCCGTTAATACTATGTCATAAGAACGTTAGCTAGACGTTAAGTGTTTTTACTACTACGGTTGGGAACCCATTACTAAACATGAACCAAAAGATGATACCAGCCCAGATTGACTGGGCTACCGATGCCTCGGTAACCCGATAGGTAGAGACAATATGCACTCGCCCGGCCCCGCCGTCGAGTGGGGTTTGTGAGGCCCAATAGATCTATCCACATTTCCCTCGTTGTGCCCCGCACATTCATGGTTTCCCCCTGGGACTTTCCATAAAAAGCCGTATAGTAATGTAAAGTGCCCATAGTATAACATGATCTTTAAATAATTCGTACGAAGCATGTTTCTCCCCCGAAAGCAAAACAGTAAAAGCGGGGCTGTGAAACTCACCTCGGATTGCGTTACTTGAAAACAGTTAAGTAATTATGTTATGATAGCCCCAAATAGCGGCGACCTATCATAAGATGTGTATAAGTATCGGACTAATAACCCGCAGGTTAACTAGTCCCCGAATGTCCAGACCATAACCGTAAACGTTTGAAAACACCTTTGACTGTTAAACCGACCGTACCAGACAAGACCCGACATCCCATTGGTGACCCGACATCCCACGTGTTAGGCAATTACAAGACATCATGCTTCACATGCAATTAAACATTCAATACGCGCAATAGTTCACCTAGTCTAGCATAATGTCCAATTAACGCATAAACAGGTCCGAACACGTGTTACCAAGTCATTGGGTGTATCCCGGGGTTCTTATCATGTTCCTAGGTGTCAAATCATGTTCCGGGATGTCAAAATGCGTTTATGACAGCAGTACACGCGATTAGGAAACTTTCATGCGATTAGGAAAAGTCAACTAGTGAGTAGGAGGGGGTCAATAGGCGAGTAGGGCCTATTCGCATGAAGCATCAGGCGAGTAGGCTCCTATTCGCCTCTGCACAGCTGTTGCGCGTTTTCGCGCGTTAAACCCTCCAAATCAGATCCGAAACATGTAAAAACACCCAATATCATAACTAAACTATTAGCCAACCCTTTCCAAGCAAAAACCCCCAATTTATCTCTGCTCTAACGGGCTCGGTGCGATTATTTCCAAAAATGGCAAAATACTAGGTTTCATTAACTATGAAATCTTTCCTTAAGTAGTAAAGATCAGATTACACCTCCTACAACTTGCAATTCATCATATCTATGTTATATCATCATCCTAGCATGATTTCTAACCATAAACAAGCAACGAATCATATCATAACATCCTATTTCTTCAAGAATTACCCAAATGGGTCAAAATGCATACTTGCACCTAAACACCATAACAAGAGCTTAAACTCATAGATAATCATCCTAACAACACCTACACATCAGAAGTACGTCAATTTATGGAAACATTCATGTTATAATCATCAAAAATCATCATATGCATCAATACTTCACATATAGCAAGTATTATGGTGTAGACTTGTTTTAGAACTCCTTTCCAAGGTTTTTAAAGACTCATTATTATCAAAATAAGGTCTGGACTTTTGGGGAACCAAGACAATAATATTACAAAGGCGTAGGATGAAGAACACACCTTGGATTTTATCAAAGAAAGGTGTATAAGCTTGGTGATGGTGTGTTTTGAGGCAAAACAAGTTCCAGAGGTGTTTCAAGGTGTGTGGGAGGCTTAGGATCAGTTAGGGTTGCACAAATGGTGTTTGGGGAGTCAAGGGTTCTATTTATAGGTGTTTTGACTCGTGCACAACCGTATACGCGAGTAGCAGACTAGTTCAGGCGAGTAGGGATCCTACTCGCCTCTATTCATGCGAGTAGGGATCCTACTCGCCCCAAACTCCCTCTACTCTCCTCAAGGAGGGGCGATTAGGAGCTCCCCAGGCTCCTAATCGCCTATAGGGTGCTGGAACGGGTTTTTGGCGCATTAAACACTATTTTAACACATATAAACACGTATTCACATACCGACAAGTCACATAATGATTTCAAACATATAATGCACGATAACTAACACGTTTACATCTGTTCACCAATTCCCGAGACTCGAGACTTGTGTGTGCATTAAACCCGGCGATTCCACGAATCACCAATCCTTGTACTCATGGTTATGGACCGACTCCCGATGATCCCGCGGATCATCGTAACGACTCCCGATGATTCCCAGAATCATCGTACCGACTCGACTGACCCCGTTAAGTACGTAATATGCATGACTCGCTAAGGTAGACTTACTAGTTTAGTCAACGTTACTAACCTGAGTTTGCCAGGTGTCACATCATCCCCCTGTTGAAAGAATTTTCGTCCCGAAAATTGCTCAAGGCCGAATAGGAAGAGACGAAAGAGAAGAAAAATTTTCCGGTTGCCACATCATCCCCCTGTTGAAAGGAATCTCGACCCGAGATTCATTCAGCTTCAGTAGAGACATGCCTTGATTCGAACGCGCGCTTAGGAAATAAGTGGGGATACTTAGCCTTCATCTGATCTTCCTGTTCCCACGTGAACTCCGGTCCACGATTTGAGTTCCAACGAACTTTAACAATGCGGATTTTACTCCGACGAAGGCTACGGATCTTATAGTCAAGAATTTCAACCGGTTCCTCCACAATACGCAGACGATCATCCACCTTGATCTCTTCGAGAGGAACAACCAAAGATTCATCCGCCAGACACTTCTTGAGATTAGAGACGTGGAAGACATTATGAACATTACTGAGTTCGGCTGGCAGATCAAGCCTGTATGCTACCGGTCCAATCCGTTCCAGGATTGCGAACAGTCCCACATACCGAAGATTCAATTTGCCCCGCTTCCCAAAACGTATAACGCCCTTCCACGGAGATACCTTCAATAAAACCCTGTCGCCAACCTCAAACTCTAAAGGCTGGCGACGACGATCGGCATAGCTCTTTTGACGATCCCGAGCTGCTGCCATGCGGTTACGGATTTGTACGATCTTCTCGGAAGTCTCGTACACAAGTTCCGGGCCGGTGAGTTGACTCTTACCCACCTCGGCCCAACAAAGAGGAGACCGGCATTTCCGCCCGTAAAGAGCCTCGAACGGAGCTGCCTTGATGCTAGAATGGTAACTATTGTTGTAGGAGAATTCCACCAACGGTAGATGACTCTTCCACCCTTTGCCAAAATCGATCACACATGCCCGGAGCATGTCTTCTAGTGTTTGGATTGTCCGCTCACTTTGACCGTCAGTTTGCGGATGGTAAGCTGTGCTCATGTCTAACTGAGTACCCAGAGCCTTATGCAAGGACTTCCAGAAGTTAGAGGCGAACCGAGAATCACGATCAGAAATAATAGAGACAGGCACCCCGTGCCGAGAAACCACTTCCTTAAGATATAAACGTGCCAGACGCTCGAGGCCATCGGTTTCTTTCATAGCGAGGAAGTGCGCAGACTTTGTCAACCTATCAACAATCACCCAGATCATGTCACAACCACTGGGTGATTTCGGGAGTTTGGTCACAAAGTCCATCGTAATCCGCTCCCACTTCCACTCGGGAATTTCAGGCTGTTGCAGAAGGCCGGACGGCTTTTGATATTCAACTTTGACCTTGGCACAGGTCAAGCACTTGTTCACGTATGAAGCCACGTCCGCCTTCTTGTTCGGCCACCAATAAAGTATCTTTAGGTCTTGATACATCTTATCGGAGCCAGGGTGAATAGAGTACCGGGACTTGTGAGCTTCATCAAGAACGAGCTCCCGCAAGCTCCCAAATAAAGGAACCCAAATACGTTCAACGAAATAGTGTAGGCCATCGGACCTGAGCTCAAGGTGGCTATCAGCACCGTGCATGGTTTCAGCTTTAAGGTATTCCTCCTTCAAAGCTTCTTGCTGCGCCGAACGGATTCGATCAGGTAAGCCGGAATGGATGGTGAGCTGAAGAGCTCGAACGCGACGAGGTTTAGCCGTTTCCTTCCTGCTCAAGGCGTCTGCGACCACATTCGCCTTGCCAGATGGTATTTAATAGCGCAGTCGTAATCATTAAGAAGCTCGACCCAGCGACGCTGTCTTATATTCAACACCTTCTGATCAAAGATATGCTGGAGGCTCTTGTGATCGGTGTAGATAGTGCACTTGGTACCGTACAAGTAATGCCTCCAAAGCTTTAAAGCAAAGACTACAACACCCAATTCCAGATCATGGGTGGGGTAGTTTTTCTCATGAACTTTGAGCTGACGAGAAGCATAGGCGATGACCTTCTCGCGCTGCATCAGTACACAACCGAGACCCCGGATAGAAGCGTCACAATAAACCACAAAATCGTCCGTGCCCTCAGGCAAGGACAAGATAGGAGCAGAACAGAGTTTTGCCTTTAACATCTAGAAGGCCGACTCCTGCGAATCACCCCAGTCGAACTTCTTGTCCTTCTGGGTAAGCGAGGTGAGGGGATGAGCGATCTTCGAAAATCCCTCGATAAAACGACGATAATAACCTGCAAGACCCAGGAATTGCCGCACCTCAGATGGCGTCTTTGGTGCTTCCCAGTCTTTGATGGCTTCAATCTTAGCTGGGTCAACGTGAATTCCTTTCTCATTAACTACATGACCAAGGAACTGGACTTCACGCAACCAGAAGCTACACTTAGAAAACTTGGCGTACAACTGTTCCCGCCTCAGGAGTTCCAAAACAAGACGCAAGTGATCCTGGTGGTCCACTTCGTTCTTGGAATAGACTAGAATATCATCAATGAAGACAATCACGAACTTATCAAGATAAGGCTTGCAAACACGGTTCATCAAATCCATAAAAATGGCGGGTGCATTGGTGAGACCAAAAGGCATGACCAAGAATTCGAAATGGCCATAGCGAGTTCGAAAGGCAGTCTTCGGAATGTCAGCTTCTTGGACCCTCAACTGATGGTACCCCGCTCTCAAATCGATCTTCGAATAGAAACTAGAACCCTGAAGTTGGTCGAATAAGTCATCGATGCGAGGAAGAGGATAACGATTCTTGATGGTAACCTTGTTCAATTCCCGGTAGTCGATACACATTCGTAGGCTTCCGTCCTTCTTCTTGACAAACAAAATAGGGGCTCCTCACGGGGACGAACTAGGTCGGATGAAACCCTTTTCTAGCAGCTCCTGCAACTGGTTAGACAACTCCTGCATCTCGGGAGGTGCAAGACGATATGGGGCTCGGGCAATAGGGGCCGCACCTGGAGCAAGTTCAATACTGAATTCGACCTGACGATAAGGCGGAAGACCAGGTAAGTCTTCAGGAAATACATCGGGAAAATCACGGACAACAGGAATATCTTCGATCTTCTTTTCTTCCTCAGACGAAACCGAAACAAGTGCCAGAATGGCAGAATACCCCTTCCGAAGATACTTATAGGCTTTCATACACGAAATGATACTCAACGGGACCCCGCTCTTCTCACCGTGCACCAACAGAATTTCTCCATCAGGGAGAGGAAGTCGAATGAATTTATCAAAACAAACGATCTCAGCATGATACAAAGACAACCAATCCATACCCACGATAACATCGAAACTGCCCAGGGACACCGGCATAAGGTCAATAGGAAAGGAATAACCCGACAACTTAAGGTGACACTCCCTAAGGACGTGCGTCGCTTCGACTTTCTTACCATCAGCCAATTCTATCAAGTACTTAGCCTCTAAAGGTGTAGGTACCCTATCAAGCAATTGACTAAACCCAAGAGATATAAAACTCTTATCGGCACCGGAATCGAATAAAACCGTAGCATAGTGATTATCGAGAAGAAACGTACCAATAACAGTGTCAGGATCCTGTCGAGCCCCGCTCGAACCAATCACAAAGGCGCGAGCATTCCTGCCTCCGCCCCCGTTGTTCCCATTACCCGCTCCGTTCTTCCTGGCTTCTCCCTGCTTCAACTTTGGGCATTCACGCTTGTAGTGACCAAGCTCACCACAATTAAAGCACCCCTGTTTACCCTGGTTTCCCTGGGGAGCAGCAACATGAGGAGCCGGAGTAGGTGTAGCAGGTGGGTCCCGGTTACCCTGGAGATTAACCCTGCAATCCTTTGCCTGGTGCCCAAGCTTATGGCACCTGCGGCAGCGGTTCCGGTCCTCACAACGACCGTTGTGGTGAAATCCACACTGGTCACACTTCGGCAACTTCCCGGTATAACCGCCCGATTTCTGGTCAGTCAACGGTCCCCCAACATCGGACCTCTTCACCTGCTGAGGCTGAGCCGAACTCGAGCCTTTACCCACACTCTCCCATTTACGCTTGTTATTCTCATGGGCCTTCACAGTAGCGCCTCGAGGAGGAAAGACCCCTTCAGCCACCTTCATATTGGTCAGCCTGTGAGCCGACCGAACCACTTCAGAATAAACAGTGAGATTACCTGCAGCTACCAACCCCGCAATCTCCGGCACCAACCCAGCAACATAGTGTTCAATCCTCCGGTATTCTGGTGCGTGCAAATCAGGGCACAACACCGCCAACTCATTGTGCCTAGCCGTGTTGGCTTCAATCTCAGACCCCACCATCTTATGATTCCAGACTTCGTGCTCAAGTTTCTGGATCTCATCCCTCGGACAGTACTCGTTTTTCAACAACTGAGTGAACTCTATCCAGGGCATAGCGTGAGCTTCCCCGATACCCATGGTCTGGGTGGTGGAGTTCCACCAAGTCAGAGCTTGACCCTCCAGGGTTGCAGAAGCATATTTCACCCGGTCGCCTTCCGGGCAGCTGCACATCGAGAAAACCGACTCAATTTTCTCCAACCAGCGGAGCAGTCCCACTTCCCCTTCAGTTCCACTAAAGTTATGGGGCTTGCAATCCATAAACTTTTTGTAAGAGCACTGGGGTGGAGGGGGATTGACAACACCACCTGGAACAGACACACATGTGAAAATCAAGAAAAGGTACAATACCCAAGAACAAGATAGGATAGGTAAGAATTGACGTACCACCCATAGCATTATGAGCGGCTTGGAATGCAGCCAAAGCAATGTTCACGTGCTGCTGCATCAGGTTATCCAACTCTGCTTGGGTCATATTAACGTTCCCACGGCCACCGCCGCCACCACGGCCGCCAGCACGATCGCCAGCACGGCCGCCTCTGCGACCTCCACGAGCTCCCGACATCTTCTGTCACAACATGAAACAAAAGATTTAGGCTTGACCGTGGTATAACCCATTAGAAATTTTAAGGAACTAGACCGAGCCCAATTCGGGTCCATCCGTTCAAGCACAAAGTCCTCTAGGGATCCCATGCATCACAGTTTATAATCTCGTGTGCACCCGACATGATAAACTGTTCTACATGGTCCTCCAGGCGTGCTTTAAGTTTGAAGTTCAAGTCACCGAACACTAGCGCCCAATCGTGGTATTATCATAAGTATAAGATAGTACTCATAGAAACGAGCGTGTCCATTAGGGCACAGAAGGGAGATGTCCGAATCCTCGGACAGATCTCGGGAGTATGCCGAAGCTGCCCCAATGCACGCCGCCGTCAAGAAAGTTCGATAGTATATCGTTCGCCGTTGAATCATAGTAAGGATAGGTCAAGAGATAGAATGATAAAGAGTAAACAGATGATGTAGCGTAGAAGATGATGACACCGACACCCCCACAAGTCGTATTATTACCCACATGTTAAGACTCGACTATCTGTGACCGTCTTGTGTGTGTGCGACTCAGTTATAGACTAGACTCTACATGAAGTCCTAGTTCACTATAACCGTTGGCTCTGATACCAAACTGTCACACCCTCAAATTCCACGTGTGGGGTTTTACCGCGAGGCGCGTGACACACCAGGATCTCAGTCAACGATCACAATAAACATACAACAAACATGCATTCATATATATTTTTAAAACCAAAATATTATGCTTTGAGCCGTAAACCGGCAGCGGAAGCATTTCTTGTTTACAACCAAAGACATATCATTGTTTACAAAACATTGTTTAATATGCTTCAAAATATTAGACGCTGTGCATGACTCCGTGCACCTAGCCCATTGACTGCTACCTTAGCGACCTGAGAAAACATGCCAAAAATGTCAACATATAATGCTGGTGAGTTCACAGGTTTTCTTTTATAAAAGTGTTGTCACAAGTTCACAAAGATCATTCCCGTTAATACTATGTCATAAGAACGTTAGCTAGACGTTAAGTGTTTTTACTACTACGGTTGGGAACCCATTACTAAACATGAACCAAAAGATGATACCAGCCCAGATTGACTGGGCTACCGATGCCTCGGTAACCCGATAGGTAGAGACAATATGCACTCGCCCGGCCCCGCCGTCGAGTGGGGTTTGTGAGGCCCAATAGATCTATCCACATTTCCCTCGTTGTTCCCCGCACATTCATGGTTTCCCCCTGGGACTTTCCATAAAAAGCCGTATAGTAATGTAAAGTGCCCATAGTATAACATGATCTTTAAATAATTCGTACGAAGCATGTTTCTCCCCCGAAAGCAAAACAGTAAAAGCGGGCTGTGAAACTCACCTCGGATTGCGTTACTTGAAAACAGTTAAGTAATTATGTTATGATAGCCCCAAATAGCGGCGACCTATCATAAGATGTGTATAAGTATCGGACTAATAACCCGCAGGTTAACTAGTCCCCGAATGTCCAGACCATAACCGTAAACGTTTGAAAACACCTTTGACTGTTAAACCGACCGTACCAGACAAGACCCGACATCCCATTGGTGACCCGACATCCCACGTGTTAGGCAATTACAAGACATCATGCTTCACATGCAATTAAACATTCAATACGCACAATAGTTCACCTAGTCTAGCATAATGTCCAATTAACGCATAAACAGGTCCGAACACGTGTTACCAAGTCATTGGGTGTATCCCGGGGTTCTTATCATGTTCCTAGGTGTCAAATCATGTTCCGGGATGTCAAAATGCGTTTATGACAGCAGTACACGCGATTAGGAAACTTTCATGCGATTAGGAAAAGTCAACTAGTGAGTAGGAGGGGGTCAATAGGCGAGTAGGGCCTATTCGCATGAAGCATCAGGCGAGTAGGCTCCTATTCGCCTCTGCACAGCTGTTGCGCGTTTTCGCGCGTTAAACCCTTTAAATCAGATCTGAAACATGTAAAAACACCCAATATCATAACTAAACTATTAGCCAACCCTTTCCAAGCAAAAACCCCCAATTTATCTCTGCTCTAACGGGCTCGGTGCGATTATTTCCAAAAATGGCAAAATACTAGGTTTCATTAACTATGAAATCTTTCCTTAAGTAGTAAAGATCAGATTACACCTCCTACAACTTGCAATTCATCATATCTATGTTATATCATCATCCTAGCATGATTTCTAACCATAAACAAGCAACGAATCATATCATAACATCCTATTTCTTCAAGAATTACCCAAATGGGTCAAAATGCATACTTGCACCTAAACACCATAACAAGAGCTTAAACTCATAGATAATCATCCTAACAACACCTACACATCAGAAGTACATCAATTTATGGAAACATTCATGTTATAATCATCAAAAATCATCATATGCATCAATACTTCACATATAGCAAGTATTATGGTGTAGACTTGTTTTAGAACTCCTTTCCAAGGTTTTTAAAGACTCATTATTATCAAAATAAGGTCTGGACTTTTGGGGAACCAAGACAATAATATTACAAAGGCGTAGGATGAAGAACACACCTTGGATTTTATCAAAGAAAGGTGTATAAGCTTGGTGATGGTGTTTTTTGAGGCAAAACAAGTTCCAGAGGTGTTTCAAGGTGTGTGGGAGGCTTAGGATCAGTTAGGGTTGCACAAATGGTGTTTGGGGAGTCAAGGGTTCTATTTATAGGTGTTTTGACTCGTGCACAACCGTATACGCGAGTAGCAGACCAGTTCAGGCGAGTAGGGATCCTACTCGCCCCAAACTCCCTCTACTCGCCTCAAGGAGGGCGATTAGGAGCTCCCCAGGCTCCTAATCGCCTATAGGGTGCTGGAACGGGTTTTTGGCGCGTTAAACATTATTTTAACACATATAAACACGTATTCACATACCGACAAGTCACATAATGATTTCAAACATATAATGCACGATAACTAACACGTTTACATCCGTTCACCAATTCCCGGGACTCGAGACTTGTGTGTGCGTTAAACCCGGCGATTCCACGAATCACCAATCCTTGTACTCATGGTTATGGACCGACTCCCGATGATCCCGCGGATCATCGTAACGACTCCCGATGATTCCCAGAATCATCGTACCGACTCGACTGACCCCGTTAAGTACGTAATATGCATGACTCGCTAAGGTAGACTTACTAGTTTAGTCAACGTTACTAACCTGAGTTTGCCGGGTGTCACAATTTAAACATGTGAACTCACCAGCTTTATGTTGACGATTTTAAGCATATCTTTTACGAAATTGAAGTAACATATCTTGGATTTGCATGGAAGGGGCTAGGAATACATTGATGTCTTTTGCGGAGATTTTCCTTTTATTTTTCATAGCAATGGGATATAGTTGTAAAACCTTCATGTTTAGAAACAATACTTTTGGGACTATGTAAACTATAAAACTTTGGCATCAATGAAACCCGTTTTGAATCATATACATGTTTGTTAGACCATATGCTTTGCGTTTCTGCTGTGATGAGGTGTGACATATGGTGTGTGGGCGTTTGGCATAATTAAATTAAATTAAATGAACATATTGTTAGAATAAATATAAATTATGTTTATTATATATATTTGTTGCCATCATTATCATTTATATTATATTGATCAATTATTAATATTATCCTAAGCCCAATAACAAATATGTCTTTGATGGGCGGACTATCATTAGATAGGCCTTATTAGGGTGTCCCTTGGGTATGTATAAATATGAAGAGATATTATGAGATTAGGGTTGAGACAATCATAACACATAACACCATTAGCCATCCCCTATCTCTCTTTCTCTCAATGTGTTCATAACTTAAGAACACATAAACCATCAGAACTGCATACCCTAAAGGGAACCCGAATCCACTGACAAGCATGTCAACCTCAAGTCTCTTGCGACATCAGTAGCAGGTCTCATGGATCTATCAGTATTACTATTATTATGTTTTCCATTACATACAGTCAAAACTGATCATCATGTGGTATCAGAGCAATGTTGCTTAATCAGTTTTGATTGTTTTCCATTAAGATCTGGAATTAAAATCGGAAAACAATTATTTTAAGACCTAATAATGATGTTTACGGGTTCCTTAAAATTTTCGGCTAAAGAGGAAAAAAAATTCGGTTATACTTTTATTTTTTAACCAATTATTTTTTTTATGTTCTAAAGTTTATGGAAATTTTCGATTGATGTTCTTCAAGAACATCATAAAATTTTCGAAAATTCCTTATGATTTGGTTCAAGATTGGATTAAATCTTGTTTCTGATATTTTAGGAAACTTAATCTTTAATAATTTTGAAATCATGTTGATAAAGTCAAAGATTTCAAAATATTATGAAATCTTTGGAGATAATTATTCCTATCTAAAATTGGAAAAAGATATAACTAAATCCCTAACAATTTTTGAACCACCTAACTCTATCATTTTTTGTTTTCGATAATAATAACTGGTTTTCGGTTTTAAGGATTAATAAATTAAGTTCTTGGATTATCAATCAGTTCCCAAATTCCGGTTCTCAGTTTTAAGTTCTCGGTTATAAAGCTTTCAATCAGGTTCACGGATAGGAGTTCTCGGTCAAGGTCTTCTACTTCGAAAACCCATAATGTTTTTTCGAGATTCCATAATGTTTCCGAGAACCCATCTTATTTATCGAGAACTATCATGTATTCGAGAATCAATATTTTTTTCGAGAAATATTAAAGAATCCGAGAACTGTTAAAGTTATTTGAAAACATAAGTTATTCGAGTACTCATAATATTCGAGAACTCATTAGTAAATCGAGAACTAATTCTGATATTCGAGAACTCATCATGAATACATCTTAACATTAAATAACATGACCCATAAAGCAAAGGGGTTATACATAGAAATCAATAAAATTTCTAGTGCATTATGACTTTTCCACCAGTACGATTAGATGCATTATGAATCAACTATAACACTCAAAAATATCAAAGTAAAAAAATATGAGTGTGTTGATAGCAAATTACGTACAGGAAAATGAACGCATTAAACTAGAAAAGTTGATGTTATTCACCTTAGTACCATTAGACCTAAAAGTGGAAGAATAATTACCATAGAGAGGATAATTATAAGGTTTGGAAACAAAATAAAAGTACTCCTTTCAGCTATAAGTTTCTCCAAAGGGAAAGTCTTACTAATTAAAACTGTGCCATTAAGAATAGGCATAAGCAATGAGATTACCCATAAGTAAAGAGAACAGCTGGCTAAGATATGTAGTGCCTAATCAAGGATATTTAACTCCACAAATGCTAATGAATTCCAATTAACACATGATGGTTGAATCTACTTTTATACGTTTCCTTACCATAATTCAACAAACACTTAAGATGAGAGTTGGTGGCAAAACTAAGGGTCTATTAACCGTTAATAACTGTTCTTAGTATTGAAGCTTTATGATACCTTACAACATTCTTGAGATTACTCAGAATTTAGTATCAATACTAAAAGCTACAATTTTTTGACAGTTATAAGGTTTTAATGACCAAACCAAAGCCACTATTAAGTTAAACTCTCATATTGTTTGTTGTCATTATCTGAATAGAAACCTTATGAAATAAAACTAGATGATCCAATAACGTTTTTCACAACTTTGTTATCATGAAAAACAGAATTTAACAAAGGAAAATGAGGCCCATGCAATTCATTCACTAAGACCAAAATTTCATAAGAAATCATGATCAGGTCATTAAAGGATGCTTGGCTATCAAATCTTATTCTCGGTGACTTTAAAGCATGTGTTAAACGCCCTAAACATTAAATGGCGAAAGGAATAAATGGGTTTCCATCATAAGTCATAATTAATTGACATTAGTGGAGCTTAGATAAATATCTGATTGTATCTAACCTGTTTCCTACCGACCAAACTATTAAAGAAATCAATTCATATATACTTAATGAGATTCCCTCTAAGTATGTCCTTAAAATACCTTATGAAATCTGGACAAATAAGGGAAATCAAGTATAAAATATATGAAATATTCTCGTTCACACGCATCATTAAAACTTATTATGTGGAGATACTAAGAGACCTAAAAGATTAGTAGGAGCATTAGATGTCCTATTTATGACTTGCAAAAAGTTACAGAGGTGGGGGGAACGAAAATTTGATCTATCCTCAAATTACACCTCTTGCACTGGACAACGCTCTATCACAACTTGTCTCCTTAGCATTTAACGTACTCCTAACAAAGTTTCGTGGATGCCTAAATATGGGCGAACTTAGATTTCTTACTAAAGTAATCCTCATTAAGAGAAACGACAATAAACATCATTAGGTTGTTTTCTCTATTAAAATCTATGGATCTTCCAAATGTTAGATCTTAAGCATGCTGAATTCATTAAGATCTCTAAGGTAAGTGGGAGCAGTAAAGTCCTTATTATGACTTTTCGGAAGTACAAGATGCGGGGGATAGACTCATTAAAATTTGAGACTCATTAAGTTTAACTACGGATTTAAATTCGATTATTCCTCTTGTACACCTTACTACACAAACTCTTACACACTTAGAAACTAATGTTGCTCCTTATATACCTGAAAATAAAAACACTTAACTAAAGTTAAGTTTGTATCATAATAAACCCAATGTTCAACTCAGGAGGTCATTTGGGTCTAAAAGCCCACTAACTTTGATGATTATGTAACCTACCTGACTAATACAAAATGGATGTTTGGAAAGATTACCGATCCTACCCCTTCTAATTAAATCATTAGTATCAATCAATTTTCTAAATGGAATAAAGCTATTATTAGCAAAATTTAATTCCATAAGTTAGAATAACTTTTGGGATTTGGTTGAATAACCTAAAGGTATTCATAATTAAACCAGATCCGAATGGGAACGTTGTTAGATAAGATTGATTGTAAAAGATTATACTCAAGGAGGGATTAGATTATCAAAGAATATTCTTATCTGTATTACAAAAGATTTCTTTGAGGATCATTACCGTCCTAGTAGCTCATAATGACTAAGAGCCACATTAGATGGACATTAAGAAAACTTTCCATAACAATGACCTACATGTTCATTAAGCAACCTGAAAGTTCTAAACTGAAGGTTAAGAACACTTAGTCTGTAAGTCAATAAGATCCATGTATGGGTTGACGCAAGCATAAAATGTGTTTGAATCATAATGAAATTACTCTTCATCAAGAACTAAGTGGATTAAAGAACCTACCTCAAGATGAGTGGGAGCAACTAATGAAAACTTGTCCTTACATAGATGACGTTTCTCTTGACAAGTATATGTTACCTAAGTCAAAGCATTGTTCATGCATAATTTTGACATGATGAACATCGGGGATTCCTCTTACGTGATAGGAATCAAAATATACTGAGAGAGACCCAACAGGATATTAGTTTCATCCCATACGTTTTACTTTAAGCGGGTCCCTAAGTATGTAACATACAACATTGCTCTCTTTTAGAGGATAATTTGAGATTATCACCTTATGTTTCATTAATTAGAAGACTTATGTAAATTTAAGTCTATGCTTGTTTATGATATTGTTCGTATTGCTTGATACTAGACTTGTCTAGATTGATGAAAAGCATCTAATGGAACATTACAATATCTTTAAGAAACAAGAGACTATAATCTAAACAAGAAGTGAGAACCTAAAGTGATGTCAATTTTGGGGTATATCATAACGTTAGCAGACATAACTATCTTATGGAGGAGTCATAAGGAACTGTTAACAACAACATAAGTTATCATGACATAATGTGTTGCTGATCATAATAGAATGGTCATTAAATGTTGCTAAATTTATCAGTTGACTCATAACTTATTAACTCCATATGAATACTAAGTTGAAGACTTACTGTGATAAAGTCAGCTGCCCTAATTTCTCGAACAGTAACAGTTTGAGAGGAGCTGCATTAGAGTTCGATACGAAATTGTTGTTCGCTTATGTTAAGAACAAATAGAGGAAATCAGAATTTTGTATCGAATGCATTCATGATTTGCTTATGGATCCAATAACTTACCCATAAGTCTCATTAACGGGCCAACTAAGAGAAAAGGGTATTGCGAATGACCATGTACAACTGCATATCGTACTATGAATTACTTATGACTAATGATTAATTTTCCTCATTATGATTTGTTTGTCTATTAGTATGCTAAGCTAGCATAATGGCATAAAGAAAATAATATAACAAATCAACTAAGGGCATAACGTTAATTGATCCTAATGTTAAGTTTTAAATTTGGGTGTAGTATGATTAATGGGGGTCCTAAGTCGAATAAAGACTTAATGGCTGTATTTCTCTACTACATTTTGGGTTTATAACTAAAATGAGTATTAATCTGCAGACTAATGTAATACTCATAATAAATGATTACTCGGCCAAGTGGGAGAATGTTAGAATAAATATAAATTATGTTTATTATATTTATTTGTGGCCACCATTATCATTTATATTATATTGATCAATTATTAATATTATCCTAAGCCCAATAACAGATATGTCTTTGATGGGCGGACTATCATTAGATGGGCCTTATTAGGGTGTCCCCTGGGTATGTATAAATATGAAGAGATATTATGAGATTAGGGTTGAGACAATCACAACACATAACACCATTAGCCATCCCCTATCTCCCTTTCTCTCAATGTGTTCATAACTTAAGAACACATAAACCATCAGAACTACATACCCTAAAGGGAACCCTAATCCACTGACAAGCATGTCAACCTCAAGTCTCTTGCGACATCAGTAGCAGGTCTCATGGATCTATCAGGTATTACTATTATTATTATTATGTTTTCCATTACATACAGTCAAAACCGATCATCATGTGGTATCAGAGCAATGTTGCTTAATCAGTTTTGATTGTTTTCCATTAAGATTTGGAATTAAAATCAGAAAACAATTATTTTAAAACCTAATAATGATGTTTACGGGTTCCTTAAAATTTTCGGCTAAAGAGGAAAAAAAATTCGGTTATACTTTTAATAAATGGTTTATTTGAGTCATTTAAACATGCGAACTCACCAGCTTTATGTTGACGATTTTAAGCATATCTTTTACGAAATTGAAGTAACATATCTTGGATTCGCATGGAAGGGGCTAGGAATACATTGATGTCTTTTGCGGAGATTTTCCTTTTATTTTTCATAGCAGTGGGATATAGTTGTAAAACCTTCATGTTTAGAAACAATACTTTTAGGACTATGTAAACTATAAAACTTTGGCATCAATGAAACCCGTTTGAATCATATACATGTTTGTTAGACCATATGCTTTGCGTTTCCGCTGTGATGAGGTGTGACATATGGTGTGTGGGCGTTTGGCCTAATTAAATTAAATGAACATATTGTTGGAATAAATATAAATTATGTTTATTATATTTATTTGTGGCCATCATTATCATTTATATTATTTTGATCAATTATTAATATTATCCTAAGCCTAATAACAGATATGTCTTTGATGGGCGGACTATCATTAGATAGGCCTTATTAGGGTGTCCCCTGGGTATGCATAAATATGAAGAGATATTATGAGATTAGGGTTGAGACAATCATAACACATAACACCATTAGCCATCCCCTATCTCTCTTTCTCTCAATGTGTTCATAACTTAAGAACACATAAACCATCAGAACTGCATACCCTAAAGGGAACCCGAATCCACTGACAAGCATGTCAACCTCAAGTCTCTTGCGACATCAGTAGCAGGTCTCATGGATCTACAGGTATTACTATTATTATTATGTTTTCCATTACATACAGTCAAAACTGATCAACACATATTATACAAAATTTTAATTTGCACATCTTACATTTTCAAGATATTTCCTTTCCATTTCAAAAGATATATTTATCATTAAAAGAAAGTTGAGAACTATGTGACAACGTGTATCTTCTCATCCGATAACATGTTCAGTTCCAACAATGTTAGTCACATTAGATATTTATATAATCAAACACAACATCATATTTATGTTCACATTACATCCTAATTCAACAATACTTGGAGCGGTTTGGTTTTTGGTTACCAACATGAGTCTCCTCTAACAGTCACAACTGTTTCTACATTATTTGACACTGTTTCACAAATTATATTATATATCTATAAAAGACACACATTTACTGATCTAAGAGTATTCATATCACATCCACCATTTTTTACCTTATAATTTAACTAAAAATAATACTTTTTAAAATTTATCTCTTATTTTAAAAAAACTTCCCACATCCCATCCACCATTTTTATCTTTATCTATCTCATAAACACATATTTTATTATATTTCTCGTTTTTATACACTTACAAAATTTTGAGGGGGTGAATAGTAGTAGCTCTTCATGTATGAAAAGCTAGGTGATGGTTTTTTTTTTTTTTTTTTTTTTTTTTTTTTTTAATATAAGGGTAGGGTAGAGAATGGGTGGATGCGATGTAATAAGTTTTTAGTATTTTTTTATATTTTAAAAAATAGGAAAATGTTTGATGGTTAGGTTGTGAATGCTCTAACACACTAGTCCGGAGACGTGTTGATGGACACACAAACCATATAATAATCTTGATTAAACCATATAAATAATATTAAATCCTATTAGTTAAAACTGCTTTTCAATAATCTTGATTAAACCATATAACATAATATTATATAAATTTATTTTAGTTTTCGTTTAAGTTTTACATCAAAGCCATACACATGTTTACTTATTATTTGTCAATTCTTAGTTAGTTTTCTTTTATGTAACTTTTACTCATTAATTTTTATTTGTACAGATTTCGATATCAGTTTTTGGGTCACAAGCCAATGTAGGGCTAGCTTACTTGGTTGAGATAATATACAAAGGACCTTAACGTGAGAAGTGTAGGAAGCAATCTCAGCCATTAGATTAACAAGGTGGCTGGATGGTAATTAAAACCCCTAATCATACTTGGGTCAAACTAACCAAGGGTAAATTAGGAAAAAGCGTTTAAATTTTTTTCAAATCGTAACAACAGAATCAATCGAAACCTAATTTTTCAACGATTGAATCGATTAACCAATATGAATGATTACACAATCAAAATAACAAAAAAAAAAAAAAACGATTACATCGAACGAAAACATACAATCAGTATTCGAAATTAAAGATCAGAAAACACAAAGTATTATAAATGGGACGATAAATCAGTCGAAATCATATGTATTATGAATAAAACTGCACATATTATTTGTCAGAGCACTCGATTTTGATTTTGGAAGAAGAATTAAAGATAAAAAATGGGTTATAAAAAAGTTGCAGGCGAAGAAGAAGATGACTATGATAACAGAGATCTTTAAACGACTCATTATATAATAATTTATTATTGGACGCACTCATTATATAATACTTAAATATTTGGACGCACTCATTAAAATTTTGGATGCACGTTTTTATCTTTAAACCACTCTCTCCCCATTATTATCCAGTCAACTGAGACTACTTCTGCATAATCAAATAAACATGCAGGTGTCTTCTGAATCTCACGGGTTCGGTTTGACCTGCTCCAGCTACGTATCAGGGTCACACTGGATGGTTGTATCTACACATTACTGTTCTTAAAAGTTGATGCATGTGAAATTGGTCTTTTAATATCTTGCTCTTGAGTATATAGTTCTGGCTAAAACTGAAGTTCGAATGAAATTATACTTTATTAACGAGTTATTTGAGTTTGAATGATATTACTGTTTCAGGAAAAGCTACTGTAAATGGCGACATCAACTTATCCACCGTCCCCACCATATTATAGGCTGTACAAGGATTATGAAATAGACACAAGCTCTGGTCCAGAACCTCCTCCTCCTATTTAAGGGACTTACCTGTTGTATGGTCCATCCTAAAGTAATCTGTTGGACGCACTCATTAAAATTTTGGACACACGTTTGTATCTTTAGACTACTCTCTCCCCATTATTATCCGGTCAACTGAGACTACTTCTGCATAATCACTGAAAACCACACATTGGGAATTGAGAAGGATGATAATATCATTTTGCAACTTTAGTCTCTCTCACCCTCTTGTTTGGATTTAGAGAGAGAAATAGATGACTGGTGTTGTTTTCAATTGGACACATGTGTGATGCTAATTCCTTTGTCCCATCCTTTCTTGGCCTTTATTAAAATCAAAACGCACCTTATAAAAGATGAAATATTTTTTTGGACGCATTAATTATATTTTGGATGCACTAACCATTTTTTGGACGCACTAATATTTTTTGGACGCACTAATTATATTTTGGACGCACTAATCATTTTTTGACGCACGTCATTTTTATGTAAGGTGACTGATGATCTAGAACGTGCATTTGAATTTATTCAATGTGCGTTTATTTTTGAAATAAAGGTGCGTTGGTGTGTACGCGTTTATAATGAATGGACCAAAACAACTCATCATCTCTCATTTTCTTTTTAGTATGTTTCAAGTGGTGGGTTTTCAAAATCAGAGCATTAATTTACGTTTATACATTCCATCTTCTTCATTTACATTCAGTAACCATGCTTTGTTTTTGGAATGATTCTATATAATCGTTTTTTCACTGTTCTTCATTTACGTTCAGTTTTTTATTTGGTGTACTTGATTTGTTTGTTCTTCTAATAATGTGTTTGATCGACTGATGTTGTATAATTCGAATTCGATTTTAAAAGCGTTCACGTATGTTATCAAACCGTTTACGAAAAACGAACGTGATTGTAGTAATCAATTACAAAGAAAAAAGTTTGATTTGCCCTTGGGTTTAACTATAATTGAAGTTAATTAGAGTTTAGTTGGTTAAGTTGGCAGGTGGCAGCTTGTAGTGGCTTCTTACACTTTTTATGTTAAGAAGCCTTGTACCGTATACTTTCTCGTAATAATAATAATAATAATAATAATAATAATAATAATAATAATAATAATAATAATAATAATATATTACCCTTTCTCACACATACACACACACACACACACACACACACTCTCTCAATAATAACTGCATTGCCACTATCTTTCCTTTCCCTCTCTCGTGAAAGATCCCGTTAACTACAACCAGGAAAAGGTCCACAGGACCCCTACCAGCGGCGGTGTGATCGTGCTGGTAGTGGGGTACCCGTGACCAAATCTGGTGGTGCCCCGTCCCCCCTTAGATGGGAGGTTCAAGGTTCAATCCCTTGGCAAGGGTGTTGTAATTTAGAATTATTGATGTAATAGTAATGAGATGTAACATTTGCCATTAAAAAAGGTTTTTGGGCCACAAAACAGTTCAACGTTGATGAATTAAATTATGAAACCGTAGTTATTTCACGTAGAATATGGAAAGAAACCAATCAAGGCAATTTAATTGTATTGAATTTAACAATACTCCATTTATCAACTTATCAAGTTTATCATGTAGAAAGATAAGTCCGTTACTAATTTTATTAAGTTGTTCTATCATAAACATAAAATATAGTAATTACTTAAATTTTATTGGAATACTTCCTAAATGAATTATAATATAGATAGATTAGGTATAATATTCAATAAAAGCTACTTTACTGGTAGAGAAAGAACACTATTCTCTCTCTATGGAGGGCGGCGACGGAGTTCGAATACAACAATCAACAACTAATCAAAGACAAGATTCATTATCTGATCATTCCAGAAGACAAGGCATTTTCAAGTTTTACATCGCCAATCTTCCAGATCGTTGTAGTGGTTTCGATGTGGGGGAGGTGCTTAAGGAGTATGGAAATGTATTCAGGGTTTATATCGCTAAGAAAAGGGACAAGGAAGGGAGGCGATTTGGTTTTGCTTCTTTTAAACAAGTTAGTGATGTTAAAGATTGGAAGATATGATGCAAGGTATCAGCATGGGGAAATTTAACTTGGTGATTAACCTTGCCAAGTTTTCTATGGAGAATTTTGACCACGTTACCCAACAACATGTTAAGTCATCGGAAGAGCCGAAGGCAGATAAGGGTGTGGGCGGTAGCGAAAGACAACACGGGGTCTCTTTCAAGGAAGTGTTATCGAGGGCAGGCGATCTAGACGACATATGTTTGGATGATGATACCAAAGCGTTCTCAGAGTTCTATGGAGGGCATTGGTATTGAGGATGAAAGATCTCAAAGTGTTATGTTCGGTTAACGATACATTAGAGACAATGTGTTATTTGGGTTGCCGCATACAATACCTTGGAGGGTTAAGTATCTTTGTATCATTCTCCGATGTGGCTATTGCTGAATTGATTCAGATTGAGGCGATGAAGAGGTTGGATGCGTTCTCATCGGTCACCATGTGGGAGGGCCAATCTTTTTATTCGGAATGAATAGCATGGGTCAAAGTTCAAGGCGTTCCTTTTCACCTTCTTACAAGTGAAGTCGTTGATCGTGTTGCAAGCAAGTTTGGAACCGTGGTTCATAGTGCTCAAATAAATTTCTCAGATGGTGACCTTTCTTATGAATTCATTGGCGTTCTTGTGGGCGAAGGGGCGAAGATTAACAATGAGGTCGTTTTACGTTGGATAGGGCGTCGATTCCAGGTCAGGGCCATGGAGGAGCTTGGTGAATGGGCTCTGGAGTTTTTGAAACAAAAGTTTCCAGCAGGAATTCGACCTCCGATCATTGGCCGGATGCTGAAGACCCATTTAAGGAAACTTGCGCTTTTGGTGGAAACGTCATTTATCATAATAATGATGTTGAGGAATTTTCGGAATTTCAAAATGAAAACAATTCGAATATTATTGTTGATGGTCAAAATCCAATAAATGTCGAGCCAATCTTGGAAGAAGGTGAAATTCCTTTGACCAATATTAATTGTGAGCAGGAGAAAAATCATTCAAGGCCTTCTAGAAGATTTTTAAAGAAAAGGAAGAAGACATTTAGATTCAAAAGATCAGGCTCAAAGTCCGGATCAGCCCACTCCAACTCTGGGTCCAGCAGAAAGAAACTTGGTAGACCTATTGACCCCATTGACATTTTTGATCTGGACAAATTTATTGGCGCAATGAACAACTTGAAACAAAAAAAAAACATTCCTATCTATTTTTCTGCTGAGAAGGATACTGTTCCTGTTGAAGAGGGGAGTGCTCACAGATAAGTTTCGAATCATGTTAATTGCCATCATGACACATCATCTTGCTCGAAGGCTTTTTCTGACCTGATGCTTGAAAACAAGGCTACTGTGGATGCTGGTTCAAAGTCAGTAGAACAGCTGGTTTCGGCTTCGACCAAGGTAAATAAAGAAGATGCGGAATTATTGCAAGAGGTAGAGGCGACTATCAACTTGGGCAATAAATTGGGTGCAAGTATTGGGTGTAACCAGGATTTGGTGATGCAAGCCATTTTTGAAGAAGGTAAACAAGGAGGTGTACAATGAATATATTATCGGTTAACATCTGAGGTATAGGTGTGGAAGGGAAGGCAGATTGGATAAGGAAGTTGAAGGGAGAACATAAACTTTCCGTCTTGGCGATGCAGGAAACCAATACAAGTAGTATTTCTGATTCGATTATTAGTCGGTTTTGGGGCATGGGGGATTATGAATTTCGGGCTGTGAATTCTTGTGGTCGTTCGGGTGGGATCATCACGGTTTGGGATACCAAGAAGTTTGTGGCTACATCTTTGGCAACCAATCAAAATTACATATTGTTGTTGGGAGTATATAAGGATGATGGTACTTTGATCAATTTTTTGAATATCTATGCACCGCAAAAAAAGGCACATAAGAAAGTTTTGTGGAATAAACTCAGCAGTGTTATGAAAGGGCAACAAGGTTTATGGTGTCTTATGGGGGATTTTAACACTGTCCGATTTGTTGAGGAGCGAAAGAATTCCTTTTTCAATGTTAACATAGCTAACGATTTTAATGAGTTTATTGACGAGGCAGGTTTATTGGAATATCAAATGAAAGGGATGAAATATACTTTTTTGGCCGTGAAAGGTAATGGCTTCAAGATGAGCAAAATTGATAGGTTTCTTGTATGTTCCGGTTTCTTGAACAAGTGGCCTGAAGCGATGTTACGAGCTATTCCAAGAAATTTATCCGACCATTGCCCTCTTGTGTTATCTTTGGATGGCAAGAATTATGGTCCTCGTCCGTTTAGATGGTTCAACTAGTGGTTGGACAGGGAAGGTTGTGTGGATATTGTTACTAAATCTTTGACCGATTTTCATTCAAACGATCCACCAGATTTAGCATTTACTAAGAAACTGAAGTCTTTAAAAGCCAAGCTGAAAAAATGGAAGGCTAATTTAGATGTTTCTAAAAAAGAAGATCTTTGAAAATTGAAAGCGGAGCTCAAAATAATTGAATTGGATATGGTAGAAAAAAAGTCTCGAGGAAGAGGATCAATGGGTTTGGGCCGAATGCAAGAAAAACATTGGGGGAGCTTGAAGCGCATGCTCAAAAAGACTTGCGCCAAAAAGCTAGCGTGAAGTGGGCTATGCATGGCGATGACAATTGTTGCATCAGAATGCTCTTTAACAGTTCTTATTCATGAACACTTATGTGTTGTAAGTTTATCAAAGCTGTTTGCACAGCGGAATATGTGAAGTGTTCAAGTTTAAAGTTTCACTTTCAACCGGAGTTACTACTCCCCATGGATATAATGACCTAAAGGCAACTAATGAGAATCTAAACAATTGAATGCATATAACAATAAGTATGTAAAGAGATTCTCAGATGTGAAATGGTATTTCAATTAAAAGCCTTTGAAGGATTTCAGTTTAATAAAATCGATGTATAAAATAGTGGGATCAACCCATCTATTTATAGACCAGAGAATACATACAAGTTGATTCAAAAGCAATACTACAACAGGTTGTAGCATTTGTACTTGTACAAAGACTTTAACAAAAGCATAAAGTAATGTTATTATACTAAACTAATGAAACATAAGGCGGTGGAAAGATTCCAGTACAACTGCTGATGAGTGACAAACTACTGATGAGTAGTTTGTTTTCAATAGTTCTTTAGTTGACTTGTCTGGTTTGACTTCAGAACTTCTGATCTTTTACTCTTCAGCACTTGATGAATTCTTCTTCATTACTTTCAGTCTTCTTTTTCTTCAGTAGTTCTATACTTAGCATATTTTGGCAGAAATAGGAATTAGACTAAGGTTAGCAAAAGAGGTTTCTTCAATCCTTTTTGTCCTTACAATTTCCCCTGGATTGATGAAGCCAAAACCTTATCTAATCCTTTATTCTCTTTTCCTGCCATCAAGCATCTTCCAGATTTCTCTGAACATGGAAGTCTTGAGTTGTTGCAGTTGTTCATCAATGAGAGATCCTTGTTCAGGTTCAAGATGTTAGATTGTGAGCAGGTCTTTTGTAGACATATTCTTCAGTTCTTCCATAGACTTGAAGACCTTGCTTGAACGATCTCTTCTTGTGATCAATACTGAGTTTGAATCAGTAAATGACCATTTCACTATATTCACTTTAGATTAGTCAAAGTCTAAAGTGTAGGGGACCAAGCTGGTCTCCTGGGATGATCCTGAGTGAGGAATGTTTTCTACTTCAGTGACCCTTAGGTGGGATTCTCTTCCTTCTTCAGTTTGCACCACATCAGGTATATTAAAAGTAGGGAGATGGTGTTCAGTGATTACCTTAGTGTGCTTTTTATCTGTTATGGTTTGTTGTATTTGGTAAGAAAATGTGGAAGGATCCCTGAATTGTGTCAGCAGAGGCTTCTCTTCAAACACAAAGTCTCCTTGAACTACTGTATTGCCTTCAAGCAATACCATCTTGAAATCAGTCTTTATGATCTCCTCTTGCTTCTTTTTGGTAGCAGGCTTTGTTGTTGATTGTTTTGCACCAGAAGTTCTAACTACTGAAGTTGATACTTCAGAAGTTTTGTACCTCTCTGGATTTGCAGCCTTATCATCCTTGAATCTTTTGTAGGTGTCAAATAATGTATCTTTTCTCCATTTTTACACTGAGGCTTTTGAACCAAATCCATTGGCTACCAATTCTTCTATTACTTCAGCTCTCTTTGCCTTTCTGTCCTTATCTGTGGCAAGTTTGTCAGCCACAATTTGAGCTCTTCTTGTAAGCTCATCCATAGAGAGCCCTTTGAGTGAGTATTTCTTTGTTTTGCTGTTCTTGGTAATGTAAGACATCAGTTGTTGTCTTTTGTCTTCTTCAGCAATTCTTTCAAGCTTTTCTAACTTACTCAACTCTTCTTCATACTTCTCAAGCTTTTCATTGTAGCTCAAGTCATCCCTTGCTTCCAGGCTGTTCCAGATCTTATCTTCCTTGGCCTTCTTCTGTGCTGCAATTAAACTCTTTTCAAATAGTTCTTTTGACATTGAGATGGGAGTAGGGTTTAATACAGTTGTTTGAGTTGGTGCAGGCCTTGGAATTTCAGTTGGAATGTCTTCAGTTGCCTTAGAAGGTTGTTCAGATTGAATGTTGGAAGTGTTAACCACTGAAGGGTTGATAGGGGAATCAACTACTGAAGGATTGTCTTCAGTACTTTCTAAGACTTTAGCAGTTTCTTCAATAAGGCCTTGGGACTTCTCAGCTACATCTTTAGCTTGTTTAAGGAGCCTATCTTGATCTTCTTTTTGTATTTGGGCCTCTTTTTGTTGTTGTGACACTTTTTCCTTTATTTTGGCTTCAAGTGACACTGTTGGTTCCTTAATCTTCTCCCCCTTTTTGGCTTCATCCACTTCTGGAAACCAAATAGTTAAATAAGTTCTACTAGATAACTTAGCAAGCTGTCTTGTGTTGTTGTCTATCTTCATGGATAGCTCACTAATCTTGTTGTTGATCACCTCAAATTGAGTGTTGGTTTTCAACTCCAAAGTAGTTGTAAAGGATTTGAGGTGTTGAGATATAAGGGTGTTCATCATCTGGTATAGGGGACCATCTGGGTTGCATAGGTGGTTCAAGTCTATGCTTGATGACCCAGTGAATTGGGTAGGCTTTTGAAGTGTAGGGGGTGTTTTTGGTGATCTTCAGTATGTACTGAAGATGCCACTTTAGGGGAATTAGGGTTTAAGTGGTCTTTAACCTGATCTTTTGTGACCAGCTCTTTGAGCTTAGAGACATCAGATTCAGGACCTTCACTAGTAGCCGTCAATTCATGTTGCGTGGAGTTTGAATCATCATCCAAATCAATGGAATCATCTGAATCCTTGCTGATATTCTCAATGAGAACATCATCAGTTGTATCATGAGCTGGGCCCAACCCAGTTTTCTCATGAACCTCTTTGTCTTGGTACTGAGGATTTCCTACTTCAGGCATAAAGCCTTCATCAGTAGTTGCCACATTTGAGGTCTTAGCTATGTTACTTCTATCCTCAGATCCACCACTGGATGGTAAATGAGTAGTAGCAGCCTCAAATGTACCTAAAGTCTCCAAGTTTGGGCTTAGAAACCTTGGTTCATCCTCATCTCTTGGGATAGGGCTAATAACATCCACATCCATGTCAACTTCTGATGGTATTTCCCTGTTTGATGTGTTTGTTGGGGAATGACATGTTCAGATAGGATTGTTTCTTTTAGCCCAGAGAGAAGTTTGGCAATTTCCATTGTGTTGTGTGATATTTCTGGTTCAGTAGTTTTGGGTAATGGTTCAGCAGTTTCAAAGGAAGGGTCAGTAGTTATGGCCTTTTTGAGTTTCTTCCTATGAAATAAATTTGTGATAGGTGCTCTTTTGGGGGTTTGAGATGGATGACACTGAGAGGATGTTTCAGTCACATCTTTGACAAGTGCAGATTGTACATCAGCAGTTTCAGGCATCTCAACTTCCTGAACTGCCTTTCTTTTAGGGTTGGTGGGTTTGGATTTTTGTTGTTTGGGTTTCTTGGCCTTTTTAGTTTAGGGTTTGGAAGATGTTGGTTCCATGGAGACTGTTTCTTGTTCCCCTTGGTCATCTTCTGGCAAGGCTGCCGGTTTGTTATGGCTTGAGTATGCTTGTGAGGTTAAAGGGTTTAGAACAGATGTTTTTCCCACAAGCACCTCATTTCTAAGTTCTTTAATTATGCATTGCATTATGAACCTTGGATATAACAAAAATTTCTTTTTAGAATTTTGGTGATGCAACACCAACTCATTAAAGAAAAGTGCTGATGCCCTGAATTTTGTTTCATTCACAATGGAATGAAAAATAGGTTGAAAAGTAGAGGGCATCTGATCATAAGATCCAGGTTTGGGACTCAAGCACATGATTATATAATGAAACAAAAATTTCTTATAAACTGTTGAATGTGAGAGAGTACCTTGGTAACCTCACTCTGTCATGGTTAAATGAATTTCAGAATTGGGAATGTGCTCTGGTGCACCAGCATCATCCATGTAACCTCACGAATTTTCCCATTTATTTTGCATTAAAGTATTTCCCGATCCATGATATAAAGTCTAATTTATTTCTAAGTATTCTTATCTTTATCCGTGCACTCTATTTTTCTAAGTTCCTTTTATCATTGTACTTAAAAAAAAAAAAAATCTTCAATCATGACATATGTCCTATCCTAATTCTATTTATAAAATCGTCATTTTATAAGACGGTGTTTTTTTTTTCTAATTCAAAATCGTCATTTTATAAGACGGTGTTTTTTTTTCTAACTCAAACTAATGATTTTTTTTATTTCTTATTTAAAGCTAATCATTTTTCCAATTACATTTATAATCTCAAACAAGGAAGATATAAATTCATTTCAAAATAAAGCCTTGAGTCAAGAGTCAAAGTCTTGACAACATAATTCTTGGAGTCAAAGTCTTAGTCAAACAGTCAAAGTCCTGGTCAAAGTCTTAGTCAAACAGTCAAAGTCTTAGTCAAATAGTCAATTCATCATAAAACCTTACTTTATGGTGTTGACCAATTTTAATGGCTAATTGAATCCAAAACTAGTATAAAAACCCATCTATGACCCATTATACTTGGCACCTCTAAATCGATTGTTTCAATCCGATTAAACTTTCCCTCATACCTTTCTTCTATAGTCTATTACTTCTACAATTGAAGCTTTGATTATAAGCTCTTGTAATTGGCGAATTGGAAGCTTGATATTCTTTCTTTTTGTTTTTTTATTTCTTCAATTTGGACTAGCTACGTTGTTGAGTCTTTGGGATTCGCCTCGCATACATTCACAACACTTAGAGGATAATTCACCTTAGCCAATGTGAGTTTACGTAACCATGTTTATGCAATTCTTTATACTTGCAACATTATACTTAAGCAATTCTACATACATGTCTAGTTGTAAACTTTAATGCCTCATGATTTAGACAACAACAGTTAGACTTAAACTTCAACATACATAATCATTAGCTATGGCCAAGCCGGCGATACTCAATAATAGATCTATTGGATTGACAATCCCACCTAGATTCGTTGACCATCTTTTATGGGGAGCGGGGGTGATTGTTATCGTTCCAACATGATATTAAGGTGAACCGTGGATGACGGGATGGACCTAAACTAGTCGGAGGTTTGATTATGTGCATTCAACACTTCATGTTTATTCATGTAGACTTAAACTTACGATATACATATGAATTGCTAAACTTTTATTCTTAAACTTAATTGCTTGACATGGCTTATGTATTCTCACCAACTTCTAGTTGACCCCCCCATTTTTACAACTCAACAGGTAATAATGATGCTTGAAGTCTAGAGAGTTAGCATGAGTAGAAATTTGAAGTTTATGCTTTGTTTGGCTTTTTGATGTATTAGAATTTCATTCAAAACTCATTATGTATTTTCAAATTTTGGATATTTGCACTTTAAATAAATTTCAATTAAAACTTGATTACCATGTGCTACTGTATACTCATTCTTACGTGACACCTCGATGTTTCCGCCATCGGTTGGGGTGTTACAATCCAGACCCAGTCTTATTCCTAAAGTAGCCGGTGTATGAATTTCCCTTGGATAGTTGATTTGAGGGAAATGATCTTGTTGTTCACTGTCACCGCCTCGGCGTTTGCCCAAAACTCATTAAGAGTTTGAGTGTGAATTGGAGGATCAATGGTGAAAGTAGTGTAATATTGAGATTGAACGACTAAATCAATGATTTCGTCGTATTGGGACCAGGCTTCATCTTTCACAAAGTAGCCTCTTTGATTGTAGTATAAGAGCCATATGGTTTTGTGTGTGTGTGGATCGAACAGTGTTTTTGGTTGTTTGCAGGGGAGGGTTTGAGAATGTTTATGAGAGAGAAGGAGGGAATTTTGCTTTTTGAATGGATAAGTGTTGGAAAAGGTGTTTATCAGAAGTTTATAACCGCCCTAGGTTAAACTTCTGAAATGGGAAATGTCTTATTTACCCTTATTGTCAAAACTGCCGATGAAGAACAATATTCATTAGTAGTTCCTATTTTCTCTTCAGTAGTTTGTTAACCACTGATGAGAACATTTATAAACACTTTATTCATAACTTCTGAAGTTTATTTTATCAGAAGTTAATCATGTTTCAGAAAATATCCCCATACTGATGTTTTTGTACATCAGTAGTTTCTCCCTTTTTGTTTTTCAGAAGTTTTGTGACAGATTAGTAACAATGTAAGTGAAAGTAAAAATATGTGGAGGAAAATGAAAAACACTTACAAATTTAGCATCCCAAGCATGGATACTAACTTCTGAAATGTTGATGTGTCAAGGGGTTTGGTGAATATGTCAGCTATTTAATTAGTTGTTGTCACATGCTTCACTTCAATCTTGCCTTTTTCATAGCAATCCCTTTTTAAATGATACCTTATTTCAATATGTTTAGTTTTTGAAAACTGAACAGGATTTTGAATTATGCTAATGGCAGATTAACTGTCTACAAGCAATGGGGTCTTGGTCTCTTTGATTCCATAATCAAGTAGTTGATATTGAAGCCATTGGATCTGTGATGTACAACTTGCAGCTGCAATATATTCTGCTTCAGAAGTTGAAGTTGCCACAGATGTTTGCTTCTTTGATTGCCAGGACACCAGACAGTTTCCCAAGAATTGACAACCACCAGATGTTTATTTTCTTGACATTTTGCACCCTGCATAGTCACTATCTGAAAAAGCTGTTAATTTGGTATTGCTTGAAGCAGGACACCAAATTCCAAGTGTATGAGTTCCTTTTAGATATCTGAAAATTCTTTTGACTGCAATTAGGTGTGATTCCCTAGGAGCTGATTGATATCTAGCACAAACACATGTTGAAAACATAAAATCTAGTCTAGAAGTAGTTAGATAAAGAAGGGAACCTATCATACATCTATACATGGTTTGATCAATCTGTTTTCCTTGATCACCCGGTTCAACTTGTGTGGTTGGTGTCATGGGAGTGGAACATGATTTACAGTCTTGTAAAGAAAATTTGTTTAATAATTCTTTAACATATTTGGATTGATGTATAAAAGTTCCATTTGTTTGTTGTTTAATATGTAGTCCCAAAAAGTATTGCAGTTCTCCCATTGTACTCATCTCAAATTTTGATTGCATGAGTTTCTTAAATTCATCACACAGTTTTGTGTTAGTTGAACCAAAAATGATATCATCAACATAAATTTGAACAAGTAAGACATGTTTTCCAACATGTTTGATAAAAAGTGTTTTGTCAATAGAACCTCTTGTAAAGTGATTTGAGTAAAAAGTTGGAAAGTGTTTCATACCAAGCTCTGGGAGCCTGTTTTAGCCCATAAAGAGCCTTGTCAAGTTTGTTCACCCACTCAGGATGAGAAGGATCCTCAAACCCAGGTGGCTGACAAATATACACTTCCTCTTTTATTTTTCCATATAAAAATGCACTCTTAACATCCATTTGAAAAACCTTAATTTTGTTGGAAATTGCATAAGCCAAAAATAACCTGATGGCTTCAAGCCTTGCAACTGGAGCAAAGGTTTCATCATAGTCAATTCCTTCTTCTTGAGAATAACCTTGTACCACCAGTCTTGCCTTGTTCTTGATAATCATACCAACTTCATCTTGTTTGTTTCTAAAAACCCATCTTGTGCCAATTGGTAGCTTGTTTAGTGGTAAGGGACAAATTTCCCAGACCTGTTGCTTCTTGAATTGGAGCAACTCTTCTTGCATAGCTTGAATCCAATTGTTATATTTGAGGGCATCTTGATACTTCTTTAGTTCCAACTGAGAAATGAATACTGAGAAAAAGCAGAAGTTGGAAAGCTGGTTTCTTGTAAGAACCCCTGATGCAATATCACCCATGATTTGATCCAATGGATGATCTTTGTGTTCAATCAGTTGTTGTAAACCACTGACAGGTGTAGGTGGCTCTTGTACTTCTTCAAACAAACCACCGAGGTTGATAATATCTGGTTCAGCTGTTTGAACATCTTCAGTAGTTGCAGGAGCTGAAACAGATGTTTGAGTTTGTACATCAACAATTGTTGAATCAGAAGTTTGTGAAACTTCTGATGGTTTAAAAGTTGACTTAATGACTGTATTAGGAGTCCATGATGCAGGACCCTCATCATCAAACCCTTGGTCACCAAAATAAACAGGTTTAGATGAAGTGACAGTCTTTTCAGGTCCGAAATTAAAGTTGTCAATGTCAAAGAGTTTAGCAGGATGTGCTGGAATGAGAGTGTGTTTTGACTCATTAAACTTGACATTCAGTATTTCTTCTACTATCTTGGTTCTTGAATTAAAAACCTTGTAGGCTTTTCTAGTGGAAGAATAACCAAGAAAATAACCTGAATCAACTTTTGCAACAAACTTTGAAATAGAATCCTTGATGTTTAGAATGAAACATTGACATCCAAAAGCCCTAAAAAAGGAGATGAGGGGCTTGATGCCATGAAGAACTTCATAGGCAGTTTTGGAATGTCTTTTGTTGACAAGGACCCTATTTTGAACATAGCAGGCTGTGTTGACTGCTTCAGCCCAAAAATACCATGGTAGGCCTGAATCAGCTAACATGGTTCTTGCTGCTTCAATTAGTGTTCTATTATTCCTTTGTACCACACCATTTTGTTCAGGAGTTCTGGGAACACTGAATTGTCTAACAATCCTTTTAGACAAACAGAATTCATCCAGATTTTTGTTCCTGAACTCTATCCCATTGTCAATTCTAATGGCTTTGACAGAGAGAGAATATTGTTTCTCTACTTGTAGAATGAAGAACTTGATGATTTCAGCTACCTCATCCTTGGAAAATAAGAAGAAGACCCATGTGAATCTTGAATAGTCATCAATGATGACTAAGCAGTACTTCTTCTTACCAAGGCTCATGATTTTGACTGCCCAAATAAATCCATATGCAGTAGTTGAAGACATGCAGTTGTTTTTTATTCTTCAATAGACTTATAAGAGGACTTATGCTGTTTTCCCTTTAGACAGGATACACAATGTTCTTAACACTGGTATACTTTCAACGGTAGACCTCTGACCAAGCCCATTTTTGTGACTTTATTTCTGGTTTTAAAGTTCACATGGCCAAGTCTCCTGTGCCAAAGATCAGTTTCTGAAGTTGATGCCTTTGAGAAGAAACAGGCAGTTTTGTTCAGTACTTTGTCTTTCTCAATGTCCACTGCATAGACATTGCCACATCTTTTGGCTATCAACAAAGTATGATCTTCAATTATCTTCTCTATCAACTTTTGGCCTTCTGGTGATATGATCTTGCATGCTGTCTTGGTGAAAAAGGAAGAATATCCTTTATCACACATTTGTGACACACTCAGCAAGTTGTACTCAAGGTTTTCAACCAGATTGACCTTGTCAAACTGTATTTTGCCAGAGGAGACATTACCATGTCCTAGCACATATCCTTTGGCATTGTTCCCAAAGGATACAAATCCTTCTCTTTGACTGATAAAATTGTTTATCAGGTATCTGCATCCTGTCATGTGCATTGAGCCCCCACTATCAACATACCAAATGTTGTTTAAGCCTCTGGAGACCCTCTGCACAAAGTAGCAAATTAGTTAGATTTAGGAACCCAAGCCAATTTGGCTTTGGGTTTGCTCTTGAGAACATGAACAGTTTGTTCTTGACCAACTTGAGGAATCCATGTCTTTTTGGCAATGGATTTTTTCTTTAAGAGTAATGGTGGTATCCTTTTGAGGACCACCATCAACTTTGGTCATCAATAGTTTTACCATATTCATGAGATCTTTAATCTCAGCAGTTTGTGAAACTGTTGATGATGTAGATCTAACTACTGACAAAGAATTTTGAGAAAAAGACTTTTGTTGAGACTTAATCTTTTTCTTAGAAAAGGTGTTGCTTGGTTGTTGTTTGTTGGGAAAGAAAGTTTCTTCAAAATTATGTTTGAGTTGTTTTCCCACAACCAATTGTGAAATCTTCTTGTTATACTGATTTTCTTTTCTATATCTACAAAATTCTGTTTTATGGTTAAACAGACCACAAATTTCACATTCTCCTGCCTTCTCTTTTTAATTTTGAGATGTGAAAGGCAAATTTCTGACAGTCTTGGTTTGATTTAGGTCATCAGTAGTTTTCAGGTTCTCAACTCCTGATGTAGATGAAACTACTGATGACTTAATGTCAGTTTTGTTCAGTACTTCTGTAGAACTTTCTTTTTCAATTTTGAGAAAGTTCTGATGAAAAGATGTGTATTCTTTCATATCAAAAGTTTGATTTTGATCTATTCTACTCCCATCATCAGTAGTTTTGGGAGTAAAATCAGTTGGAGTTTCAGTATGATTGTACCCTATGCCAAACTTAACATTTGATGAAGGCTGTTTGTTAAGCAGCATTTGGTAACCTCTACATGACTCAACCCATTTTTCACAGTCAACCTTGGTGTCAGCAAGCTCTTTTATGACATTTCCTAGGTCTTCTATCATGATTTTAATTTATGTTTGGGTTTCAATAGCATTATTTGTTAATTTAGATTTTTCCTTTGATTTTGAAGAAAGTTTTCTTTCTAAATCACATTTCATTTGAGTATATTTTCTTTCAGAGTCATTGGCTTTGCCTTGTAGATGCACATTGGTCTTTCTTATGAGAGCAAAAGATTCCTTGCATGAAGTTGAACAAAGTTTTGTCAAAGATTCTTTTGATACCTGAGATAAGGCAGATTTAGAGGTGCAAGCCTCAAATGGCATCAAGGCAAAATTCTTTCTGCCATTATCAGGTTCTCCCCAGTTGATGTCAAACATTTTGTTGTCTGCATCAGGATTGCATTTAGATGTGTCAAAAGGAAGACTGCTCCAGTCAACATACCCTGAAGTAAAAAGACTTTGTTGAGAGGGTTATTGAGTTGTGGAGGTTGTTGAGCAGCTAGAATGGAAGGCATTTGTTGTTGGCTTTGCTTTTGTTGAGCAGGCATCTGAACATGATGTATTTGTGGCACATATTGGATTTGTGGAGCTTGTGCCTGTACAAAATGTGCACTCCCCTGTGTTCCATTATTCCTAGTATAACTAGGGTTATACAGATTTCCAGACTGAGATTGGTTGTAGCTAGAGCTTCTACACTCTCTAGCAAAGTGTCCCAACTTTTGACACTTGTGACATCTAAGTTTAGATTTGTCAAAACCAACTTTTGTTGAGTTGTTCAGTCCTGGAAATTTCCTTCCTGACCTTTTGTAAAATTTGTTAGTTTTTATACTTAACATGGCCAGTTGGTGTAAAAAGTCCATTTCTTCCAAGTCATCACTGCTGAAAATTTTTAAGTCATCCATTATAAATCACATGTTATCAGCAGTTTGACTATTTTCATCATTGTCATAAGCTGGATATGATATTTCTGATGAGATACCAACAGTTATGTCGATGTGATCAAAAGATCCAAAATTATTTGAACAAGAAGGTGGTGAGTCTTGTCCTAAAAGTGTTGTACTACCTGGTACATAGTCATCAGCTGTTTTGCCAGAATTTTGCAACTTTTTCTTTTGATCTATTTCTCTTTCAAAAATTAACAATCTCCCATGTAATTTTGTAAGAGTGAGGGAGTTAAAATCTGGTGTAGATCTGAGAACTATAGAGTAAGTTTCCCATTTTTCTGGTAGAGACCTTAAAAATCTATGAAGCATAGATACATTTATGTAGGTCTGACCATTTAATTTCAACTCAGAGATTAATGAGGAGAATCTTTCAAACTTTTGTGTCAAAGTTTCCCCATTAATGTGAGTAAATGTTTCATATTGTTGAGCAAGGATTTCTCTAGTGTTGGCAATCAAATCTTCAGTTCCTCCAAACTGTTCTTTTAGGCAGTCCCAAAGCTCTTTGGCACTTTCACAATGTAAAAGTCCAGAGTAGATTTCATTTGGGAGAGCCATAGCCAACATAGAGAAAGCCTTGGCATCAAGCTCAAGTTTAAGGAAATCTTCATTAGTGTAGTCCTTTGGGTCTTTTGGTATTTCAACTTTAGTTTCAAGATTTATATTTACTGGTTTATGGGGTCCATACATGACAGATCTCCAACAACCAGTGTTTGTCTGAGATAGAGTATGTGCCAGCCTCTTTTGCCATATGTTATATTCAGAACGAACAAGCATAGCAGGCTTATTGGCAGATCTAGTATTATGAGGATCCATTTTTGAGAGTATTGATTTGTCAAGTTTCTATCAAAGTGATGGATGTTTTTTTAGTAAATACTATTAGATATCATTACTCATTTCACGAAAAAAACCAAGTTACATCTGGATAATGGGTAAGCGAGCAACAAGCTGCGCCGCTATCCCTTTTTGAATCGCAAAGCCTATTCTACTAAATACAAACCATTGGTTCCTCGGGCTTTGCGAGTCACTGTGGACCACCTTCTGCACCCGCTCCAAAAAGCGAACTGCCTCAGGGGCTAAGGATCCAAAAGTATCGAAGGTAAACGGAATGAACACATGCTGATTCTCTAGACATGCTGCCTTGTGCTTAGCAACCTTCCTAGCTTCCGCCTTTAAAACCGCATGTCCCGGAACGAATCCACTATCTCTCAGCCCCACCAGTGGGGACACCCCAGTGAGGTCAACACACGCGTGCTTACCCCCCCGCCCAGCCAAACACAAGGACGTCCGCAGGACGCAAGGTAGATTGATATTTGATCAGATAAACCAGTGCTCTGATACCAATTGTTGGATCAGAATGCTCTTTAACAGTTCTTATTCATGAACATTTATGTGTTGTAAGTTTATCAAAGCAGTTTGCACAACGGAATAAGTGAAGTGTTCAAGTTTAAAGTTTCACTTTCAACAGGAGTTATTACTCCCCTGGATATAATGAACTAAAGGCAGTTAATGAGAATCTAAACAATTGAATGCATATAACAATAAGTATGTAAAGAGATTCTCAGATGTGAAATGGTATTTCAATTAAAAGCCTTTGAAGGATTTCAGTTTAATAAAATCGATGTCTAAAATAGTGGGATCAACCCATCTATTTATAGACCAGAGAATACATACAAGTTGATTCAAAAGCAATACTACAACAGGCTGTAGCATTGGTAACTGTACAAAGACTTTAACAAAAGCATAAAGTAATGTTATTATACTAAACTACTGAAACATAAGGCGGTGGAAGGATTCCAGTACAACTGCTGATGAGTGACAAACTGCTGATGAGTAGTTTGTTTTCAGTAGTTCTTTAGTTGACTTGTCTGGTTTGACTTCAGAACTTCTGATCTTTTACTCTTCAGCACTTGATGAATTCTTCTTCAGTACTTTCAGTCTTCTTTTTCTTCAGTAGTTCTATACTTAGCATATTTTGGCAGAAATAGGAATTAGACTAAGGCTAGCAAAAGAGGTTTCTTCAATCCTTTTTTCCCTTACAATAATTCTGCTTTCTTTCACGGTATGATCAATGGGAGAAAGGCCTCTAATTGTATTCCGGGTCTTATGGTCAATGGGGTTTGGGTCTCTAAGCCTAATTGGGTTAAGAGAAAGGTTCTAAGATTTTTTCGGTCTCATTTTTATGAAAAAGTTTCTTTGAGGCCGCATATTGTGTGTGATAATTTGAAACAGGTGCCAGCTAACTTGGTTGATGCTTTAATTGCTCCTTTCTCTAGAGAGGAAATAAAAGAAGCGACTTTTAGTTGCGGTGCGGAAAAGGCTCCAGGACTGGGCGGTTTTAATTTTTTGTTTGTTCGTAGGTTTTGGCACCTTATTGAAGATGATTTGATGCGGATCATGACTACCTTCCATGCAACGGGTATTATCAATAAAGGTTGCGCCTCTTCTTTTATAACCCTTATTCCAAAAATCAAAAATCCTTTGGGTTTAAAAGATTATAGGCCGATAACCTTGGTGGGTATTCTTAGTAAGGTGATTTCTAAATTAACGATTAATCGGCTTAAAAAAGTGATTGGTCTGGTGATTTCGGAAGAGCAATCGGGCTTTCTTAGTGACAGATATATTTTGGATGGACCGTTAATGATTAATGAACTTTTAACCCGTCTTAACAAAAAAAGGCAGAAAAGCTTTCTTAATGAAGGTAGATTTTGAGAAAGCGTATGATAACGTGAATTGGAGGTTCTTACTTTCTTTGTTAGAACAAATGGGTTTTCCGAGCAGATGGTGTTTGTGGATTGAAGGCATTTTGCGGTCGGCTAGGTCAACCGTGTTAGTTAATGGGGCCCCCACTTTTGAATTTCAATGTGGGAAGGGTTTAAGGCAAGGCGACCCTCTTTCTCCTTTCTTATTTTTTATTTTGATGGAGGCTTTGTCTTCTGTCATAAAAGCCGCCATTACAATACAAGAATTCGAGGGTATCCAGGTTGCAAAGGATAGGCCGATTATGTCTCATCTTTTATATGCTGACGACGCACTTATTATGGGGGAATGGTCTAAAGACAATATTGACAAGATGGCTAGAGTTCTCCGGGTTTTTTTATGTTTTTTCAGGGCTTAAAATAAATACTCACAAATCGTTTTTATACGGTGTTGGTATTGGCGCTGATGCGACTAAAGATATGGTCAAATTTTGGGTTGTAAAAAGGGTTCCGCTCATTTCGATTATTTGGGTATCAAGGTAGGGGCTAATATGAACCGTTGTTCAAATTGGAGAAAGGTGATTGAGGTGTTTGAAGCTCGTCTAGCCTCTTGGAAAGCTAGACTTTTGTCCATAGGTGGGCGGGTGACTCTTATTAAGGTGGTATTGGAAAGTCTTCCCATATATTATCTATCCCTTTATAAAGCACCAATTAAAATTGTTGAAAAATTAGAAAGCCTCATTAGACGCTTTCTATGGTCGGGTTCGGACAATGGTCACAAAATTCACTGGGTAGCTTGGGAGAGGGTTACGACTCCTAGAAAAGTTGGTGGCTTAGGTTTGTCGATGATTAAAGATATTAACGAGGCTCTTTTATCTAAATGGGTTTGGCATTTCAAAAAGGAAGATACGAGTCTTTGGAGAAAGGTCATTGAAGCATGTCACTCGGGTAGAAGTTGGTGGTCCTTATTGCCTTATAGCGCCGGTTCTAGCAGTTGTTGGAGGTTATTGCTAAACTTGGAGACAACTTGAAGTTTGGGGATGTTTCTTTATCACGGTATTTTAAAGGGGTGGTTGGTAATGGGAAATCTATTCGTTTTTGGTTAGACCATTGGATTTTGGATAGTCCCCTTAAAGATATATACCTGAATCTATTTTCTATAGTTCAGAACAAGAAATGTGTGGTTCGGGAGTATTGGAAGGAAGACGTCGTCCATGCTTACTGGATGATCATTCATCCGAACATCCCAGTCACTGAGCAAGTGGTTAGTGAGTGGGTTTCTTTGTTTGAGGTTCTAGATATGGTTACCTTGTCTGAAGTTAAAGACTCATGGATTTGGGGGCAGAAAGGAGGTGAGCCGTTTTCGGCCAAGACTGTGAAACAGTTGATGCTGAATAATCGGACATATGGGGACTGGTTCAAGTTTAAATGGGTGGCGTGGGTTCCATTAAAATGTAATATCTTAGCTTGGCGAGCCGAGATGGGGAGATTACCGACCGTTTCAGCCCTTTCCAAGCATGGAGTGAAGCTCGATTCTGAGTTGTGTAGTTTCTGTTTTTCGGCTCCTGAAACAACTGATCATCTCTTCGTGGACTGCAGTTTTTCGTTTGGGGTCTTGGCGTCTATTGGTAGATGGTGCAGCTCACTTTTTCAGCCCTTGCTTGATACCTGAGACCTGTTGATTTGTTATAAAACTGCAGCCAAAGATAAAAACTGCAGAAAGATTGTCTGCGGCATCTACATTGTGATGCTTTGGGCTATTTGGAGGGCACAGAATGATAAGATTCTTAAAGATAAAGAGCCGAAGGTTAATGAAGTTGTCGCGTCTATCAAATCGCTTTCTTTTTTTGTGGTTTAGTAATAGATCGAGGGTTAAAAATGTTATGTGGAAAAATTGGGTCAAGTCGCCTTTGTACTCTTTGTAATTGGTTGCGCTTTTTCTGGAGATCCTCGGTTATGAGGATTTTCCGTTGTTAATGAATGTAAATATTAAAAAAAAAAAACTTGTAGAGAAATACAAATCTTTTACTTGCACCAACATTGAACCAAAAAGGCACCTGGACCATCATTGAGACTGTATGGTGTGGTGTGGTGGGGGTGGGGGGTTGTTTGTGAAGTCCTTCCATGTCAGGCACACCACCCCAGGTCTAGCGTGGAGACCGGCGTGAGGCAAATTGGGTGGGATTTTTCTTCAGCCTGGGCCAAGTGAAAGTGCATACGTGGTGGTTGTTCATTATTGGTCAAAACTAGCCGTTTTTAAGAAACTAGTTGACTTAAAATATTTTTTTTTTTGAGAGAGAACTAAACGGATAGTCCCTATAGTTTATAGGAAGTAACATGTTAGGGTACTATATTTATTTTTTAACATGTTAAGGGTTTATGGTTTCAGTTTTGTAACATATTGGGGTACTAAGGCCAACTCTGTTAGTTTTTCTAGTTAAGTTTTGATAAAATGACTAAAATGCCTTATTATAACTAGACATTTTTGTAATTAACTTTATTTGATTACAAAGATAATTTTTGCAATTTATTGAAATTAGAATTATCTATTAATATTATTAAAACAAAAAAAATTGAAGTTATAAAAATATATTAAATTAAATAATTATACTTTTTGCATTTTAGTATGTATCTTCTTATCAAACAATAATTTTATCCATATAAACCACTATCTATGAGCGTAACTCGTATCTGTCATCAAGCACCACATCACCTTTCATCTCCGCCTCAATTGCTGTCATGCATTATCTATATTTAAAACGCATAGAGTTGATGTGTTGCTTGATGCATAATTAGCTATTAATATTATTAAAATGCATAGAGTGTGTATAATTATTTAATTTAATATATTTATATAATTTAAAGTTTTTAAATAATATTAATCGATAATTCTATGTATTAAAAATATAGACGACCTTGTCAAATATAGATAACGTATGACAACAATGCCAGTGGAGATGAGAGTATACATGGTGCTTAATGGCAAATACGAATTAGGCTTATTGGCAATGGCTTACATGGATAGAAGTATTGTTTTACAAAAAATGTATACTAAAACGTATATATTATAATTATTTAACTTTGTATATTTAAAATTTCTAAGTTTTAATAATATTAATAGATAATTCAATATATTAAAAAATATAGCGGCAATAGCGGTGGAGATGAGAGTTGACGTGGTGCTTGATGGTACATACAAATTAGGCTTATCGCCGGTGGTTTTAATGGATAAAAGTATTGTTCTTTAAAAAATATATTGAAATGTGTAGAGTGTAATTATTTAATTTAGTATATTATTACAATTTTAAATTTAGTAATATTAATAGACAATTCTAATTTCAATAAATTGCAAAAAGTATCCTTGTAAATCAAATAGAGTTAATTACAAGAATGACTCATCTAGTTATTCTTAGGCATTTTAGTTATTTTATTAAAACTTAACTAGAAAAACTAACGGAGTTAGCCTTAGTACCCTAACATGTTACAAAATTGAAACCATAAACCCTTAACATGTTAAAAAATAAAGTTAGTACCCTAAGATGTTACTTTCTATGAACCATAGGGACTATTCGTATAGTTCTCTATTTTTTCTTCTTCTGTTGAACACAATTGGAATCTTCCTTGATACAATGACGACGTCGACCATCATGAAAAAGATGACGAGGATGATAATTAATTTTTATGTAATTTTTTTATTATATATTATTATTTTTTAATAAATTTTATGTAATGTTTATTGTTTTATTTAATATAAATACTTTTTATTTACTAGATTTGTTATTTTAAAAGGGGAACCCCCAAAATTACCTTAGGGCCTACCAACCATGCCCATCTCCACCGCCACCACCCCGCCGATTTTAGGAGCTTGGAGGGGAATTCCCCTTGTGCTGACGTGGATGCCATGCCCTCAAAGGCCATAACCACACCATATAGTGTAATTAGAAACGTACCTAACATAATGTCAGGGTCTCCCTTACTTCCTCTTGAGTGAGGGTGTAAGCCCTAGTTCTATCTCTAGGCCTTTCCTCCCATTTCTTTTTTGCAACTTTGTCATTACCCGAACTATCCCAAATTGTTTCATCGATAGCAAATGTTAGTACCTAGCTTTCACTCTCAGGGTGCTTGGTGCTTTCTTCCACACTTCTTGTAGCGATCATATTCATCCATTCTGGCTTTCTTCTCCAATTCTCTTAGAGGAACCCTACCTTTTTTCTATTGAGCTCTTCGGTAGCTCTATCCTCCAAAATTACATCATCATAAACAATCACATTCAACTTCGATTCTCTTAGAGGGACCCTACCCTTTTCTATTGAGCTCTTAAGTAGCTCTTCGGTGCACTACCTTCTGTGGTAAACCCTGAATGTAGCAATTAATCCTGCTGTCCCTAGTACGTTAGACCAGGAGAGAAAATAGCCTAGCCATTTCATTAAATCTTGAAGTGTACTAGCAATGAAAAATTACTAACTAAACAAACCTAATGCCAGATCTTTATTTTTGTTACATTTTATGTCATACATTGATATCACGTTTTAACCATTTTAACGTAAATAGTTTACATATATAATTGCTATACTTCTCAACTTACACTACAAGAAAAAAAAGCATTTGCGTTTGCCCTTGATCCAGGGCTGGCAACTTTGGGTGATCCTTGGCCATTGATCAAACGAATGATCTAACGGCTAGGGTTATAGTGTACGTTGAGCAATAGCGATGACGCCTTTAGCAACGACATGTCAACATTGTAACTCATAAAGCGGGAATAATTATACAACTTCCTTCCATTGTCTACCCACCTACCTGCAGCCTCTTCCCTCTCTCTCTCTCTCTCTCTCGATTTCTCCCGAGCATGTTCTCCCTCTCAATCTCTCCTAAGCCTCTCCTCTCTCATTTGAGCAACCACACCACCACCATCCCGAACCACCACAATAGCTCCGACACCACCACCACCACAGCTTCCTCTATAGGGGTGAGCATTTCGTGGTTCGGACCCACGAGAACCTTAGATCCGACCCACGAGAACCTTGGACCCGAACCTTTTAAATAAATGGGTCTGTTCGCGGTTCTAGATTTATATGAATTATTGGTTCCGGGTCGGGTCGGTTCCAAACCCACGGTTCTAATATAAGAACCATTTGTATTTTAATTAGAACATGACTTATTAATAGATTGATAATGTATGAAAAACTATAATTTATAAAAATGATCCAATAGATATGTATTGTTAACGAAAAATAAAACAATACTCTTTTTTAGTCTTTTCATTATTATTTTTTACGTGTTATGGTAATCGATTTCACGTAACGTTAATACAATATCAAAAAAAAATATTTATAAAAATAACAATGTATTTTTCTTGAAATATTTTTCGGCTTGATGTATATGCATAGATGCGATATATTAATATATATATATATATATATATATATAAGTAGAGGATCCTGTAGGAATATTGGTTTGTGTGAGAAGTATAGGAAGGATTAAAAATTGATATGTATGCATATTTTTTTTGACGTATTCATGATGTTTTGGATTGTTTTGCTTAGAAAAACACCAAACATAACAAATTAATAACCGAAAACAATGTATTTTAAGCAGAGTGTTTTAAGTAATTACTATGGTGTTTTAAGCAGAGTGTTTTAAGTAATTACTAGGGTGTTTTATCTGTAATTTAAATTTAATGACTATAATACATTGGATTGTGTTTTAAATTTTTGTATATTGTTCTGTTAAGTGTTTTTCAAGCCAAAACAACCTAATACATCAATCCAAAATAAAAAAAAACATGATGCCTACATGTCAATTCTTAATCCTTCTTACACTTCTCACACAAAACAATATTCCTACCGGAACCCTACCATATATATATATATATATATATATATATATATAGGGTAAGGTTCCTGTAAGAAAATTATTTTTTGTAGGAATGGTAGGAAGTGTTTTGATCCATTGGATGTTGAGATTGATGGTTGAGATTAAAAACCTATATGTGTTTAGTTTTTAATTAATTGTTTATAGTAGTTGAGAGCAAGATAGTACAATTAGTGTTTTATTTAAGGGCACTATGGTAATTGTGTGTGCTTTTATTTAAAGAAAACCAGTTTCTCTCTCCTATTAGTTTTGAAACCGTTCTCATAGTTCTTTAATTAATGCACACTAGTTTCTCTCTCATATCAGTTTTAAAACACTTCTACTGTGTTTAGTTTCAATATAAAACACTCTTGATGTTATTCTAAAACACTTCCGATGATATTATAAAACACTCCTTATTAATGCATACTAGTTTCTCTTTCATTATAAAACACTCCTGACGTTATTATAAAACACCCCTGATGTTAACCTTCTGCCATGACTTGAATAATCGAACAAGTGATAGAGATAGGTTATATGTTTGAAGAATTGAACAAGTTTTTGGGTATTGATCAACTTATTTGATATGAATATCTTATGAAAAATAATGAATAACTAGTTAATTTAGGATGATTAATCTTCATAAATATCCAGATTTTAGTTGCTAATTTAGTGGGTTTGTAATAAATAAAAAATGGACAAAAAGTCTATAATGCCCTTCATCTAATTATTTAATCAAATTTGATCTAATGGTTGAAAATATTTCCTACACAAAACAATTTTCCTACCGGATTCTCTACCTACCTACCTACCTATATATATATATAGGGTAAAGGTTCCTGTAGGAAAATGTGTTTTTGTAGGAAGTGTTTTTGGCCCTTTGATCTAGAAATGGATGGTTAAGATTAAACCATTAGTTTTAATTAAATTCAAGTTAATTATTGTAAAAGATGGGGTTAAATCTGTCCGATACGTATTTTATATGAGGGTAAATTTGGTATTGTTTTATTTTTAATTAAGTAAAGTCTATAAATCCTACACCATCTTAGCTACTCTCTCTCTCTCTCTCTCTCTCTCTCTCTCTTTCTAATATTCTGTTATAAAAATGTGTTTTTATAAATGTCTATAAAACACTTTACTGTTATATGAGAAGAGTTTTTTGTATTCTTGGTTTCTGGTATAAGAAGTGTTTTAATGTTATACACTTGTAACGTAAGAAGTGTTTTATTTCTGATATGTATTCTTGGTTTCTTTTATACAAAAGTGTTTTTTTATAGATGTTTGTAAAACACTTTATTGTTATATGAGAAGAGTTTTTGTATTCTTGGTTTCTGATATGAGAAGTGTTTTTAATGTTATACATTTGTAACGTAAGAAGTGTTTTAATGTTATACACTTTTAACGTAAGAAGTGTTTTTATTTCTGATATGTATTCTTGATTTCTTTTATACAAAAGTGTTTTTTTATAGATGTTTATAAAACACTTTATTGTTATATGAGAAAAGTTTTTGTTTCTTGGTTTCTGGTATGAGAAGTGTTTTTAATGTTATACACTTGTAACATAAGAAGTGTTTTATTTCTGATATGTATTCTTAGTGTCTGTTATATAAAATAGAACTCAGTCCTTTTTTTTTTTTTTGAGATTTCGATCTTGTACAATCAAAATTAAAATTACAGTCATGTGAATGATAAGATGAAGATAGAGTGCTAAAATTATGGGGGTTACTTAATTTAAAAATTGATAATAAAGACTTAAAAGCCCTTAATCTCTAATTTTAATCCAATGGCTATTAATCTTTCCTACACTTCTCACACAAATCAATTTTCCTACCAGATCCTCTACCTATATATATATATAGGGTTGGGTTATTTTGAGAACCATGTTGAGTTGAGAGAACCATGAGAACCATTATAGGCCATTGATTTTGTGCAATGAAGGGTTGAGATCAAAAGTTGTTGTATTTTGTCTTTTATGAACCCACTTGTGTTAAGATCTAATTTTTTATTATAATTAAGTACAATTAAGGGTGTTTATGTAAAAACACCATAGAGAGAGAAAATAGTATTATAAAACTATATTAATTTCTTAATCATTATTTAAATTTAATATTTTTTTTACCAAATTTAATTTTGAAATTCGTTTACTTTTTTAAAAAAATAACCATAACATAAATCTGATGGTGATAATTTACACTGGTGTAATACACCAGTGTAAATCTACCCCCTACACATACCTACTAAAAAAACACTAGTGTAAAACCCAACAAACAACATACATGCATTCGTATTACACCACTGTAATATGCCACCAAAAAACATCTATACATTCCTACCTTTATTTACACCGGTGTAATTATTTACACCAGTGTAAATCTGCCATAACACACAACCTACTTCACAAAAACACTAGTGTAAAAACCCAAAAAAACATCTGTACATTTGTTATTACACTGATGTAATCTACCATACACAAAACCTACTACACAAAACACTAGTGTAAAAACACCCCAAAAGATCTACAAAAGATCTATACATCAAAACATCTACACATTTCGTATTTATTACACTGGTGTTTTAACATCATCATCTTCATAACATCTCCCTGCCAAAAAACCAAAAAATTTCAACATAAAAAATGCTATCTTTTGCACAAAAAAACAGAAAAAATAAATAATAATAATAATATTAATAAATAACAGAAAATAATAATAATAAATAATAACAAAAATAATAATAATAATAATAATAATAATAATAATAATAACAGAAATAATAATAATAATAATAACAGAAAAATAATAATAATATTAATAAATAATAACATAAATAATAATATTAATAATAACAAAAAATAATAATAAATAATAACAAAAATAATAGATAATAACATAAATAATAATAATAATAACAAAAATAATAATAAATAATAACAAAAAAATATGCATAATATTAATAAATAATAATAATAATAATAATAATAATAATTTTAAAAAAATAACATACCTCCACCGCCGTCCTCCGCCGTCTCTGTCGCCGTCCACCACAGATCCACCACCACCGCCGTACTCCGCCATCTCCTCCACCCCCCTCCACCCCCTCCGCCCCCTAACCAACCAAGAACGACCCCCTACGCTTCCAGATCTGTTCAGATCCAAAAACCCACCACAAAAAAAACCCGACGCAGACACCCCTCCGGTCTCCCTCCAGTTCAGATCCAAAAACCCAGCACCCGACGAAGCACCACCCCGTCATCACCGTCCTCCGCCTTCATCACCTCCAAACCCAACGTCCTCCGCCTTCATCACCGTCCCCACCGTCTTCATCTGCTCTGTTTTTTAGATGAGAGAGCGAGAGAGAGAGAGAGAGAGAGAGAGAGAGAGAGAGAGAGTCGTTGATGAGAGAGAGAGAGGGAAAGAGAGAGAGAAAGAGAGAGAGAAAGGAATATATAGAGAGAGAGAGAGAAAGGAACGTGTGGTTTTAAAGAGAAATCAGACTTTTTTAAAAAGGTGGGTGTGGGGTGGGGTGGGGGTGGGATGGGGATAAGTTACTCTTTTACCCTTTAATATTATAATGGTAAGCTGCATACATGTCACTTTGTTATTGGCCTAGGGTGGTTCTCATGGTTCTCTCAACTCAAGGGGGTTCTCATATGAACCCAATCCTATATATATATATATATATATATATATATATATATAATATCCAAAATTGAAGTAAATATTTATATATGTCGTTTAGATGTGTGTGTGTGTGTGTGTATTTGTGATGTATACATAACGGATTCACATAATGTATCGAGTGATGAGAATGATAAAATTGTTACCAAAACATATGTCAAGAAACGAAAAATAATTTAAAAAAGGCAGCTCGTGAGTTATTGTTAGAACCATATGGAAGAACTCTTTTATGAGCATGGTAAAAGAATAGAAATATGTAACCCTCTAAAAGCCTATTAAGTTAAAAGGTTCTGGAGGGTAAGACCCTTTACGCTACCTATGAGAACCTTTAGGACCCGGAACCACATGGCCTTTTAAAGTTCGATTTGTGGTTCCTAGTTTCAACTATAAAAGAGTATACGGTTCTAGTGGGTCTGGGTCAGGTCAGTTCCTGACCCTTTGCACAACCCTATTCCCCTCTCCTAACCATCACCATCACCGGGTCAACCAGTGTTATTTTTTTGGTTAAATATTTATGTTTTTAAGTTTTTTCCTTAAAAAATTGTTTATTTTTTTCTTGTAATATATGTTTTATAGGAGCACCGATCTACTATGACAACCATCGCGGTTAGTCGCCGCTAATTGTTATTTATTTTCTTTAATATATATGTATTTGTATGTATACGGTGTATGTAATTATGTATTTGTATGTGTCGACATATACCATCATTAGCGGCGACAAATAGGGCTGGCAATTTCAGACACGAACATGAATACCCGACACGAACCTACACGATTTTAATAGGTACAACTATGACCTTAACATGTTTCGTATCCTAAACAGGTAGACATGAAATATACCTGTTAATTTTCGTATCTAAACAAGTTATATACTTGTTTACCTGTTTAATACCCGTTAAGACATGTTAAGTATTTTCTTAAAAAAAAAATATAGATTGTGGGGGGGGGGGGTGGGGTATTGGAGTTATACGTTTTTACTAAGTGGAATTCTACCTTTTCAATGCTTGATGGTACTCATTTAACGTGTCGGATTTGGAAAACATGTCTGTGTATTATCGTATTAACCTGGTATAAACAGGTATTATCGTGTTAACTTGGCATAAACTGGTATTATCCTGTCTTATTGTGTAAACTAGGTATAAACAGGTTCTTGTTCGGGTATCAAAAGAATGACAGGATAAGTTATCGTGTCGTGTTCGTATATACATGTTTCGTGTTTGTGTCTTAACAGGTTCGTGACGGGGCTCCATTGATGTTTTATGGATTAAAATATTAATAAAGTAAGATAAGTGGCTTTATCTAAAGTAGGTGTTTAGTGGATGAGGGACTTGATGGGGCTTTATAAATCATTGTATAATGTCTTATCGTGTAAACAAAGTATAATCAGGTTCTTGTTCGGGTATCAAAAAAATGACATGATAAGTTATCGTGTCGTGTTCGTGTATACATATTTCGTGTTCATGTCTTAACAGGTTCGTGTCTTAACAGGTCGGGTATACACGATTTGCGAGCCCTAGCGACAAATGTCGCCGCTGAAGGCCCTGTTTCTTGTAATGTTAAATCAACACCACATTCTACTATATAAATAAGCAAACCTTTTGAACAGTAATTATGGCATATATGTAATTTTGTTTCTTATTAAGGATCATATTGTAGTTCTGCTCATTAGATTCCCTCTTATCTTCCCTTTCTTTCTTTCTTTCACTCTCTAACATCACCGCCCCTCTCTCTCATCCACCACCGACTCAGCTCTGGATCATGGCAGATCCACTACCGGCCCTCTCTTTCTCTGTTATACGTGTCTTGGTAGCTGGTTTAGTCATTCCCATTTCAAGATCTGTGGTGTTATCATCTCCACTTTTCTCACCTTGCGGCCGCCATCATCAACAGTACCACCTCCGCCGACGAACACCAACGTCTCGAAACCATCACCATCTTCATAATATGTACGATTACAACATCAGGTATACCTAATTTCACTTCCATATATGTATGTATATGTATATATATGTATGTGCTGAGTTTTTTTGTAACTTTTGTATGATAATGTCTGATGAAATTCAGATATCAGATGATTATTTTGGTTTAGTTGAGCTTATTATTAGTTTATTGTGGTTATGATTTTTGTTTTTGATCTGTTTATCAAGTGGTTTATTTGATGAACATTAATAATTAATAAATCGTTTGATGATCGGATAATATTGTAGAGAGAGAGAGAGAGAGGAACATATCGGTTAGAGAGATGGAATTAGAGAGACAGGGTAACCGGAAAAGGAAAGATAGGCCAGAGAGAGAGAGAGAGAGAGAGAGAGAGAGAGAGAGAGAGAGGAGAAGACACTGCGGCGGTAACAATTTGATCATGTACGTTCTATACCTTCAATCCACACGTTAGCATTTCTACGATATATATCTTCGAGTTTGCAAGTGTGTAATGTCCCGAAGCGCAAGATTTCCACTTACCATCACAAAACCACGAATTGATGCCGATCGCTCTCGGCGCAACGCGCCGGATAATGCCACTAGTTAGTATAAAACGCTAAAAAATTCACATATCGCCGTTATCGAGTCACACAAATCATGAGTCACTTACAATTCTAGATTCTTATGCTACAACGGGTGACTTTAAAAAAATAACCTTTAAGATTTTAACTTATCACCGAACTTAAATAATCACTATCCCTAACCCACCCGGCCCTCCCTTATCGAGCTTCTTTCAGTAGTCAATGCCAGTTTACTTTTGGATCACTCAAAAGTATCGGTTCATAATTATAATTGACCGTTTTAAGCTTATTACGCCATCCGTAGTGGGTTTGATCAGGGCTCCAAGGGGTTTGATGGCCACCTATAGCGCCGAGAACACTGCCCTCCGGGTGCTACGGGGGCGCTATAGAGGTCCACCGGGATAGCCATCGCGAGCGTGAAGGGTGGTTGGTTCGAGGATATGAACGCGATTGACCATTGTTAAACAATAATTTTGAATAAAAAAATAGTATACCAATTATTTATATCTCACCCAACTTCAAACCATTTATACCAAAATACCCAAACCAACAGTTAAATGTTGCGTTCCAAAGATCTACATAATGCGTTGAAGGCGGATTTGATCGAGCAAGCATGGCGATTCGTGCAACTCAAGAACAACAACAAGAAGAAGACGAAGATCATGAAGAAGTAGGGGACGACGATGATGAAGACGAGTAGTATTTTTAATTTTTTTAGTATTTGTAATATTTCGCTTTTTAAGTATTTGTAATGTCTTTTTTAAATTAATGAAATATTATTTCTTTTTTAAATAAAAAACAATAATTAAGCAATGATTATTCAATAATTTATAAAGCACCATCAAGTCTCCCATCTACTACACACCTACTTTAATAAAACCCACATAAACCCACTTATCTCACTTTATTAATATTTTAATGGGGTAACTTTGTAAAATAGTAACCAACTTTCAAAAGTGTTCCAATTAGGTCACTCAACATTTTTTTTTGTCTCAATTAGGTCACTCAACATTCACTTAGTATGTAAATTAGAGGTTTTTTCATCTATTTTGTAGGTAACTATGGTAATGTAGCTTTTTGTTTATTTTTTCCTATCTATTAATGCCGACGTTAAGTGATGATGTGGATTTATCATATTTTTTTTAATTTTTTAATATAATTAACATGTTATTTTCTTTTTTTAATACATTTACATATATTTAAAATTTTGACCCCAACATCTTCTCCTCCATGTCATTCTTGACAAATACAAAATTTTACAAGACTCGATTTGAATGTTTAGTCATTTAATTGGGCCAAAAAAAGGATGAGTGACCTAATTGAAACACTTTTGAAACTTGGTTACTATTCTATAAAATATTCCCTATTTTAATTCATAAAACCTCCATCGAGCCCCGTAAACAAAACACAAACCCACCCCCCCCCCCTCTCCCTAACACACACAATACACATACTCTTAGAGAGGTCTTAAGTAGTCGTCTAATAATAAATGTTATCCAACTTTTTGGGACATGGGATTGCTACTTCTAGGACAATAAGGAAAGGGACACTGATCTAACCTTAACATGTTACATGAATGCATAGACTTTAACATTTTATTCTCATAGACATAAAACCTAAACAAATTACAAATGTATCACGCAGAAATATAATTCAACAAATTTTGAGTCTAACAAGCAACAAAATAAAAGGAGCTTAAGTAAAAACCAAAAAACGCCGAATCTTAGCACGATAATAAACAATTTCAACGACAGATCTCATCTTCTGATGATAAATATCGTATTTGAAAGTGAAGATGTTGAGAGTGAGCTAAGTTTTATATGAGATTATATATAGGGCCGGCTCAACTACGGGGGCCTAAAGCAAATATTAAAATGAGGCCCTTTTGCAATACTAAAAAAAACATAAAACGTGAAGATGAAATAAATGTAGAATTAGATCTATTTGCATGATAAATACAATAAATAAGACTTAGGGGGGACGGGGCGCTACCAGATTTGGGCACGGGTACCATACTACCAGCACGGTAACACCGCCGCCACCCGTGCTGGTAGGGTTCCTGTGGATCAATTTCTGGTTCTTGTTCCCGTTCTGGTACAAAGAAACGGTCATTTAATTCGACCAATAAAACCTTGCCACCTTTTTTTCACCTTTGACCATTTTTATTTTTTTGACCGTTTACATTGACTGTTTTACCAAGAATATATATATTAACCCTTATTAACCCTCACATAATAAAAACAACAATTTTTAATATAGGTGGTGGTAGTATGTTTTCGAATACGTATCGTCGTCGAAGACGACGATCAACCCACCCCGCAACACATCAACCACCCACACACACTCACAATACAACCGACAATACACCAACCAACTACACACCCCACATTTGAATTTTACGAGCCACAAGATCCTGACGATTTGACCTCCGAAGAAATGGTTTACGCGTATGATTACGTAATGGCTCTAGTACAACTTGGAACAATACGAATTGGAGAATATGTACGAGTGCCAGAGCGTGTCAATCCCCCTTTAGTGCGAAACCCAGCGGCCCCGATACAAAACCCCCCGATACAAAATCCCCCGATGTAGATGATCCTGGGGCCGAATACGTAAATAATTCGGATGAAGAAATGTATTGCCCAACACCCGAAAGTGAGGGATATCAATATTACTACGAGAGGTCGGACGGGCGTGATAGTGATTGTGACAACCTGCACCCTTCACTTTTCATAAATGCGCATAATTGGTCCCTCAACTATTTCAAAATTTTTATTTTTAATCCTCCTATTTTAATATGACCAAAAGTCACAATTTAATAAAACTTATAATTTTTATAAGTAAAAGTATTGCACGTTTTATACTCACATCTACACCCGAGCACGTATGTTTCAGACCTTGATACTCAAAACCCTTAATTTTCGGTCCTAAAACAACTTAGAAACCGAAGGAAACAGGTCCAGAACTTAAAATTGATTAAATTAGAAAATTTGAAATTTATTTTAGTTCTCGCGATCTGCGAAGACAGTCAAATAGTCAAAGTCCTGGTCAAAGTCCTAGTCAAAGTTTTAGTCAAAAAGTCAAAGTCCTAGTCAAAGTCCTGGTCAAAGTCCTAGTCAAAGTCTTAGTCCAACCGTCAAAGTCCTAGTCAAATAGTCAATTCATCATAAAACCTTACTTTATGGCGTTGACCAATTTTAATGCCTAATTGAATCCAAAACTAGTATAAAAACCCACCTATGAGCCATTACACTTGACACCTCTAAATCAATTGTTTCAATCCGATTAAACTTTCCCTCATACCTTTCTTCTATAGTCTATTACTTCTACAATTGAAGCTTTGATTATAAGCTCTTGTAATTGGCGAATTGGAAGCTTGATATTCTTTCTTTTTCGGATTTTTTATTTCTTGTTGAGTCTTTGGAATTCACCTCACATACATTCACAACGGTTAGAGGATAATTCAGCTTAGCAAAGGTGAGTTTACATAGCCCCTTTTTCTGTTTTACATTTTGGGGTGAAACATGTTTAAACATTTTATACACTATCATTTACTCATTCTTACATTGTTGAAACTTGTGATTCAATTACACTATCATTTACTCATTCTATCATTTGACTGTAACGAAAAGACACAGTACAATCATTAACATTGATCAAGCCGCCTGTTTATATTATAGCGCTATAGGTCTGACAAACCCACCCCCCGCATAAATTCATGGATGATCGATAACAGTTACACTTTTACTAACTTGCGAGTTAGGTCTCAGTCGACACAAGGTTTGATTGTACAAAAGACGCATTGTTACATGTCGGACTCATATTCTATCATTACTCATTATTATACTTCAACTATGATTGCTATACAACATATTGTTTTCAACTATATGCAAAACCTATGTATTCTCACCAACTATTTATAGTTGACCCCCCATCTTTCCAACTCAACATGTTTCAGGTTTTTACTTGCTATTGGAAGTTGTACAAGTCTTGGAATCACATAGGAGCTTTGGACCTAGTTTATGTAAATCATGTTTATGTATTTATTAAATTGTATGTCAAATTGTAAATTGTTTAGTAATATACAACTTCCATTTAGTACCATGAGCTATTGAACAATCATCACTACGTGACACCTCAATGTTTCCGCCATCGGTTGGGGTGTTACAGATTGGTATCAGAGCCATGGTTATAGGGAATTAGGTTATTAGAAAATAATCTAGTCTATAACCTTAGGATTTTAACCAGTATTTGCTTCTCTTATTTGCAACTCTACTTGTTTCTATTCTCTATCTCCACCCTACTTCTTATCCCTACCCCTACAAGATGATTGCTCTCCATCACTGGATCTACCCTTAGACTAATAAAACAAAATTCTTAAGTCCTAACCTGAACTGCCTTGAAGATCCCGTTGAAGTTCTAGATTTTGATAACGAACAGGTGCAATCTGGAAGGGTGAACGCCTGTATTCTGAGTTTTCTGTCTAGGACTGGCATTGGGCATAAATCCCAATCAGACGAGGGACCCGGATGCCTACCTGGGAATTCTTGGGATGAGTGTTCACTTATAGGCTAAAGCATGTCTTCACTATGTTATTAGAATTTAGAAACTTTGATAAGTCAACGTTTTCGTTTATTCGTTTTAATTAATGAATAAATGATTACACTCACTTTCCTTAAAAGTAAGCTCTAAAATCTCAAAATTTTACAACTGAATCATATATGGATTTCACAATTACACTTCATCTTATCATCTTAGCCAATTGTTTGATTATTTTTCAACACTCTACCCAAATCATATTATTGTTTTTATCAGCACGTTACATATTTTTTAAAACTGTAACCTCATAACCTAAGTATACCCCAGCACAAAACTAAAGATTTCTAAACCTTGTTGGATTTTTATTACCTAGAAACTTTACAAAATACATATTTTTGTCAAAAGATGCCTCGGACTTAAATTCAATTGTTTATTTATAGACATAACAAACGATTTTTCTATATAATGCTTTAATCTATTAAAAATCACTTAATTGAACCTTGATCTTCAAAACCTAATGTCATGTTTAAAATCTCCAACTAACGGGAATATTTTAATCAAAGCTCACTTAGTTTGTACTATTTAACGACTTTTGTTTTAGGTATAAAACCAATTTTAAACCTTTCCAACCTCATGAACAAAAATTTAATCTCCAACTCCCCATTGACACCTACTTATTTTCAACAAGTTCGAAACTTTTACAAGTTTTGGTATTTGTCGCAATCATGTTATCTCATACACTTGATTCTAACCTTTGATCCAAGCCCCACAATTTACATTGCTACATAATCCCCTTACTATAAAATAAGCTCTTTATCAACTATCTTCACATTCGCTATCTCTCACAACCTTGGTTCTGCTTCAAGATTTTTCCTCTCAATAATTAGACTCATATCCTTCACCTTCTCAAACATGAACTAGATACCCATGACAACCAAACTATCATACATGAGGATTCGTTTATCTACTTGAACATTTGATTATTCATGATACTTGAAAGCATGGAATATAAACTATTTGCTATAAACACACCTAGAGTCATTAACCTTGTCTAGGGCAACTCTATGCTATACTTGATACTTGATGCATTTACAAACTTGCTTACATGTATGTATTATCAATTTGCAATTTATGTGTGTAATAATTGGTACACTTAATCAAACAACTAATAGAGGATGAAGTACTTGCTCAACAGTTAGTAGAGTACCAAATAACCTACTCAACGATTGGTAGAGGTCATCATGCCTACTCAACACTCGGTAGAGGCCCTACAACCTGCTCAACGACTGGTAGAGGCTATCGCACCTGCTCAACAATCGGTAGAGGTTCTTACTCACTGACTGGTAGAGGTCTTTTCCTGCTCAACAATTGGACTTATTTTTGGATACATGGTATACGATTCAACCACAAGGTTAATTGTATTATTTTACATGTGTGTTTAGAGTCATAGAAGGACACAAAACCCTAATGTAAGGTAAGTTGGTGATTGCGGTCCGGAACGTAATCATGAATTTACAGGTACGTTAAGGTAGTGTGAAATTCTAATAAGGTTTTGGTAGTTCATTTGGTTTTCATATAGTCAATCAACTTATGCATTTCTTTTAGGATTCCTAAAACTTAAAGTTTAGCGTTTTACTAGATTCTCCTTGCTAATTCATGTTGTGCCATAACCCAAACCACAACTGCCCTAATTTCTACCTAAACACCCTCAACCCTGTGTTTTTAATAATTTCGGGACGAAATTTCCTAAAGTAGGGGAGACTGTGACAACCTGCACTCTTCACTTTTCATAAATGCGCATAATTGGTCCCTCAACTATTTCAAAGTTTTTATTTTTAATCCTCCTATTTTAATATGACCAAAAGTCACAATTTAATAAAACTTATAATTTTTATAAGTAAAAGTATTGCACGTTTTATACTCACATCTACACCCGAGCACGTATGTTTCAGACCTTGATACTCAAAACCCTTAATTTTCGGTCCTAAAACAACTTAGAAACCGAAGGAAACAGGTCCAGAACTTAAAATTGATTAAATTAGAAAATTTGAAATTTTTTTTTAGTTCTCGCGGTCTGCGAAGACAGTCAAATAGTCAAAGTCCTGGTCAAAGTCCTAGTCAAAGTCTTAGTCAAACAGTCAAAGTCCTAGTCAAAGTCCTGGTCAAAGTCCTAGTCAAAGTCTTAGTCCAACCGTCAAAGTCCTAGTCAAATAGTCAATTCATCATAAAACCTTACTTTATGGCGTTGACCAATTTTAATGCCTAATTGAATCCAAAACTAGTATAAAAACCCACCTATGAGCCATTACACTTGGCACCTCTAAATCAATTGTTTCAATCCGATTAAACTTTCCCTCATACCTTTCTTCTATAGTCTATTACTTCTACAATTGAAGCTTTGATTATAAGCTCTTGTAATTGGCGAATTGGAAGCTTGATATTCTTTCTTTTTCGGAATTTTTATTTCTTGTTGAGTCTTTGGAATTCACCTCACATACATTCACAACGGTTAGAGGATAATTCAGCTTAGCGAAGGTGAGTTTACATAGCCCCTTTTTCTGTTTTACATTTTGGGGTGAAACATGTTTAAACATTTTATACACTATCATTTACTCATTCTTACATTGTTGAAACTTGTGATTCAATTACACTATCATTTACTCATTCTATCATTTGACTGTAACAAAAAGACACAGTACAATCATTAACATTGATCAAGCCGCCTGTTTATATTATAGCACTATAGGTCTGACAAACCCATCCCCCGCATAAATTCAGGGATGATCGATAACATTTACACTTTTACTAACTTGCGAGTTAGGTCTCAGTCGACACAAGGATTGATTGTACAAAAGACGCATTGTTACATGTCGGACTCATATTCTATCATTACTCATTATTATACTTCAACTATGATTGCTATACAACATATTGTTTTCAACTATATGCAAAACCTATGTATTCTCACCAACTATTTATAGTTGACCCCCCATCTTTCCAACTCAACATGTTTCAGGTTTTTACTTGCTATTGGAAGTTGTACAAGTCTTGTAATCACATAGGAGCTTTGGACCTAGTTTATGTAAATCATGTTTATGTATTTGTTAAATTATATGTCAAATTGTAAATTGTTTAGTAATATACAACTTCCATTTAGTACCATGAGCTATTGAACAATCATCACTACGTGACACCTCGATGTTTCCGCCATCGGTTGGGGTGTTACAGTGATCGTGACGTTTCTTCGCCCGAGTCAATTGCGTATTCGTTCTTTTTTTAGCTATGTTTAATTTGTATTTTAATTAGGTTTTATGTTTACTTAATGTTTTATTTAGGTTATTTATGTTTGTATTTTATTTTTTTTTAACAGTTAACTTTCATTAATAAGTAAACAACATTAAACAATAAACATTAAACAACATTAAACATTAATTATTAAACAAATGGCGCAACATTCGCCATGGCGCAACATGGTTGAAGTTAGTCCCGAGTGCATGGTAATACTCGTCGCGCGTGAGTTGGATTGCAATGTCTTCTTGAATAGTAGGGTGCCTCTCCATCGTGGCTTCATAGAGGGTGTTCCATCAGATACACCTGGACCAAATAGCAACCCACTTACTAGCGAGCGAATCCTTTGGGCGGTCATTTGTGCCGGTTATTTCATTGAATATCTGTAAGTCCAGAATCCTTCCTACCGGGTATCAAACAAACCACTCAATGGATGCGGAATATCGATTGAACGGTGAAGAACAAGAAAGAGACTTAGAACTGAATGATTATATTATCAAGTGCACACGTCTTCCAAAGAGACGTCTGGTACACACTAGCCGATTACAAGATGAACCAAGAATAACAAAAATGACTAGCAAAACCCAAAATAACTAAGAAACCCCCTACTTATACTTGTATAGGGCGGTCATAATACATGGGCCACTTAGGCCGAAACCCACACAATACATTAACATTATCCAAGACAACGCAAACCTTCCAAAATCTGGCCCAACAATATCCCCCTAGGTTTGTGTTGACTTGTGACGGCTTTAATCCTTTTTGCTTCGTTTGCTGCGCTTCTTCGAGCTTTTCTTCCTTGCTTCCATAGCTCTCTTCCATTCATCAGGCGACTTACCAACATACGGACCAAACAATTCCGTCTCCACCCTTCCTCTCTTATCAGATGCCGATCCCAATCTATCAACTTGTGCTACAACACTAGTAAATGATTTAGCACAGACCTCATAAGTGGGATCACATTGAATTTGATGTCTAGCTAGAACTTTAACATCTTCCGAATGCAAGCTCATCAGATCTCTGGCATCAGATATCCTGAATTCGTCCGTATCACAAACAATCACTGCAGATGAAGAAGTAGGATCATATACCTAGAATCTCATGTCCTTTAAACAACCTCTATCTATTGGCTTGGTCAAGGGGATAGTCTTCAATTTCTCAGTTGGTGGCCATTGAACAGTCTTAAAAGGCTTTCCATCAGCACCTCGCACACCTTTATATTCCACCAATATTGAACTAGCAGTCTTCATATCCCGGAAATTTACTTTCGCCTGCTCCTGAATCCTCTTATGAAACATGAGACCAATCTTATTTCTTGGATTCCTTGTCTGGTTTATGAAAGGAGCTCTGGCAAGTTCAGTCAGATCAATTTTCGTCTAGGAATTGAATGCCGAAGTGGAAGCATAATACTCAATGGCTCCGTTCCCTCTATGAACCACGAACACTCCCTTATCATCATTATACCTCCAACACTCTATCCCAGTTCGATTACCATAAGTGTCATATCTATCGCTGGTAATCGTCACATATCGTTCTGGATGCTCCTCCATTGGATCAATAGACGGTTCAGCCAAATTTTTGAGAACATAGGCACTTCCAGGTCGACGATCTCTAACTCTGGGAACCTGATCTTCGAAATACTTCTTCATGTGTTCTTCATGTTCTTTCTCTGATCGTTCACGCTCAGCAGGAGTCAAGACTTTGTCAACGAAAGATGATGTCTCTGAAAACTCCTTTCCAAACTTGTTCTCGAGCTTCTGAGTCAAGTTGAGCAATCTGGTTGAAACATCACCTAAACCAGTCTCCAATTCAGTAATCTTCTTCTCTTTTTCAGTAACTGTCTCCATCAAACTCTGCACCTGAGCTGTTAGCCAAACATTTTCAGTCTCCAATTTTAGCACTCTAGCCTATAACCTGTGAACATCCACTTCTGCAAACACATCTTCATCACTTTCAATCTCCTCTCTTTCTTCTGTCGTCAGGAATTCCACATCTACACTCTTTCCCTGCTCTTTATCTACAAGAAAGGCCATTTGAGCTTTCTGAAATGCTTCTTCATCAAACAAGACTTTGCCAGAACCAGAAGCACCAGAGAATCCAGTTTCCTCACTAAGTCTCCCAGTGATAGGTGCCTTGCTCATGAATTGAGAGAAAGCTTTAGTTGCAATTATTGGTGAAGTAGAAGAACTAATAGTGCCAACAGGAATATCAGATGAAACATCAGCATCAGTCATAGTAGTGTCAGCAGCAGCAGCAGGAATAGTCTCTTCAACAGAAACATCAGTAGTAACATTCAGCTGTGGGTCCCTTTTACTTCGCTTTCTTGGTCGCAAGTCAGAACCTGTATCTTCAACAACTTCATCATCAACAACTGTCTCAGCTGCAACAACGGATGGAGGAATCCTTTGTTCAGCCTCTCGAACAGTATCTAATATGCTTGACAACACCTCTGCTTGAGGAATAATTGACGCAGAAGTGGTAATGTCAGTAGCTTGAGTCACAATTTCTTCTCCAACTATCTCTTTCTCTGCTTCAGTCACAGACTTTATCTCAGCATTCTCAAGAATAAAATCATCTATCTCGTCATCATTCAGATCATCAAACTCAAAGTTCTCAAACTGATCATCTTCATTTTCTGTAGTCAGTTTGTCATCTTTTAATTCTTCCTCATCCTCGCTTTCTGTATCATCTTCACTTTCCACCTCAGTCAAGTCAACGTTTTCAGGAGGAGAACGTTGTTCAGCAGGTGGTGGATCAACGATCTAAACATCATGCTCTTCGGCAACAAGAGCAGATGAAGGAATTTGCGCTTCCTCAACAATCTCAGCAAAATTCCCGAATTTCTCCAGAGGAAACTTTCCTTCAAACATTTGCCTAGCATCCTTACGATTCTGTTTTATCAGTCCAAAAGCCTGAGGAGCCATACACTTTTGATCATACGTCTCAATGGTTCTCTCCAGATTTGGATATTTCTGCTCCAGTATCATTTGAACAAATCGTGGAAACATATAGAAATACTTCTTATTCAGTGTCTTCACATTAATTATCATGTCCTCAAAAACACACCTCGAAAAATTAAAATCCCATCCTTCAATCAACGCCACTATTCCCGAAGTATACTTCAAATTCATCTGATCTAAACCACTCTTATTTCCTCCCAAACTTGCCAGAAACATATGAATCAGCATTCTCCAGTAGCTGGGAAACAGTTTCTTGATGTATGGAGAAACATCTAAATCACCCTCATAACCCATCCTTCTTAATGTTGGAACAACCTGCTCTCTTGTAAAACTAACAGGGTCTTCATCAGAATCACCAAAAAGTAGCACCTCACGAATATCCTGTTCTGAGATCGTCACCTCAGTTCCCCGAATCTTTGATCGAATAAGAGTATCTGTCTTTCGTGCCCTTGCATTCTTCCAGAATTCAGATATCCAGTCAGCAAGTTCATGTGTGGTGAAATACACCTTGTTAATATGATAGTTTTGTATATATTTTAGCGTTTGATTGGTAGATTTTAGGTGCACTTTATTTGATATTTAACCATCTCATAGATGCATTAATTTTATTATTTATCATGTAGTTTGTATTGACTTTGCATTTTTTAGGTTTTATATTTAATAGGTTAGCTAATATGTTAAATCATAAATGTATATAAATGAAATAAGTCATGTATGTTAAATGTATATTATTTTAATTTGTAAACTAAAATTGCTAGTGGAATAAATAATGCAGGGACAATGTGAATCGAAAAATGAAAAGAGAGGCTTCATGGACCAAATTAATTCACATTGGGTTCAATATATATCACTGACTGAATTCCAGCCCACTGTTTATTGGAACAAAGTTTTAGTTGGGCTTTGAGTCATGAGGTGGCCCAACACAAGTTGGAAGTCGGTGGAACAATTGACGAAATAAAAAGGAGAAAGAACATCGCACAACGGGGAAGACTGTTATTATTATTTTTGTGACGGCAGAAGACGAGGAGACGAGAGAGGACGCAAGGCAGCAGCCTTGGAGCTGCACGCACTTCAAGAAGAGAACCAACAAAAAAATGCAGCACGGTTAATCGTGTGATCATCTCCGGGTGTATGGTTTGCTTAGGTTAAACCCAAAACTTTGTTTGATTTAGTTTTTTGGATTGTTTTCTTATTGATGCTTTGAGAACACTTGTGGTTTATTTGATTTAAATGAGTCGTTTATGTTTTAAATATTTATCTATTGCCATTCGCATTCGGTTTTCTTGCATCGTGAGCAGTTTGGTAATTAGGAGGGTATTTGGCATTTATGATTTGGTAATTAGATTGTACGAGTTATTATTAAAAACTTGTGCTTAATTATCACTTTGATTAAACTATATACAAGACCATGTCTATGTGGTTTCCAACTAATTAAACAAGTTTGTGTGGAATCTTAAACCTGAAACCTAGAGATTGATCATCTTTCTCATATATTGTTTTAGTAAATCAGTCAAATCCAAAATCTAAATTTAATCTAGTTTAGTTATATTAGTTTAAGTAATCAAACAAAAAGTGCAATACTAACCACATGCTCCTCGTGGATTCGATACCTGACTTACCCTAACTACCTTGGTTATTTAGGTTTTTGCATGACCTTAACGACATGTCATCAAAATGGCGCCGTTGCCGGGGATCGAACCCGGGTCACCCGCGTGACAGGCGGGAATACTCACCACTATCTTTGTGTTGTAGGTTTTGTTTCATTTATCTTTGTTTGCTTTCAAATCAAAAAAAAAAAAGAATAAATATTTTTTGTTTTTGTTTAATTTTTTTAATTACATTTGTTTGTTTTTACGCGGGTATTTTAGTTTGTGCAGGGAGTGAAGTCTTTGGATCATGGATGGATCTTATCAGTCGTGCACGTGTTGCGGGAAAATTCACATATATGAGGATTGCCCAGTGTTTTGGAAAGATCCAATGTTTTGGAAAGAAAAAAATGAAGTCGAGTTACACATATCAGGGATACTTTCAGTCAAATATCAACAACAACTATGAGCCGAATTGGGATTGCGGTGATTATGAACCTGAGAGGATGTCATTCTCAATCTATCATGAAGATTATAATCACCAAAATTCTAAATTGAATGAAATAAGGGATTTGATGAAGGAGATGATGCATGAGAGTAAGTTGAGACATGAGGCTATAGTCCAACAATTGAACAAAACAGATGAACAAATTGCAACATGGAAGGTTAAGAAAGAGAGTCCCACATGCATTCCTGTATTTGTTGGAGAAACACAAGTAGTACCGGTTGTAGTTGATGAAGAAGAAGAAGAAAAGGTGTAAGTCTTCCTAAACTTGAAATTGTAAGTTTAAACCCAACTGAAGACTTAGCAACTCTTGAAGGTCTGGTGGCTGAGGCAACCCAAGTTTCTCACGAATCGCCTTCTGTAGTGATTATTGCAACTAACACAGTTGGGGATCGGGGTTTTAGATCAAAGATTAAGAAGGTGGTATTGCAAGACATTGGGCAAACTAGTAAGAAATGTACCCGCGTTTACTTTATAGTTGTGTCGCGCATGAAAAAGCAAGTCTGGATATGGCATGTTAATTACCGAGCTTACATCGGGAATGCGGTGGGCAAATGTTCTATGAGACCACCATGAATGAACATTAGGTATGATTTTTGTATATTTTGTATATTTATTTGTTTTATTTTTTTTATTTTTGAGTGTGTTCGAGTCATTTTTATTTTTGTTGGAGTCATGGGATTACTTGTTATGATTTGAACTGTAAGAATAGATTGCCCCGCCCGTACTCAATCTCCATTCGGGCAGGGACGATCTGGAAACCACTAATGTTTGCAGGTATCCCGATTTGTTTGTTTTGTTTTTTTTCTTGTTTCTTTGTTTCAGGTTTGTTTATCGGCCGCGAATGAAATGCTATACGGCTGGATTGGAAGGAATTGAATGGACTCATACGCGTATTGCTTATCCAGGGGAGTCTGTTCCTTTTACTGTTTTATTTTATTTTTATTTCAACTTTATTTTATTCTCTAATTCACATTGAGGACAATGTGTCGTTCAAGTGTGGGGGGTGGGGAAACTTTGTTTTTATTTAACTTCGTTTTTATTTATTCTTGAGTCTAAAAAAAAATTTAAAAAAAATGAAAAATTGAAAATGTCTTGAAAATTGTTCTTAAAAAGCATTCTAATCAGACATAAAGCAGCTTTTTCAGTACATACCAGTTGTTTCTTGATTGTTTTGGCAGTAGATCTTTAGTCATGGTCTAATTTGTGGAAAAGTAATATGAACCGTTTTCAGGAGGTGTTTTAATAAAAAAGTTTAGAATTGCCTGACTAGGTTTAACAAGCTATTGGTAATAAATACATGCACACATCGGCAACCCATTTACCCACTTTTGTGAGATCTTGAGCCTACTAGTTGATGTATTGATTTATATACATTTTTGTTTGTTGAGAGTAGGCCAAATGTTTCTCTGTTGCAGAACTTGTGTGATTTGATACATGCTGAGGTTGTAGACTAGATATGCACGTACATGACAAAGGCTATTTAGAATTCCCTTTTTGTTTTACACCTTTTATTTGTTATGTGTTAACCGGTTTACTCAAGAATATTACCATTAGTAGCCAACTTTGAGCCTGATGCCCTTTCGTTTGTTAAACCACATAATCACCCAAATAAACCAGTACCTTTACCAAGTGTTGATGACATCCAAAGTGTTAAGTGACTGTATTTATGTTAGAAAAAAAATATTTATGTGAGAAAAAAAATGAAAAAGAAAAAAAAAGAAAAAAGGAAAAAAAAGAAAAAAAAATATATATACAAAAATAGAAGTATGTGTTATGGGTCAAATATGCCCAAAGTTGTGTGTTATTGTGATTTGTGAATAAGGATTGTCAATCATGTTGGTCTCACCATTTTGTTTTAGCCACTTTTAGCCAAACTTTCCTACCTTTACCCTAAGCCCAAAACCCGTAAGTCCTTTAGATATGTGCATTGTCTACAGTTGATGTGTGATTGTTATACAAGCCTATGATAACAGAGTTACATTTTGGTTTTGAGTGAATAATACTAGCACATTACATGCTAGTCCAGATATTAAACCGAGTGGAGTGAAAAATTGTGAGGGGTGTGTTGCATGAAAACAAAAACCGGAAGCATGTTAGTTTGGTTGGGTTAATTCTGTTTTTAAATGAAAATCACATTGACTTGCTGAATTAACACATCTAATGCTGCTCTGTAAATAGGGTATGACTTTGGACCTTAGCTAAGGTATGATGAGCGACTGGGGTGCTAGTCTGTGATAATGGAGTATGTATATAATTTTTTCGAGACGAAAAAAGATAAGTGTGGGGGTGTGATGTGTGGTGAAATACACCTTGTTAATATGATAGTTTTGTATATATTTTAGCGTTTGATTGGTACATTTTAGGTGCACTTTATTTGATATTTAACCATGTCATAGATGCATTAATTTTATTATTTATCATGTAGTTTGTATTGATTTTGCATTTTTTAGGTTTTATATTTAATAAGTTAGCTAATATGTTAAATCATAAATGTATATAAATGAAATAAGTCATGTATGTTAAATGTATATTATTTTAATTTGTAAACTAAAATTGCTAGTGGAATAAATAATGCAGGGACAATGTGAATCGAAAAATGAAAAGAGAGGCTTCATGGACCAAATTAATTCACATTGGGTTCAATATATATCACTGATTGAATTCCAGCCCACTGTTTATGGGAACAAAGGTTTAGTTGGGCTTTGAGTCATGAGGTGGCCCAACACAAGTTGGAAGTCGGTGGAACAATTGACGAAATAAAAAGGAGAAAGAACATCGCACAACGGGGAAGACTGTTATTATTATTTTTGTGACGGCAGAAGACGAGGAGGCGAGAGAGGACGCAAGGCAGCAGCCTTGGAGCTGCACGCACTTCAAGAAGAGAACCAACAAAAAAATGTAGCACGGTTAATCGTGTGATCATCTCCGGGTGTATGGTTTGCTTAGGTTAAGCCCAAAACTTTGTTTGATTTAGTTTTTTGGATTGTTTTCTTATTGACGCTTTGAGAACACTTGTGGTTTATTTGATTTAAATGAGTCGTTTATGTTTTAAATATTTATCTATTGCCATTCGCATTCGGTTTTCTTGCATCGTGAGCAGTTTGGTAATTAGGAGGGTATTTGGCATTTATGATTTGGTAATTAGATTGTACGAGTTATTATTAAAAACTTGTGTTTAATTATCACTTTGATTAAACTATATACAAGACCATGTCTATGTGGTTTCCAACTAATTAAACAAGTTTGTGTGGAATCTTAAACCTGAAACCTGGAGATTGATCATCTTTCTCATATATTGTTTTAGTAAATCAGTCAAATCCAAAATCTAAATTTAATCTAGTTTAGTTATATTAGTTTAAGTAATCAAACAAAAAGTGCAATATTATCCACATGCTCCTCGTGGATTCGATACCTGACTTACCCTAACTACCTAGGTTATTTAGGTTTTTGCATGACCTTAACGACAGGTCATCACAAGTATCACAGGATTTTCTCTTAATGCGTGAGCAATTCTGCAAGTATTGAGCCCCACGATCAGCGACTTGAACTCCTTCATATGATCTTCAGGTGGGTCAGATAAGGGACAAACTATGTTGTGATCCTTCTCAAACTTAGGTACATGAGCAGCCATTTCTGCACAAAAACAAATTCTATCAGTTAACAATATTAGTCACAAAAATTTTAAAATATTCAAACATTTCAATGACCCCCCTTTGTTAATCATCTTGATCATATTCGGGCCCATATCAGATAGTTTAATGGGCCTCAAGTTACAAAACAATGCAAGAGTTGTTGTGTCCGAGGTCCTTTTTGGGTGTCCGAGTGGAATTTGAGGTGTGTCCGGGTCCAGGATGTGTGTCCGAGGGCATAACAGTCAAAAGACTTGAGTGTCCGAGTAGGTTGAGGGTGTCCGAGGGCATAAAGGTCAAAAGCCTTGAGTGTCCGAGTAGGTTTAGGTGTGTCCGAGTTCATGGAGTGTGTCTGAGGTGACGTGGCAGCTGCTGTGTCCGAGGTGACGTGGCAGCTGCTGTGTCCGAGTAACTTAGGAGTGTCCAAGGGCATTCTGGTCAAACACCATGAGTGTCCGAGGACAAAATGGTAATTACTCCTTTGATTGAGTTCGAACTCCAGGTGCGTGAGATTCACGCGCCGCTTAAGTTTGAATTTTCCGGCGCGTGAGAACCACCCTCCGCCGTCTGACACACCAAACCGCCGCTATTACACTCTCCACTGATCATCCTTAGCTATTCAGCCCTCTCATGTACTTGCAAAAAGCTCAAAGAACACCATTTCCATAACAAATGATCAAAGCATCACGAAGTTACCTTTTGATTCTTTAAACACACTTGATAATCTTGATGAAGACAAACAATGAGTGTGTGTGTGTGTGTGTGTGTAAAGTTGAGAGAAAAGAGAGAGGATATTATGAGTTGTGATGATGAACTTTAACCGTCGCCCCCCACTTTTGTTCACCCGAGATTTGGGTGGCCCACCAAACGTGTGGTGGGCCCCTTTCACATCCCAATGCCCATTTCAAAATAATTTTTGATGTATTTTGTAACCGGGTCCAAATCAGATCGTAAAATGGCCTAACTTAAACTCAACAAAAAAAAATCTAAATAAAATACTTAAAAATAACTTTATCAACGAGATCAAATCACTGTGTTTCGGGCCGAGCTACACTTATCAACTCTAATCTACTCCAGTTGGTCGTAGCAATTGCCAGTATATTTGTCCACTTAAACTTATCTCCTTAGGCCTTCTCGTATAATGATCTGTGACGTTATTTATCATGTTTTAGTATATTAGTACGAACACTCAAGCAAATCACAAATCAATTCCTAGAATATCAAGTGGTACACTCTATCATGCAAGCAGTTTCCCTACAACATATTTTTCACAGTATCTGTTCTAGAATTCTGAAACCTTGACTGGGACTGGATTGAGAAAAGAAAAGAATAGATCAATAAGAGATTTAAATTAAAGTACAAGTCAGATGATTTCTCAAATGACAAGGCCTTTGGGTTTTGGACTCTAGAGGGTCTCTTTTATGACATCCTGACTGTGTCCAGGTCAGCATATATCTGGATGCAGCAGAGGAGCAGTCAGGACATCTTTGGACACTGAGGTCTCTTTTTAGGTGAAGGATGATCTATAGCACGACAACGTAAAACTAGGTCAGCATATATCTGGATGCAGCAGAAGCTTTCGTTGCCTAGCATCTCCAGGTCCTTGCTTACACAAAACAGAGGAGATACACGAGTTTTTCAGAGAAGGTTTCAGACCTAGACCACAGTGTTATGCTTCAGGACATCACGCAAGCATTCAAATAAAGATTGTACCTGATTCCAAGTGATGTTCCTTACTGAGGTCGTGTCTTTATCTTTAAGTGCTTCACAAGATCATTAGCCTTCAGGACCAAGCCTACCAACATATCACACTAGAGCCAGACTGTTTCGATACACGTCTTATGTGTGTCAGCCTTAATCCAACTTGTGAAAGTTCATTTCATCTCTCGTTTTGAGACCAAAACAGTTTTGATCTTTTCTTAGGACACATCCCCCTAAATTTGTGCTTAAAATTGGAAATTTAAAGAACAAATTTATAAACTTAAGACTAAGAAAAAGCATATATATATATATATATATATATTAACTTAGAACTTAGCGACCAGTTCAGTCCTCGAAATGTACCATTTTGAGCAGTTCAGAAAGAGCTTCAAAACGAGCTCGATTAACAGGTTTTGTAAAAAGATCTGCGACATTGTCGTCAGTATGAATGTGCGTGGGCACAATTAAACCTTGGTTAAACGAGTCGCGGATGAAATGTTCTTTTATGGCAATGTGTTTTACCTTGAAAATTGAACTGGATTTTTCACGATTTGAATAGCAGCATCATTATCACAATAAATGGGAGTAAGAGAGAAATTCAAACCGTAATCCACCAGCTGGTGTTGTATCCAGATAACCTGAGAACAACATGCGGAGGCAGCCACATATTCAGCTTCCGCTGTTGAAACGGATACTGTTTGCTGTTTCTTACATTGCCACGCAATAAGCCGATCGCCTAAGAATTGACACCCCGCAGAAGTAGATTTCCTGTCAATGTCACAACCTCCAAAATTGCTGTCAGAAAAAGCATGTAAATCAAAAGGAGAATCCTTAGGATACCAAAGACCGAATCTGGGTTTCCCCTTAAGGTATCTAAAGATTCTCTTGACAGCATGTAAATGAGAAGTTTTAGGATTAGCCTGATAACGTGCGCATTGACACACTACGAACATGATGCCTGGTCTGCTAGCTGTCAGATACATTAGCGAACCAATCATTGAACGATAAAGTGTTTCTTCTACGGCCTCCCCTTCCAGATCCTGAGTGAGACCTGGTCTTTCAGACATTGGTGTGTCGGCTGGCTTTACATCATTGAAGCTGAATTTTGCAAGAATGTCGTCCACGTATTTTCCTTGATGAATCAGGATACCCTTGGAGTTTTGACGAACTTGCAGACCTAAGAAAAAGGTCATTTCACCAAGAGCACTCATCTCAAACTGCTTTTTCATCACCTCCTCAAACTCTTTACACAGAGCATCATTAGTAGAGCCAAAGATGATATCGCCCACATAAATTTGCACCAGAATACGATCTTCATTTACTGTCTTGACGAATAGAGTCTGATCAATGACACCACGAGTGTATCCATTCACAAGCAAGTGTTCAGTCAAGGTAGCATACCAAGCACGAGGTGCTTGATGTAACCCATATAACGCTTTGTCAAGTTTGTACACATGCTCTGGGTACTTTGGATTTGTGAAACCCGGTGGTTGACCAACATAAATTTCTTCCTTCACTGTTCCATATAGAAATGCAGTTTTAACGTCCATCTGATAGACAGTAAACCCTTTAAATGAAGCGTATGCAAGGAAAATTCAGATTGCTTCCAATCTTGCAACCGGTGCATATACCTCATCATAATCTAGGCCTTCAATCTGTTTGAACCCTTGCACTACCAACCTAGCTTTGTTTCTCACAATGACCCCGCTATCATCTCTTTTGTTTCGGTAGACCCATCTTGTGCCAAGTGGTCGTTTTCCTGGAGGTAATTCAACTAACTTCCAAACTTTCAATTTCTCAAACTGGTTCAGTTCATCTTGCATTGCATCAACCCAGCTTGGTTCTTTCATGGCCATAGCTGTGGACTTTGGCTCAATTTGAGAAATAAAACACGAATACAAACATCTGTTGATGTCACCAGTTTGGCTCCTTGTGAGAACACCTGCATCTACTGGACCAATGATGTTTTCCAGTGAATGATTTCATTGAATGCTAGTGGGAATGACGATGTCTGGAACTGAGGAGGCGCCAGGGAGAACTGTAATGCTGCCTACTGCAGGCGCTTCCGAAGAATCATGATTAGGTGCGACTGCATCATTATGCTCCACTATGCAATCAGTAGGAATGGGATCATGGAATGTAGGAATTGAAGTGTTATCAGATACATCTTCATCATTGACGTGTGGTACGAATGGTTCGGCAGAAACTGAGTGTGGCTGTGGTAATTTAGATGGGGGTGCAGCATCCCCCTCATCCGTTGCATTATCAGTCATGGAGGATGAGGATCCAGCAGTGAAAGTTGAGGAATCTGCAAAACCTGTATTTACACTACTAGAAACATCATCAAAAATATGAAAAGATCGGAAAAGAGTTTCATAGTCAAACAACCAATCTGGACCAACTCTAGCATCTGTTGCATTTTCTTCAAGCCAACGTACGTCAAATGACTCTACAATTTTCCTAGTTTGTTTGTTATAGACCCTATATGCAGTTTTGCCAGCATAACCGACAAAATAGCAGTCGTCAGCTTTCGCATCAAACTTTGGTATAGTGTCCAGATGTAGCAGAGTACACGGACAACCAAAAGCACGAAAATGCTTGACGGAGGGTTTAGTACCAAACATCACTTCGTAGGGTGTCTTCATCCGAGCTTTGTTGACTTGAACTCGGTTCTGCACATAACAGGCTGTGTTGACGGCCTCTGCCCAAAAGAAAGTCGGAAGTTGTTAGTCACACAACATTGTGCGGGCAGCTTCAATTAAGGTGCGATTTCTTCTTTCTGCGACTCCATTTTGCTGTGGTGTCCTTGCTGAGCTAAATTGACGTGCAATTCCTTTTTGAGCACAATAATAATTTAACTCAGCATTCTTGAATTCAGTTTCGTTGTCACACCTAATACCTTTTACCTTCAAGTTGGTCTGATTCTCCATCAATATAATAAACTGTTTGACTATTTCTACAGTTTCACTCTTGTTAGCCAAAAAGAAAACCCAGGTAAAACGTGAGTAATCATCAGTTATTACCAAACAGTACGCTTTACGAGAGATGCTGAGTACATTCACTGGGCCAAATAGGTCCATATGAAGTAGCTGTAGTAAGGAATCAATAGTATTTACCAACTTGGAATAATGTGGTTTTCGATGATGCTTTCCTCTCGCGCAAGCAACACATTTTTCAATTGTTATAAAATCACGTACTGGCAAATCCCTTACCAATCCCAGTTTAGCCACTCGGTTCAGATTCTTAGCATTTGCATGTCCAAGACGACAATGCCAAAGAATAGCAGTATTTTGAGAAACTTTAGAGAAAAGACATGTGACGTTGTCGGAAGGAGGTTTGTTCGTGTCAATGACATAAGCGTCACCTCGACGATCCGACTTCAGTAAAACCCATTCATCTGGAATGACTACCCCAGGTTTCAATATTAAACAACCTTTATCAGTGAAATGAGTTGAGTAGCCATTGTCACAGATTTGTGAAACACTAAGCAAACTATGCTTTAATTCAGGAACGTAATTTACCTTATTAAACTGAAGAGCACCATTTCTTACCGTTCCTCTTTGTGTTATCTGACCTTTCTCACCTCCTGCGAAGGAGACAAATCCACCATTAAAAAATTCAACATCTGTGAGTTGGGACAAGTCTCCTGTCATGTGCCTTGAACAACCACTATCTATGTACCAGAGACGAATGATAGTCCTCCATAGCCGTTCCTGCACATGAAGCAGGATTAGTTAGTCATAGGTACCCAGGCCATAGTCGTTTTGGGTACACCGTTGGTATCTGTATATTGGACTTTTATCCATTGCATGTCAACATTTGAAACATTAGCATAGTAATTAGACTTATCATTCACAGAACATGAAGAACCTACAAACGGGGAAGAGATTGGAATAGAGCATTTTGGCTTCCAGTAAGATTTGGAATTAGAAAGCCGTCTTTTATTTGAACTAGATGCTGCCATGCTGGGCAGAGTCTGAGAATTTGATCTTTTATTAGATTGTTTGATCAGTTTATTTCTATTCCAATCACCATCAGAAGGCTTCACCTTGGATTTGTCATACCACATTGCCTTAGGTTTTTCAACATTCATTGGCTTTGTATGATTATGATTCCCGTTTGGAGCCTTCTGATGTTTCCAGCTTGCAAGATTTTGTTGAACAGTTGTACAATTTCTGGCAATATGTCCTGGGATTCCACATGTGTAACAAGTTTGATGTTTGACATGTGGATCCCCCTGAGATGTTGCATACTTTCCAGGCTCGAAAAGCTTGGGGACATTTCTATACCTGTGTGAAGCAGTTTTGGAATACTGAGTCTTTTGTTTTGAAAAATTCTGTTTTTTATATTTTGGTAAAACCTGTTTTGGTGGGACATATTTCTCTGTCCTGTCCCTGCTCGATTGTTTAACCAAAAGATTTTTCGATTTATCACAAGCATGTGGCAAAATAACAGAATCTGAATGAACAAACAAAGAGTCAGATGAAAAGTCACAAGGGTTTATGCTCAAAACAAACGAGCCCACACAAATATTATTGTCTTTATCAGAAATTGAGAAATTGTTTTTCTGATTTTTATTATTAAATGCAAGTGAATCAGTGTCATTGACCTCATCCCCATCATCTACCCAATCCTCAACAGTCACATTTTCTGCACAAGAGGCAACCAAATTAGTAATATTCACATTGTCAGAAGCATTCAAACAATTTTCTGTGTAGAAGTTTTCATCCACAGAAGAAGCGGGAGATTCAGAAGACAGTAAGCGTGTGTGTTCTGAATCAAGTGAGTTTGAAGTGGACACAGAACCTTTTTCATTTTCTTTGGACATGTCTTCAGATGATTCTTTGGTTTCACATGACTGATAACTAGATGAGTCGGTCTTTCCTGAGTCAAGATCAGAATCAGACGCAAGTTCAGTCATTTTCGAATCATCTGAATGAGACTTAGAGTTGGTCAGATGATTTTCACTGTCTGCTCTTTGCTTTAGACAAAGTTCTCTAATTTGCTTCATGAAATCAAACTCATAGTTCACACTAGAGTTTTGCTGAGTGGTTGAAGCAGAAATTTGTTCATTTTCTTTTAAGTCTTCATGTTTAGACTCTCTAGACACACCTACTAACTCATCTGATTCAGATGAGGATGGAACCTCATCCTTGCTAACCTCAAAAACTCTGTCCACCTCTTTATTTTTCTCATAATTTAATGTTTCAGTCTGTTTTGAAACATTTTGAGACTTAACAAATGTTTTTGAGGGAGCCATCTGTTGCTTGAATTGTTTTTGTTTGGGTTTAGAGATTCTAATTGGGATCGATGCAGGTTTAGTAATTTCAACTTGATCCCGTGATGGTCGACTGGTTGGCTCTTCTATGGGTGGACCATATCCTTTCAAAGGAAGAGTCAGCAGTTCTTCATCCGACATAGGAATTGAAGAATAGTTTTCATTGAAAGGTGGAGGAATTTCCACAAATCCAATTCCCTTATTCCTCACGTCCTTTGGTCTGTATCTTAACTGGGTATTGATCATTTTTTCAACTTTAGGACTAGAACAATCAAATTTTTTAAAATGAAAATCTGCATTTTCAAATTTTGATTTTAAATCGATCAATTCCGTGGTCAAGGTGTCAGAAAGTCGTTTGAAGTATAAGTATCGACATTTATGATCACTCACCTCCTGATGCAAACGCTTGATATCAAGTTTTTGTTTTTCAACCATTTCTTTATAAGAGTTAAATTTCTTTTTAATGTCCCAAGAGGCCATTTTTTCATATTCAAGCTGTTTGTATGCGGAGAGAGTTTCTTCCCTAAATCCCTTAATTTTGAGTTTGCACCTTTCAGTGCAGCATGATTCAGCTAAAATTTCAGAATGTACCTCAGCCGCTGATGGAACATAGTCGTCATCCATCTGTGCCATGAGAGCCTTGTACACAGTATCTTCAACAATTTTAAGATCTGCCATCTGAGAAGACCAATCCCATCCACCTCCTAATTGAGCAACCATGGCTTTGCTAGAGTTGGAGGACTCAGATGCAGTGTGAGTAGTCGCTGATTGACTTCCTTGAGTAGCATTGGAAGACGCAGCTACAGGAGTAGAATTTTCTCCTTCTTTCTTTGGCTTGGTGCACTCACGAGCAAAATGTCCAAGTTCATCGCAGTTGTAACAGCGCATCTTCATCTTGTCCCAACCTAGTTTCTTTGTTGGGTTTTCCCACACGTTTCTACCAGTCTTCTTCACAAACTTGTTGGCCCTATGCACTACCATAGCTATCTGCCAAGTCAGATCCATCTCTTCAATATCGTCTTGATTAACGTCATTTAAGTCACATGCTCCAACATCTTTTGCTGTAAGTTGACCTGTCAGAAATGCGTTATAACAATTCATAAATCCAGCAAATAATCCTAGGTTACTTTCAAGCTCCTTGGGAATTTTAACTGCTGCCATAGATGTAGCTGAAGGTGAAGCAGATGACGAAGATCCAGCAGTAGTGGTTGCAGAAGAAGCGGGCATAGATGACCCTTTTGAAGCACTGGGTGCAAACATAGGTGGATACGAGGAGCCACTTGCTGGATAAGAGTACAATGATGGACGCTGAGTTTCTTGCTGAGACATTAAAGCATTGCTGGGAGTTGCAATGATTGCATTGTTGTAACTGGCAGTCTGAGTCATGTAACGTTGTCTGTCATCAAGGTCATAGGACTTGATTAAAGAGATGGTCTCAGAAAGAGTGAGTCTTGCTAGATCTTTAGTTCTCTTGATGAGGGTGACATTTGAGTCCCAACTCCTTGGAAGAGTATTGAGTAGCTTTTTGTTCATGACGGAGTTGTCTACCACCATATCATTTGACTTCATTTCACTCACTAAGGCCACGAAACGCTGTATCTGACTTTCAAGTGATTCTCCTGGAATGTGATTGAAGGCATTAAACTTCTGACTCAGCATCTCCCTCCTGCTTTCCTTCATTTCTTCGTTTCCCTCATACAGATTCTCAAGAGCTTTCCAAAGTTCTTTTGCAGTGGCATTGTCACCAACTCCAATTGATACTTCAGGTGAAAGACCTTGATGAAGGTAAGCAATTGCCCTTTCATCAACATCAGTCTTTTCATGATCTTCATTAGTGTACATACTCTTTGGTTTGATAGCGGTGACTCCAATTATTTCATTTACCACATAGGTAATCACACAGGGTCCATTCAGAATAGATCTTAGAGCCTTTGCATCTTTTATCTTCATGACTTGAATGAACCTGAACTTCCACTCAGAATAGGACATCCCAAGTTGGAGAACATGCATTTTCTGATGTGTTCCAATGACGGATTCCATGGCTTTGTCCACTTGGGCAGCCACAAGTAGTTGATCAGTATTTAGTCCATTCAAATTTGCCTGATTAACAATTTGGTCCATTTCTGAAAAGAAGCTTTAAATTTATTAGTTCTGTTTTAAATTATTTAAAGCAATCTTAGAAGGTCCAAGTTCCAGTCCAAAGTCTGTTAATGTCCAGTACAGTTTAACCAGAGCTGTATGTGACTCGTACACAGTTTAAAGAGGTGGTCGGACACAATGTAAGGTCGGACACAGTTTGAGGTCGGACACAGGGTGTGGTCGGACACAGGTTGAGGTCGGACACAGTTTGAGATCGGACACACGGTGAGGTCGGACACAGGTTGAGGTCGGACACAGGGTGAGGTCGGACACAGGGTGAGGTCGGACACAGGGTGAGGTCGGACACAGGTTGTGAGGTCGGACACAGCTTAGAGGTCGGACACAGCTTAGAGGTCGGACACAGGTTGGAGGTCGGACACAGGTTGTGAGGTCGGACACAGGCTTCCTGAGGTCGAACACAAGTTGAGAGGTCGGACACAGGCTTCCTGAGGTCGGACACAACTTGAGAGGTCGGACACAAGCCTCCTGAGGTCGGACACAACTTGAGAGGTCGGACACAAGCCTCCTGAGGTCGGACACAAGCTTCCTGTGTTGATATGGTAACCTGCACAGAATAAGCAACAAACTTTCCGAAAATTTTGAAATCCTTTTTTTTTAAAAAAAAAAAAAATTTAAGGAGATAATTATCATAAAAACACTTCCCATTTGAAAACCAATTATCTCCTTGTTTTAAGGAAACAGATTTGACTCATCATCAATATGAATCAAAACTGAAAATTTTTGAGATCTTCAACGAAAAACAGTCACAAACAAGACCGGACTGATCAAACTAATCAAAATTTAAGACAAAAAACACATGAACAAAAGCACTATTAGTAGAACAGATTAGTCATAATATATAACCATGAAATCAAAATCAATAAAAAACGTAAAATCAACCTCTCGTACGATGATATCTTCCTTTGATCTTCTTCCTTTTGACACCAAACCGAGCCTTCGAAAGACTTCTTAGGCTCTGATACCAATTGTAAGTCCAGAATCCTTCCTACCGGGTGTCAAACAAACCACTCAATGGATGCGGAATATCGATTGAACGGTGAAGAACAAGAAAGAGACTTAGAACTGAATGATTATATTATCAAGTGCACACGTCTTCCAAAGAGACGTCTGGTACACACTAGCCGATTACAAGATGAACCAAGAATAACAAAAATGACTAGCAAAACCCAAAATAACTAAGAAACCCCCTACTTATACTTGTATAGGGCGGTCATAATACATGGGCCACTTAGGCCGAAACCCACACAATACATTAACATTATCCAAGACAACGCAAACCTTCCAAAATCTGGCCCAACAATATCATCGACACCCGGTTCCAAAACGAATTTCTCTGGAAATCGACATTATGAACCCATGTGTTTCGCACTATCAAGTATGCCCTCGTTAACGCGATCTCCTCATTTACATTCCACTGGACGGCCATTTTAATGATTCGATGCAAGTATAACCGGTTTTGGTATGATTTTCGTATTGAAGGTATTGGGTTTTTATAGCCCAAAATCTTGAAGGTTCAAACGGTTTAGATTAGTAACGGTAAGAAAATTAATTACGGTCTGACATGACAATTAAAACCGCTTACGTTTTGAATTTAATTGAAAATATAATTAAATTAAAGAATTAGTGGTGTGTTGCCTCCAAAAAAGTGGTTCAGACGTTCAGTTTAGTAAATCAGTGAAGTAATGTGGCATTGCATGATTGGTTTAAATCAGTTAAGTGAAACAACTATTCTACATGCGCCCCTTCTCCCCTTATAGACCATAGAGATATTAAGTTAAAAGTTTCTCATCTTAATTACAAAGGAAAAAAAAAACCATACAAAGTTTATTTTAAAATTTGGGTTTAAGTTGGAAGCCTAAAACTCTATATTCGAAATACCCCTTAAGCCGACCCTTATTTATACAAACTCTAAAGAAATTAAAATTTTTGTGTTATGAACTCAAATGATTATTGCATTTTTCATTTTATAAATAAAATGAATAATATTTATTCCAATTATGTCATAAACCACTTACGTTGTGTTTCAGAGTTTCATTTAAGAAGAGAAGAGAAAGGGTTGGAAAGGAAGTGGGAGAAAAATGTGTTCCAGAGTTTTTTCTAGGGGAGAAAGGGAGGGAATGAGAGGGATTATTGTTAAAAATATATATTCCAGTTTTTATTACTTATTCAATTTATTATGTCACTTATTCTTTTGCATAAGTTGTTTTATGTTTCAGGATTGAATGTTTGGCCACCTTTGGTTGTGGGCTGTTCGTTGGTTATGTTCGGGTCCAGTTTAGTAGAGTCCAAGACATCAGGCTAGAAGCATTTGAAGAGTCCAAGATATTAGTCAGAAGCCCACTTGTTACGCGGCCCATTAAACAATCCATTTCAGTCTTTTGGGTTTGTCCACGTTGGCAATCCCCGGACCATGTTCCTATGCTAAGATGAGTGGTCAAGATCATCTGGTTGTGTGTTTCTTTATGTTGATCCTACGTCTATCAGTGCTTCGGGTGTGTTTTCTATCCGAAGCTGTGAGTTAGCTATATATAGCTTTCTCTTTCATCAGATCATAACTTTAGCACCTTTTTTGTATTCGTGATATTTTCATCTCCTTTATTTTTCTCTCTAGACGATTAGGGTTTCAGTGTGTCTGTTCATCATTCTTGATGATTTCCTGTTCTAATCTTGTGTCTAGTTTGTGAGAGAGTTTGTATTGTGTTGTTCATCGTATTGTGAACAACTTGTAAAGGATTTCTGTAATAGTTTGTTTCTAATAAAGTTTTCAGTCTTTGATACCATAAAAGTTTACATGGTATCAGAGCTCTTGGTTGAGCTCCGGTCTTGAGAATATTGGTTCCGCTGCTGCTGTAGATCTTGGATCTGACACTTGACGATACAGATCTAGGGTTTCATCTTGAAGACACTGTAGAGATCGTGTTCTTGGGAGGCTATTCTCTTCTTGCTCTCTGGTGTATAACCCTAAGTGAAGGTTATACACTACGAGTTTTAGGCGAACCCTAACTTGGGCCATATTGGTGAGATCTTTCTGATTTTCATTCTGCAATTATTTTTTTTAGAAGTTGTTTTAAGGAGTCGATTGTACAGGACTTGAGTTCCTGTTTAGCCTTAAGGTCGGTCTAGAGGTAGGTGGCTCCCACACTAGGACCTGCGTTGGCACCATTTGAGTGACGAACCAACGATCTGGATCACCAGTGTGGCTTCGCCTGTGTCTGATTGATTTTCTTTGTTTTCTTGTTTGACTTCTTTCATTACTTCTTGTTTGTGCTGTGATTATCTGATCTTGTGACTATTTGCGTGTGGTGTTTTCTTGTGTGTTGGTATCATGTCTGACACCAGTAGTCAGTCTGGTGATGGTAGATTAGGTGGTGTTACTCTTATCAGTAAACTTGATGCTAGTGATCCGCTTTATCTGCATGCTAGTGATTCATCTAATGTGACTATTGTTAATGTAAAACTAAAGGGAACTGAAAACTACACTGTTTGGTCAAATGCTATGATTCTAGCCTTGCAAGTAAAAAATAAATTAGGGTTTGTTAATGGTGACTGTATAAAACCTGAGGATGATCCTGTTCTTGCTAGGCAGTGGGATAGGTGTAACTCTGTAGTGTTAACTTGGATTTTAAACTCTATCTCTGAAGATCTCTATCTGGGACAAGTTTATTCTAAACTTGCCTCAGAAGTCTGGAGAGATCTAAAAGAGACTTACAATAAAATTGATGGGTCAGTTGTTTTCGATTTATATCAAAGGATAAATTCTTTTTGTCAAAATGGTATGTCAGTGTCTGAGTACTATCACAAATTGAATGTTATGTGGAAACAACTTGATGAAATTGTGCAACTGCCTTCTTGCATATGTGATGCCTCCAAGGACTTCAATAGTTATAATCATATGATTAAACTAATGCAGTTTCTCATGGGTCTAGATAGTGTCTATCAAAATGTTAGGACCACTTTATTAATTAAAACTGAACTTCCTTCTGTTAAAGAAGCCTTTGCTGTAATATCTAGAGAGGAATCTCATAGAAATTCCAGCATAGGTACAAAAACTCAAACTGTTAACTTCAATACTAAAACTGTTCAATCAAATGAAACTGTTTTAAATAATTTTAGTAACTCAAGTAATAACAAAAAGTTTGGGAAAGGGGGAAATCAGTCCTTGAAGTGCACTCATTGTAACAAGACAGGACACTTAGTGGATAAGTGTTTTGAACTTGTGGGGTATCCTCCATGGGCTAAGTTTAGAGGATCCTCAAGTAAGAAGGTAGCTGTTAACAATAACACTACTACTGATACTACTAATACTGCTGCTTGTCTTACAAATGATCAAGTGTCTAGGTTGTTAAGTTTGTTGCATGAGAAGTCCAGTGAACCTAGTACATCCTGCAATCTGTCTGGTAGGATTTTTTGTGCTTCTGCATTTGGTAAAAAGATCTACTGTTTTACTAGTTCTAATGGGAAATTGATTGGGATTGGTTGGATAGTGGATTCAGGGGCTAATGAACACATGGTTAATAGTGATAAGGGTCTGTTTGATTATGTGGATGTTTCTGATTTGAATATTAAAGTTAAACATCCTAATGGAACCTTTGCTAAAGTAACTAAAATTGGTAAATTGAAACTGTGTGATGAAGTAATACTTCAAGATGTGCTAGTTGTCCCTGAATACACTGTTAATCTCATGTCTGTCCATAAGCTTGCTAGAGACAACAAACTGTTTATTGGTTTTGATGAAAATAGGTGTTATTTACAGGACTTAATAACAAAGAAAGTCCTGGTGACTGGTGATCAGTCTGATGGTTTGTATATGTGTGGAAATTCTTGTTCTATGACTAAGGTGTGCTTTAGTTCTATTAATAACTTTAATTTGTGGCATGCTAGACTAGGACACCCTTCTGACCCTGTCCTTAGAGTCCTAAGTTCTAACCTTAACATTCCTGGTACAATACAGAGTGATCCTTGTGAGGTTTGCCATAAGGCTAAACAACACAGGGAACCATTCCCATTGAGTGAACATAGGACAACCCAATTAGGTCAACTTGTACATATGGATGTATGGGGACCATATAGAGTTTCTGATAAAGAAGGAAACAAATATTTTTTAACTATTGTAGATGATTACTCTAGGGCAGTTTGGGTTTGTCTTATGAAAAGTAAAACTGAGGTTTTTGAAAATGTTAAAGACTTTGTAAATATTGTTTTAAATCAGTTTCAAAAAAAATGTTAAGGTTATTAGGAGTGATAATGGGACTGAGTTTGTCAATAATCAAATGACAAACTTTTGTAGGTCTAAGGGGATTATTCACCAAACCACATGTGCATATACACCTCAACAAAATGGGGTTGTTGAGAGAAAACATAGGCACTTGTTGAATGTTGGAAGGGCCTTATTGTTTCATAGTAATGTTCCTATTAAGTTTTGGACTGATTGCATTCTAACTGCTTCATATTTAATAAATAGGACTCCCTCTTCAGTGCTTGGTGGAAAAACTCCCTATCAAATGATTCATGGTTTTCCTCCTTTCTTAGAACATTTAAGAGTGTTTGGTTGTCTGTGTTTCTGTACTGTGTTGAATGAGTCAAATAAATTGGAAAGTAGGGCTGAAAAATGTATTTTTTTGGGGTATTCTCATGAGAAAAAGGGCTATAAAACTTTTAGTTTAGATAGCAAAGTTGTTTTGTTCTCAAGAGATGTAAAGTTTTTTGAAACCTGTTTTCCATTTAAAGAAAAAACTGTTTTTGATAAATATAATAGTAATATAGATAAAACAGTAAATAATTTGAATTTTTTTGACCTTTTTGAAAACACAGATTCTACACACCTCTTGAATGTGGGTGATCCCAATGATGAAGAAAGGGGGATAGGTAATAGTGACTTGGGAACACATGATAGTCAGCAGCCACATCACCTTAATTCTGGTGAAGGCGAGGCTGATAGACAGCAGCCTTCAGCTGCTGATCAGCAGCCTACAGAATCAGGTGTTGTTGATGGCATGGTTGACCATGTGAATACTGAGGATGATACTAGAAATACTTCTGAGGGTGACACTATTCAAGATAGTGTTAGAAGGTCTACTAGAGATAGTAGAGTTCCTAGTAGGTATAGTGATTATGTGATAGAGGGTAAAGTCAAATATGGACTAGAAAAGGTTGTTAATTTCTCAAATTTGTCTTTTGAAAATAGATGTTTTTCCACCACACTAGATAAAACTAGGGAGCCTAGAAACTACTTTGAAGCAGTTAAGGATGACAATTGGGTTAGGGCCATGAATGAAGAGTTAGAGGCCTTGTATAGGAATGATACTTGGGAAATTGTTGATCTTCCCAAAGGTAAAAATAAAGTAGGGTGTAAGTGGATTTATAAAGTAAAGTATAAGTCCTCTGGTGAAGTAGATAGATATAAGGCTAGGTTAGTTGCCAAAGGGTTTAGTCAAAAGGAGGGAATAGATTATGAAGAAACATTCTCTCCTGTGGTTAAACTTGTTACTGTGAGGTGTGTGATCAGTTTAGCTGTTCATAAGGACTGGAAAATTTTTCAGTTAGATGTTAATAACGCATTTCTATATGGTAGTTTGCATGAGGAAGTGTATATGTCTCTTCCTGAAGGTGTAAGTGAGTCAAATGGTAAAGTGTGTAGGTTAAAAAAGTCGCTTTATGGTCTTAAACAAGCTCCACGTATGTGGAATGAAAAACTTGTTAGTGTGTTGACTGAATTTGGCTTTACACAAAGCAAATGCGACTATTCTATGTTTGTAAAAAACAAAAATGATGTGTTTGTGATATTACTTGTGTATGTAGATGATATCATTGTAACTGGTAACTCTATAGAAGAAATAGAGTTAGTTAAGGAATGTTTTAAAACAAAATTTTTAATAAAGGATCTAGGAGAACTCAAATATTTTTTGGGAATTGAGGTTTTAAAGAATGAAAATGGTTTGTGTTTAACTCAGCGAAAGTATTGTACAGAAATATTAGCTGAATATGGAATGCTGGGTTCAAAACCTGTAACAAATCCTATTGAACAAAATAGTGTGTTAACTGATATTGTTACAAACAAGCCTAAGTTACTTAATAATATAGTAGGATATTAGCAACTTATTGGCAAATTAATATATTTGTCGCACACTAGGCCTGATATTTCGTATGCCGTTCATTATTTAAGTCAATTTATGCACAAGCCTAGTGAAGGTCATTTGAAAATTGCTTTAAGATTGCTTAGATACTTAAAGTCTTCACCAGGAAAGGGAATTCTGTTTTCTAAACATGATTCCTTTGATCTGGTGGCTTATTCTGACTCGGATTGGGCTAAGTGTATTGATAGCAGGAAGTCTGTTACAGGTTTTTGTTTATTTCTTGGTAATTGTTTGATTTCGTGGAAAAGTAAAAAACAAACTACAGTTGCTAGGTCCTCGGCTGAAGCCGAATATAGGGCTATGTGTGTAGCTGTGTGTGAGGTTTTGTGGGTCAAAAATCTTATGTCTGAGCTTATGATTGATATCAAGGTACCTGTGTTATTAAACTGTGATAGTTCTGCTGCATTATCCATTGCAGCAAACCCGGTGTTTTTTGACAAAACGAAGCATTTCGAACTTGACTTGTTTTTCTTGAGAGATCACATTATCAAAGGTGTGATCAAGACAGTTAAGATCAGCTCTGAACATCAGTTAGCTGATTTGTTTACAAAAGGATTATTGTCTCATCAACATCAAAATTTGTGTGAAAAAATAAAAATGGTAAATGTGTTTAAGTAATAAAACTGTGGGGGGGTGTTAAAAATATATATTCCAGTTTTTATTACTTATTCAATTTATTATGTCACTTATTCTTTTGCATAAGTTGTTTTATGTTTCAGGATTGAATGTTTGGCCACCTTTGGTTGTGGGCTGTTCGTTGGTTATGTTCGGGTCCAGTTTAGTAGAGTCCAAGACATCAGGCTAGAAGCATTTGAAGAGTCCAAGATATTAGTCAGAAGCCCACTTGTTACGCGGCCCATTAAACAATCCATTTCAGTCTTTTGGGTTTGTCCACGTTGGCAATCCCCGGACCATGTTCCTATGCTAAGATGAGTGGTCAAGATCATCTGGTTGTGTGTTTCTTTATGTTGATCCTACGTCTATCAGTGCTTCGGGTGTGTTTTCTATCCGAAGCTGTGAGTTAGCTATATATAGCTTTTTCTTTCATCAGATCATAACTTTAGCACCTTTTTTGTATTCGTGATATTTTCATCTCCTTTATTTTTCTCTCTAGACGATTAGGGTTTCAGTGTGTCTGTTCATCATTCTTGATGATTTCCTGTTCTAATCTTGTGTCTAGTTTGTGAGAGAGTTTGTATTGTGTTGTTCATCGTATTGTGAACAACTTGTAAAGGATTTCTGTAATAGTTTGTTTCTAATAAAGTTTTCAGTCTTTGATACCATAAAAGTTTACAATTATATAGAGCTTTTTGAGGTGATTTTTAATCTTTCCAATTTGAAAGGAATTTGAGAGAAAGGAAGAGAAGGAAGATCATTTCTCTTCGCTCCTTAAGTCAATCTGTGGAACACAGTGTTAAGGAATGAAAATTTTAATTTAGACTTTACTTGAGTTACTAAGTTTTATATTAAACAAAGTAACAAACACCTTTGGTTTTACAATTTTACACATTAAACATTAAACATTTACGCCAATACGGGAAAAAAAAACTGATCATAAACGTTAAACATTTACGTACGTAATATTTTGTTTGTATGCATGTCGCAATCTAATGTCAACATTTACGTAATACCAACTACGCCTTGCTGGACCACACTCATTAATACATAGTCAAAGACTCAAAGTCAACATCAAACATGTGTCAAATTCATTGTTCTAATTTCTTTAATTTCCACGTCTCATTAATCATGCATTCATGCATGAAATAATGATCTCACTTTTTTACACCTACCAAGTACCAAATGAAGTTATTAATAATCACTGATTGAAAATAATAATAATAATAATAACAATATCGATTTCTTTTGTTAAATGTAATGAAAATTGACATGAATAAATATGAATAGTATGTGATTGCACAAAGTACCTAACTTATTTGATTTAAAAAACTACAGTCAATATTATACCATTTCAATAAAAAAATTAATTAAGATTATATTATAGTCAATAGTTTGATATGTTTAAATAATGCAATTAATCAAAATTCAAAATGGCAATATATTCCAAAGGATAAAATTATATCAGTATAATATGTGGTGATTGATTTCAAAAAGGGTCATTTCTTTGTAAGTTGCATTTTTATAAAATATTGATTTTATTTAGTCTAGAAGGCTTTTGTTTATTTCAATTTATTATTGGATGTTACCTGGAATTGAATATTTTAATAAATAGTATTATAACACTTGGCACTAAAATATGTACAAAGGCATGTTAAAACATGTTCTACAAAAAGACTTTGCCAACAAAGTCTTTTGTCCAATTGGATAAATCTTATTACATTTTTGTTTTTGAATATGGATCTACATCATGACCTATTTAATTAAAATTCAACTTAATAATATTTACAATTCGGGTTTTTATTATTACCTAACAAGCAAACGGAACGAATAATTTTAAGGTTGGACTTCTTTATGTATCGCTTAAATATTAATTAAAAATATATTACAATTTACTAATCACTTTTAGATATATGCAAACAGTAAGTTAATAAATAAATAAGGGCTTAAAAATGGCATATACAGGAAAATATCTATACTAATTAAGCAACGCACAAATAAGAAACCACAGGATCATAGGTGAACGGATTTAACCTTTGCTGATCCCAAACATGAGAAGTAGTTGCAATATCTTCCACTTATGCAGCAAAAAGGTTAAGCTTCAAGTTGATTTGTATTTGAAATAGTCACTTTTACTCATGACCCGTTACATTACTAAGAGTAAAAAGCATAGTTAGTGCTATGTTATTAATGTTAGATATGTATGACAATGTTACAGATAAAACATCTAATGAAAATATTTAGAGATGTTTGAACTATTTGTGTATTTTGTTAATTATCTTATGTTTATTTTACTTTTACGTAAGTTACGTTGATATTTTCTTTCAGTTAGTTATAACTTAAACGTTTATAGTATTTTTGTTAAACGATGTCTAACACGGGCTGTATATAACCTAAACTATATATAATTCATCTTTTTTAGTTAATCGGCCTTTTGCTTTAGTAATAAAAATCAGCCCGAAATCGAAACTAATAATTTGTGGTCCAAACTAGTAACTTTCACCGATCAATTAGCTAGTGATGAAAAAAATGAAAAACCAAACAATACAATGTATTCCAATCTGTCTGATTCAACATGATAAGATGCGATTCAAGATGTCTAAATATTATACAGTTCTGCTTAATCTGAATTAATCTGAAAATTTAACAATTCAGAACATAAGTTCCAGTTCAAATATCTAATTGAAAATTTTATATATAGTCATCTTCATATAATAAACTAACCTTAACGAGTAAAAATATGACTATTCTCAAAATATAACTAAATAATAAGATTTGTTGTCTAATTTGGGACTTCTTTATAACTTTAAATATCTTTTCCCATCATTTTTTAGCACGAATAACAGAGGTTTACCTCGTTTTTCAGTGGTTGTCCTTTCGCGTTTCAGTTGCTGAGATTCATCCTTAACGATTTAAAATGTTACACCCATTGTCCTAAGCCACTAACCCAGTTAAAAATTTCAGTTAACTTTGGTCATGTGCTTTGCACATGAGGGTAAATTGGTAATTTTACTTCTCTCTCTCCCTATATCTTCCCCTCTCTAACTTCAACCATCTCCACCACCACGAAATCTGGCCACCTAAAACCCCCCACCACTTGTGGCCACCACCATCAACATCTCAATAATCAGTTTTCTCCACCTATATCCGTATCCACCCTCCCTATCCCTTTTCTTTATGATAAAACAATACACACACTTTACAATCATATGAGAGAGAGAGAGAGAGAGGTAGAAGTAAGGGGGCCGGATGGCTCCTGCCGCCCACTATGGCGGAGCTCCGACGAGTTCCATATGAGCTGCTCCCGAACAAAGTACCGACACACACACACGTACCTCTAGAGACGAGAAATAGAGGAGATAGAAAGTTTGACCGAAGAGGGAGCAGAAGAAAAGAGGGTGAACAGTTGTCGTGGTGTGGTTCCAGGTCTTTAGGGCGGACAACGACAGGCAACGGGGGATGGTGATGTTGAGGGTTCCAGGTAGCGGCGACGATAGTCTAGGGTTCAGAGGGGGTTCGACCACTGGTCACGGCGGCGCAACCCCTTATCAGGTCAGATGGTGGTCTCGGATGACGAGTATGGAAGACGGTGGCTCGAGATGGTGGTTGTAGTGGTGACGGTTCGTAGCTGGGGGTTGGTGGTTGGTGGTTGGGTAATAATGAACGACAACAACGGCGGTGGTTCTGTATATGTCCGAGGACCAAGGTAAAACCCAAAGACCGATTTCGTGGTGGTGGTGGCCGGATTTCGTGGTGGTGGTGGAGGAGATGGTTGAAGTTAGAGAGAGGGGAACATATAGGGAGAGAGAGAATTAAAATTACCAATTTACCCTCATGTGCAAGGCACATGACCAAAGTTAACTGAAATTTTTAATTGGGTTAGTGCCTTAAGACAGTGGGTGTAAAATTTTAAATCGTTAAGGATGAATCTCAGCAACTGAAACGCGAAAGGGCAACCACTGAAAAACGAGGTAAACATAAAGGACGAATTCTGTAATTTGTCCCTTTTTTAGGAAAAACCAAACATTATGGTTCATTGATATATAAAGGACAAATTACATAAGGCAAACAAGTAGACAGGGAACAACCGTTATCCCTTTCTGGATAGAAAATCCTAATCTACTAAAAACAAATCTCGTCCTTGAGGGGGTTGAAAATTTGCTGTGGACCAAGCACTGGACTCTTGTTAGGAACTGAATCGCCTCCGGTGTCAAGAAGCCAAATGTGTCTAATGCCAAGAGGACGAAGACATATTGATTACCCATCAATTAAATATTCGAGAACAAGAGAAAATAACATACATGTGATATAAATTCATAATTTGTAACTTTCACTAATATTAAACAATAATATCATAGAAGTTTAAAACAACTTGAGGGTTGAATCTATCCACGTTTAAGAAAATTATGCATAGTTAGGTCTGATTGAATTATTTTGTTGAAACCAATTTTGCGTATAAACATAGTTTTCTTGACTTTAGACACTAAAGGCATCTTTCTGGATCTGAAAATCTTGTTTTGTTTGTTTAAAATATCTTTCTATACATGTAATTAAATAGAGATATAAACATCAAGCTAATTTTTCTAGTTCTATACATATAAGTTCGAGTTAGTTTCGTGAGAAAATATTCAAGTTTGAGTTTGGTTTAGACTCGTCTCTTTTATTATCTATTAGTTATTAGTCATTTTGTTTATATGCATATATAAATAATTTCATATATAATTATAACTATAGTTTTTCTACATATATAATATTTTAAATAAATTTTGTTACTTTTATCATAATTACATGTATGATAATAGTTATGATGTATTGACATATATTATATGGAATAAAACTTATCAAATTTATATAAACTAATATCAAGTCTTCTGAGTTGCGATGAGTTAAAACAGTGCCAAGTAGCATACCACACCACCGTCAACGACTATTAACACCAAAAAAGTTCGTAAAACAAAAGAAATAACGAAAAAAAACATAATAAAAAGTAGATGTAGAAGCGTTGAACCGAAAAGTAAAACATAGAAAAGAACATCTAAGTCGATCTAGGACTCGTGCGTTGCGACGGACCATTTTACAAGAAAAAATAGACGTAAAATGTTGAACCATACACGCTTGTTGCGACGTGTTAACTCACAACATTTAGAACGAATTATAAAACGAAAAATTTGTATAAGATGAAAAGTATATAGGACCAAGGTTGAAAATGAAGAAGTTTTGGGATTAAAAATGAAAAATTAATTGTAACAAAATAAATAAAGACCACATATAGTAAAATGCTTGTTTTGTTTATGAGTTCAGTCAAACTCGATATATGAAGCTTGGGCTAGAATTCTCTTCTGAGGACCTTTAATTCTTAAATAGTATACGGAAAATTCAACTTGTTTTTATAAGGGCGACTTTTTTAATCTTGTCATCATCAGTGAGACTTAAACCTAAAATCTAGTTGTTAGAGCATCTTCAATGGTTTACCTTGACAATAGAGTCTGATATCACGGTGGTTGACATGTCATACTGTTAAAAAAAATTACGACACGCTAATTCAAACACATTTATACCCTAATTCACACACATTAATGCACAATATAAACACAATAATGCACAAATTTTCAAGATGTGTTTCTGAGGGATCAGCGGCGGATGTATAGTAGAAGCAGAGGAACATCCGTTATCCCTCGATTTTCCTGGCAAAGTGGAAAATGTTTGTTTTTTAAGACATTTTTATAAAATGTTACCTCTAAAACAAATTTTTTGTTACCCCTTAAAATAATTTTTATAAAATGTTACTCCTTAATATTTTTTCTAGATCCGTCACTGTGAGGGATATGATTTAGTTGTAAGGTTACGTCATTTGTATTCTAGAGGTAAAGGTTTAAACTCCTCTAAAGTGCAAGTATAAAAATATTTTTGATGTTAATATGGCTATAGAGAAAATTATCAATTTGTAAAATCACTGACATTCAATTATATTGTGCGTTAGGTGCAATATTAAAATACTGATAAAACGACATCTCACTTTTCAGTCATATAATACTAGCTTATACCCCGGGAGCGTCCGGGTTTAGAAATCTAAATAAAGTGAATAAAGTTAGAACTATTTAAACTATAAAAATGGCATCTATGTATCAACCTACATTAGATACTTTAAAAAAAATATATACCAAAAGATTCATTTCACCTTACAACATCAACACCTAAAACAGAAAATTAAGATCCCAAGCACTTCAAGGGGACAAAGATTGTTTAGCACCAATACATTCAGTCAAAGGTCTTTAACTGCATACAATAAGATTTGAGCTATTTCAGAATATGGTAGGAAAAAAAACATAGCAATTACCTGTTGGAGAGTGTTCCGGGTTGAAATATCTAATTGAAATATCTAATATGACATAATAAAATATCTAATATGAAAACATAATTAATGACTTGCCAATATATGATTAATGAATAATAATAATATTATTATTATTATTATTATTATTATTATTATTATTATTATTTTAAACAAATCTCTGCCATAAGTTAACATATTCTAATATAAAAAAAGGGTAATTGGGTCGGGTATCACCTAATCCTAGGCCCGACCCAAACCCACAATTTTTTTTAAACTAATATATCCCGGGAGCGTCCCGGGTTGAGAAATCTAATTTGAAATATCAATTTTACACTTGAAATAGACTGATGCGTTTTACAGTTACATGCAGGAAAGCTTCGGGTAGCACTTAACCTAAAACAATTAATAATGTATCTTCAATGTTAGTGCATAACCTTAAACACTGTATAACTCTAATATTAAAACCTAACCTAAATCAATGTACAACTCCAATGCTAACACATGTTGTAAATAAAAATCATATTTACTGGTTTGAACATAACTAATGACTTGCCTATACATGATTGATGAATAACCTGAACACTTTGTGTTTTTTTCCTGTATGAACAAAACCACACAAAAAAATAGTCGTTTTTTTTCTCCGTTTTTTATATAGCACTATGGTACCCGTTGGAAAGATAATAAAATGCTCGTTAATTTGGTGTAATTTTTTTCTTTAAAAAATCTCGTATATAAAAGATATTAACGTTTAAAAGTTATGAGAGAAAACATTAGAGATAAAAATCTAATTTTGTTTTTAAATTTTAAATTATTATTTTCCTAAAATAAAGCCCTTGCCACATGGGATGACACATGGCACACTTAATGAAGAGAATACCCTCTTTGAATGTCATGTCATTAAAATGGCTTTGGTTTATTATATGTATAGATACTTTTGAATTTTGATGTGATACAAAAATACGGAGGAATAAGAAATCTAACTTATCCAATGAGTTTTAGCTCAACTGTATCGGAAGAGAAATAAAGATTTGTATTAACAGGGCACATGTCTCAAATTTGAATCCAATATAAACCGAGTTTTATAGAAGTGGATCTTCGAATGATGGTTTTTCCAAGACCCTGAAGACAATGGGCTTAAGTATTGCAATTTGCAAGTGGGTATGGTAAAGAGAAACTAAAAACTTTATTGATTGCTGGATGATAAAAATCATAAAACACCAAGGTTTAAATAGACTAACAATACTAATCCTACTAGAAATATAATATTAAACTATAATTATACAAACATAACAGGAAACATAACCTAAATCTAATACTTAATACTAATGGATAATTCAAATAATAATTAAATGAATTACTATTTTACTCGCTTTAGTCCTTTGACTTTAGATCTCCACTAAACCGCCCCTCGAGATCTCCCGAACCTCCTTTTACGTTCAATATTGATAATGTCAATACTCCCTCTCAATGTTGACTTTCTTCACTCCTATGTTGTTGGAAATTTGTATGTGAAGGTGAGTTTGGTTTGGTCCCACATTGGTTGGGAGATGAAAAGTGGATGAGTATATAAGGTGAAACTAAATGGAAGAGATTAAATTTTTTATGTTACATTATACTTGGGATAGTCCGGCAATGCACTACCGCCACTGTTAGCAACTGGTGTACCTTGAGAACAGACGACAAATTTGTTTAAGGGAATTGTGTCAAACACAAACCCGGCTTCTGTCATTCATTATCTGTTTCTTCTTCTCATTTTTGTAAGCCTTTTCTAACATACGCCATCTTGAATTTTCTTGAGCTTTTTAGTTGGCAAACTCTTAGTGAACATATCGGCCAATTGAAGTTGTATGTTCACATATTTAAATTGATTTTTCCTTCCAACACTTTTTGTCTCACAAAAAGTTAGTGAACTTCAATGTGCTTTGACCTAGCATGAAATATCGGGTTCTCCGCCAAATGAATTGTAGACATATTGCCACAATATATCACTACCTTTCCATTCTTCTTTTGTTTTAGTTATCTCTTGAGCTGCCATAGTTGCAGCTCGGTACTTTGCCTCGGTAGTCAACAATGACACTGTGGGTTGATGTTTGTTGCACCAAGTTATAGAACCTTGACCTAATTTGAACACATACCCCGTTGTTGACCTTCACGTGTCCAAGTATCCTGCGTAGTCAGCGTCACAAAAGCCTACTAACTCGAGAGCTTCTCTTTTATTATACCTCACACCCATATCAAAAGTATGCCTTAGGTACCGTTATACTCTTCTAACAACATCTAGATGTGGTTTTCCTCGGATTTTGCATATGACGACTCAAAACTCCTACTTCAAACGATATATCGGGTCTCGTTAGAGTTAAATATAACAAACTCCCAAATTCTCCGTCGATACATCGTTGGATCGGCCAATTTTGTTCCACTCTCAACACTTAGTTTTACATTTCTATCCATGGGTGTTTCAATGGACCACAGTTAAGCATACCATATCAAGCTAGCAAATCTACACATTACCTTTGTTTATGAAGAATAATAGCTCCCTCTTCATACTTTAGCTCTAACCCGAGAAAACGGCTAAGCTTTTCGAGATCCTTCATATGGAACCGAATACATAAGTTTTGCTTTAGCTGCTCGATACTTTCCTCGTCATCCTGGTTATAACCAAATTATCTACATATACTAGCACCACCACCTTCTTTAAGCCATTTGTTTTAATAAACATACTTGCATCAGAGTTTACCAAATTATCTACATATACTAGCACCACCATGGCTCTTGGGTATTTCTTTAAACCATGCATCGCTTTGTTTAGCTTACACACATGATCATGAAATCTTTTACATACAAAACCATTAGGCTGCTCCATATGAATGGTATGATCTAGATCCGTATAGAGAAAAACATTTTTAACATCCATTTGATCTAGCTTCCATCCGTTACTTGCTGCCACCGATAAAACTACACATATTGTTGCAATTTTGGCTACGAGACTGAACGTTTCTTCATAGTCAATACCATATTGTTGTGAGAATCCCATGCTACAAGCTTTTCTTTATGTTGTTCAATCGATCTGTCTAGCTTTCGTTTGATTTTAAATACCTATTTGCTTGAAATCGGTTTAACACTTTCTAGTTTAGGAACCAGAGTCCACGTTTCATTCCTAATCATGGCTACGATTTCTTCTTTCATGGCTAATTTCTACTCTTCATAAATCCAAGCTTCTTCGAACGTCTCTAGTTCGGTTTCTTCAGATTTAGTAGCCGCTACATTTGCCATATACTTTGGATTTGTCTTAGATACTCGGGTAGACTTCTCACACTGATGGATGTATTTGAACTTCCTTCTTGATTCCGAGTTCCTGTTTACCACAGGTTCGGTTGCTCTTCATGGGTTTGGTTTGAACTTGATGCTGAATTCGGTTCAATATCTACTTCAACGGTAGATTCGTCATCATCAATTGTTAGTTTCACCATATTATTTTCAAGCCTATCCTTCATCAATTCTATGTCATAGTATTTTTTTACTTTCGGACAACCAAGACGAGTTTTCGTCAAACATCACATTATGGGAGACATAACACCGATGCGTTACTAGATCATAACACCTCCAGCCTTTCCTATTCGTATAATAACCTATGAAAATGCACGAACTTGCCTTCTTTTCCATTTTGTCTCTAATTTTGTTTTGGCACGAACACATAACATACACATCCGAATACCCGGAAGTGTGTTACATTGGGATTATGGTTCAACAATTTTTCATATGAAGATAAATAAAATTGACTTTGTGGAGGTAACCTGTTTATCACATGTGCCGCGGTTTGATGACTTCAGTCTAGTGGGGTCTAGGTATATTCGTTGCAAGCATGATACTCCTACAAGTCTCTCCAAGATAACGATTCTTTCGTTCGGATACACCATTTTGTTGAGGCATATTCAGACACGTGAGTTGGCCCCGGATTTTGTATTCCATTAAATACTTGTCAAAAGCGAATGCCAAGTATTCTCCACCGTTACCGGATCGTAAACATTTTATTTAATTTGTTTCATGTGAGAGTTTGGGCTTCTTCTTTAAATATTTTGAACTTCTCAAACACTTTGGATTTTTCTTTCATAAAAATAAACCCATGTAAATCTGGAGAAGTGTGACATCCGTCACTTTTTTCATTATTTTTATTTTTTTATATATAATAATAAAAATAATAATAATAAATAAGAATGATAATAAAAATATTAGTCTAGACTAACCATAACCAACCAACCATTCCTTTACCATTAACTTAACCCAACACATAACCCAACCCATTAACCCTTCTTTCTTTCCCACTCTTGGACCCAATCCACATCCGGCCCAGTCCACACGCAGGCCCAACAACAGCAGCCCAAGTCCCCTTCCCCTCATTCTACAAAAAAAAAAAAAAATATGTGCCCCTCCCTGGACTCGAACCTGAGTCGGGAGCCGGCCAAGCTTTAACACATCCAACACAAACCACTGCTCCATGATGCTCTTGTGATAGAATCTAGGGATATTAACTATTTAACCATAAGTTGAATGCTGTCTGTTCCTTCTTCTTGGCCGCTGCAGAAGACCACTCCAAGAAAGTCCTCCATGTTGACTTTGATTGAGCCTAAATATGGAAACAACAAATTAATCAAGGCGTAAAAGAATAATTTCGCGTAATCACGCAGTCAAAAACCTTTCAATTCCATGATTATTACGCGTGATGTTAATGAATGAGTCAAAACTTTCCAAATCGTTCACCCGAGTGTAGCCTATAAATTGGACCTCCCTACACCATCACATCTCATCGAAAATCATCTCCTTACCATCAATTTCTGTAAACAATTCACCCTCAAGTTGTATTGATCGCTTTTGACTTTGTGCGTTGACTCGCGAATAGAAATCAAAACGTTTGGTATGTTCTAATTCCTTATCACTGTATGTTAATCGGCCCTTGTCTAACAAAAACCCCATGTTCAATCGGGTTTTATTGTAGTGGAAATCGATTCAATGTTTTAGGGTTCATATGGGGAAGAACACTTATGCTGAAAACATATAAAATTATTACGAAACAAGAAATATCAACCAACTGACCCTCAGATCAGTTGGTTATACTTACCCTTCAAAAGGGTTGAACCGGCCATAGGGCCCGAGTTCGAATCCCACAAGTGTAAAACAATTTTTTTTTTCTTTTTCTTTCTTCTTTTCATATATATATATACTTAACCTTTAATCTTTTAAAATCGTTTTAAAATACTAAAAGTGTTTTATAAATTCTACAAAAATTATCATATGATCTTCAAATGATAAAGTTCATCACCCAAATTTTAGTTTTTCAAAAAATAATTTATTTAATATATATTATTAATAATACAAATTTATTCATTTATATTTATTAAATTCTATAAAAATATCTTAACGATTTTATTAAATCTCACAAAAATTATCCTAAACTTGTATATTCTTAAACATTCCAGAAAATATTTTTATTTCAGAAAAACCGCTTATTTTATATTTTTAATTAATTTTTGTTAGTTTTAATCATAAATAAATCATAATAAATTCATTTTTCAATATTTTTGCACCAAAATTTTATATAAATTATTTCTAACTATTTAGAACTGAAATACATTTTTTTATTCAGAAATTCTTTGATTTTAATATTTTTAGATATTAAAGTCGTATTTTGACAATTTGAAATAATTAGATTAAATATTCTATTTTCAAGAAAATGGTTTTATAAAAATTATTTTCATACTTAAAACCTTAAGTTGTGACTATATTCAACTTAAAATTTTACAAAGAGACTTTTATTTATTTATTTATTAAATTTCTCATAATTAATAAACAATTTGTTTAATAAAAAAATAAACGTTTATCCCCAATTCGAAGCCCTAGAAATACATGTATCCTAGAGTTATTTCCTTTACACGTTATCAAATTCTTTAGTTGATCCTTTGGGATAATTTCCAACACAAATTTCGTTGTCCAAGTTCAATTTCAAGCTATTACGTAAACAGTGAGTATTCCTACCCCCTTTTTGCTTTATACATTTTTGGGGTGTTACATGTACACTATTACAATTTCAAATACAAGTTTACATTTTTACAATACAATTCTAGTACTATGTGCATTGCTTACAACGTGCTTTATGCTTAGACAATACATGTGGATTACATTTGTACTTAGTGAAATCATTAACATTGTACAAGCCGACCTTAACATTGGATAGCGCTATTTGGATTGACAACCCGCCTAGATTGATTCTCCCCCTTTTCATCGGAGAATCCGTGGCCAGTGTTAAGCTTTTATCCATTTATTGGATAAGTACACCGCCGTTCATACAGTACATTATACAGTCACAGGGTTGATTTCGCTCATTTGTATGATACATAGTTTACATATTTGCACTGTAGCTTGCACTTGAATTGTATATCTTTTAACCTACTATATATATCAAAACTAGGAATGCTCACCAACATTTCTTATGTTGACCAAACCTATTTTGTACATGTTTCAGGTGCAGTTTGATATAGTGCTTTAGCAAGGGATACTTAGTGCATTATTTTAATCAGTTATTTCATTATTTACATTTCATTTAAGACTTGTATTTCTATTTCAATGTAAGACAGTTTTTGGTTTATTCAATAATATTTACATTTTAGTACCATGTGCTTTTGAACAATCGTCACTACGTGGCACCTCGATGATTCCGCCATCGGTTGGGGTGTTACAGATTGTATCAGAGCCATGGTTATAGGGAACTAGGTTATTAGATAAAATGGCCTAGACTATAACCGAACTTCAACTTGCATGCATAACATTTCCTAAATTACCTTACCCTCATTTCCCTCTACTTTCCTTCCTCTATCTTTCCCTTCTCCTCCATTCCCTCATCTTTCATCCTGGTGCATAGAGATGGTGTCCTACAAAGAGTGGAAAGCCTACATCATCATGGAACGGGAGCAGTACCATTCATGAAGACACTCTTAGGCATAATGCCTACTCTTATTTTTGCTCCTTCAAAGTTGTTGAACTTTAATGAGTGTGATAAGGACACGTGCAATCTGGAAGGGTGGACGCCTGTACACTGGGTTTTCTGGCATAGGCAAGCATAGCGCATAAATCCATTTACGGACCTGTTATGCTTACCTGGGGATTCCTAGAGTGAGTGTCCACTTATAGGCTAAAGCATGTCTTCTTTGATCACCATTGGGTTCAATTCCTTTGAAAAGTCAACGTTCTTGTTGGGCTTTACAGCTAGACAAGGGCACTCCAAGCATCTTATGCAAGCTATCAATAATACCCTCTCGTTTCATATATAATATTTTGTATTTCATGATCTTCATATATTGCTTACAAGTTCATACTACATAATCATCTGTACGGTTATACATTTACATATTCTAATCTCATGATTATTCATTGACTACCTCATAGATGTCTGCTCGCCGCATGCTCCGTGATGCCAGCCAACGCCCTGTTCGTGCTTCTGGACGACGTTCTGATCGTCGCCTCGCATCTTTAGTCGCCGAGCAAATTGCTGCAGTGATCCCAAACCTTGTCAGTGAGATAACCCAGAATAGTAACCGTGCCAACACAGGGAGTACAACTCAATTTCGGTGCACTTTCAAACACTTTAACTCCTGCAACCCCACAAAATTCACTGGTGAGGAGGGTGCTACTGGCCTCCTCCAATGGTTTGAAAGCATGGAGAGCACCTTTGTGAACAGTGAATGTCCTGATGAACTCCGCGTTCGCTATGCTACTAGTGTCCTTCAAAAGGGGGCGCTAACCTGGTGGAATGGCGAAAAACGCAATCGAGGGGCTGATGTTGCTTTATCTTTATCTTGGGCTGATGTTAAGGAACTCATGATCGCCAAATTCTGCCATAGGAACGAAATCAGGAAACTGGAGGAAGAGTTCCATGGACTGAAACAAGACAGTGGTGAGAATCTTGCGTATAATACTCGATATCACGAACTTAGCATACTGGTTCCACACATGGTCACCCCAGTCTCTCGAGCAATCGAAAAATATATCGAGGGATTACCTGACCTGATCCAAGACGTTGTCACTGGAGGCAAAGCCACTACGGTAGAAGAAGCCATCCAGCTTGCAGCCACTTTAACAGACAAACACGTAAGGAAAGGAAACTTGGTTAGAAAGGGCACCAAGACGTCTACTGAGAAAACCACCAATACTGTTGAACAATCTAAGACTGTTTTAGCAAAGGCCGCCACTACTGCTTCGAACTCTAAGAAACGAATGGGCGATAATCTGAACCATACTGTTGTGGATCCTGTGACTCAACCTCCTATCAAGAAAGCCTACACGGGAACCCATCCTCAATGCAGCACTTGCAAGTATCATCACCCTGCAAATCTTCCATGCCGTCAATGCACTAGATGTGGAAGGTTTGGACACTTTGTCACTACTTGTCGTGTAACAGATTGGACGCAAGATAATCATCAAACAGCTGCCCAGGAACCACTACAGATTACTAACGTCGGGCATGTTATCATTGTAGAGACCCTAACCACATGCTACCTCAATGTCCCAAATTGAACAATGTAAACCTGGTGGCACATGGACAAGCTTTCGATATCGATATCAACGAAGCAGACGATCAGGACGACGTAAATCCCACTGGTTAAGCCATGGATGAAATCTTCCCAAGACTCGAGAATCCAATACTCGTGTTTTCATTTTTCTTGATTCTATTATCATTTTGTACCCAATTTTGTCGCACTCAGTAGCATATAACATCTAGAAATTCCTTGCATACAATTGTGTATGAACGCAGTTGGAAATTTATCATATTCGGTTGCATTATTTTAAATCGTATACGTTTCAGACTCTATCCTTACATCTTATTGAAACATTTGGACTTGATGAAAACCAAACTACTAAAAACTCGATACTTGATCATACAGAGCTTTTCTAAAAATATCATTGGTTACTATCATGAAACTTGATTTTTCCCTTAATTTGACTATTCATTGAACATCTAATTATTTATGATACTCGTAAATTATTCCTATAGGCCACTAAGATAACACTTACACTTAATGGTTGTAGTACTTACAAACCTGCTTGCACGTGTGTATTATCCACGCAACTCAGATAAACATTTCATTTAAAGGGCTCCTTGGACGAGTGGTAGCCCATACTTGAATACTATTATGCTTACAGGTCATTGCAAACCCATGCAATTGACCTCATTATTACATGGCCTCCTTTCATTGATAAACGTGTTGTTGTGTCATCTTCTTGTGAAACTTATTTGCTGTATTGTGTGTTAGATTAGGATCATAGAAGGACATAAAACCCTAATGTAAGGTAAATTGATGATTCCGGTCCGGAACGTAATCATGAATTTACAGGTGCGTTAGGGTAGTGTGAAATTCTATTAGAGTTTTTGGTAGGCGTCCAGTACGTTTTCAAGGTATCAAAGGTGTGGTGGGTTAGCTGCGGTACACCCTGTATACAAACACTAATGATGCATTGAAAGTGAGACTGGAAGTCGGACCAGGAACAAACTCTAGTTACTTGGTAGTTCATTTGGTCATTCTATAGTCAATCAACTCGTACATTTATTTTAGGATTCCTAAAACTTGCAATTTAAGTGATTCTTATTCTCCTTATTATTCGAGACGAACCCAATCCAAATCCTTAACTCACACCTATCAAACGTCTTATCCAAATCATTCGAATTTTCCAAACCACAGTTATCTTAATTTTTACCCAAGCATCCATAACCCTATGTTTCTAATAACTCGGGACGAAGTTTCTAAAAGTAGGGGATGCTGTGACATCCGTCACTTTTTCATTATTTTTATTTTTTATATATAATAATAAAAATAATAATAATAAATAAGAATGATAATAAAAATATTAGTCTAGACTAACCATAACCAACCATTCCTTTACCCATTAACTTAACCCAACACATAACCCAACCCATTAACCCTTCTTTCTTTCCCACTCTTGGACCCAATCCACATCTGGCCCAGTCCACACGCAGGCCCAACAACAGCAGCCCAAGTCCCCTTCCCCTCATTCTACAAAAAAAAAAATATGTGCCCCTCCCTGGACTCGAACCTGAGTCGGGAGCCGGCCAAGCTTTAACACATCCAACACAAACCACTGCTCCATGATGCTCTTGTGATAGAATCTAGGGATATTAACTATTTAACCATAAGTTGAATGTTGTCTGTTCCTTCTTCTTGGCCGCTGCAGAAGACCACTCCAAGAAAGTCCTCCATGTTGACTTTGATTGAGCCTAAATATGGAAACAACAAATTAATCAAGGCGTAAAAGAATAATTTCGCGTAATCACGCAGTCAAAAACCTTTCAATTCCATGATTATTACGCGTGATGTTAATGAATGAGTCAAAACTTTCCAAATCGTTCACCAGAGTGTAGCCTATAAATTGGACCTCCCTACACCATCACATCTCGCCGAAAATCATCTCCTTACCATCAATTTCTGTAAACAATTCACCCTCAAGTTGTATTGATTCGCTTTTGACTTTGTGCGTTGACTCGCGAATAGAAATCAAAACGTTTGGTATGTTCTAATTCCTTATCACTGTATGTTAATCGGCCCTTGTCTAACAAAAACCCCATGTTCAATCGGGTTTTATTGTAGTGGAAATCGATTCAATGTTTAGGGTTCATATGGGAAGAACACTTATGCTGAAAGCATATAAAATTATTACGAAACAAGAAATATCAACCAACTGACCCTCAGATCAGTTGGTTATACTTACCCTTCAAAAGGGTTGAACCGGCCATAGGGCCCGAGTTCGAATCCCACAAGTGTAAAATTTTTTTTTCTTTTTCTTTCTTCTTTTCATATATATATATATTATATATATATTATATATATATATATATACTTAACCTTTAATCTTTTAAAATCGTTTTTAAAATACTAAAAGTGTTTTATAAATTCTACAAAAATTATCATATGATCTTCAAATGATAAAGTTCATCACCCAAATTTTAGTTTTTCAAAAATAATTTATTTAATATATTATTAATAATACAAGTTTATTCATTTATATTTATTAAATTCTATAAAAATATCTAAACGATTTTATTAAATCTCACAAAAATTATCCTAAACTTGTATATTCTTAAACATTCCAGAAAATATTTTTATTTCAAAAAACCGCTTATTTTATATTTTTAATTAATTTTTGTTAGTTTTTAATCATAAATAAATCATAATAAATTCATTTTTCAATATTTTTGCACCAAAATTTTATATAAATTATTTCTAACTATTTAGAACTGAAATACAATTTTTTTATTCAGAAATTCTTTGATTTTAATATTTTTAGATATTAAAGTCGTATTTTGACAATTTGTAAATAATTAGATTAAATATTCTATTTTCAAGAAAATGGTTTTATTAAAATTATTTTCATACTTAAAACCTTAAGTTGTGACTATATTCAACTTAAAATTTTACAAAGAGACTTTTATTTATTTATTTATTAAATTTCTCATAATTAATAAACAATTTGTTTAATAAAAAAATAAACGTTTATCCCCAATTCGAAGCCCTAGAAATACATGTATCCTAGAGTTATTTCCTTTACACGTTATCAAATTCTTTAGGTTGATCCTTTGGGATAATTTCCAACACATATTTCGTTGTCCAAGTTCAATTTCAAGCTATACGTAAACAGTGAGTATTCCTACCCCCTTTTTGCTTTTATACATTTTTGGGGTGTTACATGTACACTATTACAATTTCAAATACAAGTTTACATTTTTACAATACAATTCTAGTACTATGTGCATTGCTTACAACGTGCTTTATGCTTAGACAATACATGTGGATTACATTTGTACTTAGTGAAATCATTAACATTGTACAAGCCGACCTTAACATTGGATAGCGCTATTTGGATTGATAAAACCCGCCTAGATTGATTCTCCCCCTTTTTCATCGGAGAATCCGTGGCCAGTGTTAAGCTTTTATCCATTTATTGGATAAGTACACCGCCGTTCATACAGTATAATTATACAGTCACAGGGTTGATTTCGCTCATTTGTATGATACATAGTTTACATATTTGCACTGTAGCTTGCACTTGAATTGTATATCTTTTAACCTACTATATATATCAAAAACTAGGAATGCTCACCAACATTTCTTATGTTGACCAAACCTATTTTGTACATGTTTCAGGTGCAGTTTGATATATGTGCTTTAGCAAGGGATACTTAGTGCATTATATTTTAATCAGTTATTTCATTATTTACATTTCATTTAAGACTTTGTATTTTCTATTTCAATGTAAGACAGTTTTTTATTTATTCAATAATATTTACATTTTAGTACCATGTGCTTTTGAACAATCGTCACTACGTGGCACCTCGATGATTCCGCCATCGGTTGGGGTGTTACAAGAAGTCGTTTATAAATGTCACCATGTATCTTATGCCTTTTACTGAGGGTTGTTTCATAGGTCCAAACACGCCGAATGGGACTACTTCGAGTGGTTGTACCACCTTGAACTTTGAGTTTCGAATGGTTATTGGCGTGACTTCCATATTGGCATCCGACACACACGATTTTTTATTAACATGGTGATTTGGCAAACCTCGCGATGGGTCTTTCTTCAACATAACTTCAAGCCGATCGTACCCAACATGACTGAGATGGGCATGCCATACTCTACAGATTTCATCATGATTTGCCTTGTTGACATATGTTGATTTAGCACTTAGGACATAAACATTGTCATTACGTTTTCCCGTCATAGTGGAGATCGATAATGTTTCAAAATTTATCATAAATACGTACTTCACTTTGCCCAAAGAGAATGTTACCTTCCTGTTGTTGTGATTTGAGGAACAGATAGTAGGTTTTTCCTCATGTCGGGTATATAAAACTCTTCTTGCATGGTGAACTCCTTTTCTCCTTCCTTTTTCCGGAACTGTACTTCTCCTATGTCGGCAATTTGATGCCTTGACCCATCTACAATGACAACAACATGGTTTCTGTGACATCCGTCACTTTTCATTTTTTTTTGTAACATTTCGCAACTCATTTTGTACGTTTATTATTTAATAAAAAACGCCGAATTTTATCCTTCTAGTACACTAAAAAAAATATTTTGTGACATATTCGGACTTATATTATCATATTATATACTTATGATAATCTGAAAATAATATATAATTGCTAAAAAATAAAACGCATGACCGGGACTCGAACCCGCGTCCATGGCCAGCTCAAGTTACACAAACAACTCAACCAACTGGGCTGCACCCATGTTTGGTGATCTGTATTGAAAACAAACATAGATAACTCATATTAAATGGTCGCAGTTGACTTTAGAAAGTTAAATTCAAATCAATACCTTCCAAATACAACTCCAATCAACGTTTTTGATCGTGTTTATTTGAGGAATGACTTTGGCCGACCTAATTAGCTTAACCCTCACGCCAATTAACAGTTAAAACCTTCCAATTATATGTATTATACGCGTTTTATTAAAGGGACGAGTCAAAACATTCCAAATCTTCAATACGTGGTTAATAGTATAAATTGAGGCCTTCCCTTAGAGCTCAATACACCGATAATCAAACCCCCATACTCAATTCATCCTAAAACACCTCCTAAATCTGCAAATTTTGAGTCTTTTGTCGTGTTTCGTTGACCCGCTCGTTCACACCTCTAAACCCGCTGTGAGTAACAATTATTCTTTTTATTATGTTAGTCGGCCATCATACTCCCAATAGCCCTATGGTTAATTGGATTATAATCGCGTATTGTGGTTTATTAGAAATCTAGGGTTCTTCATCTTAGATTTGGGGATAAAACCTGCTGCAGACAACCTTTAAGTTTAATTCTGAACAGAAAAGTTAACCAACTGATCCACAGATCAGTTGGTAAACGTGTGTGTGTTTAAACACGTGAACCGGCCATAGGCCAAGGTTCGATTCCCGTCCACTTAATCCTTTTTTTTTCTAAATCGTTAATTAAATCAAAACCAATTAACCTTTATAATAAATTTCGATCCAGATTTAATTGTTCTCAGGGTTCAGACTAGTTGGTCTGAACTTGTGATTTAAACCTTAGAACCGGCCAAGGACCCGGGTTCGATCCTTGGCAGGAACACTATTTTTTTTAGACTCTTTATCTATATATCTAACTTAATAAATTTTAAAAATAGTTTTAAATACCAAAAGTGTCTTAAAAATTCTAAAAAAATTATTTTAAGTAGAATTCATGACAAAGTTTATCATACAATTTTTAGATTTCCAAAAATAATTTATTTAATATATATTATAAATATTACAAGTTTATTCATTTATAATTTTAAAATTCTATAAAAATATGTAAACGTTCTTATAAAATTCCACAAAAAAAATTATTTTAAACTTGTAGATCCATAAGCATTTCAGGAATAAATTTTATTTCAGAAAAATCATTCGTTTCATATTTTTAATTGATTGTTGTTATTTTAAACCATAAATAAATCATAATAAATTCATTTTTCAATATTTTTATCTCAAAATTTTACATAAATTATTTCTGTTCATTTAGAACAGAAATGTAAATTTTAATTTAAAATTTCTTTAATTTTAATATTTTTAGATATTAAGATTATATCTTTGACAAATAAAAATAAATATACTAAATATTCAATTCTTGAGGAAATAATTTTATTAAAATTATTTTTATACTTAAAACCTTATAATATGATCATCCTAAATCAAAAATCTACAATAGTCTTTTATTTAATTATTTACCGAATTTCTTTTATTTATTAAACAATTTACCTAATTAATAAAACAATTACTTATCCCCAAATTAGGAACCCTAGAAATACTTGTAGACTAGAAAGACTTAAACTTATTTATTACCTTAAACATAGGGTGATACTTGGCAACGTTGGATCACGCTTATTCTATTCCACAAGACTTAACAGTTTGCTAATGTGAGTATTACTTATCCTTTTTTTTTCGTTTTTACACTTTTGGGGTGATTCATGCACAAGTATACAAAACTTGCACATTCATTTACAATACATTTTTCTTCATTTACAATTCATATACGTGTCTTGTTTATCTTTGTGCTTTATGTTTGAACATGAACGTAGCTTACATACAAAATCGTACATCTAGACATAACTTATGTTATGGTGCTCTTTACATATAGACGTAACTTATGTTACGGTGCTCATTTAGACATAACGTATGTTATGGTGCTCTTTTAGACTTGACACGTGTTAGGGTGCTCATTATCAATTTTACCTTACCAACTTTACATTTTATCTTGTCTTGTTTGGTTACTTATGTGCTTACATAATGCCTTGGTGATGCTAGACACATGAATTGTACCACTTTTCAAACTTATACTATATGTACAAAGCTAGGAAATACTCACCAACATCGTATGTTGACAAAATTTATTTCCGTGCATGTTTCAGGATAAGCTGCTTGACGCTTCACATAAGACTTTGGACTTAGATTACATAAATCAACTGTCTCTATTTTTGTTGTCATGTATTTATTTTCACATGTTGTAAAACTATATTCAATAATCAAATATTTACATTTGAGTACCATGAGTTTTTGAACAATCGTCACTACATGACACCTCGATGATTCCGCCATCGTTTGGGGTGTTACAGATTGGTATCAGAGCCATGGTTATAGGGAACTAGGTTATTAGATGAAATGGCCTAGACTATAACCGGACTTCAACTTTCATGCATAATATTTCCTAAATTGCCCTACCCCTCATTTCCCTCTACTTTCCTTTCTCTATCTTTCCCTTCTTCCCCATTTCTCCTCATCTTTCATCATGGTGTATAGAGATGGTGTCCTACAAGGAGTGGAAAGACTACATCATCATGGAGGGGAGCAGTACCTTTCATGAAGACACTCTTAGGCATAATGCCTACTCTTATTTTGCTCCTTCAAAGTTGTTGAGCTTTAATGAGTGTGGTGGGAACACGTGCAATCTGGAAGGGTGGATGCCTGTACACTGGGTTTTCTGGCATAGGCAAGCATAGCGCATAAATCCAAATAACGGACCTGTTATGCTTACCTGGGGATTCCTGGAGTGAGTGTCACTTATAGGCTAAAGCATGTCTTCTTTGATCACCATTGGGTTCAATTCCTTTGAAAAGTCAACGTTCTTGTTGGGCTTTACAGCTAGACAAGGCACTCGAAGCATTTTATGCAAGTTTTTCAATAATACTCTCTCGTTTCATATACAATATTTTGTATTTCATGATTTTCATATATTGCTTACAAGTTCATACTATCATAATCATCTGTACGGTTATACACTTACATTTTCTAATCTCATGATTATTCATTGACTGCCTCATAGATGTCTGCTCGCCACATGCTCCGTGATGCCAGCCAACGCACTGTTCGTGCTTCTGGACAACGTTCTGATCGTCGCCTCGCATCTTTAGTCGCCGAGCAAATTGCTGCAGTGATCCCAAACCTTGTCAGTGAGATAACCCAGAATAGTAACAGTGCCAACACACGGAGTACGACTCAATTTCGGTGCACTTTCAAACACTTTAACTCCTGCAACCCCACAAAAATTCACTGGTGAGGAGGGTGCTACTGGCCTCCTCCAATGGTTTGAAAGCATGGAGAGTACTTTTGTGAACAGTGAATGTCCTGATGAACTCCGCGTTCGCTATGCTACTAGTGTCCTTCAAAAGGGGGCGCTAACCTGGTGGAATGGTGAAAAGCGCAATCGAGGAGCTGATATTGCTTTATCATTATCTTGGGCAGATGTTAAGGAACTCATGATCGCCAAATTCTGCCCTAGGAACGAAATCAGGAAACTGGAGGAAGAATTCCATGGACTGAAACAAGACAGTGGTGAGAATCTTGCGTATAATACTCGATATCACGAACTTAGCATACTGGTTCTACACATGGTCACCCAGTCTCTCGAGCAATCGAAAAATATATCGAGGGATTACCTGACCTGATTCAAGACGTTGTCACTGGAGGCAAAGCCACTACGGTAGAAGAAGCCGTCCAACTTGCAGCCACATTAACAGACAAACACGTAAGGAAAGGAAACTTGGTTAGGAAGGGCACCAAGACACCTACTGAGAAAACACCAATGTTGTTGAAACAATCTAAGACTATTTTAGCAAAGGCCGCCACTACTGCTTCGAACTCTAAAGAAACGAATGGGCGATAATCAGAACCATGCTGTTGTTGATCCGGTGGCTCAGCCTCCTATCAAGAAAGCCTACACGGGAATCCATCCTCAATGCAACACCTGCAAATATCATCACCCTGCAAACCTTCCATGCCGTCAATGCACTAGATGTGGAAGGTTTGGACACTTTGTTACCACTTGTCGGGTAATGGTTGGAACACAGAGTAATCATCAAACAGCTGCCCAGGGGACCATTACAGATTACTAACGGTCGGGCATGTTATCATTGTAGAGACCCTAATCACATGCTACCTCAATGTCCCAAATTGAACAATGTAAACCTGGTGGCATATGGACGAGCTTTCAATATCAATACCAACGAAACAACTGATCAGGATGACGTTAATCCCACTGGTTAAGCCATGGATGGAATCTTCTTAAGACTCGGGAATCCAACACTTGCGTTTTCATTTTCTTGATCCTATTATCATTTTGTACCCAATTTTGTCGCACTCATTAGCATATAACATCTAGAATTTTCTTGCATACTATTGTGTACGAATACAGATTGGAATTTATCATATTGATTACGTTTATCATACAAGACTCTACCTTACATTCATTTGAAACGTTTGGACTTGACACTTCATCTTACAGAGCTTTTCTAAGAAAAACATCATTGCTTGATTGAAACCTGATTTTTTTTCCTTAATTCGACTATCCATTGAACATTTAATTATTCATGATACCCGTAGACATTTGAAAACACTTACACTTAATGGGTTGTGGCACTTACAAACTTGCTTGCCCGTGTGTATTATCCCGCAACTCAGATAAACATTCACTTAAGGGGCTCCTCGGATGACTGGTAGCCCATACTTAAATACTATTATGCTTACAAGTCATTGCAAACCCATGCAATTGACCTCATTATTACATGGCCTCATTTCATTGATAACATCTCATTGTATTTGTTGGGACATCTTCTTGTGAAACTTATTGCTTTAATGTGTGTTAGATTAGGATCATAGAAGGACAAAAACCCTAATGTAAGGTAAATTGATGATTCCGGTCCAGAACGAAATCATGAATTTACAGGTGCGTTAGGGTAGTGTGAAATTCTATTAGAGTTTTTTTGGTAGGCGTCCAGTACGTTTTCGAGGTATCAAGGTGTGGTGGGTTAGCTGCGGTACACCCTGTATACAAAATTAATGATGCATTGAAAGTGAGACTGGAAGTCGGACCAGGAACAAACTCTGGTTATTTGGTAGTTCATTTAGTCTTTTTGTAGACAATCAACTCGTACATTTATCATAAGATTCCTAAAACTTGAAACTTAGTGAATTACTAGATTCTTATTCTCTTTATTATTCGAGACGAACATAATCCAAACCTTAACTCACATCTCTCGAAACAATTCTCTCCGTTACCCATAAATTTACGTCGTGCCTTAACTCAAATTCTCCAAACCACAGTTACCTTAATTTTTGCCCAAACATCCACAACCCTATGTTTCTAATAACTTCGGGACGAAGTTTCTAAAAGTAGGGGATGCTGTGACATCCGTCACTTTTCCTTTTTATTAATAATAATAATAATAATAATAATAATTTTCAGGTTTTTTTATTTTATAAAAATATATATATAAGTATAAGAGTTATCTAGTTAGCCATACCCAACCTACAACCCAACATAACAAACCCAATATCCATGACAGCAGCCCAAACCCTTTTCTTTCTTTATTAGTCGAGCCACACAGAACTCGGCCCATCAACAGACTGGCCCAAACATCTCCCCTTTTGCCCCATCCTCTGTTTAAAAAAAAAAAAAAAAAAGAAATGGCTCCTGCCGGGGATTCGAACCCGGGCAGGTAGCCGGGTCAACACATAAACACACGCACCAACACCACTAGGCCAAAGTTTCTTTCTGATCTAACTTCAACTCAAGAAGAATATAAACCTACCCTCGCGTCTGTTTCCCTTCTTCCCCCTATACGCGTAACAGCAGCAACAGCTAGTTTCCTTTTTTTTTTGTTTGACCAACTAATTGGTTTAATCACGAATTAAACTTGGTAAACGTTATTCCATCGTGTCTTTCCAGTCAACAAATACATCAATTACATCCTTGAAACAAGCCTAATCACGCGTCAAATTAAAAACGAGTCAAACCCTTCCAATCCATCGATCCGAACCTTTACCTATAAATTGAACCCTCTACGAGAGCCTAAAAGTGCCGAAACACAAACCCCAATTCTCAATTTCTTGTTTAATCCCACTGATCACGTGTTCATGCTCGAGTTTGACTTCCAGTTTGACTAGACAAGATCGTAACCAATTCGTGTTTGTAAGTTGTGTTTTTCTTGTGGGTTTTTGTTCATCGGTCATCTACAAACAATAACCCTATGATTAATCGGGTTATTGTTTGTTAGATTTGATTATTGCATAAACTAGGGCTCGTTTCATATTGAATTGGGGAAGAACACTTGAATCAGTTTAGGTATATATTTATTTTAAATCGTTAAACACACAACCAGCTGGTGTAGACCAGCTGGTTTACACACTTGATATAGGAGATTGAACCGGCCAAAGGCCTAGGGTTCGAATCCCTTTAAACAACATTTTTTTAATCCTTTTTATCTATACATTTAAACCTTCAAATCTTTTAAAATAGATTTAAATACCAAATGTGATTTATAAATTCTACAAAATTTATTTTATGTTATTCCACTGATAAAGTTCATCATCCAAATTTTAGTTTTTCAAAAATAGTTTATTTAATATTATATTATTAATAATACAAGTTTATTTATTTATATTTATTAAATTCTATAAAAATATCTAAACGATTTTATTAAATCTCACAAAAATTATCCTAAACTTGTGTATTCTTAAACATTCCAGAAAATATTTTTATTTCAGAAAAACCGGTCTTTTTATATTTTTAATTAATTTTTTTTAGTTTTAATCATAAATAAATCATAATAAATTCATTTTTCAATATTTTTGCACCAAAATTTTATATAAATTATTTCTAACTATCTAGAACTGAAATACAATTTTTAATCAGAAATTCTTTGATTTTAATATTTTTAGATATTAAAGTCACATTTTGACAATTTTGAAATAATTATATTAAATATTCTATTTTCAAAAAAATTATTTTATAAAAATTATTTTCAAGAAAATAATTTTATAAAAATTATTTTCATACTTAAAACCTTATGTTGTGACTATATTCAACTTAAAATTTTACAAAAAGACTTTTGTTTATTTATTCATTAAATTTCTTATAATTAATAAACAAATTGTTTAATAAACATATAAACGTTATCCCCAATTTGAAGCCCTAGAAATACATATATCCTAGAGTTATTTCCCTTACACATTATCGAATTCTTTAGGTTGATACTTTGAGATAATTTCCAACACATATTTCGTTGTCCCAAGTTCAATTTCAAGTTATTACGTGAACTGTGAGTATTTCCTATCCCCTTATTATTTTTATTCACTTTTGGGGTGTTACATGTACACTTATACAAATTTCAAATACAAGTTCACATTTTTACAATACAATTCTATGTACTATGTGAATTTGCTTACAAACGTGCTTTATGCTTAGACATTACATGTAGAATACATTTGTACTTAGTGAAATCATTAACATTGTACAAGCCGCCCTTAACATTGGATAGCGCTATTTGGATGACAGTCCGCCTAGATTGATTCTCCCCCTTTTTCATCGGAGAATCCGTGGCCAGTGTTAAGCTTTTATCCATTTATTGGATAAGTACACTACAGTTCATACAGTACATTATACAGTCACAGGGTTGATTTCGCTCATTTGTATGATACATGGTTTACATATTTGCACTGTAGCTTGCACTTGAATTGTATAACTTTTTAACCTACTATATATATATCAAAACTAGGAATGCTCACCAACATTTCATATGTTGACCAAATCTATTTTGTACATGTTTCAGGTGCAGTTTGATCTAGTGCTTTAGCAAGGAACATTAGTGCTTTATTTTACTTCAGTTATTTCAATATTTACATTTCATTTAGACAATGTATTTTCCATTTCCATGTAAGACAATTTTGATTATTCAATAATATTTACATTTTAGTACCATGAGCTTTTGAACAATCGTCACTACGTGGCACCTCGATGATTCCGCCATCGGTTGGGTGTTACAACTTGAGAATCCAATACCTGTGTTTTCATTTTTCTTGATCCTATTATCATTTTGTACCCAATTGTGTCGTACTCATAAGCATATAACATCTAGAAATTTCCTTGCATATTATTATGTACGAGCGTAGACTGGAAATTTATCATATTTAGTTACGTTTATTTTAATCGTAGAAATTTAAGACTCCACCTTACATTTTATTCAAACATTTGGACTTGATTTCCATGAAAACCAAACTATTAAAAACTTGATACTTGATCCTACAGAAACTTTTCTAAAAACATGATTGTTTGTTATATTAAACTTGATTTTTCTTAATTTGATTTTCTTTGAACATTTAATTATTCATGATACTCGTAAACATGGCTGGCCAAATATGAACTATTTTCTATAGTCAACTAAGATCACACTTATACTTAATGGTTGCCGTAATTACAAACTTGCTTGCATTTATCAATTTGCATGTTGATCTATGAAAAACAATTACTACATTTATCCACTCAACACAGACAAACATCTCACTTAAAGGGCTCCCCGGGTGAGTGGTAGCCCATACTTAAATTTTTGCTTGCAAGTCGTTGCAAACCAATGTAATTGACCTCATTATTACAAAGCCCCATTTCGTTGATAACGCCTCATTGTAACCCAACGTGTTTGTTGTGTCATCTTCTTATGAAAACTTATTTGCTTTAATGTGTTGTTAGATTAGTTCATAGAAGGACATAAAACCCTAATGTAAGGTAAATTGATGATTCCGGTCCGGAACGTAATCATGAATTTACAGGTACGTTAAGGTGGTGTGAAATTCTATTAGGGTTTTTTTTTTTGGTAAACGTCCAGTATGTTTTTGAGGTATCAAAGGTGTGGTGGGTTAGCTGCGGTACACCCTATATATAAACACCAATGATGCATCGAAAGTGAGACTGGAAGTTAGACCAGGAACTCACCCCAATTCTCTTCGTAGTTCAAAACGTCGATTCATAGTGTAACTTATTCCTTCCAACCACCCTAACTTTTATTTTCAAGACCTAGTACTTTGGGCCTTGACCACTGATAATAATCCTTAAACATATTTAATCCAATTATATCTAACATTCGAGTCCATTCAAGTCAGGTTATCTTGCTACCCAAAGCTCCCTTGACCATACTCACTATAACACTTACCCGAGTACCCAGAACCCTGTTTATACGTCTACTTGAAGGAATTTCGGGACGAAATTTCTAAAAGTAGGGGATGCTGTGACATCCGTCACTTTTCATTTTTTTTTTTGTAACATTTCGCAACTCTATTTTGTACGTTTATTATTTAATCAAAAACGCCGAATTTTATCCTACTAGTACACTAAAAAAAAATATTTTGTGACATATTCGGACTTATATTATCATATTATATACTTATGATAATCTGAAAATAATATATAATTGCTAAAAAAAATAAAACGCATGGACCGGGACTCGAACCCGCGTCCATGGCCAGCTCAAGTTACACAAACAACTCAAACCAACTGGGCTGCACCCATGTTTGGTGATCTGTATTGAAAACAAACATAGATAACTCATATTAAATGGTCGCAGTTGACTTTAGAAAGTTAAATTCAAATCAATACCTTCCAAATACAACTCCAATCAACGTTTTTGATCGTGTTTATTTGAGGAATGACTTTGGCCGACCTAATTAGCTTAACCCTCACGCCAATTAACAGTTAAAACCTTCCAATTATATGTATTATACGCGTTTTATTAAAGGGACGAGTCAAAACATTCCAAATCTTCAATACGTGGTTAATAGTATAAATTGAGGCCTTCCCTATGAGCTCAATACACGATAATCAAACCCCCATACAAAATTCATCCTAAAACACCTCCTAAATCTGCAAATTTTGAGTCTTTTGTCGTGTTCGTTGACCGCTCGTTCACACCTCTAAACCCGCTGTGAGTAACAATTATTCTTTTTATTATGTTAGTCGGCCATCATACTCCAATAGCCCTATGGTTAATTGGATTATAATCGCGTATTGTGGTTTATTAGAAATCTAGGGTTCTTCATCTTAGATTTGGGGATAAAACCTGCTGCAGACAACCTTTAAGTTCAATTCTGAACAGAAAATTTAACCAACTAATCCACAGATCAGTTAGTAACGTGTGTGTGTTTAAACATGTGAACCAGCCATAGGCCAAGGTTCGATTCCCGTCCCCTTAATTCTTTTTTTTTTTTCAAAATCGTTAATTAAATCAAAACCAATTAAAACTTTATAATAATTTCGATCCAGATTTAATTGTTCTCAGGGTTCAGACCAGTTCTTCTGAACTTGTGATTTAAACCTTAGAACCGGCCAAGGACCCGGGTTCGATCCTTGGCAGGAACACTATTTTTTTTTAGACTCTTTATCTATATATCTAACTTAATAAACTTATAAAAATAGTTTAAAATACCAAAAGTCTCTTAAAAATTCTACAAAAATTATTTTAAGTAGATTTCATGACAAAGTTTATCGTACAATTTTTAGATTTCCAAAAATAATTTATTTAATATATATTATAAATATTACAAATTTATTCATTTATAATTTTAAAATTCTATAAAAATATGTAAACGTTCTTATAAAAATCCAAAAAAATTATTTTAAACTTGTAGATCTATAAGCATTTCAGAAATAAATTTTATTTCAGAAAAATCATTTGTTTCATATTTTTAAATGATTTTTGTTATTTTAAACCATAAATAAATCATAATAAATTCATTTTTCAATATTTTTATCCCAAAATTTTACATAAATTATTTCTGTTCACTTAGAACAGAAATGTAAATTTTAATTTGAATTTTTTTTAATTTTAGTATTTTTAGATATTAAAATTATATCTTTGACAAATAAAAATAAATATACTAAATATTCAATTCTTGAGGAAATAATTTTATAAAAATTATTTTTATACTTAAAACCTTATAATATGATTATCCCAAATCAAAAATCTACAATAATCTTTTATTTAATTATTTACCGAATTTCTTTTATTTAGTAAACAATTTACCTAATTAATAAAACAATTACTTATCCTCAAATTAGGAACCCTAGAAATACTTGTAGACTAGAAAGACTTAAACTTATTTATTACCTTAAACATAGGTGATACTTGGCAACGTTGGATCATGCTTATTCTATTCCACAAGACTTAACAGTTTGCTAATGTTAGTATTACTTATCCCCTTTTTTCGTTTTACACTTTTGGGGTGATTCATGTACAAGTATACAAAACTTGCATATTAATTTACACATACATTTTTCTTCATTTACAATTCATATACGTGTCTTGTTTATCTTTGTGCTTTATGTTTGAACATGAACGTAGCTTACATAAAAAATCGTACATCTAGACATAACGTATGTTATGTGCTCTTTACATATAGACGTAACTTATGTTTCGGTGCTCATTTAGACATAACGTATGTTATGATGCTCTTTTAGACTTGACACGTGTTAGGGTGCTCATTATCAATTTTACCTTACCAACTTTACATTTGATCTTGTCTTGTTTGGTTACTTATGTGCTTACATAATGCCTTGGTGATGCTAGACACATGAATTGTACCACTTTTCAAACCTATACTATATGTATAAAGCTAGGAAATACTCACCAACATCGTATGTTGACAAAATTTATTTCCATGCATGTTTCAGGATAAGCTGTTGACGCTTCACATAGGACTTTGGACTTAGATTACATAAATCAACTGTCTCTATTTTTGTTGTCGTGTATTTATTTTCAAATGTTGTAAAACTATATTCAATAATCAAATATTTACATTTGAGTACCATGAGCTTTTGAACAATCATCACTACGTGACACCTCGATGATTTCGCAATCGGTTGGGGTGTTACAGTTTCCAACATACTTATTTGGTTTGGTTAATCGTTCTTTCTCTTCGCTTAGATGATTTGAACACCCCGAATCAATGATCCAATCTCCCATCTTGTTTGTCTTTGGTTTGGTAGTTACTATTAGTGCTATGTCCTCTACAGCCCGCGCCTAGCCTTTCTTTTTACTGGTGAAATGTTTTCAACTCCCTGAGTCAATAAGCAATTCTTTCAATTGTTTCGCTTTGGCTTGATAGACACTATCATTGATGTATCTTCTACCACTTGCATAACCATGGCTTCGGCATCCCAAGTTTCTTCTTCAGTAGTAGTAGCCGAGTTTCCTTCTACTTTTGGTTGTCTACATTCTTTTGCCATATGTTCGCGTTTATTGCAATTGTAACAGTTAGACGGAACCGACGACCACTGTTTCCTTTTCCTTTTCGTTCACTTGAGGATTGTCCATTATTTTTCCGATCCTTCCTTTTCCAATCAGTTTTCTTTGACTTGTCTTGATTCTTGGATTTGTTCCAAGGTTTGTTTGATGCATGGCCTTTTTCTTAATTGCATACATAGCCTTATCTTCTTCTACTTTAACTTAAACCCTTTCTAACTGTTTTGCAAGGGCCTCCTGCCCTGTCAAAAGGTTCTCGAATTCCATTAGACTCGGTTGGTTTGCCCAGCCTTGAATGGCTATGATAAAGCTGCGGTACTCAGGTTTTAGTCCATGTATAATAATACGCTTCATGCGAGACTCACTTATTCTTGACTACACATCGAGATCACCTATCTCTCGACACACATTCTTTATCTTCCTGAAATATTACGGTACAGTCTAATCTCCCTGTGATCTCGTCAATAACTCACTTTCAACCATCTGCGCACATCATTCTTCTTTGAAAACAATGTTTCAAGAGTATCCCAAGATGCCTTCGGGTTCTCGATGTCTTGGAGATGATCCAGAATGTCTTCTTCCACTGTTGTTTTAATGACAAACATCGCGTGACTTGCCTTAACCTACGACTTTCCGATCACTCCAATCATATAGTTTGTGGGTACCCTGGTGTCGGTCCATTAGTGACTTGCCATAGGTCTTGTCCCTGGAGATAAGACTTCAAGCATGTCACCCATGTCTTGTAGTTTGTCTGATTGAGCTTCTTAATTCCTCCACTTACGCGTAAATCTGCCATAGTTCTTGCTCTGGTCATTTTCTTTTTGAGCTGGACGTTAACTTGTTGAAACAATCTACGACAACCGGGATGCGTTCCTTCCTTCCGATTGGTTTCTGGGTTCAGCCAAGAACTAGGGTTCCTGAGCCAAGACCGGTTTCTTGCGCTCTAATACCATTTGTTGCAAGTGGGTATCTCATTCTTTCACAAACTTGTAAAGAGAAACTAAAAACTTTATTAATTGCTGGATGATAAAAATTATAAAACACCAAGGTTAAATAGACTAGCAATACTAATCCTGCTAGAACTAGAACTATAATACTAAACTATAATTATCCAAACACAATAGGAAACATAACCTAAATCTAATACTTAATACTAATGGATAATTCAAATGATAATTAAATGACCTAAGTACTATTTTACTCGATTTAGTCCTTCGATTTTAGATATCCACCAAACCGACCCTCGAGATCTCCCAAACCTCCTTTTACGTTCAACATTGATAATTTCAAATATTAAGTTACCCCGGACGTTTATATGTTGATTGTTAAAAAAAACGAAATCAGTCTTGCCGACTATAATGGTAAAGTTTTTTATGAATCAACTTTAACTTGACTGAAAACTATGATTAAAGTTGTAAAATAACGGTAATAACTTAAAACCTATAAAAGTGTAAAATTATGTGCACAAAAATTATAACCTGGAATTCTAAAAGAAGTTTAGTATATAATAAGTATTTCAGCCATTGGGGTTGGTGGTCCAGTGGTAAGGCAAAGCCTTTTAATACACTATAAGTGTGAGGTCTTGAGTTCAAGTCTCACAGGGAGCAAGAAATTCGCAATTCAAAAAAAAATATAATAATATTTCAAATCAAAGAAGATTGAGAATGTTCAAAGTTTGTCGACTTGTAATAAACAAATTGAACTCCCACTCTTCCATAATTGTAGATTTGTAGGTGATATTATATTTAAGCGTATAACCACTTTGTTTCCTTACAGTTATGACACAAACGTTGCATTTATTGATAACTGTTATCAATTCAATCAATAACTTTTAAAAAATTTTCACAATATTTTATTGCGACACCCTTATTTTATTTTATATACTTATCACATGTAGTATATAAATGTATAATACTTACAAAATACCTAAGCTTATCAAGGAAAAGTCAAACTGACCTTTGAATTCACATGTCATCTAATGAAACATAAAACACAAATAGTTTCATAATGCCAACGATCTTTCTCTATACAAAAACATGTATAATATGAAATGAGAACTCTCTACGAAGAATATCGTACTTGTATTTACTATACAAAACTCTAGTTAAAAGTAACTTAAACAACTAAGACTATCTATGTGAAATAACAATGTGCTTTAGTTATTAACAAAAAGTGTCCTCACCTGCACTAAACAATAACTACACTGTCTCATAATTAGGCGTTGTAGAATAACTACACTGCAATTATTTAACAACCATTATTTGAATTTTTTATTTAATTATTTAATAATAAAATACATTTTACAAAACATAAAAACTAAAATACTAGGAAAGAAAAAAATTATTCATCTTCCTCAGCATCATCATCGTCTTCTGAGAGATTAACCCATAAATGGTTTCTCAAATTGGCACATAAAGCATTATGTGTATCGCGATGACACAATTTCATAAGAATATCTAGTCTTTCTTGCGCGTTTATGTTGAAGCCGGTAGTTACATGTCGTCTGGATCATAATCTTGACAAATCGACATACCACCTCTAAAATCATGTTACGTAAAATCATGCAAGCGTACATAACATTTTGTAACTTTTCTTTATCTCAAATTCTAGCAGGTTGGGCAATTATACACCGTCGTTTCTTCAAAACCCCGATTGTACTCGCAAATTCTTGCTATTCTGTGAATGATACTCATTTCTCATCAAGTTGACTTGAGTATCCTTTCACAAACACGGACCACTCTGGATAAATACCATCGATGTCACACCGCGCCAATGGCGGAAACACGTGGCACAACGCTCGAAAGCATATCAGAGTCAAGATTAACACAAACCATATTTAAATAGAAAAGATCAATTCATTAAGATGTCGAAAAAGAAGTACCTTGTTTCAAACATTACATAAAACAACAAACATAAAGTTTCAACATGGGGTGTTTCCGTCTATGTCCCAACCCGATGGTAACTATAGATGAACCCCCGACAAGTGTCCGACATCCCATATTCCACCGTACTAGCCGCATATCTATTTAACACTTAGTTACATGAAAGATATGTTTAAAAAGACGTCAATATATAAAATATTGATAAATTCACAGGTTTTTGTTCCATAACAACAACATTTTAACAAAAACACGTGCGGAACAAACACAAGTAGTGACCATTGTAAGGAGTAGCTAACTCCTACAAAAACAGTGACCACCAATCCCTTAAGCCCATAACCACACCAAGACAAGCAATGCCCCGCGAGTAGTTGTCGCTCTGGGAAAATGACAACTTAGTTCAGAATACGTGCACCCCTGGCATACACAATTGCATAATCGACGCTATCGATTAGGGGTGGGCCTTGTCAGGCACTAATAGTACAATCCAAATATTCCTTCGATTCTCGATTTCAACACACACACAACACACGAGTAAATGGTTACAGTAGCGAGGACTCATCCTGAGTGGTGAACAACAAACCCAAGTACTCATCATGCCACTTATCGCATTTTAACATTTAAAAACATTTTGACATGTAACAATAATTGATAAAACATATCTTTCCCCCAAAACAAAAATAGTAAAAATGGGCCGTGAAACTCACCTTAATTTCTTTGCTTATCTTTCTCCCAAAACAAAAACAAAACATATCTTTGACTGACTTCCTCATGCCTTAATTACCAACAAATGACACCTTAAAGTCTATCATGTGTAAGCCTAGCTTATTTTCCGTTTAAAAGATAGTTTGCCCAACTATCTAGACTCGCGTGTACATACCGAGTCCTAAAGTGTTTTAACTCGATGAACCGATCGTGACTTAAATTAATCATGTTTAACATACGACATAACACCTAAGTTGCGCACTTGTTACTATTAGTGTGTAAACCATGTTTGACTAATACTACGAAACGTATAACCCTTTCCGAGCCATAGATCGTCTCGTAAATTGGATAAATATATTTGTCTCGTATACTTATTTTAAGGAAACTACATTGTGAGGAAATACAATATAGTTATTAAAACCGCTAAATAACAACTGTTACTCTGTTTTTGTACAAACTAAACAACACAAGTTGTCTACAAATTTCCCAAAATCAAATCCAACCACAAGACGACAAATATTTATTCGCATTTCCAATCCACAAGACTTTATACGTTTCAACAATTATATAAAGTATACTATTTATATAAATATACATATATATACCTATACTCCAACAATTTAAGTCCGATAATCAACAACCATGTCACACTTTATTATACACAAACTTATAATACTTTTCGTTTATTAAGCTCGGTTCGTTCGCGAGTTTACACCAACTGTTATTCGTATTTGTAATTTATAAAAAAACATATTTATATAAATGACAACAAAATAAATACGAAATAATGTATACCATGTCCGTACGCGCGTTATTGAGTTGACCAATAGTTTGACCGAGGTGACTCGTTGACTGCACCGGTTCTGAACGAGTTGACACAGTTTGACCGATCCAAATCTGTTCATTTACCGAGCCGCTTTACCAATCTGACACTTGGCCGAGTTTTTGACCGAACCTGGTCGCTTGACAAGATTGTTTGATCGAGTCAACCCATTGACCAGCTTCGACTGGGTTGACTGTTGGCTCGGTGACCAGATCTAACCAAGCTCCAAACACCCAAATCTGAAACAGATCGGGTTCCCATCACTAAGATCACCGTACCGGCCACCATCGAACACTAGTGAACCATCACAGCCGAGCCACCGTCTTAACCAAAACCAAAACCGACCGAACCACCTAAAACCCACAGATCTACACTAAACCACCATCAATCGGCCACGGACATCACCACCACGACTGCCATCTCGTCAAAACGACCCCTACCTCGACCCAAAACCCACCAAACCGACCGATCTACCACAAAACCCGTCACCACCACTGTTCACCACCACCGGAACCATCATAACAGCTGCATCTCGTCGCCCTTCGTCACCATTAACTGAACCCACCACCAACATCGACCATCCAACCATTCACAACCATCGGACCACACCCCACCCCTCAATAACCACCTCCGCCCTTTCTGCAACAACACAAACTACCACCGGACCCTTTACTACCTCTGCTTACCAAGATCCATCAAAACATTCCCCACAAAAATGACCCAACCCCCCAGTCCTGACGTTTACACAGCGCCACCACCACCATCCATGGTGGTGGCCAACCGTTGCTAGAAGTAGAGCAGGAAAGCGGGAGAGAGATCTAGGGTTTCTAGAGAGAGAAGAGGATGGGTGTCGGCTGGAAAGTGAGGGAGGAGAGAGAGAGGGATGCCTTTTATACCTAGGGTTTGAGTGGGTAAGTTGGTATCGCGTATACGAACCCATTATAACGTATTGTGCTTCAGTTTGTTTTTAAGCCCGATTATTAATCACAAAAACTGGTCGGTTATGTTCGAAATTAAAAGCACATCTAAACCGAGCAATTTAAATGTTATTTTCGTCATTCGACGCGTTCTTTCAGAACACGCATTTAAATCGTGCTAATCGATTACGTCGTGCTATCCCTCGTTTAAACGACCCGTTTACCTTCGAAACTTAATAAATGACATTATTTACAATAAATAATTATTCCGAAAGTTCAATAACGGTTAAAACCACCATTTTGACGTTCGATTCCCGCGTCAGTTACTTTTCGCGTTTCCAAAAAAACATTGCGTTTTTGGCCATTTACCGCGCCGATTTCACGTTCGATCATTTCAATAGCAAATACATGTCGTATTTACATATAATGACCTTATGCTAATCCTGTATGACAAATTTCTACTGATGTGAGTTCGTTAACGTTAAGTACATGCGAGTCTTTCTTTAAACTCATCGAGGCTTCTACGAACTTCGAGAAGACATCGTAGGACTCATAATGGCTCAATTAATCAAAATTAACTTTAAACCAGGTTAATTACTCCAAAAGCACGATTAAAAACACATGAGCCATTGTACGGTGTTTGTCGGTTGTCACGATCGGTAAGATAATACCCATACTCATACTCCACATCACTAGCATAAAATGAAGTCTTAGGTGCAATGATGTTTATAACGTCATCAAATAACATTGATATCATTGTGTGCCCTAGCTATTTCAAAATATGCATTCCAATTACAGAGATCATATGTTGCCACCGCTTCTCGTATCAAAGTTGGCAATCACCATGATGGCGTGCTCCTCACCAACCGGTTGGACATGCCTTACAACCCCAACATGTACAATCAACGCAACCAAGCCTCCCAAAAAAACCATGTACTTCTTCATGGACTTGGCATATCCTTTGGATATCACTAAAGGTCGTTCGTCTCAAATAACGCTTGACATATAGCACTATAGCACCTACAATTATAACAAGTATAATAATAAACCCTAATTAAACATTAAATAACATAACATTTAAATATTTAAAAAATTAAATATAGAACATTCAAATATACCTTCACAAAAAAACTAAAGACTGTCGCGACACACTTTATCTGACATTTTAAAATACTAGTCTCATGAGTCATTCGCACTGTTGTATGCCATTTGACGAATCACCGTCGTGCATTTCTGTAATGAAGGAATACCTAGTTTATGTAACGCCTCGCTATTTCAATAAATAATGATAATTATTATTATTATGAATTCTTATAAATGTTCACACATCTATATATACGTCTATTATTAATATATAACGAATATATATAGTCCAAATACTCGTTTTGAATCGAGTTATATAAATAAATTACACGAAATAAGTATTCTATTGATTAAACGAGTCCAGCTCATAAACGAGACCCGAATCGGTAACTAGTTCGTTTAAGCATTAACTTTCCACCTAAACCACCTACCAAAACCCTATGTATATAATCACCTTAACTTAATCTTCCTACTCCTTCTTCCCCAATGAAAACCCTAGCCCTTCCATTTTCCCTCTCTTAAAATACACACACACACACTCTTATCCTAACAATAATCACAAGGCACATCTGCCCTCTCTAGATAAGTGGCGGCGACTGCCACCAACCACCACCACCTTCCGAGCCGCCACCATCAACCACCACACCCAAGTTTTTCGCATCCTCTCCTCCTCTCCCTCTGATCAGCGACGGCACCTCAGGAGACCCACCAGCCGCCTCTTCTGACCAGCAACAGAGCACCTCCATTTAGAGAGAAAGAGATCCGCTGGGTCGGGTCATAGGGGACTCGGGTCTGCATAGCCATATCAAGGTACGTGAAGAGTTTTCCATTGGGTTAGTTGGTTCAGGGTGCGGCTCATGTGGGGCACGACTTCCGATCAGAAAGGGGCCAACAGCAGAAGAGATGGGTAGGTTTCATGTTGCAGTACGATAGCGCGGAGACCCAGGTCTGATCGGGTTCGGGTTTGGTCTTTTGTGCGATGGTCACAATGCCTGATAGGGTTCCGGTCATGGTTCAACGGTGGTTCTGGCTCGGTAGTTATGACGTCAGACCGGGACTCGAGATTTCAGATTTCCGAATGCCGGTTTTCCTCCCGAGTTGCAGTTCCGGCCAAGTTCCTTCCGATTCCAGATCTATGAAGTTTGTTTGTTCGGCCCTACTATGATTCGTTTTTCTTTCGGGTATTATAACAGTCAAACACCTCACGGTCTCGGGTCAAACCCGGACCTGGTCAACTGTGGTCAAACATCCAGATCTGGTCAGTCTTTGTCAACGGTCAAACCTGGTCAACGACGGTCAACCTGGTCAGATTCGTCGATACGAAGTTCGTGGCGCGTACGTTTTATTTCGTGCACAGGATCCTATCGGGAAGGTATAACGCGCGCCGTGTCTTGTTTTATTTATTTTAGTTATATTTTTATAGTCAAATGTATATTTTCATTGGTATACATAAATGTTTATGTAAAAGTGTAAAACGAACCGAACCGACTTGTACTTACGAAATACTTAACATCAAAATATAAATACGTCTATGCGCCTATGTATTCAAGTTGCGAACTTTTAAACGTTATAAGTAGCTATATGAAAATATGTTGGATATATATATACAACATAATAGTTGGCGAAACATGGCTATAAATGCTCATTTTAACTAATCGTTTTACGATTCTATTTTGGAACATTAACTATTAGCTAAACTATACTTACACAAATTAACATAGCGAGTATCTTATGTTCATACGAATCGTCAACACATCGCACTATAGGAATATGTATTACTTATCAAAACTCTTAGTTATCGCTTGTCATAGTCTTAATCACTTGAACCTGTTGTAGCGTACAAACTTGGTTAAATTGTTTTGTGTTTGGGTTTTGGACAATTGATTTTTTTGAGATAAAATAGACAACTTGCGTTGTCTGGTTTCTTACGAAAACAGAGGAAACTCTGCCCAAATTTTTACAAAACATAAGAAACATATCGAGCGTTCAAATCTATGAATTTGTTCAATAAACTATGTTTTCACAAATAGAATTATCTCCGAACCAACACGCTTTCACAAATTGATTATTTTAACAATAAATACAATATTTAAATTCTATTTTTGCCGTGCTAATGATACCTATATTATTATCCAACGTGCCATTTCAAAATGATTAAAAGTTGCTATTCAGAATACTATGTGAAGCATGAATTTTAAATGAACACATATGCGCTCACACTTCGAGAAACTAAAACCAAGTCCTATCGGTTCGTTAAGTCATACACACTTTAAGACGCGCATTCATTCAATGCGAGGGTAGTTGAATAAACTATCTATACAATCAATAAATGAAACAAGCGTAATTGCATTAGAATTTAAGGTATCGTTTATTTGTAATAGGATACAAGGGTTCAATTAATTCAAGTTCAGACTTGTTGCTACTTGCTAGTATTTGCACAGTGAATTTCAGGTGAGTTTACATAGCCCCTTTTATCACCATTTTGGGGTGAAACATGTTATAACATTTTTATTGCAATTCAATCATCAATGTGTCTATGTGTTTTCTATGTTGCATTATGTCTTGAGCATGATTAGAGTAAGCACCATTCTAGCATAATCATTAACATTGATCAGCCGACGGTATACATTGATAGATCTATTGGACTGACAATCCCACCCGGATACGTGCCTCCTACAAAGGTTACGTGGGTGTTTGTTATCGCATAACATATTCATTGGGACCATAAGTGTATGGTATGTATCATTTTATAACAGTCAACAGGGTTGATTATGCACTCGATTTATTTCTAATATGTTCTCACATATGGGCTAGATTAACATGACACATGAATTGCATAACATTTTATTCATTTATCATCAAAAACCTATGTAATTCTCACCAACTTTTGTTGACCCAAAATATTTTCAAACTTAACATGTTTCAGGTTATAGCTTGCTTGGAGTTTAGAGTTAATGCTTGAAGATGCATATTTAGTATTTCTCATTTAATGTACAAATTCTTGTAGAACAATTGTATGTAATGTATTTAAATTAATTATTGAAATTTATTATTTACCATGAGCTACTGAACAATCATCAATACGTGACATCCCGATGTTTCCGCCATCGGTTGGGGTGTTACAGATTGGTATCAGAGCCTTGGTTATAGGGAATTAGGTTATTAGAAAAATAATCTAGTCTATAGCCTTAAGACTTTAACCAGTACTTGCTTCAATTACTTGTAGCTCTACCTTATTTTTATCTCTATCCCTATCCTCATCCTATTTCTTAGTCTAATTTGGTCTTGCCTACTCTCTTTCACTTACTTGGTACAATCCTAACGTACTTCTAGATTATTAAGGCAAATTCGTTGGGCTTAGACCTGATCTGTTTTGATAAGCCAATATTCTCGTTTATTCGGGTTAGATATTTACAATCTTTGTGTTTCATTTTCATTTATACCCCCTCTCACTCCCGTATAAAATCTAAGTTTTGAATCTTAAAATTTTTACAATTCAAATATATTTTCTTCTTATATAATTCCCTCATTAGCTTAAACTTCATGAATCATTTCTGGGTTTCACAATCCTAATTCATTTTACAAACTTATAATATTATCCATAAGTCTAATTATTTTTAACATCTAACTCAAATCATATGTTTCCCTTTACATCGTACATATATCTATCATCTTTGATGTTTCTGGCCAATTCTATTTTAAACTTCCCCCCCCCCTTACATTTTTATTTATGTGTATATGTATATTTTGAAGATACCATCAACCATAAAATTTCATCACATTTGAGATTTTAAAAATCCTTGTTTAAAACTGTAACCTTATAATCTGTGTATAGGAGATACTATAGCACCAAAACTAAAGAGTACTGAATTTTGCCAAACTTTCATCACTTGGGAATTTCACAAACTATAACAAATAAATATATTTTTTTTAAAAAGAGTCTTTTATTTCCACAAACTTATTTGTTAAATTTCAAATTTTATTGAACAGTTTATTGGCGTAGCAAATGATTTACGATAAAAATGTTTTAATCTATTAAAAATGATTTCTTTTATGTAATACTCGAAGCCTATTATACAAAACGTCTGAACAAATTCTTGATTTTGAAATCCGACATCGTGTTTAAAACCTAAGACTCATCGAAATATTTTGATCTAGATCAATTTAGTTGTACTATTTAATGATTTTTGCTTTACATACAAAACCAAATTTTGAAAATAAAATCTTTCCCTCCACAGGAACAAAATTTACTCTACAATTTTTCCATTGACACATACTTATTTTAAACTTGTTCGAACTATTACAAATTTTTGGCAAATAAAACAATCATGTTTTCTCACACGCTTGTATCTAACTATTTATTCAAACCCCACGATTATTCTGCATGATCACCTTATTACTTGCGTCTTTTTTTGAAACCCTATAAATTAAACCCTTTATCAACCATTTACACGTTCACCATTTCTCACAACTTTGATTATACTTTGAGTTTTCATCATCTCTCAAAATCCAAATTCACATCCTTTACCTCCTCGAACATGAACAAGATCTCCACGATAACCAAACTATTGAAAACTTGATTATTCGTTGCATCAAACTTGATTCTTAGGTATCCGTGAGGATTTGATTATCTACCTGAACATTTGATTATTCATGATATTTGGAAGCATGGAAAATAAATTATTTGCTATAAACACACCTAAAGTCATTAACCTTGTCTAGGACAACTCTATTGCAGCTCGCATGCTATACTTGATACTTGATGCATTTACCAACTTGCTTACATGTATGTATTATCAATTTGCAACTTAAGTGTTAAGCCAAAAACAATTGTTACACTTAATCAAACAACTGGTAGGGGATAAAGTACTTGCTCAACAGTTAGTAGAGTACCCAATAACCTGCTCAACGATTGGTAGAGGTCATCATGCCTGCTCAACAATCGGTAGAGGTTCTAATAACCTGCTCAACGATTGGTAGAGGTCATCATGCCTGCTCAACAGTCGGTAGAGGTTCTAATAACCTGCTCAACGACTGGTAGAGGCTATCGCACCTGCTCAACAATCGGTAGAGGTTCCTACTCACTGACTGGTAGAAGTCTTTTTCCTGCTCAACAGTTGGACTCATCTTTGGATACATTATACATGTAAATTGATACAAAGATTTATTAGACTCATTGATACAAAGATTCAATCACAATGTTATTTTGCATTACTTACATGTGTGTTTAGAGTCATAGAAGGACACAAAACCCTAATGTAAGGTAAATTGGTGATTGCGGTCCGGAACGTAATCATGAATTTACAGGTACGTTAAGGTAGTGTGAAATTCTATCAAGGTTTTCGGTAAATAACAAATTATGAACTCTAGTTACCTAGTAGTCCATTTAGTCTTTCTATAGTCCATTAACTCATGCACTACTTTTAGGATTCCTAAAACTTAAGATTCTTACCCTCCTTACGATTTCAAGACTCTTATTCAAATTATTCGAAACATATTATTCTATTTATGTCGTGCCTAAACACAAAATTTTCCAGACCACAGTTGCCCTGAATTCTACCCAATCACTCTCTACCCTGTGTTTGTTAATAACTTCGGGACGAAGTTTCCTAAAGTAGGGGAGACTGTAACGCCTCGCTATTTCAATAAATAATGATAATTATTATTATTATGAATTCTTATAAATGTTCACACATCTATATATACGTCTATTATTAATATATAACGAATATATATAGTCCAAATACTCGTTTTGAATCGAGTTATATAAATAAATTACACGAAATAAGTATTCTATTGATTAAACGAGTCCAGCTCATAAACGAGACCCGAATCGGTAACTAGTTCGTTTAAGCATTAACTTTCCACCTAAACCACCTACCAAAACCCTATGTATATAATCACCTTAACTTAATCTTCCTACTCCTTCTTCCCCAATGAAAACCCTAGCCCTTCCATTTTCCCTCTCTTAAAATACACACACACACACTCTTATCCTAACAATAATCACAAGGCACATCTGCCCTCTCTAGATAAGTGGCGGCGACTGCCACCAACCACCACCACCTTCCGAGCCGCCACCATCAACCACCACACCCAAGTTTTTCGCATCCTCTCCTCCTCTCCCTCTGATCAGCGACGGCACCTCAGGAGACCCACCAGCCGCCTCTTCTGACCAGCAACAGAGCACCTCCATTTAGAGAGAAAGAGATCCGCTGGGTCGGGTCATAGGGGACTCGGGTCTGCATAGCCATATCAAGGTACGTGAAGAGTTTTCCATTGGGTTAGTTGGTTCAGGGTGCGGCTCATGTGGGGCACGACTTCCGATCAGAAAGGGGCCAACAACAGAAGAGATGGGTAGGTTTCATGTTGCAGTACGATAGCGCGGAGACCCAGGTCTGATCGGGTTCGGGTTTGGTCTTTTGTGCGATGGTCACAATGCCTGATAGGGTTCCGGTCATGGTTCAACGGTGGTTCTGGCTCGGTAGTTATGACGTCAGACCGGGACTCGAGATTTCAGATTTCCGAATGCCGGTTTTCCTCCCGAGTTGCAGGTTCCGGCCAAGTTCCTTCCGATTCCAGATCTATGAAGTTTGTTTGTTCGGCCCTACTATGATTCGTTTTTCTTTCGGGTATTATAACAGTCAAACACCTCACGGTCTCGGGTCAAACCCGGACCTGGTCAACTGTGGTCAAACATCCAGATCTGGTCAGTCTTTGTCAACGGTCAAACCTGGTCAACGACGGTCAACCTGGTCAGATTCGTCGATACGAAGTTCGTGGCGCGTACGTTTTATTTCGTGCACAGGATCCTATCGGGAAGGTATAACGCGCGCCGTGTCTTGTTTTATTTATTTTAGTTATATTTTTATAGTCAAATGTATATTTTCATTGGTATACATAAATGTTTATGTAAAAGTGTAAAACGAACCGAACCGACTTGTACTTACGAAATACTTAACATCAAAATATAAATACGTCTATGCGCCTATGTATTCAAGTTGCGAACTTTTAAACGTTATAAGTAGCTATATGAAAATATGTTGGATATATATATACAACATAATAGTTGGCGAAACATGGCTATAAATGCTCATTTTAACTAATCGTTTTACGATTCTATTTTGGAACATTAACTATTAGCTAAACTATACTTACACAAATTAACATAGCGAGTATCTTATGTTCATACGAATCGTCAACACATCGCACTATAGGAATATGTATTACTTATCAAAACTCTTAGTTATCGCTTGTCATAGTCTTAATCACTTGAACCTGTTGTAGCGTACAAACTTGGTTAAATTGTTTTGTGTTTGGGTTTTGGACAATTGATTTTTTTGAGATAAAATAGACAACTTGCGTTGTCTGGTTTCTTACGAAAACAGAGGAAACTCTGCCCAAATTTTTACAAAACATAAGAAACATATCGAGCGTTCAAATCTATGAATTTGTTCAATAAACTATGTTTTCACAAATAGAATTATCTCCGAACCAACACGCTTTCACAAATTGATTATTTTAACAATAAATACAATATTTAAATTCTATTTTTGCCGTGCTAATGATACCTATATTATTATCCAACGTGCCATTTCAAAATGATTAAAAGTTGCTATTCAGAATACTATGTGAAGCATGAATTTTAAATGAACACATATGCGCTCACACTTCGAGAAACTAAAACCAAGTCCTATCGGTTCGTTAAGTCATACACACTTTAAGACGCGCATTCATTCAATGCGAGGGTAGTTGAATAAACTATCTATACAATCAATAAATGAAACAAGCGTAATTGCATTAGAATTTAAGGTATCGTTTATTTGTAATAGGATACAAGGGTTCAATTAATTCAAGTTCAGACTTGTTGCTACTTGCTAGTATTTGCACAGTGAATTTCAGGTGAGTTTACATAGCCCCTTTTATCACCATTTTGGGGTGAAACATGTTATAACATTTTTATTGCAATTCAATCATCAATGTGTCTATGTGTTTTCTATGTTGCATTATGTCTTGAGCATGATTAGAGTAAGCACCATTCTAGCATAATCATTAACATTGATCAGCCGACGGTATACATTGATAGATCTATTGGACTGACAATCCCACCCGGATACGTGCCTCCTACAAAGGTTACGTGGGTGTTTGTTATCGCATAACATATTCATTGGGACCATAAGTGTATGGTATGTATCATTTTATAACAGTCAACAGGGTTGATTATGCACTCGATTTATTTCTAATATGTTCTCACATATGGGCTAGATTAACATGACACATGAATTGCATAACATTTTATTCATTTATCATCAAAAACCTATGTAATTCTCACCAACTTTTGTTGACCCAAAATATTTTCAAACTTAACATGTTTCAGGTTATAGCTTGCTTGGAGTTTAGAGTTAATGCTTGAAGATGCATATTTAGTATTTCTCATTTAATGTACAAATTCTTGTAGAACAATTGTATGTAATGTATTTAAATTAATTATTGAAATTTATTATTTACCATGAGCTACTGAACAATCATCAATACGTGACATCCCGATGTTTCCGCCATCGGTTGGGGTGTTACAGTTTACACCGTGCATCTTCCCTTTGTTGGAAATTTGTATAAGTGTGTTCTAAATCGTCTACAATTCATAAGAATAGTCGGTGACTCATGCAAAAACGATGCCAGAAAGTTTTGTCATCATATAGTGGATTCTAAAAAAATAAACGTTTACAAGTCGGTTATGAGCGGCTTCACGATCTCTTTGCAACAAAGCAAGTGTTGTTAATGGTTTTGACATTTCATCATCAATGACTAAAAGCTACATGCCAGCTCGAACCGCAACAATTACTAAATCTTCTTCCATATTTTTATTAGGTGGAAAGTCACGTGGGAGATCCATATGAGAATATGGTTGCGAGTGAATTGTGGATGAAACTATTAGTGGGTTGTACGACTGCAAAAAGAACCGAACGAACACCAACGAACAAGAACAAGGCCTTGTTCATGTTCGTTTGTTACGAAAATAATGTGTCCAGGACATGTTCATGACCACTTATGAAATGTGATTTTTTGTTTGTGTTTATTAGTTAAGAAAATGAATGTGTTCATGTTTGTTTGTTAATATTAGGTACCATACAAAAGTGAGCGCAAACAAACACAAATGAAAGTTCATGAACACAGACGAACACAAACAAACATTCATGAACACAAACAAACGTTAATGAACACAAATGAACTTATATTAAATTTTGAATAAAATTGGTATCTTTGATCACAAACATTACGTAAATATGTCCAAAATATACTAACCTAATTATCCAAACATACTTGACATAATCTTGGTAATCTAATTAGCATAATAATGTCCCAAATAACATAAATTTATCATATTAAACTTGAAGTACTCGTTTAATCTAGAAGAAACTCTAAGTCTTCATTTAAATCGACCGAAATGATAGTTAATCAAAATACTTGAAGTAATACTAATATGTAATACACTAACATTTATTAAATAATTCGTTACTAGGAATTTTGAAGTGCTTAAGGTATAGAACCTAGTGAACTATCGAACTTAAACGAACATGTTACCGAAACATTTACAAACATAAACGAACACGTTACCGAATGTTCACGAACATAATCGAACTCGCTCGTCCATTTATTAAATGAACAAAAACAGACGAACTTCCTGCCAAACGATTCATAAACTTTTCGCCGAAAGTTTGGTTCGTTTGTAACCCTAGAGGGTTGTGTGAAAATTGGATGAAAATATTTTATATATAGAAGTGGTTTGTGGTATATAATATATTAAATATAATCAATTATTTTTATTTAAATTACCCAACTCCAACGTCCACCAACGCTACAAGCAAAGGAACAAGGAGCGCTATCCCAATCACAACCCACCCGATAACAAAGATCAATAACGAGGCTGCACAATGTTTTGTGTCATTATCGGGGTGACGTGGCACCCCGGCAATCGACAACGCATGTTCTAATAACCTATGTTGTTGCTTTCTATTTCTTATTTAGTTCTAGTTTTCGTCATATAATTTTTTTGACTGAATTACAAGTTTTGTCCTTTAACTTTGTACCCTTTTTCAAAGAATGTCCTTTAACTTCAAAGTTGATTGGTTCTGTCCTTTAGCTTTTAAAATGTTGCACGTTTTGTCCTTTAGTGCTAACTCAGTTACTTTTTGTCGTTAAAATACATCACGTGGATGGCACACGAGGGCAGAACAGTAAAATCATCACCCCCCCTTTCATTTCCCCCCTATTATAACACAATCTGAACCTTATATCATACCATCTAATCACAATCCACCCTTTACGTTTATCAAAATTTGAATTCTACACAATGGTGAGAGTAACGAACGATGAACTGGAAGAAGGTTGGGTTATGAGAGAATCTATGACGGATGAAGACGTTCTAGAGATATATGGTAAAGTTTAATTTTTTTTACGACTGAAAACCCTAAAAATTTAGGGTTTTTATTGATTATAATGTTGATTATTGATGTTGATTATTTACATTATGCAGATTGTTATCCGAATCTGTTCACCATTATCTTGCATTATAGTGGTAGGCTAACATCTCCTCCAGGCCGTAGATATGTGGCAGGTAAGGTTGAATATGTGGACTTGATAGATATTGATCAGTTTTCTATTCACGAGGTGGGTCTGATGATGGATTTGTTGGGATATAATGGAACTCACGCAATGTATTACATGTATTTATATCCTGGAAAAAATTTAGATAATGGTCTCGAGGATCTAAGTAGTGATCAGGATTGTCGGGATTTGGCTAAGCATATTCAAATGCATAAGTTCATAGATGTTTATGTTACGCATGGGTTAAGTAACATTAAATAACTGCTTTTATCACCAACAAAGTGCAAATCCACTCTTACAATAGAGGAAATTGATGAACCTGGACCATATGCACTTGTGCCCTCAAAGCTAATGTTTAGCCAAGTTGAGGACAATCTAAATTTGGAGAACAGAGGGGAACAGAGTGGCAGTCATCAAGGTTTTATGAGGGCCAGTCAAGAGTCAAGTAAGGTTCATGACATGTTTAGTGACAGTGATTATATTGTGGATGAGGATGATAGTGACAGTGATTATATTGTGGATGCTGACAACACTATTGATGAACCTGATGTGGACATGTCTGATTATAGGATGCATATTGATCCAGAAGTTGAGGACACCATATCAAATGAACCAAAGGGTGACTCAGAATTGGATGTCATTGACAATGAAAGGTTTGATAGTGGGTCTGAATCAGATGATAATGAGACAAGCATAAGGAAGAAACATTTGCATAAACTCAGAAGGGCAAGTGAGAATCTAGCTAACTTTGCTATAGGCCAGATATTTGGAACCAAACAGGAAGCAAAGCAGCTAATAAAGAAGCATGCTGTGGAAACTAGAAGGGTTATCAAGGTTATTAAAGATGATAATGAAAGGGTCAGGGCAGTTTGTCAAGGTTCACAGCCAGATTTTGATGTTGATGACACTGGTGTCCACATTGCTAGCCAACCCAAACAGAGGGCTGAAAAGGTGGCCACTAAACTGAAAGAAACAAAAGATAAAAGCAAAGTTAAGGGGCCAAGTGTTAATAAAACAGAAGTTTAGGGGCCTGTTGTAAAAAAGAAAAAACCACAGGGACCAAAAAAGACAGGTGAAACAGTAAATGTAGGTGGGAGGGGCAAAAGGACAAATCCACATTTATATCAATGCCCTTGGACCATCCAGGTTTCAAAAGACAAGAACACAGAATCTTGGGTTGTCAGGACATTAAACACCAACCACACATGTCTTCAAACAAGAAAGATCTATGCTTGCACATCAAAGTTCTTATATCAGGAAATGTTAGAGCAGATAGAAGACAACCCAGATATCCCTGTTAAAGCAGTACAAGAACAGTTTCAAAGAAAGTATCAACTTGGGGTTTCAAGAATGAAAGCATACAGGGCTAAGATTAGGGCTAAGAAGCACCTTGAAGGAGACTATGCAGAACAATACTCTCTACTTAGGGATTATGGCCGTGAAATTCTAGACAAGAATCCAGGAAGCACAGTCAAGATTGATGTTGAACCATCCCCAGATCCAGATAGCCCAACCAGATAGTTCAGAAGAATGTATGTATGTTTTACATATTTTTTGTAACTATTTTAATTTTTCTTCATATTTTTTTGTAATTTTCATATTTTTTCATAATTTTAAAAATATATTTTCCAATTTTTTAATCCATGTTGTTATTGATAATCTAAGTCAACATTTAAAAAAAAATAACCAAATAAAAGTCATATGGATTGATGAGCTTTTTAATGGGTAAATTATCTATTATGATTAGAACACTAAAATAACTTTAGTTACCTAGTTGGAACAATTTTTTTTATGAGTGACTTGATTAGAAAACTCCTAAAAGTAGGTTACTATTTAGTAAAGTTACCCCTTAGAAAAAACAATGTGTATGATACTTACATTTTAGGAAAGTGTCATGGTGATTACTGAAATTGTGGGTAAAGATGATTGAGTGAATGTTGTGGTTTGCTTGCATTGTTGTGTTTTGAATTTAGTTAGCTTTAATCCAGACGACGCAGGGGAAATGAGCTCGGGCTTGTAGTAATTAAAGGATTTATATCCTGGAAAAAATTTAGATAATGGTCTCGAGGATCTAAGTAGTGATCAGGATTGTCGGGATTTGGCTAAGCATATTCAAATGCATAAGTTCATAGATGTTTATGTTACGCATGGGTTAAGTAACATTAAATAACTGCTTTTATCACCAACAAAGTGCAAATCCACTCTTACAATAGAGGAAATTGATGAACCTGGACCATATGCACTTGTGCCCTCAAAGCTAATGTTTAGCCAAGTTGAGGACAATCTAAATTTGGAGAACAGAGGGGAACAGAGTGGCAGTCATCAAGGTTTTATGAGGGCCAGTCAAGAGTCAAGTAAGGTTCATGACATGTTTAGTGACAGTGATTATATTGTGGATGAGGATGATAGTGACAGTGATTATATTGTGGATGCTGACAACACTATTGATGAACCTGATGTGGACATGTCTGATTATAGGATGCATATTGATCCAGAAGTTGAGGACACCATATCAAATGAACCAAAGGGTGACTCAGAATTGGATGTCATTGACAATGAAAGGTTTGATAGTGGGTCTGAATCAGATGATAATGAGACAAGCATAAGGAAGAAACATTTGCATAAACTCAGAAGGGCAAGTGAGAATCTAGCTAACTTTGCTATAGGCCAGATATTTGGAACCAAACAGGAAGCAAAGCAGCTAATAAAGAAGCATGCTGTGGAAACTAGAAGGGTTATCAAGGTTATTAAAGATGATAATGAAAGGGTCAGGGCAGTTTGTCAAGGTTCACAGCCAGATTTTGATGTTGATGACACTGGTGTCCACATTGCTAGCCAACCCAAACAGAGGGCTGAAAAGGTGGCCACTAAACTGAAAGAAACAAAAGATAAAAGCAAAGTTAAGGGGCCAAGTGTTAATAAAACAGAAGTTTAGGGGCCTGTTGTAAAAAAGAAAAAACCACAGGGACCAAAAAAGACAGGTGAAACAGTAAATGTAGGTGGGAGGGGCAAAAGGACAAATCCACATTTATATCAATGCCCTTGGACCATCCAGGTTTCAAAAGACAAGAACACAGAATCTTGGGTTGTCAGGACATTAAACACCAACCACACATGTCTTCAAACAAGAAAGATCTATGCTTGCACATCAAAGTTCTTATATCAGGAAATGTTAGAGCAGATAGAAGACAACCCAGATATCCCTGTTAAAGCAGTACAAGAACAGTTTCAAAGAAAGTATCAACTTGGGGTTTCAAGAATGAAAGCATACAGGGCTAAGATTAGGGCTAAGAAGCACCTTGAAGGAGACTATGCAGAACAATACTCTCTACTTAGGGATTATGGCCGTGAAATTCTAGACAAGAATCCAGGAAGCACAGTCAAGATTGATGTTGAACCATCCCCAGATCCAGATAGCCCAACCAGATAGTTCAGAAGAATGTATGTATGTTTGGCACCTTTAAAAGAAGGATTCAAGGCACTAGGTAGAAGGTTCTTAGGTCTTAATGGTGCATTCATGAAAGGCCCCTTCCCAAGTCAGATGTTAACTGCTGTAGGTGTAGATTGCAATAATGGTTTGTATCCTGTATGTTATGCAATTGTTGAGGCAGAAACACTTAGTTCATAGACTTGGTTTTTAGAACTGTTGGCTGATGACTTAGATCTAGATAGAAACTCAAATTTCACATTCATTAGTGATAGACAGAAGGGGATTCGTCCTGCTGTTTCAAAGCTATTTCCATTAGCAGAACATAGATATTGTCTTAGACATATCCATGAAAATATGAAGGGAAGTTGGAGAGGGAAACTGTATAAAGATATGTTATGGAAATGTGCAGCAGCCACAACAGTTCCTGAGTTTACCACTGCAATGAACAACTTGAAAGCATTCAATAAGCAGGCCCATTTGTGGTTATCAAAGATCCCACCTTTACATTGGTCCAGGTCACACTTCACTGGTATGTCATTCTACTTAATTTGTTAGCCTTTAATGTCTGATATCTACTAATTACCACTTAATGTGTGATATTACAGGAAGGGCAGTAAGTGACATGTTGCTGAACAACATGTGTGAAGTGTATAATGGGAAGATAATTGAAGCTAGAGACAAGCCCATTATATCTGCCCTTGAATACATAAGAGAATACTTAATGAGGAGGATTGTGACTGTGCTGGGTGTGATTGAAAGATGTGATGGATTGTTGACACCATGGGCCACTGAACAGTTTGAAGAAATCAAGAAGGATGCTACACACTACCATGTTCAATGGAATGGGGGAGATCAATATGAGGTTAGTGGTAAACCAAATCATGCAAGGGTTGTCAATTTGGCTAAGAGGACATGTAGTTGCAGAGGATGGGAAATAACTGGTATGTCATTGAAGTTAATTTGTGTTCTTTGACCGTGTATGCATTTTCTGTTAGTATAATAAATTGCATATTATTGTTATCAGGTATGCCATTCAGACATGCTGTGGCTTCAATTTGGGTCAAGGCTGCTAATGGTGGAAGGGTAGGAGCTTTGGAAAGCTGGGTTGATCCAATATACACAATGGATAGGTGGAAGTCAGTGTACTCATTCAAGATCAATCCTATCAATGGAAGGGATATGTGGCCCAAGAATCCAGCTCAGACACTTATTGTACCTCCAAAACACCATGTCCAAGTTGGAAGACCAAAGAAGGCAAGAAAGAGGTCTGATGTTGAATTGGATGACATGAAGCTGACTGGAAAGTTGTCAAGGAAGAACACTCACATGACCTGTGGCAAGTGTGGGGATCAGGGACACAATTCTAGGACATGCAAGGGGAAGGCTCAGGTTAAAGACAAGACATGCAAGGGGAAGGCTCAAGTTAAAGATAAGAAAGGGAAGAAGGCTGCAAAAGATTAGTTGGTTGTGTTAATGCATGTTTATTACGTAGGTTTTGAAACTTTGGTATTTTGGTTTAAACTATGGTTATTATGTAGGTTTTGAACAAACTGGTTTGTATTTTGGTTGGATGTTCTATGTAACAAACCTTATGTATGGGTAAATTATGGTACTTTGGTATTTTGGTTAGATGTTTGTGTTATTTGCAGGTTTCTGATTTGCAATCACTTGTAATGGGTCAAAAATGTCAAGTATTTTGCAGGTTTCTGATTTGCAGTCTCATGGTTGTAATGGGTCAATATGCAATCAGTTGTAATGGGTCAAAATATCAAGTATTTTGCAGTCTCATGATTTGCAGTCTCATGGTTGTAATGGGTCAATATGCAATCAGTTGTAATGGGTCAAAATGTCCACAAAAACATAACATATTGGTGGACATTTGGTCAGTTGTAATAGTCAGTTGCTATTAGTTCTTAAATGGGTCAAACATAACATGCATTTGGTCAGTTGTAATGGTCCCTTTATGTTCACAAAACAACAAATTCAAAATGGGTCAAATACATAATACATTATCCAACCACTTCCAACTAACTGTGCATTTTTTGCACTTTTTATACATCAAAACCACAATTACATTATCCAAACCAGATACATTACACACTAACAACATTAATACATTACATTAGACCATTAAACTAACTGAAGATCATATAAGACACAAAACAGATCCAACTGATAAGCAACACCTTCTTCATAATCTTCCTTTTAGCTTCACTGTCTGTCAATTTTTGCTCGAGAACCTTGTTTGACACTTCAAGCTTCTGATTCGTTGACTCCAACTGGTTCTTAGCCCTAATCAAACCAGGGATAGTTTCTGTGCAAGTTTGACATCTGTTTTTCTCAACCCAACCAATGAATCCACATTTTCGTCCCTAACAACAACGAATCAACCCATTAAATTCTAAAATCGAGGTACTTCATGAATCAACCAGTTTGACATCAGATTAACTAACCTGATTACAAGCATAGAATCGTCGACCTGGGTTTTTATCGGTCCATGATGTGAGGATGACTGCTTCCCTTCCACATCGACAATAAACCATTTTGATTTTGAGGATTTGGAACCCTAGCTTCGATCTTCAGATAGTAATTGGGAAATTAGGGTTCAGATTTTGTTATAATAGGGGGAAATGAAAGGGGGGGTGATGATTTTACTGTTCTGCCCTCGTGTGCCATCCACGTGATGTAATTTAACGACAAAAAGTAACTGAGTTAGCACTAAAGGACAAAGCGTGCAACATTTTAAAAGCTAAAGGACAGAACCAATCAACTTTGAAGTTAAAGGACATTCTTTGAAAAAATGGTACAAAGTTAAAGGACAAAACTTGTAATTCAGTCAATTTTTTTAAACTCAAACTTTTATATATTTTATTATTTAAAAAGAAACTGTATCATAAAATTTAAAATATTTATTTAACTATTTTTAACAAAAATTGTAGCATAAATAAAAAAAATTGTTATCTCTAGTTTATGTATATTAATATTCTATTTAATATTTAAAAAATGTTGTGGTTTTAAAGGTATTGATACATCACGACTATTACAATACGACTATACAGTGGTGCGTCTAACATTACAAAATGTGTCTAAACTCATTACACCAATGTTTCTAATTAAACCCACTACAACAGTATGCCTAATACTACAATGGTGCGTCCATACCACTACAATCGTGGGTCGTGGGTCTAAGCACCCCTTTTAACTTAACGAACACACATGTCATTACCCAAAAAATACATGTCATTACCACTACAATCAGTATGCCTTCTGATCCCTCGTACATTTTGTGGAAATATGTTATATACGAAGTGGACGTTTCATGCAAAGTGTAAAAGTGTACAGACTCGTTTGAATGGGGGGGGGGGGGATATATCATGCATTGTGTATGAAGTAGTTTGAAAACATTCGTTAAGTTTTTTCGACAGTTAAAAGGTTGATTGAAGACTGAATAATAAAAAAGTAAAAATGGATGAAAGGTCTAAAAATAAAAGCCTCTTTTCTTGACTTTTTTTGTGTTAAACATAGTTCAATGTTTTTTTTTTTTTAAAACTCAAATAACGTTTGTTTGCTTACTATTTTTGTTAAATTAATTAAGAATTTTATCATTTTTAATTTAGTATAGTTTTGCTATGTTAACTCTTATAATAAATCATTTAAAAGATACGGTGATCCACTACAAGAAATTTGACTTTTAGCGGCGACACCTTTAGCGGCGACCCATCAAAGTGTCGCCGCTAAAGGTCAAAAAGTTATAAACCGTAGATCAAAGTGTGATGGAGGGCCAAGATTTAATCCTACTAATGTTATTAGCGGCGACACCGTCGCCGCTAAAAGTCACCAAAAAAAATATACACCCGCCAAACTTTCCTCTTCTTTTTCACCAAAAGTTAAACCTTTCTTTGACAAAAACCCCTCTTTCACTCAGCTCTCTCTCACTCTCTGCATCCTCTTTCACTCTCTCTCAATCTCTGCATCTCTCTTTCACTCTCCCTCTCTCTCGCGTCTCCCTCTTCCTCTCGCACTCTCCCTCTTTCTCGCACCACCACCGCCGAGCCCCACCACCACCGAGCCCCACCACCACCGAGCAGCCCCACCACCACCGAATCTCTCTCTCTCTCTCGTCTCCCCTCTCCCGATCTCGTAAGGTTGTACTTCTCAGTTTTTTTTTCTTTTTTTTTCGTTTTTTTCGTTTTGTGTTTTGTTATTTTGTTTTTAATTTTTCTTTTTATTTTCTTTTTTTCTGTTTGTTTTTTGTTTTTTATTTTTTTCGGTTTTTTATTTTTTTTTCTGTTTTTTTATCTCTTTTTCAGTTTTTTTTCTTTTTTCTGTTTTTTATTTGTTTTTTTCAGTTTTTTTCTTTTTTTCTGTTTTTTTTTTCTTTTTTTCAGTTTTTTGGTTAATTTTTTTTTTTTTTTTTTTTTTGATAATTTGTTTGTGTTTGTAGGAAAGGACCGATCCGGGGAGGAACGCGAGGTTTGTCGCCACTAAAGATTTAGTCGCCACCGCTAAAGGTTAGTCGTCGCCGCTAATTGTTTTTTTTTTAATTTTTATGCTTTAATTAGGTTTGTATGTATATATATTTGTGTAAGTAGGTATATATATACGTATACATGTGTGTATTTGCGGAAGCTTGATATTAGTATGCGCTTGATTCCTCAAATGTGAGCTTGATCATTCCCCGTTTTCATTCCTTGAACAAACCTAAGGTGTTTACACATGAAAGATCATTAAAAACAAGGTTAGAGTGATTATAATTCGATTAGAAATCGATTAGGAGTGAAGTCTCTAAGCGAATAAAGCTGCAACGAAACCAAAAAGACTCCCCACTAGCCGCTGTAGGCCACGGCCAGCCAGCCATAGCCTACGGCTGGCTGTCCCTACTGTTTCGCACTGTCGATGCTATCACGCAGCTTCTGCAGCTATTTTGCTGCTGTTTAGCAGCCGCTGTTGCTGTTTCGCAGCTGTCGCTGCTGTTTTGCTGCTGTCACGCAGCTTCTGTAGCTGTTTTGCTGCTGTTTAGCAGCCGTTGCTGCTGTTTTGCTGCTGTCACGCAGCCGCCGCTGCTGTTTTGTTGTTGTTTTGATGCTGTCAAGCAGCTGTCGCTGCTGTTTTGCTGCTGTCACGCAGCTTCTGTTAACGATTTGAAGCCTTTATTAGCTTTAATTAGCCGTGTTAAAAGATATATGCAAATTGTTATAAGATGAACACTCGAGGCAATATTCACCTGAAAAAAAATGCCTTGATTTAAGCCTTGTCATAATGAGAGGTGCGACCGGCTCAGCTAAGCTCACGAGAAAAACTGTTCATTTTAAGAAGTATCAACTTGATTCATTATTCATCTTGTGAATTTTTATACTGCATGCATATAATGAAATGTAGCACCTTCTATATATATATATATATATATAAAACGCTTCAGAGCGGATTAACAGTCACATACTTATTTGACAAAACTTGGGTTTAGAAGTCGTTTTTATAAGCATACGAGTATTCCATAATACAGGCGGGGTTGAATTGGATCATAATATGTTGCTTGCAGGTTGCATTGTACTAGTTATGGGGAATGGGATCGTTGCGAGTCGCGCTGTCATTCGGTAAAGTCATCGGATGTGTTATTGATTTTGTCTCAGCTTGTTGCACCATGTATTTTGGACCAGAAAAAGAAATGGAGTAAGATGTGCCTGGCCTCTTCATATGTTCAGGCATGCACCCATTTCTGTTTTTGCATTCCAACATGTAATTTTGAAATTGTTTATTATTGTTTTCAACAAAAAAAAATATTATTCACATATTGTTATCATATATGTTATATTTTTATTTCTTTCAGCATAACCTGTATATTAAATTGAAGAAATGTGATGTAATTGATATGATTATGTAACTGGTAGAATACATTTTCATCTTTATAGGTAGTTTGGTGAGAATTGTATAATATGGTATTATTGTTCACTTATTATTTATGACTTGCATAAAAAACATATAAAATCATATGAAAAAAGGTCACTCGTGGTGCCATGATACTGGCTGGAGTTGGATACAAACTGAATACGAGAACATTTTGCGGTTTGGATTGAAGAGTACGAATTGAATCAGGTTGACTTCTATTGTTGTGAGCGCGTTAAACACGCCTGCGCGCAACATGCCAACCTAAGTGTGAAGTGAAAACACAATAACATTTACCTTAGAGTAGACGAGATGAAATGTTGACCTATTTGGTATAAATATGTTTAGTAAATAGGATATTTGACCCATTTGGTATAAATATGTTTAGTAAATAGGACATTTGACCCATTTGGTATATATTTGTAGTTTAAATGTTGATAGTTGACCCATTTGGTATAAATATGTTTAGTAAATAGGATATTTGACCCATTTGGTATAAATATGTTTAGTAAATAGGATATTTGACACATTTGGTACATATTTGTAGTTATTTGTTAATAGTTGACCCATTTGATATAAATATGTTTTGTAGGAGCAACTTAATGATATCATAGCGACTCCTCAATTCCAAACGCAATTGCTCCATATGGCTAATCAATTGGTCCAACAAAGGCTTGGAAATCAAGGCGGAAGTGGTAATAGTGGCGATCACGATCATGACGATGAAGACGAAGACCAAGACGAAGACTTTTAGGCAGCTTTGGTATGTTTGTTTAGTTTTGATGGTGAATACTTGAATCAAATATTAGGTTGGTATGCTAGTTTATTTTGTTTGACATGTTTTGACGAATGTTGGTTTAACTTTGTTATGTTTATTTATATATATGTAGATGTTGGTTTATTATTTTTGTTATTATTTAGTTTGGTTATGCGTGTGCGGAGTAAACGAATAGCAAAAAAAAAAAAAAAAAAAAGACCTTTAGCGGCGACGCGTCGCCGCTAAAAGTCTTGCCCAGAATGCACAGAAATCTGCCACGTGGCAAAAAAAAAGTTTAAAGATAATGCCACGTAGATAATTACTTTTAGCGGCTACACCTTTAGCGGCAACAGGAGCAGGACTTTTAGCGGCAGCCGTCGCCGCTAAAGGTCTTGCTGCCGCTAAAGGTATACCTTTAGCGACAGCAGGAGTCGCCGCTAAAAGTGGAGTTCCTTGTAGTGATCATTTCCTGTTTAATAACACGTGTAAGTTTATGAACATAATTTAGCATAATTAAATACACTTTTTGACTATTTATATAAGTTGCGTAGTTTTGTGTGTAATTAATTATATACGTTACATAGTTATTTTGTATTATGCGTGATTATGGTGTACAACAACAACAATCTTACTCAGTAAATCTCACACTTAGCAAAGCTAAGAGATGTGTGATTATGATGTGAACGCAAATATCCCTAAGACATTTATCATATCCTGGTAGCTTCATGCACTTCAGATATTAAAATGAACTTCGTAAAACCGTGTGCGTATATATAAATAAATTACCTAATCTGACGAAACAAAGTCAAACTAGTATTTGAAGTTCACATTCCGCATATAAAAACAAAAGATTCTGCTCATGAAACATGAAACTATTTTTTAAAGGCAACAATCTCGTATTAGAAATAATACTTTTTAGTTTTTACAATGCTTAGCTTGCCCCGCAAAAAAAAAAAAAAAAAAAAAAAAATGTAAAACTCCAGTAACCTATAAACTATTATATATTCTGCATCGGTTTTAATACATTTATATCGTTGCTCCTGTAACACATAAAAGCCTATGAGAATCATGAAGTTTTCGAGACATATATATATGTAGAAAGTTTGAAGATGATTATTAGGGTTATATTCAATACCCTGCAGGCAGTGGCGAAGCTTGACCCGAAAGTTCGGGAGGTCGGAAGTCATCGGGGAGTCGGAAGTCGCTAGTTTTGGGGGGTCGAAAACCAGTTTCGGGGGGTCGAAACCCTATATTTACAAAATTTTCTATACGAATACTATATAATCGGAACTTCTACACGAAAATTCGGGGGGGTCGGCCGCCCCCTCCCGCCCCAACAAAGCCTCGCCAATGCCTGCAGGGATTTGAACATCGGTTAGTATATTAGGCTTTCAAGGAGGACAAGGATGGAAGAAATAGGGTGGTATTGTAAATGTGTTTTGATATTGCAAATAATGAGGTGGGTGAAATGTTTGCATTACCCTTGTGTCTTAATTGTCACAACTATCCTAAAAATACCCTTAATTTTTTTGCTTAAGTATGTTGTACATGGTGCTTCTTAAGTTGTATGGAAATTAAAATGACTATGCTGGCCATCACTCCTTCTTAATAATTAATAATACTAGTTTATACCCCAGGAGCGTCCCGGGTTGAGAAATCTAAGTAAAGTGAATAAAATTAGAAGTATCTAAACTATAAAAATGGCATCTGCCAATATATGTTTAATTATTATTATTATTATTTTAAACAAATCTCTGTCATAAGTTATCATATTCTAATATAAAAAAAAGGTAATTGGGTCGGGTACCACCTAATCCCAGGCCCGACTCAAACCCACAATTTTTTTAAACTAATTCCAAACTTGACATAATACCTGTCGGGTTATAAAAAATAGTCGTTTTTTTTCTCCATTTTTTATATAGCACTATGGTACTCGTTAGAAAGATAATAAAACGCTCGTTAATTTGGTGTAATTTTTTTCTTTAAAAAATCTCGTATATAAAAGATATTAACATTTAAAAGTTATGAGAGGAAACATGAGAGAGAAAATAATAAAGTTTTAACATTTACATTTATTAGATTACGTATTTAATAGATTATGTTAAATTATATTTAAATCATATTTATTCATTTTTTTGAATTGGTCTAGAGTTGCCATATCACATCCTATGTGGCATCTCTTAAAAGAAAGATTGCATAGTATTATGACATGTCATTAAAAATGATTTGGTTTATTATATACTAGGTTTGAGACCCGTGGGGACCCACGGTGCAAACCATAGTAAATAAAAAAATTATATGAGACTAAGAGTTGTATTGTTCAAGTTTAGTGGCTACAAACGTAAAGTGTTAAAAATAACGGTTAGCCTAAAATTTTTTTCTTATATAAACGTCATGCGTTGATATTAAATGAGTATTAAAAGTAAAACTAACATATAACTATGGTTTTCATATCAAAGTGGATATTTTTTATAAGCCCTCAGTAACGTTAGTAATGAAAACCGATTACCTATTATGATCAGTACTAAACCAAACTATAAAGTTTTGAAAAAAATAACAAAGGTATGAATACATTATGTTTTTGTAAATGACTTTTTATCATATTTTTATTTTTAATGTAATTGTAATTAGTACATAACTTGGTTTATTGACAAAATGCAACGCACTGTTCAAAGCACACAAAAAAAGTTTAAAATAATACTTTATTATTGAAGTTGTATATACATAACGTCAATAAAGATAATTAAAAAATTGCATAAAAATTACTCACATTATTCATAAATCCTGAAAGACTTCTTTGTACACAACGTTTGATGTTTTGTTCGTCAATTCACCATTTTCATCTACTATAACAATCTTAAGTCCATCTCGACTTCTGACCCTTGAAAGCGCAACATACAACTGCCCGTGTGAAAAAACCGGATCCTTCAAATACAACCCAACTCTGGATAAGGATTGTCCTTGACTTTTGTTTATTGTCATTGCGAAAGAAACAGCAAGTGGAAATTGCCTTCTGTTAAATTTAAAAGGAATTTTCTTATCTGAGGGGGATAAAGTAATTCTTGGAATAAAAGTTCACATTCCAATGTTACTTCCTGATATGATTTTCGCTTCAATGACACGTTTTCTCATTTTAACAACTTGTAACCTTGTCCCATTGCATAAACCACTTTTCTGATCAATGTTTCTGAGTAACATTACGGGAACGCCAACTTTCATAACCAAACGATGGTTTGGTATTCCAGAAAACTTAAGACCATTAAGGACATCAGGAGAAACTAATCTTTCATCAACCTGTTTGTTCACATCTTCAGACTGGCAAACACTATCCGAACTTAGATACTCAACTTCGTCACCGGGAAACATTGAAAGTAATATATCATTAATTTCATGAACAACTTCATTCTTCGGTGCCAATATAGCTCGATCTTGAAAATAAGTCGGAATGTGGATGTTATCCAAAAGTGAAGGATAAACAAAGGCTATCAAATCAGAAACAGGATCCGAAGATTGAGAAATAAGTAAGTCATCAGGTATCAAAATAACATCTTGATCATCACTTATTGTATCAACCTTTCCTTCTCCTATATCCAGAAGCTAAGATGCAAACTTTTTAGTTTCCTCAATATCAGAACTGCAGCTTCCAGAAAGCAACCGCATATTTTTTGTTAACTTTAAAACAGTGCATTTGTGCCAAATGTATGATGAACTTAAAGAGGCATTAACAATGTCATGTTTATCTGTTTCTTCATTAAGGTCACCAATTATCAATCCAGCAACTTCAGAAACCGTGGGTAGGTTGTAGGTTCTACCATCTTCTTTCCTCATTCCGTTTAATCGAAGCTTGACTTGTGCATCAGGGTTCTTCTGAAAACAATCTCTCGCCATTCTATAAGATTTCACCAAGGAGTTTTTGGCATCCAACATTTTTTTCAATTCCTTTACAATTTGAAATTCAAGGGCCTTTTCTGATGAGTATTCCTCATCTGCATCACTATAAATAAAATGAATACATTAGAATCGAAAGTACTTAAAAATCCTTAAATTTTTCTACAAAAGACAATAAAAAAATAACATACCCAACAACATTGATTCTATTCGAAACTTCATTTTCAGTATCATATATGTATAGCTGAGAGAATACTGGATTTTGTCCACGTGATGGTAAAAGATTTCCCAAAGCATGGTAGTTCTCACCACTTATACGATAGATGAATGGAGCATTACCATGATTTATAGACCTATCAATTTTTCCACCCATGGATGTAAATGCAAACATAGAGTTGAATCGTCTTATGTTCTTTAAAAAGAATTTGCTTTTAGAATCAACTCCATTAAAATACTCTTTATAACTGTGTGGCGCCTCCTTAAAAGGAGGAAGCATAACTTTTCCATAACCACAACATAGAGAGAAATTTTTTTAGTATTACTTCTATTAAGCCCTCTAGTAGATTCACAGCTCACAGTCTAGCATTACAATTGTAACATCGCGTTATTTTTACTTTTCATGTATTTTAAATTCTATACTTAACAAATTCCAAGTTCGCCTTTATTCACTTCTTTTATGTTACTCCTACCAATTCGTGACGAGTCGTCATTAAAATTTATCCTATTCAATTTAAGCGTTATAACAAGAAACCTTATTTAGTTAAGATCTTAATATATATATATTTATTTATATATTTTTTTTAAAACATTATATCTTTTTAATAATAATACCATTCAATTTAGGTGTTATTATATATTTATAATAATACTTATGTTGACTTTTACTATCTAACAACAACAACATATGGCATGTTGTCGTTTGTTGTTATTATTAAATTTTTGTTTTTACTTTCTTTGAAAACTCGATGATTGACAGCAGCATTCAATTAACTATTTGCCATCCCATAACAACCAAGTTTAATCCCTAATTAATCTCCTTCTAACCACCCCATTAACTCCATTTAATACCCAACCACCTTAACTCACCTATAAATACAACCCCTCCCTACACCTTAATCACTTGCTCAATCTCAAATCCTCTCTAAACATCTAAATTCTTTAAGTAATCCTAAGTGATGGAAGCCCACTTCTAAGTGAGTTTTCTCATTTTAAACTTTCACTTCCCTTTTCTTTCTTCATTTCTCCTCTCCTTCTAACCCCTTGGGGAAACCTCTAGGACCTTGCTCTTGTTTGCTATGGCAAATAAATATGAGTAGGACACCAAAATGAGGCCTCAAAGGTGTTTCATCTTCTATTGTTTTTATGTACTAGAAGGTTAGTTGAAGTGATACCAACCAAGTTCACCAACAACTTAATGGACTTGTGCTATGGTTAATGGTTGACAAAGGAAAGCCAAGGCTCTTCCAAACTAAGTCACCATACACTACTTTAACCCTATAGTTATATTATGTAAATACTAAAATATATACTTTCAAAACTCTACTAATCTAATAACTTGGAAGGTTTGTGGATACATCCCTACCTTACCAATACTTGACTCTCTTGACCATCCGAATCACCTTTATGGTGGTTTGTGTTTGGTTAGCCTTAAAGGCACTACTTGACTCTCATGACCATCCGGATTGCCCTAAAGGCAATTTGTGCTTGGTTTGCCTAAAAGGCTTGCTTGACTCTCTTGAATCTATAATCTAAACTTGAACCTAAGACTCTTTATTTTTTTTAAATTCTAGTTAACCAAGGCTAAGGAACTAATCCCCAAGACTCATTCTTTTGGAACCTTGCTAAAACGCACCCAAAGGTGAGTTCATACTTGTCCCCCTTTTATCCTTTATTCTTTGGGGCTCAACATGTATCACTATCAAAACTCAAACGATTTTAAACTCTACAATCTATTATGCTTAGTCTAAAGTCTATCATATTCTAAATTCTATCATGCGCAATCTAAAGTCTATTATATGCTTGTATGCTATGCTATGTAGAATTATTTACTCTAACATACAAATGTTCATATAGTTGACAACCCACCTTGCATGTATAGCGCTATAGGATTGGCTATCCGCCCCCTACATGGGTCATGTTAAGCAAAATTCTTCGTGGCTAGTCGCCGTTTGTATGGTTCTCTTGCATATGCCTATAAGCAAAACTTTGTTATACTATGTATGTATGTCAAACTAGTATGCTCACCAATGCTTTATGTGTTGACGGATATTTTATACATGTTGCAGGAAATATTTATTGCAGGACATTCAAGAAAACTACTTAGGATTGGACATAGAAACTCACTCTAGTTCAAGTTATCATATTCTTGTTGTTGTATTTTTCGTTATATAAACTACTTGTATTTCTATTTTTAGACAATAAATGAAATTCTATCTTTAAACTATATTGTCACAAAATCTAGTGTCATGAAGTCTTTGAACAATCTACCACTAAGTCTCGCCCCGATGTATTCCGCCATCGGTTGGGGTGTGACAGATTGGTATCAGAGCCATGACTATAGGGATCTAGGAAAAATTGCCATGTTTGACCTAGACTATAGTTAAGAACCTTTTTGACCATTCCTTTTATCATGCTTAATATACTTGTACTCCCTACATTGCTTCTACTCTAATCTTTTGGTCTTTAAAATTTACCTTCCTATTTGGTTGATCATTCTACACTCGAAGACGCTCGTATACCACAAACGAAAGGAAATCATCGAAATAGGCGTGAAACCCTCACTTTGGTGATAACTTTCAATCCGCGTAAAATCTTTGTGTTTTTGAAACTACACCAAGATAGGAGTGATATCCTCACCTTGGTGGAAATTTCACAATTCTCGTTCTAGTGGACACCTACCAATTGAAGGTTAGAATTAATTTTCTTACCACATTAGACTAAGTGTACAAACCACACTCAAAGAAACGACCTCGCTAAGATAGGAGTGAAATCCGCAACTTAGCGACTAGTTTCAATCCTTGATATATTTTTTTTAAATCTCGCCAAAGTCTCAAATTTACTAATGACAAGGAACATGTAGTAACTGGAAGGGTGAATACCGTTAACCGAAAGTTTCGGCGAGAGTATTCCACCTATTAGGCCAAAGCATGTTTTCAAACTCAAAGGTAAATTCGAACCACTTTGGTTAGTCTTAGTTCCGTTTCGAAACACTCCAATTGCTTGCTTAAAACAAGCCTCTCATTTTATGTTAATATTACTTTCAATGTTGTTTTCATGCTATGTTTTCACTACATATATTCGATTTATTTATTTTTACTACTCGCAAATGCTCTCAAGACTCGCATTTACAATCTACTCTCGCGATCTCCAAACAATACTAATAATCGCAACCAACGTAAATCAAAACTCCTTCATGTTAACTAAGTGCACTATACTTGCTTATACATACGTGTTACGCTATTTGAACAATGTGAAACTTGCATTCTATACGTGTAACTTGAACGTGCATACTAAATCTATGAGAACAACTTGAGCGTATGTATTTGTTTATCTAAATTTGCATCAATTTCACCGATCTAATCTTACCCGTAAGCTTTTCATTGTTAACCAAAATTCTAGTAACTTATTTTCTAAATTTCAAAAGTCACCTTGTTTAAAAACGCTTTTACAAATTTTCCTATGTATGATTCTCGTAAATGTCTTCCCATCTCAACAGCATCGATCTCAACCAACTGGCGAGCCTTATTGCCCAAGAATTAGTCAAGATTCTCCCTAACCTAGTGACACCAACAAACTCAATTCCAAACCCCGATGATACCATCCAGGACAGCACAAACCATGTAGATACTAAACCTTCTTCCCATACCCCTACCAAACAAACGAAAAAGGATAACCGAAAATGCAAAAAGCTCAAACGAAACCACACTTCGACAATTCCTAAGATTACGAATCCCAACAAAAAGCAGTATCGTGGAACCTATCCGCTATGCAACAGTTATAAATTCCACCATCTCACTCACTCACCATGCCGCATATGCGCCAACTGTGATGCATATAGTCATTTAACCAAACCATGTCGCCACAACACTAAACCACGACCCGAACAACCTACTAGTACCACCACATTCACTAAAAATAATGAATGAATATGCTCCGAGTGCAACGACCCAGCCCATGAACGCAACCAATGCCCAAGACTTGCCATGGTGATCTACGATGCTGGAAGACCCACTCACCACACTAAAGAAGATTGACTTTTCTTTTCTTTTTTTTTTTTAAAAAAAAAAATAGAATTTCCTTATGTAACGTTTTCAAAAAAATTGTTCGGATGTGAAACTTTCTTTTTTTATGAAATACCATCGTTATCCTAGTTTACAATCATAATTTATCGGCAAAAATTCAAACATCGCAAAACCCTTTTCTTCTCGCGCACAAACTTTTTCAAAATTTTTGAGCAAAATTCTTCCTACTATTCCTAAGAGGATACCTATTCTTCTATAAAATCCTCACTTTAAACTTTCAAACCACTAACAAATTTGTGCGTCGAGTCTATACGACAAACAAGATTCTAAATGGTAAAACTGTTTAAAATAAATTTTCTTTTGCAAACAGGACTTGTGAGCTAAATCAAATAACCTACTTCTTTATAATCCCAAAAACCTTTTCTCTTGAAATCGTAACACGAGTCAAAATATTCATCAACGTCAACTAAAATTGTCAATAAACTATTTTTCTCGCTTAATAAAATGGATTTTCATACATCAAACGACCATCTTCGATAAAACTTTTACACTAAATTTTCCCCAGATCAATTAAATCCATTTTTCTTTAACATCCAACGGACTAAATTTTTTCTACCATCAAACTTGACCCTTAGTCATGAAAAGCTAAAACTTCTCGCGTACCCATAAAACTCAATTTGTAATAAACCTGAATTCTATGTTGCTCACAGTCAAAACATTTTACACGTTTTCATTAACAATCCAATTGCCCGTACTTTTGTTTGATTTTATACATCTGAACGTAACTAAATATGCACAAGTCTACACCATTATGTCATGAAACCATACATCTACGCCAAAAACGCATACAGTTAACAGTATCAAAAAAAAAAAAAAAAAAAAACACTTGCTTAAATGTCTTTTTCACATTATGTTTTTGCATGTCACGTTGCTTGCTGTGTCTACAACATCAAAACTGTTTAATGTCTTTTCCCTTGTGTATAAGTATTTTGTGTCCACTAGCGACCCACACATAACTAAGACAAATTACGTGGACCATACGACAATTGGACTAATTACGGGTGCACACGTAATTACAAAAATTGGGCGCATGGAAAACATAACGAGTCCCAGTGTGTGTAACCTATCATGACTTGAATAACAACACGGATGAGGTATGATAACGGCATGGTGGATACGCCGCCGGTACATCCTATACATAAATGTCCTGTCATACTACCAAAAGTAGAGTTATTCATGCCATGAGAAGTTTTGGGTGTCGAGTTTAAATTTTGACCAACACTTACGTTATTTATCTTTTGCAATACAGTTTATGTTATAGTTTACTAGTCTAATTACACTTGCATCATTTGTCTTTTATGCATATCATAACCTTGTTTTGAACCACACTCTCTACTATGCAACATCATCCTTGCTATGAATAATCTATACTTGCAATCTCCATCGAATTTCGTTCCTTCCTCGTGCTCTCCTTGCTTAATCAGCAATCCTCTCATTATCAAGAATCTATTTCTAAATTCCGTAAGCTCTGGCCTTAATCTCTAAAAGCATTTATACATGTAAAACAAGATTCATCTATCACTTTATATATTTCCTTGAATAATTATGTACTGAATTTCAAAACTAAATAACTACTATTTATTTCGCTAAAAAGCTGTTTTCCAAATAGTCCAATTTCTCGTTTATTTAATCACTTCTAAAAAGTTTTTCCTAACAAAATTTTCGACCTTGTGCAAACCAAATATCTATTACTAAATATTGTTCATTCCCACATCTAGTCACTCATTATGTTCACATTTTTAATATTCCACCCAATTACCCAAAGACACCTCTCTTACAAGCCAACAAATTCTACTATTACATATATGATATACCGTATAACTACTTATTTTCCCTAAATTTCTATATGTTATACAAATATACTTACCTACCTTCAATTTTTTTACTATTTCATACCGTATAAATACTTACTTTCCTAAGATTCTTACAATTTCTTATATTGTATACTCACCTACCTTCGCAAGATTTTTACTATTTCATACGGTATACTTACTTATCCTTCCAAACTATTGCAACTTCATTATATATACTATATAAATACTTATTACTATATATTTACTTACTTTTTCAAAATTTTCTGCATTAACCCCATATACGAACCTATTTATACGTACCCCTTATTTCACCATTTACAAAATGATTATGTCGGTTAAGTTCTCAAATTTCTACCTACGACCTTAAGGTAAAATTTTAAAAGTACTTCTCTTACGAGCATAATTATCGCACAAGTGACTAGATACCGTATTTGACTTAAACATAATAAACCAACAAGTTCGTGTTCTTATTAAACCCATATCAAACCACTTACATATTTTTCAAAAGGCTGACTCTTAATTAAATTTCGAGACGAAATTTCCTAAAGTAGGGGAGACTGTAACATCGCGTTATTTTTACTTTTCATGTATTTTAAATTCTATACTTAACAAATTCCAAGTTCGCCTTTATTCACTTCTTTTATGTTACTCCTACCAATTCGTGACGAGTCGTCATTAAAATTTATCCTATTCAATTTAAGCGTTATAACAAGAAACCTTATTTAGTTAAGATCTTAATATATATATATTTATTTATATATTTTTTTTAAAACATTATATCTTTTTAATAATAATACCATTCAATTTAGGTGTTATTATATATTTATAATAATACTTATGTTGACTTTTACTATCTAACAACAACAACATATGGCATGTTGTCGTTTGTTGTTATTATTAAATTTTTGTTTTTACTTTCTTTGAAAACTCGATGATTGACAGCAGCATTCAATTAACTATTTGCCATCCCATAACAACCAAGTTTAATCCCTAATTAATCTCCTTCTAACCACCCCATTAACTCCATTTAATACCCAACCACCTTAACTCACCTATAAATACAACCCCTCCCTACACCTTAATCACTTGCTCAATCTCAAATCCTCTCTAAACATCTAAATTCTTTAAGTAATCCTAAGTGATGGAAGCCCACTTCTAAGTGAGTTTTCTCATTTTAAACTTTCACTTCCCTTTTCTTTCTTCATTTCTCCTCTCCTTCTAACCCCTTGGGGAAACCTCTAGGACCTTGCTCTTGTTTGCTATGGCAAATAAATATGAGTAGGACACCAAAATGAGGCCTCAAAGGTGTTTCATCTTCTATTGTTTTTATGTACTAGAAGGTTAGTTGAAGTGATACCAACCAAGTTCACCAACAACTTAATGGACTTGTGCTATGGTTAATGGTTGACAAAGGAAAGCCAAGGCTCTTCCAAACTAAGTCACCATACACTACTTTAACCCTATAGTTATATTATGTAAATACTAAAATATATACTTTCAAAACTCTACTAATCTAATAACTTGGAAGGTTTGTGGATACATCCCTACCTTACCAATACTTGACTCTCTTGACCATCCGAATCACCTTTATGGTGGTTTGTGTTTGGTTAGCCTTAAAGGCACTACTTGACTCTCATGACCATCCGGATTGCCCTAAAGGCAATTTGTGCTTGGTTTGCCTAAAAGGCTTGCTTGACTCTCTTGAATCTATAATCTAAACTTGAACCTAAGACTCTTTATTTTTTTTAAATTCTAGTTAACCAAGGCTAAGGAACTAATCCCCCAAGACTCATTCTTTTGGAACCTTGCTAAAACGCACCCAAAGGTGAGTTCATACTTGTCCCCCTTTTATCCTTTATTCTTTGGGGCTCAACATGTATCACTATCAAAACTCAAACGATTTTAAACTCTACAATCTATTATGCTTAGTCTAAAGTCTATCATATTCTAAATTCTATCATGCGCAATCTAAAGTCTATTATATGCTTGTATGCTATGCTATGTAGAATTATTTACTCTAACATACAAATGTTCATATAGTTGACAACCCACCTTGCATGTATAGCGCTATAGGATTGGCTATCCGCCCCCTACATGGGTCATGTTAAGCAAAATTCTTCGTGGCTAGTCGCCGTTTGTATGGTTCTCTTGCATATGCCTATAAGCAAAACTTTGTTATACTATGTATGTATGTCAAACTAGTATGCTCACCAATGCTTTATGTGTTGACGGATATTTTATACATGTTGCAGGAAATATTTATTGCAGGACATTCAAGAAAACTACTTAGGATTGGACATAGAAACTCACTCTAGTTCAAGTTATCATATTCTTGTTGTTGTATTTTTCGTTATATAAACTACTTGTATTTCTATTTTTAGACAATAAATGAAATTCTATCTTTAAACTATATTGTCACAAAATCTAGTGTCATGAAGTCTTTGAACAATCTACCACTAAGTCTCGCCCCGATGTATTCCGCCATCGGTTGGGGTGTGACAGATTGGTATCAGAGCCATGACTATAGGGATCTAGGAAAAATTGCCATGTTTGACCTAGACTATAGTTAAGAACCTTTTTGACCATTCCTTTTATCATGCTTAATATACTTGTACTCCCTACATTGCTTCTACTCTAATCTTTTGGTCTTTAAAATTTACCTTCCTATTTGGTTGATCATTCTACACTCGAAGACGCTCGTATACCACAAACGAAAGGAAATCATCGAAATAGGCGTGAAACCCTCACTTTGGTGATAACTTTCAATCCGCGTAAAATCTTTGTGTTTTTGAAACTACACCAAGATAGGAGTGATATCCTCACCTTGGTGGAAATTTCACAATTCTCGTTCTAGTGGACACCTACCAATTGAAGGTTAGAATTAATTTTCTTACCACATTAGACTAAGTGTACAAACCACACTCAAAGAAACGACCTCGCTAAGATAGGAGTGAAATCCGCAACTTAGCGACTAGTTTCAATCCTTGATATATTTTTTTTAAATCTCGCCAAAGTCTCAAATTTACTAATGACAAGGAACATGTAGTAACTGGAAGGGTGAATACCGTTAACCGAAAGTTTCGGCGAGAGTATTCCACCTATTAGGCCAAAGCATGTTTTCAAACTCAAAGGTAAATTCGAACCACTTTGGTTAGTCTTAGTTCCGTTTCGAAACACTCCAATTGCTTGCTTAAAACAAGCCTCTCATTTTATGTTAATATTACTTTCAATGTTGTTTTCATGCTATGTTTTCACTACATATATTCGATTTATTTATTTTTACTACTCGCAAATGCTCTCAAGACTCGCATTTACAATCTACTCTCGCGATCTCCAAACAATACTAATAATCGCAACCAACGTAAATCAAAACTCCTTCATGTTAACTAAGTGCACTATACTTGCTTATACATACGTGTTACGCTATTTGAACAATGTGAAACTTGCATTCTATACGTGTAACTTGAACGTGCATACTAAATCTATGAGAACAACTTGAGCGTATGTATTTGTTTATCTAAATTTGCATCAATTTCACCGATCTAATCTTACCCGTAAGCTTTTCATTGTTAACCAAAATTCTAGTAACTTATTTTCTAAATTTCAAAAGTCACCTTGTTTAAAAACGCTTTTACAAATTTTCCTATGTATGATTCTCGTAAATGTCTTCCCATCTCAACAGCATCGATCTCAACCAACTGGCGAGCCTTATTGCCCAAGAATTAGTCAAGATTCTCCCTAACCTAGTGACACCAACAAACTCAATTCCAAACCCCGATGATACCATCCAGGACAGCACAAACCATGTAGATACTAAACCTTCTTCCCATACCCCTACCAAACAAACGAAAAAGGATAACCGAAAATGCAAAAAGCTCAAACGAAACCACACTTCGACAATTCCTAAGATTACGAATCCCAACAAAAAGCAGTATCGTGGAACCTATCCGCTATGCAACAGTTATAAATTCCACCATCTCACTCACTCACCATGCCGCATATGCGCCAACTGTGATGCATATAGTCATTTAACCAAACCATGTCGCCACAACACTAAACCACGACCCGAACAACCTACTAGTACCACCACATTCACTAAAAATAATGAATGAATATGCTCCGAGTGCAACGACCCAGCCCATGAACGCAACCAATGCCCAAGACTTGCCATGGTGATCTACGATGCTGGAAGACCCACTCACCACACTAAAGAAGATTGACTTTTCTTTTCTTTTTTTTTTTAAAAAAAAAAATAGAATTTCCTTATGTAACGTTTTCAAAAAAATTGTTCGGATGTGAAACTTTCTTTTTTTATGAAATACCATCGTTATCCTAGTTTACAATCATAATTTATCGGCAAAAATTCAAACATCGCAAAACCCTTTTCTTCTCGCGCACAAACTTTTTCAAAATTTTTGAGCAAAATTCTTCCTACTATTCCTAAGAGGATACCTATTCTTCTATAAAATCCTCACTTTAAACTTTCAAACCACTAACAAATTTGTGCGTCGAGTCTATACGACAAACAAGATTCTAAATGGTAAAACTGTTTAAAATAAATTTTCTTTTGCAAACAGGACTTGTGAGCTAAATCAAATAACCTACTTCTTTATAATCCCAAAAACCTTTTCTCTTGAAATCGTAACACGAGTCAAAATATTCATCAACGTCAACTAAAATTGTCAATAAACTATTTTTCTCGCTTAATAAAATGGATTTTCATACATCAAACGACCATCTTCGATAAAACTTTTACACTAAATTTTCCCCAGATCAATTAAATCCATTTTTCTTTAACATCCAACGGACTAAATTTTTTCTACCATCAAACTTGACCCTTAGTCATGAAAAGCTAAAACTTCTCGCGTACCCATAAAACTCAATTTGTAATAAACCTGAATTCTATGTTGCTCACAGTCAAAACATTTTACACGTTTTCATTAACAATCCAATTGCCCGTACTTTTGTTTGATTTTATACATCTGAACGTAACTAAATATGCACAAGTCTACACCATTATGTCATGAAACCATACATCTACGCCAAAAACGCATACAGTTAACAGTATCAAAAAAAAAAAAAAAAAAAACACTTGCTTAAATGTCTTTTTCACATTATGTTTTTGCATGTCACGTTGCTTGCTGTGTCTACAACATCAAAACTGTTTAATGTCTTTTCCCTTGTGTATAAGTATTTTGTGTCCACTAGCGACCCACACATAACTAAGACAAATTACGTGGACCATACGACAATTGGACTAATTACGGGTGCACACGTAATTACAAAAATTGGGCGCATGGAAAACATAACGAGTCCCAGTGTGTGTAACCTATCATGACTTGAATAACAACACGGATGAGGTATGATAACGGCATGGTGGATACGCCGCCGGTACATCCTATACATAAATGTCCTGTCATACTACCAAAAGTAGAGTTATTCATGCCATGAGAAGTTTTGGGTGTCGAGTTTAAATTTTGACCAACACTTACGTTATTTATCTTTTGCAATACAGTTTATGTTATAGTTTACTAGTCTAATTACACTTGCATCATTTGTCTTTTATGCATATCATAACCTTGTTTTGAACCACACTCTCTACTATGCAACATCATCCTTGCTATGAATAATCTATACTTGCAATCTCCATCGAATTTCGTTCCTTCCTCGTGCTCTCCTTGCTTAATCAGCAATCCTCTCATTATCAAGAATCTATTTCTAAATTCCGTAAGCTCTGGCCTTAATCTCTAAAAGCATTTATACATGTAAAACAAGATTCATCTATCACTTTATATATTTCCTTGAATAATTATGTACTGAATTTCAAAACTAAATAACTACTATTTATTTCGCTAAAAAGCTGTTTTCCAAATAGTCCAATTTCTCGTTTATTTAATCACTTCTAAAAAGTTTTTCCTAACAAAATTTTCGACCTTGTGCAAACCAAATATCTATTACTAAATATTGTTCATTCCCACATCTAGTCACTCATTATGTTCACATTTTTAATATTCCACCCAATTACCCAAAGACACCTCTCTTACAAGCCAACAAATTCTACTATTACATATATGATATACCGTATAACTACTTATTTTCCCTAAATTTCTATATGTTATACAAATATACTTACCTACCTTCAATTTTTTTACTATTTCATACCGTATAAATACTTACTTTCCTAAGATTCTTACAATTTCTTATATTGTATACTCACCTACCTTCGCAAGATTTTTACTATTTCATACGGTATACTTACTTATCCTTCCAAACTATTGCAACTTCATTATATATACTATATAAATACTTATTACTATATATTTACTTACTTTTTCAAAATTTTCTGCATTAACCCCATATACGAACCTATTTATACGTACCCCTTATTTCACCATTTACAAAATGATTATGTCGGTTAAGTTCTCAAATTTCTACCTACGACCTTAAGGTAAAATTTTAAAAGTACTTCTCTTACGAGCATAATTATCGCACAAGTGACTAGATACCGTATTTGACTTAAACATAATAAACCAACAAGTTCGTGTTCTTATTAAACCCATATCAAACCACTTACATATTTTTCAAAAGGCTGACTCTTAATTAAATTTCGAGACGAAATTTCCTAAAGTAGGGGAGACTGTAACATCGCGTTATTTTTACTTTTCATGTATTTTAAATTCTATACTTAACAAATTCCAAGTTCGCCTTTATTCACTTCTTTTATGTTACTCCTACCAATTCGTGACGAGTCGTCATTAAAATTTATCCTATTCAATTTAAGCGTTATAACAAGAAACCTTATTTAGTTAAGATCTTAATATATATATATTTATTTATATATTTTTTTTAAAACATTATATCTTTTTAATAATAATACCATTCAATTTAGGTGTTATTATATATTTATAATAATACTTATGTTGACTTTTACTATCTAACAACAACAACATATGGCATGTTGTCGTTTGTTGTTATTATTAAATTTTTGTTTTTACTTTCTTTGAAAACTCGATGATTGACAGCAGCATTCAATTAACTATTTGCCATCCCATAACAACCAAGTTTAATCCCTAATTAATCTCCTTCTAACCACCCCATTAACTCCATTTAATACCCAACCACCTTAACTCACCTATAAATACAACCCCTCCCTACACCTTAATCACTTGCTCAATCTCAAATCCTCTCTAAACATCTAAATTCTTTAAGTAATCCTAAGTGATGGAAGCCCACTTCTAAGTGAGTTTTCTCATTTTAAACTTTCACTTCCCTTTTCTTTCTTCATTTCTCCTCTCCTTCTAACCCCTTGGGGAAACCTCTAGGACCTTGCTCTTGTTTGCTATGGCAAATAAATATGAGTAGGACACCAAAATGAGGCCTCAAAGGTGTTTCATCTTCTATTGTTTTTATGTACTAGAAGGTTAGTTGAAGTGATACCAACCAAGTTCACCAACAACTTAATGGACTTGTGCTATGGTTAATGGTTGACAAAGGAAAGCCAAGGCTCTTCCAAACTAAGTCACCATACACTACTTTAACCCTATAGTTATATTATGTAAATACTAAAATATATACTTTCAAAACTCTACTAATCTAATAACTTGGAAGGTTTGTGGATACATCCCTACCTTACCAATACTTGACTCTCTTGACCATCCGAATCACCTTTATGGTGGTTTGTGTTTGGTTAGCCTTAAAGGCACTACTTGACTCTCATGACCATCCGGATTGCCCTAAAGGCAATTTGTGCTTGGTTTGCCTAAAAGGCTTGCTTGACTCTCTTGAATCTATAATCTAAACTTGAACCTAAGACTCTTTATTTTTTTTAAATTCTAGTTAACCAAGGCTAAGGAACTAATCCCCCAAGACTCATTCTTTTGGAACCTTGCTAAAACGCACCCAAAGGTGAGTTCATACTTGTCCCCCTTTTATCCTTTATTCTTTGGGGCTCAACATGTATCACTATCAAAACTCAAACGATTTTAAACTCTACAATCTATTATGCTTAGTCTAAAGTCTATCATATTCTAAATTCTATCATGCGCAATCTAAAGTCTATTATATGCTTGTATGCTATGCTATGTAGAATTATTTACTCTAACATACAAATGTTCATATAGTTGACAACCCACCTTGCATGTATAGCGCTATAGGATTGGCTATCCGCCCCCTACATGGGTCATGTTAAGCAAAATTCTTCGTGGCTAGTCGCCGTTTGTATGGTTCTCTTGCATATGCCTATAAGCAAAACTTTGTTATACTATGTATGTATGTCAAACTAGTATGCTCACCAATGCTTTATGTGTTGACGGATATTTTATACATGTTGCAGGAAATATTTATTGCAGGACATTCAAGAAAACTACTTAGGATTGGACATAGAAACTCACTCTAGTTCAAGTTATCATATTCTTGTTGTTGTATTTTTCGTTATATAAACTACTTGTATTTCTATTTTTAGACAATAAATGAAATTCTATCTTTAAACTATATTGTCACAAAATCTAGTGTCATGAAGTCTTTGAACAATCTACCACTAAGTCTCGCCCCGATGTATTCCGCCATCGGTTGGGGTGTGACAACAATCTTCACAAGTGACATTCTGATCACCATGGTCCAAGTAAGCTAAAAAAAGATATTCAAATTTATTAAATGTACCATATTTCTAAACATGAAGTCTGCAAGTTATTGAAAGTATCGAAATATCTTAAAAGTGAAGAAGATCAAGGGTTACTTACATATTGGTAAAGTAGTTTTTTGGGAGAACCGAAAAATATGAAAAAGTGAAACAATTATCAATTAGGTAGGTATATAATGAAACCAATTGTTGTTGGGCTGAATCAGACATTAAGAGTAAAACAATCGGGCCTATGGCTAATAATAAACATTCAACCCAATAAGTTATGTAATATGTATGTTATGTATTTTATATGGGATTGTTTTAGTAACATATTGGGCCGATCCATTTTTCCTTGTATCACAACAATATATTTCGGTAAAAAAATTGAAACGATTTACAACATTTATGTTACAATCTTTTAGTTTTAATTAGATATGAATCATACAAAAATAAAACTGAAAATTATGTTTGATGAGTACATCCACCAATCTAGTTGTATCTATATATACTCAACATAATATTCAAATGGATGAAAACATACTTATCAATCAAGCAAACGCATTTATTAAATATTATGATCGTTATGAAACTTAATAAAAAGAGGAAACCATATCATGGTATAAAGAGAAAATAACAAAGTAGAAATTGTTCAAAATTATTAAAAAAACAAAACATAAAGCAATGAAACTGGTTGACCATAAGCATAGAAAACAAATCCTCTTCATTTTGGGTTTAGGAAGACGAGAGGCTCAACGTAATTTTAAGTTACTCCATACTACCACCACTTCCAATCTTAGTTGAAGGAATTGGTGTGCTTTCATCATCAGAGATCGCGTCAATCAGTTTACGCTTAACCATTTGATACTTGGAACTGATAGAACATTGTTCTCCTTCAGCATAAACTTTCTTATCAACAATGGAAATTGGCGTATCATTATCGCCTGTGTCAGATTCCTAAACAAAAAATAGTTACAAACATATGTATCAGAATCATCAGTGATTGTGTATGAAAGAAAAAATGAGTAAAATGTATTACTATGAATATAAGTGTTTGTGCAAATGGTACCTTGGAAACAGAAATAACATTAGGCGGCATTGCCATGAGAGACGTGTGAAGTGATTCTGATTCAGCAGGCTGTTAAAAAAAATATGCAAAAACTTAGAAATGTAATAAAGTCTTACATAAATAAAATTTGCTAAGTTATGTGAAATGGAATTCGAATATGTACCTGTCCTACATACAACTTTTTCTTAAGATGCGAGATAATTGTTGGATCATCAGTTATCTTAGTTACACCATAAACATCATATTTGTTGTTTAAATTGAACCCAGAGACAAAGATTTTAAAAGCAAACTCTCTGTCTAACAAAGTCTTAATCTCTTCAGGATATTCAACTGTATCACCAACCTATATATAAGGAATAACCAAATACATAATTATTACAAAACTATAATTAAGGAATTATTAAAAATAATTTTATACTTAAAATGTAGTTAAAAATATGGAATACCGTATTCAACTCAAGCAATTCAGAAGCACTTTTACTAATAAGTTGTGCAACGTCACGATGAAACAACGTAAGCGATACAACACCATTAACGTCTTGCACACGAACCTGAATTTTAAACCTAGAAAAAAAATTTGAAAAAAAAAACAACAAAAATTTATAACTAAGTTGGGTTGAAATGAAAGTATATTTGTGAAAATTATAATAGATGTTAAAAATATATCCGACCTTGGTGTAGGCTCAACTTTTTTGGCACTACAACTATCATTCAAACACTCGTAAACCTTTTCTTCCTCAAAATCTGAACTTCCTTCACCAACCTGCTTGATTATATAATCAATACTACATTTTCTGGTGCATTTGGGGCATCCCATGTAGTACCAGCCAATTTCGGTAAACAGGTCTTTAATAGTACCCAATAATACCAAAGCCTGCGCCTGTATGAATATTATAGTTTGTTACCAAAATAAGATAGTATATGGTATATATTGGAAATTAATATTAAATAAAAATTAAAATTTTAACCTCATTACAATTTTTTATATTTAATTATAAATATCGTATTTAAGTATGAACATTATAATTACCTCTTGAATCTCACAAATGTCGCCAATGTTACTAAAAGGAGTGTTATGGACAAATTCATCTTCATCAGAGCAAAACATAGAAGTTCCATATGGTTGATGAGAAGAGGAAGGATTATCAGCGATTTTCTTACCCAACCTGATAAAAATAATTTAATCAATACACATTACATATTTATTGAGACTGTTTATAAAGGTTGTGTAATTCGTATTGAAAAACGTAATAGTACATACCCTTTTTTGTACAGCTTTATATCTTCAATATCTCCATTTATGAACAGTCGACTAACGCGATCTCCAAAAGAGTTAGAAACATACGGTTTTCCTATAAAAAAAATTAGGAAAAAATATTTTATTTATTTAATAAAAAGAAAATTTAGAAGTTAGAACTTAATTTATAATGCAAAAATATAATGTATGTATAAATATAAATATAACTATATATATTTATTAACATTATACAACCATTATAAAACTTCAAACGGCCAAACTGCATTATTATTATAAATTCTTTCTCTGTTTGATGAGTTGCAACATATTTAGACATCTCCATGGCATAACTATCCCACAACGTTAAATAGATGCGCAAGCCCCTTCAAAAAAGTACAAATTATTTTAGTAAAAAATAAATAAACAATTTATAAAGGTACGCAATTTTTTTATATATAAAATGCAAAAAAAAAACAAAAAATAAATAAATAAAGAATACATACTCGATATCTTGAATTTCCATTGTTAACCTCTTTTTATCAGCGACAACCTTTTTTTCTTTATCATCATTGCTGAAGAACTTGTTAACATGTCCAATAACATCTAAGATCAATTATAAAATAAACATTAATGAAAGATAACTTATAAAACTATTATTATTGTTTGGTTGTGATTAAAAAAAAACTTTAGAACGAAAATATACCTATTGTAACATATTCATCAACCTCCTTATCCAGAATTCTTTGAAAGGGCACAAAAGAGAAACCAAAATTTGGACCTTGGAAACCATGATATTCGGAAACTTGAGTATTCATATTCAAGCAGAGTTTGTTTGGGTTTGGAGCATACTTGTATTTAGAGGAATTGACCCCAACTCCTGGATTTCTTATAATAAGAGAAGAATTTTCAATCAGAAACCTCTCGAATTTAAAAAACAACCGCTTAAATACATTCGCTTGAATCCTGTCACCCTGTTGATTATAAAAAAAATAAGATAATTGATATACATTAAAATTAAAAGCATCACAATTAAAAAAAAAGTTATGAAATTTAAAAATAATAGGATATAAAAAAAACGGGTTGTTAACTTTTACATTTTCATCACATAGGATCATTTCAATTGAGTACACATCATTAGGATTGCGACGATCGGGTAGACGCCAAACCCGAATAATCTTTAGCTTTAACGCCACACTGTTTCGGTTTACATGAATTTGGTTAACCATTGTAAACTCATTTGCATCTACAGCAGCCATTGATCTTGTTAACTGGGAAAAAATGATGTAAAAACCAAAAGATGACTTCAATAAAACAACAAATCAAAATCAAAATAACTAATGTTTAAGTAATTAAATATGAGAAACAGAAATTAACCTAATAATATATCTTTGCGATTACTCAAAGTGGTTCCAACGTGTCTTATTACAATCGTATGTGAATTTACCGAATAATAAGAAATGGATGAAATGGTGGGCGGTTAATTAGCATTTGAATTAGCATTGTTTTAAAGGTTATAACATTATGTATTGATTGAATTTAGTCAAGGTCAATCATTTATTGATTAAATGGCGTATGTCAAGCATTATATAGGTATTGATGTAGGAATTAAATAAATTCAATAATAACAAATAGATTAAAGAGTGGAGGGTAATTAGGAACCGAATTACGATTGTTATTATTGTTATAACTTTATGTACTGATTGAATTTAGTCAAAGTCAAGTAGTCAAAGCAAAACAGCCGTATGTTAAGCATTATAGTTAGTTGTAATTTGTTTTGATATATTCAATGTTATTTAACTAATGTTCTTTATATGTTATGTCAAGCATTATATAGGAATTCAATCAATTGAATAATAAAAAATGGATGAAAGAGTGGAGGGTAATTAGGATTCGACTTACAATTGTTCTTATTGTTATAACTTTATGTATTGATTGAATTTAGTCAAAGTCAAGTGTGGATGTCAAGCATTATACTTAGTTGTAATTGCAATTTGTTTTGATCTATTCAATGTTATTTAACTAATGTTCTTTATATGTTATGTAAAGCATTATATAGGTATTCAAACAATTGAATAATAAGAAATGGATGAAAGAGTGGAGGGTAATTAGCATCCGAATTAGCATTGTTATTATTGTTATAAATTAATGTATTGATTAAATTTAGTCAAAGTCAAGCATTGAAATCATTAATGGCGAATTTTAAGTATTATACCTAGTTGTGATTTTTTTTTTTTGATCTATTCAATGTTATTAAACTAAATGTTCTTTACATGTTATGTAAAGCATTATATAGGTATTCAATCAATTTAATAATAAGAAATGGATGAAAGAGTGGAGGGTAATTAGCATCCGAATTAGCATTGTTATTATTGTTATAAATTAATGTATTGATTACATTTAGTCAAAGTCAAGCATTGAAATCATTAATGGCGAATTTTAAGTATTATACCTAGTTGTGATTTTTTTTTGATTTATTCAATGTTATTAAACTAAATGTTCTTTACATGTTATGTAAAGCATTATATAGGTATTCAATCAATTCAATAATAAGAAATTGATGAAAGAGTGGAGGGTAATTAGCATTCGAATTACCACTTATATATTATTGTTATAAATTAATGTATTGATTAAATTTAGTCAAAGTCAAGCATTTAAACCATAAATGCCGAATTTATATGATTGTACATATTTGTGATTTTTTTTGATCTATTCAATGTTACTAAACTAAATGTTATTTACATGTTATGTAAAGCATTATATAGGTATTGAATCAATTCAATAATAAGAAATGGATGAAAGAGTGGAGGGTAATTAGCATCCGTATTAGAATTGTTATTATTGTTATAAATTAATGTATTGATTGAATTTAGTCAAAAACAATGATTGAAACCTTTAATGCCGCATGTCAAGGATTATACCTAGTTGTGTTTTTTTTTTAATCTATTCAATGTTATTTAAGTAAATGTTCTTTATATGTTATTATATGCTTTACTAACATGCTTGAAAATTGGACAAGTAAACGCGTAGTCAAAGTAAATTTGTTATTGTATAAGGAAACCATAAATTTCGCAATTACATTTATCAATTCATTATGAATGTTGTGAGTAAATTCAGTTGTGAATATGTATTCTAAATTATACCGTATTGCCACCACGGGTTAACGTATACATATTGTTACAATTACAACATACTAAATATTCGGTAAAATTAGACATCTCCATGTCAATATACCAAATGAAAAAAAAAACACAAAATTTTAATGATTATTGATTCACACATTGTCGTACTCATTTATTGATTTGACCATAATTAAATCTTAGTCAATGTGAATAATTACACATTTAAATTAAAATTAATAAGAAGTTGTTGACCATGGTATGTCGAAACTTTAATGTTGTTGTTTCGTAAGTTTTCAGATAACAAAAACCTGTTCATGGATTTAGGCAATGTCTGCACAAACACGTAAAAACCAACATTATAATAACAAATAAGGTTTTTTTACTTAAAAAATATTAGAAACGTCATACCAAAACTCGTGCGGAAGGGTCATGAATAACCTTGAAGAATTTGTCACCCTTGTGATAAGCCATATTGAAGTTATTTGTCCTAATGAAATCCTGTTCTTCGTATGCAAAAAACAAAGTTTTGTTAAAATATACATAAAGTCACTCATACTAAAAACTGATTTTAATTATCTTGTTTTATGAAATCCGGTATTTTTTTTATATAATTGTTTTTTATATTCACACATACTCAAAACCGATTTCAATTGCAATCTGTTTATTAAAAAACACAATCATATATTCAATGATTAAAGCTGAGCAGAATTACTCGCGTATCGATTACATCCAAAGCAGAGAGTTGATTGTAAACAGATTATCAAATGGTTTTAATAAAAAAAAAAACGATTCTGTTTGGTTTAATATGTTAGTAAACCAATGTGGATGGATTTCAAAAATTGTCAGAAACATAATCGACAAACAATAGGATTAGAAAGTTATTTTAACAAGAAACCGATTGTATTTATATTTTATGTAAGATGGTTTCAAACATTTACTTTTGGGATTTTATAAAGGGTTAGAAACATAATCGAAAACTTGTTGATAATCACATATTTTGTAGAAGGTTCATAGATATAGGATTGTCATTTGTCTTTGTATAAAAATAACGATACAATCCTATTGTTTTTATCTTTTATGTAAGATGATTGCAAACATTATGTATCAATATAATAAAAATGCAGAAAAAGATTCAAAAACATTTTCTAGATTCATCTAAGATTGATGAAGAACATACCTTGCAAAAATGACAATGAGAGAGGAATGAGGAATGAGAAAGGAATTAGTAGGATAGGAAGGAGGAAGATGTTGTAACATACAAATGGATGTAGACAAAACTAAATAAAAAGAGGTTTATATAAGACTTAGTCTTGGAGCCCCATTTAGGATTTGGATCCTTCAAGACCTCTAAAAATCTAGGATTCAACCCTAGTGTTTTCATTTATTATATAGATAGATATATATATATAGATATAGATAGATAATATAGATAGGGTATGCATCCTAAGAGAACCAACCCCTATTTGAAAACTGAGAGAACTATTATGGACTACACATTTCTCATAAAGGCCAAAAAAAATTTATTTTTATATTTTGTTTTAATTGAACGTTTTTATGCAAGAACTTTTTTATATTTTTTTATTTATACATATGTGTATATAAAAATATACATATCTGTATAGTACATTTTCAGCTATACATATGTGTATGTTGCATTATACATATGTCTTTATTGCAATTATACACATGTGTATATTGAAAAAAAATATTTTTTTCCTGCATAAAAAACAACGATTAAAGCAACAAAAAAAAAAATTTGCCTTAGAGAAATGTATGGTTCAAAATGATTCTCCCAGTTCTCAATTTGATGAAAGGTTCTTATTTGACCCAATTCATATATATATATAGGGGGTGGATATTTTGAAAACCCACTCGAGTTAAGAAAACTCTGAAAACCCGTCAAAAAAACTATCTAAAAAAGTTTTTTTTTTTTTGAAAAAAATACACAAGGTAACATACATGTTTTTAAGCGTTTTGGGGCAAAAAAATAAAAAAAGCGCCGAACGAATATTTTTAAAAAAAATAAACAACGCAAACTTTGTAACAGCGCTGTTAACATATGTTTTCTGCTTTTTAACATATGTTACAGCGCTGTTAACATATGTTTTCTGCTTTTTAACATATGTTAACATCGCTGTTACAAAGTTTGCGTTGTTTATTTTTTTTAAAAATATTCGTTCGGCGCTTTTTTTATTTATTTGGCCCAAAACGCTTAAAAACATGTATGTTACCTTGTGTATTTTTTTTTCAAAAAAAAAAAAACTTTTTTAGATGGTTTTTTGACGGGTTTTCAGAGTTTTCTTAACTCGAGTGGGTTTTCAATTTATACTTTCCCTATATATATATGTATACATATATATGTATAGAGTGAAGATCATGTACAAAGTGTTTTTTCTTTTGAGAACTGTGAGAATCAAAGGAGGGTATTTTTTTAATTTTTTTTTTCATATTGTTAAACATGTATTATAGTATTGGAATCTAAAAAAACAAAAAATAAATAAATTTTGGTGTAGATTAATTACTGTTGTAGAGTAATTACATAATTACTCTAGTGTAAACTAACTATTTATTTTAATGACGTAATTACACTAAAAAAATTTATATTTTTTTTTGGATTATTAATCTAGAAAGTATGTTTAAGCACATGGGAAAAAAAAATAAAAAATTTTCCCTCATTTGATTCTCATAGTTCTCACAAAAAAACACTTTGTATTTGATCTTTACACTATATATATATATAGGGGAAGTTCAATTGACAACTCATAGTTATGGAGAGAACTCGAGAACTCTATATTACACATATGTAATATATCATATGCTGTATATTACACTTGCGTAATATATTATTATTGCATATGTTGCATGTGTGCAATATATCATATGTTACACAATATATATTGCACACATGTAATATACTCAATATATCATATATTACACATACGTAATATATCATATGTTACACATGTGCAATATATGATATATTGCACATATGTAATATAAAGTTCTCGAGTTCTCTTAATAAAATTAGTTTTCTATTGAACCATCCCTTATATATATATATATATATATATATATATATTTGCATAAGTCAATTCTTAATAGCTGTTTAATTTCATATCCATGAAGCAATTTACATAAGGACAGCAGGTAGGCGGGCAACAACCTGCGTCGCCACCCCTTTCTGAATACAAAACCCTAATCTACTGAACACAAATCCACGCCCCTAGGGAGTCGAAAAGTTTGTGTGGACCACCCGTTGAAGTCTATTCAAGAAACGGACCGCCTCTGGTGCCAGGGAGCCAAAAGTGTCAAAGGCCAAAGGAACAAAAGCATGCTGATTGTCCTCACATGCTTTAGTGTGTTTTGCCACCTTATTGGACTCTGCTCTAAAGACCGCTTGACCAGCTACGAACCCACTCTTCCGAAACCCAGCTAACGGAGACACACCCGTAAGGTCCACGCATGCGTGTTTCCCACCTTCCCAACCAAACACTAGCAGGTCAGCCGGGTGTAACGTAGGCCTCCCTTCCGCCCGGTTGATATATTATTTTAGTATTTAAATTTTCATATGAGTTAACACTTTACGCAAGTTAGAATTATATTATATGATCATCCCCACTTTATATTTCTAGCTATATTGTTGATCATGTTGGCTGGGATTGTGAAACTATTTTGCCGAAGCTTAACAGGAATCAACCGAAGGTAATCAGGGTATTATATACGAAGCGAAAGCGGATTATATTTATTTACAAAATCGAATTATATATACAATATATATTAGGCCGATTTATATATATATACAATATATATTTAATTTTATTTATCTGATTAATAAAGTATTCTTATTCAGGGTCTCAGTTAGACGTGTATAAACAAATAAATAATAAACAACCATAGAGGGTTTACTAATCAACATTTGAAGACTACACCAGAATTGTAACATGCGGGTTACAACGAATCCTCGCTAGAAGGAAGTTCACAATCGAGCGCGTTCCAACCAAGAGGAGGAGTGGGCCGATGGTAGAGGGGAAGCCGTGTGAAGGTGGTGGCGGCCAAGGCAGAACAAAAGGGGTGAAGTTGTTTTATCTTTATAAAACATATGATTAGAGTTTGATCTATCACTCCTATTTATAAAGATAAAACTTACGCATAATGATTAGTCAAAGTGTAATCTATACTTGACCACTTAATTAGTCAAAGTCCTACAATTGACCATTTGACTAGTCAAAGCACTTGACCACTTGATTAGTCAAAGTCCTATACTTGACCATTTGACTAGTCAAAGTGTAACCCCTTTTATTTAACAATTAAAATTCTCCCTTAATAATAAACTACTTTACTATTAAGTCCCTCGAGTCTAAACAATTTATTATTTCACAAATAATAATCCATCCAAATGTAAACTTATCTTATTCGTGCACCAACGTGTAACTCTTCAGATCGTACCGGGTCGGGTTACGTTGATCTCGACTTTAATTACATCGGACATACTATATGTCCAAAAATCTCCCACTTGGACGATTTTAATTAAATGAGTCAACGTGCGCAGAGTTGGACGCCTAGCTGCATCACACTGCACCCAACATAGTATGACACTTAAAGTCGTCAACTAGTTCTTTGAGTTCAAGTAACGCTTTACTTAACCAAATACTATAGCCCTAATAATTCTATAAATAAGTCCCTTCTGTATAGACATCCGTTGATCATAAGACATGGATCATTCATTCCTATATAGTGATCAACCATTCTCTATTCTCGTCTTAAATTCAAAGTGATCTAACAAACTACCTTAATTCGAGCGTGGCCACGCGTTTATACCAGTTTGAGTTAACGACGGCGCAAGAATGTCTAAACTTCTAATCCTATAGAAGTATAGAATTCCATAAGCGTCATAGAACTCCCACTTAACCGTGGATTTCTCCCAATGCTACCCAGATTATTACCCATGTTTCAGGACAGTGTTAGATAACATCAAAGATAGTCCTTATCAATGTAGTTTAATACGCGCATTAAGAAAAATGACAGATTGAACATATCAATATCAAAACATCTCATGACACAGATCCATGGAGATCGTTTTGAAGCGAGTTACATCCAATATCATTCCCTAATGATATTTTTGAATTATGATTCTCAAACCCTTGAGTTATTCATATCATGAATACAACCATCGTAATTCACAATATTCTTACATTCAAATTCATTCCCATGTAATTTGATCGACTCTGGATAGTTTAGAATATTCTTATTCAAGGATATAAACATACAAATAATGAACATAGTTACACAATATTTAAATTTGCATTTAACTCATTAAATCAAATAAATAATCAATGTAACTGTTATAGTTCAAAATAAAACACCACTGCTAACTACCGATCATGCCCACTGTCTAGCAACTCAATGCCTTATCTTTCCAGAATGTTCCTCATGTTTTTGCTTGAGGTAATGGCTTAGTAAAGGGGTCAGCCAGATTCAGATATGTATGAACTTTGTTTATTACAATGTATCCACGCTCTATTATCTCTCTAATATAGTGGAATTTCCTGAGTATATGCCTTGTGGTCTGATGTGACATTGGTTCCTTTGAAAGAGAAATGACACCAATATTGTCACATAGTATCTCGATTGGTTTCTTTATGCTAGGCACAACATCGAGATCACCAATGAACTTCTTCATCCAGGCAGCCTCCTTTGCAGCATCTGATGCAACATTGTATTATGATTCACAGGTGGATTGAGCAACCACACTTTGCTTAGAGCTCTTCCAAGTAACAGCCCCACAATTCAGAATGAAAACATATCCCGTCTGTGACCTTGAATCGTCACGATTAGTCTGGAAGCTTGTATCAGTATAACACTTAACTAATAGCTCATCATCTAGTTCTCCATATATTAAGAACACGTCCTTAGTCCTTCTCAAGTACTTAAGGACGTTCTTCACTGCAGCCCAGTGACTCTCTCCTGGATTTTGTTGATATCTACTCGTCATGCTAAGAGCATACAGAGACATCAGGTTTAGTACATAACATGGCATACGTGATAGAACCAATAGCAGAAGCATGTGGAACTCTTTCTATTTTCCTATTCTGTTTGCACACTGTTTGCTATTAAGAATGGTTCCATGTGCCATGGGCAAGAGCCCCCTTTTTGAGTCTTGCATTGAGAAGCGTCGTATGACCTTATCAATATATGTACTTTGACTCAAACCCAGTAACCGCTTTGATCAATCTCTATAAATCTTTATTCCTGGAATATAAGCGGCTTCACCAAGATCTTTCATTGTGAAAAACTTACCCAACCAGACCTTAACATCTTTAAGCATAGGGATATTATTTCCAATGATTAGTATGTCATCTACATACAAAATTAGAAAGCTAACATAGCTCCCACTAGTTTTCTTGTAAACACACGGTTCATCTTCATTTTTGATAAAACCAAACTCTTTGATTTTCTGATCAAAATGGAGATTCCAGCTGCGAGATGCTTGCTTTAATCCATAAATCGATTTATTTATCTTGCACACCTTATTAGGATTCTTTGGATCGACAAAACCTCCAGGTTGAACGATAAAGACATCTTTAAGTAAGTGTCCATTAAGGAACGCAGTCTTAACATCCAATTTCCATATCTCGTAGTCATAATACGTAGAAATGGCAAGTAGAATTTTAATAGAATTAAGCATGGCTACCGGCGAGAAAGTTTCCTCATAATCAATTCCTTGAGTCTGAGTAAAACCTTTCGCTACAAGCCTTGCTTTGTAGGTTTGAACATTCCCATCTATGTTAGTCTTCTTCTTGAAGATCCATTTGTTTCCTATAATCCGATATTAGGTAGGAAGATCAACCAAATCCAAGACTTGGTTATCATACATGGATTGCATCTCTGCACTCATGGCTTCTTGCCATTTCTTGGATTCCAAATCCAAGATTGCAGTTTTGTAAGTAGCAGGATCAGCTTCATCAATAATGAAGATATCGTCATACCTTTCAGGTGCACGACGACCTCTAATACTTCTTCGAACACTTCGTGTTTCTGTTGTTTCATGAGTCCTCTCAGGCTCATCTTTAACAACATGAATAGTTACTCCTGGTTCTGTCTGAATGACTGGTTCAATCACTTGTGGCTCTCGAATTTCCTCAATATCCATATGCTTATCTCTAATCCCTCACGCTAGAAGGTCTTCCTCCAAGAAAGTGCCCCGTGCGTTTAGTGAAAATCCTATTTTCAGTGGGGGTGGTAGAGTAGGTAACTGATCTTCTTAGCGTATCCAACGAAAACCATTTTTTCGCCTCTGGGATCTAGTTTATCCAAAGATTCTAGAGTGACATAAGCATTACATCCCCAGACCTTAAGATAGGATACTTTAGGTTTCATTCCATGCCATATCTCATAAGGCGTTTTGTCAACCTTCTTTGTTGGAGCTATATTTACAAGTCTTGCGGCAGTTTCCAAAGTATAACTCCAAAAGGATTTTGGAAGGCTTGTTCGACACATCATTAAATGGACCACATACATATGTATGCATAAGTCCTAACAGATCATTAGCTTTTTCTCCGACATATCTACTGAAATCATCAGTAAATGTAACAAAGTACCTTTCTCCATGTCTTGACATTGTTCTGAATGGACCACATACATATGTATGCATAAGTACTAACAAATCATTAGCTCTTTCTCCAACATTTGAAAAAGGTGCTTTTGTTAACTTTCCACTCAAGCATGATTCGCATTTACCAAATGACTCTGAACCCTTGAAATCTAGGATCTCTGTGGTTTTGAGTTGTTTAAAACGATTCTTGCTTATGTGACCAAGTCTACGATGCCACATATACGTATCATTCAAGTCCAACTTATTACGTTTATGGGAGATATTGCATAATATGTTATTAGTCTGGATTTCTATATCATAGATTCCATTGATAGGCTTTGTATCAAAGTAAAATTTATTGTTAAAATAAGCAGAAATGAATTCACCATTAAAACGAAAATTAAAACCTTGTCCACGCAAAGCAGAAACCAAAACAATATTTCTAGTAACACTAGGAATAAAATAAACATTGTTTAAAACAAGTTCTAAACCAGAAGGTAATAAAAGAACATGTTCTCCTATAGCCTTCACAACAACTCTTTGTCCATTGACAACATGGACCTCCAAGTCACCTTGTTTCAGCTTTCTAATCTTTCTTAGTCCCTGCAAAACATTAAAAATGTGGAAACCACATCCTGTCTCAAACACCCATGTTTTGCTAGAAAACGCAAAGATTTTAATAACATTTATACTTGAGGACTCTCCTCCTAAAGCCTTAGCTTGCTTTAGCTCAGCTAAATACTTAGCACAATTCCTCCAGTGCCCAGTTTCATCACAATGAAAACACTTAGCATCTTTCCGAGATTTCTTATTAGCAATAGATTTGCCTTTGGCCTTCCTTTTGCCCTGATTGCTCTGATTGCCCTTTTTCTTTGTGTTATGTTTCTTAACTTGACCCTCCCTGACAAGTTACATAGGAAAAACGATGATTACCTTCTTTCACAATAGACGCCCAGATGCAGGGTTCAGCACTAACATTTTGGGTTCGATTTAGAATGAAGTGTTAACTCGTTAAGGGTGGCATAAAATATCAATTTAAAATTGGGATTTATTTTAATATTTACCATAAATATTTTGAATAACTCGTAGCATGATGCGAGTTACAAAATAGTTGATAAAATCCAATTTTATATGATTCATGATAATTGAAACTCCTTTCAACACTCGACACGGTATAGTTTTAAATACCCTATTTAAACTATGTTGGTCGTTTTATCGCGAATGAACTCGTTTTAATTTTTAATAAAACTCTTTTATTAAATATGCTTTTCAGTTTTATAAAACTTGTTTTAATAAACCCTTGCCATGATTGTGAAAAATTTTATTTATTTTGGGTTATCTTGATTATTTACAATAAATAAAACACAACCACAAAATATATAATAATAAAATAAACAAATCGAGTCCCTAACGGGTCGCCCATTTCGTTTTAGCCATTAACGAAACGAACTAGTCTTAAGGGTTTCAACACTATTTTGATAACTCCCACTTGACCCGAGATCTCTATTTTCATGGAACCTGTTCGCCTTTTTATCTTGATCTTGTACTCGTAGGATTACAACAATAAATTTAGAAATACAATAAAACCAAATCTATTCTAATCCTATCTATTACACCAGATCCAATATCTGTAATAAAAAAATACAAATCAATAAAAAAAATAAAACCAACACAAACGCAACCATGACAAGGGTCAAATACCTTAGGCTCGATTCATATCACAATCCATGAACAACTAAAAGCTTTTGATCTTTTGTCAATATAAACAATTTTTGACAAATAAAAATAGATCAAAATTATAATTTTACCATCTATACTTGCGTAACCGTCACTCTGATATCACTGAAGGGTGATACCACTGAAGGGAATTAAGGTATCATATACGAAGCGGAAGCGGGTTATATTTATTTACAAAACTGAATTATATATACAATATATATTAGGACAACTAGATCTTTGCCCGCGTTACACGCGGTTCACCAACGTACAATTATTTCGAGTGGTAAAACATATAAAAAAAATGTAGCAGAAATATTTTATTAAGATTTAAAAGAAACCAATACACATTCTATTCAAATATCATTAAATATTTCTTTATACACCACATTTTTTGTTTTAGTCTTCACTTGGCCATCAGCATCAAGTATAAGTAACTTCACTCCTGCCCTGCTTTTAACTCTTGACAATGCGACATAAAGCTGGCCATGTGAGAATACAGGGTCTCTTAAATACAACCCAACCTTGGATAGAGACTGTCCTTGGCTTTTATTGATGGTCATTGCGAAACATACGCTTATTGGGAATTGGCGCCTTTGGAACTTGACTGGAATCTTGTTATCAGATGGTATCATATTTATTCTAGGAATAAGAGTTTTGGTACCAATGTTACCACCTGATATGATTTCGGCTTCAATAACACGCTTCGCAAGTCTGGTGATACGTAACCTGGTGCCGTTGCACAGGCCATTTTGTTGATCAATGTTTCTCAACAACATAACGGGAACACCGATCTTTAGTGCTAATCGATGATTAGGAATTCCAGAAATTTTCAAACCATTAAGCACATCAGGAGAATATAAATCTTCCTGTGAACGGTTATTACCATTCTCAATCTGGCATATACTATCAGAGCTCAAATACTCGACTTCATCTCCAGGAAACAATGCAAGCAACCTGTCATTAATTTCATGTACCACTTCGTTTGTTGGTGCAAGTATTGCTCGTTCACCAAAGTAATCTTTATCTTTGTAAAGCTGAAGAAGTGAAGGGTAGACGAAGTCAATTAAGCTACAAATAGGATCTGATGAATGCTTTATAAGAAGATCATCTGGAATGTCGACATCTGCCTCATTTTCATCAACTGAAGCACCAACTTTACCCTTACCTAACTGTAGAAGCCAGTTTGCAAATTCCTTTATTTCTTCTGATTCAGATGTCTTGTTACCCAATGTTAACCTCATGTTTTTAGTTAACGTACGGACTTTGCAAGTATTCCAAATCTTAGAGGAGGTTATTGAGGCACTTATAATATCTCTTTTACTACCATTGGGAACAACAGGAAGGATCTGTCTGGCTAAAATCACCACCCAAAACCATAACCTTACCTCCGAAAGGCAGCTCTGAATTAACCGAATCCTTTGATTTCAAGATGTCTTTCATCGTGCGATCAAGAGCTTCAAAAGCATGTTTGTGAATCATTGGAGCTTCATCCCAAATAATTAACTTAGTCTGCTTCAATAAATCTGCCTCATCGCTATTCGCCTTAATAGAACACACGGATTCTTCATTAACATTCAAAGGTATACGAAACCTAGAATGAGCGGTCCTTCCACCAGATAACAACAAAGAAGCAATACCGCTAGATGCAACGTTCAAAACAATTTGGCCTTTACATCTAATGGCAGCAGACAACGTTTTCCATAAAAAGGTTTTACCAGTGCCTCCAAACCCATAAACAAAAAAAAAGCCCACCTTTGTTAAAATCAACCGCATCAATTATTTCATCAAAAATTAAACGTTGCTCATCTGTTAAAGAAGGTGCGTTGCTATGAAATTCCTCAGTCAGCGTATTTACTTGATAATTGAGTTCATCAAGTATTAAACGGTTATTTGCAGATGCAATCGAATCACTATTAGGAAAAGGCATAGAAGGAAACCTACGTAGGCTGGAGTTATTCCGAATTAACTGCTTCTCAATTTCAAGCAACGTAAGGTTCTTGATTTGATCATCAGGAAGAGACAAATCTGATAACGATAAAGATTGCAATTATTAATTAAAGAATTAATAATAACGTAAAATAAATAAAATGTTGAATTATAAATTTTTTTACCTTCAATTTGGAAAACGTCTTCGTGTCTACGCATAATACCGTCTGACAAGTACTTCCATGTGTTCTCCCAAACATGGTCAGGCCTAGATAAGTTGTTAGACAACAACATCATCGCGAACAAATTACGAAGACAGTATCCTGAACCGGTATAATGAGCTTCCTCAATAGCTTCTATATATTCCTTGTCATCTTCCAACAGGCCAAGAGCGTAACATGCATCTCGATATGTTGGTAAAACTTTTCCATTCACCGTTCTTATCTCAGCAAAAGATTTGGGTCCTTTGACCTTATTAAGAAGAATTCTCAAGAAATAAGCCTCACCCATTGATGGATTAACCATATGAACACGACCAATTGCCTTACCTGTTTTTCGAAAATCCCATTTTTTTCATCAGGTTTCCAAACAAATTTACTTGGGATTTCGATGTAGCTCAGTTCACGTGCCACAGGTTCATCCTGGTTTAGTTTCATCCATTGTAGAAACATTGTAGAAGACACTGATGGCTTGTTGAGTACGTTTTGAAGTTTCTCTTGTGGACCGTATACAACAGTTTGCTCACCAGGTAGATGAAAAGGAAGCCTAATCACTGGAGGGTATCTGTAATGCACTTCGTGTTTAAGTATCCTCCATGAAGCTTCACATGCTGAAAGGAACCTGCAATCATAATGTTTTTTGATTTCATCTCTTTGCTGTACTTCTTGACCTTCTCCATCATCTTCTACAAAAGCAATTTTAGCCCTGTCCGGTCCCTTGTTAATGTATTTGAATAGATACTTAATTGAAGCAGCTTGGTTACACCATTCAACATTAATATGAGCTTGATAACGCTTCAAAAGTGTTGGGTTATAAGGAACCACATTTTTGTTATCTAACTGAGCACCTCCTTTTTCAACAAATACTCCTGAGTCTCTTCTTTTATAAACCGGATATCCTTTTGAATCTATCATTGATGCCGGAGAAACTTCTTTGGAAATTTCTTGGAGCACTTACCATCAATCATGCACGGGCAGTTGGGATATTCAGGTCCACATGGTCCATGAATCATAAAGTCACTCACAAGACTAAACAACTCAGGATCTAAATTCTTATCTGGGATTTCAGCAGAAACTAAACGATCAATATGATCAATCGTCGGAAGCTTGCTTTCATCTTTAAGAAAGAGACAGATATGAGCGTGAGGAAGACCACGCTTTTGGAACTCGATAGTATAAACAGCTGTAAAAATAAATGGTACTAAAATTAAAATTAAAATTTTATAAATAAAAAAGTTGGTTCAAGATAAAACAAAAAATATATTCACTAATTTTATTAGTTTGTTACGGTAATAAAGAATGATTCAAATTTATTAATGTATGTTACCTGCCGAAGTCTTCCCTAATATTGCTTTATCACGTAAATCTTTCATTAGTGAGTCTAGCTTCAGTTTGAATAATCTGGCTAAAATGTCTGGTCTGTCTTCAGGATTTGTCTTCTTATCCTTCAGAAACCTTCTAACTTCAGGCCATTTCGGATTACATGTGATTGTGATGAAAAAAATCAGGGTATCCATGCTTTTTACAAATGGCCATTGCATCAAGATAATTTTCCCTCATGTAACGTGCACCACCAGTAAAAGAAGATGGTAGTATTATAGGTGTACCTATTGTTGCCAAATCTGTAGGTCCATTTTGATGAAAATTTTGAAGACTGGAATAAGAGTCACACCTAAGTTTTTGTTGCTGATAACGTACATAAAACAACCTCTCACTCTCGATCATAGTATAAACGTCAACCAAAAACTGTTGAAGAAGGCGCCTTGCATTCAAAATCAAAGAGAACTTACCAACTCTGTCTTGAATATGATAGGCAAAATACTCTCTCATTGAACACTTTGAGTCTACTTTCTTTTTAGACTTCCTTTCTTCACGATGCGGTATATCAACCCTATAACAATCTTCTCCAAATGGAATAAGCAATGGATACTGAAGAGCTAAATATTTTGGATGAAGTTCACTTATCCGCTGAAGACCTTCTTTTCTTGATTCCACAACAATATCTCGATTGTCAATCTCATCATCATTGTCTGTAAGTATAAGTGAAGCGATTTCATTTGAAGTTGGTAAGTTGTATAGTCGACCATCTTTAGTTCGCCTCCCAATAAGACGTAACTTAAGGTTAACTTCAGAATTTTCATTAAATCGATCGCGTACACTCCTATAGCTTTTCACAAGCTGATTTTTAGAGTCTAACATTGACTTAAGGTACTGAATGATTTCAAGATCAAGTTGTTCATCAATTTTGTTAGACTCCCCTTTTTCCTTACTGTAATAAATAGATTAAAATTTCAAAAATTGAACAGTTGTTTTATATGAAAAAAACAAACTATAAGTAAAAATTTATTGTAATAAACTGTAAAATATTACCTGAAAATTTTACTCCTATTAGAGACTTCGTTTTCAGTGTCATAGATATACAACTGAGAAAATTTTGGTTTTGTCCCATCATTAGGAAGAAGACCACCCAGGGCATGATAATTTTCACCACTTATCCTGTATATGAAGGGAGCCTTGCCTTTATTAATATTTGAGTCGACCTTGCCTCCCAGTGAAGTAAAACAGATCATAGAATTGAATCTTCGAATGTGCTTTAAGAAATACTTGCTTCGGAAGTCTATGTTCTTAAAAAGATTCTGATAATCGACACTGCTTTCTTTGAAATCTGGAAGTTGCACCTTTCCATAACCACAACATAGATAGTAACATGTTCTACCACTAACTTGTAGTGATCTGCCAGCTTCCGATTTCCACAGTTTGGCGTTACACATCTCACATACAACCGTTTGATCACCGTGATCCAAATAATCTTGTGAATAGAATAAATTGAATTCATATTACGTTAAATTAAAAAATAATAAAATCGTAATTGGTTTATTAAAAATAACATTTACCTTTAGAGACACCCTTATATTGATAATTGAACATGGGTTGAGGATTCATATCTTCTTCGTCTGACAAACTAACCATGCGAACAGGTGAGATGCAACGTCGATTACTTCGTAATCCATTGCTGCAATTTTCTACGTTACTTAAAATTGAAGATTCTGGTAACATGGAATTATGACTTGATGTATTCATGCTTGTTGTCTGAACAGAAGATGTTGCATTTGAGCGTCTATCAAAGTTAATACCTGAACCTAAATATAATACTTTAAATTAATGTTTAACATTAATAAAAGTAACAACTTTATATAAGTAATGGATTTAAAGAAAGAGGTACCAGATGTAACAATGGATTGGTTCCGCAATCCTATAACAGAATTAAGTTTACGTCTTTTAGCATCAACTTGTGCTTTTCTAAAACTTCTAGCCTCGACGGAATTTGGTATATTACTATCATGCACTGACACTATGAATACAAATAAAATTGTAATGTTTAGATAGTAAATAAACTTTTAGTTATAGAGTGTTATAACATTACAAAGACAAACGTAAGCAACATAGAAATATGATACCATTTGTAATATTAGACAAAGGAGTACGTTCTGTTGAACCTGTTTATAAATAAGTAAAAAAATAAGTTACTATTAGATAAAAAAAATTACGAAGTTAATAAAATGTTATAAATTACTGAATGGAAACGATAGCTATTACCGGAAAAGATGCATTAAATGGGGTGTTGAAGGTTGAGCTAAAGGCAGATATATCAAGTGAAAATACATTGTTAGTGGATGTTGACGGATTAGTATTTCCAGATTGCTTAATATTCTGTCTCTTAGCATCAACTTGTAATTTTCCAAAAATTCGCCAATCACGGGAAAGGTTACTTTTGACTTCAACAATAGAAAAAATTTATTAAATAATAATAGTCTTATACCCAAAAAAATAACCAAATTAGTAATTTCGAGTAACATAAAATATGTCATGAAAATTATAAAAGATACCAGTTGAGATGTTAGACAGAGGAGTTTGTTGCACTTGACCTTAACAAAATAGAAAAATAATTTCGTATTATTAAATCTGATTATTAATAGGCATGTCAAGTTCAAACGGTATACAAAGATATAAAAATAATGAGTGGAGAAACAAAATTTTACCTGGTGTAGACAAATTGAAAGTTGATTGGACCAACGAACTTTGATGAATATAATTGTGTGAAGGTCCAATGGACTCACGATTAAATTGTACGCTTGGTGGTACATTTTCTATTCCATTATTATGATTATTGATCTTGCCTCTCTTGGCATCTAGATATAACTTCCTAAGTTTACGACACTCGGCCGCATTCTTAATTTTTTGTTCATTGGAGATAACTGTGAAGAAAAATAAATTGTTTGCATGATATTATGTATACGATTCATAAAGATGAAAACATATGTTGACCGTTAGAGATATTAGATAACGGTGTTCGTTTATCATTTGAGGTGGTAGACAGTCTTTTACGTCCCATTTCACCTAAATAATAATGAAGTAGAACTAAATTATAAAGGAACATAACATAGAAATAATCAATGATTTTCTAGAAATTTTATAGATAATCAATGATTATCTACAAAAATTAGATATAATAACAATGTAAAGTACTAAAAAATGGACTGATAGAAGAAAAGAATGACATACAATCAACTTGTACAAAAGAAGACTGAAGCGCGCACGAAAGAGCAAACCGGAATTCTCTTGAATGTTTGATTGTTGTGTAAGCTTTTTATGTTTTTTTGATTGAGTTTAGTGTCTTTTATATAGATAATTGTGGTCAACATTGAGTCATATGTATTAAATGTATAATTAAAACAGATAATAAATATTTTTAATGATTTACCATAATTAAAGAATGCAAATAATTTGAATTTGAATATTTTCGTGAAAATGGAATTTGAATTTTCCGAAAATACTAAATTTCGAAATTTGAATTTAAAGTAATAAATTATAATCAAACGCTCCAATTATAAAGTATCAACAACTATGTGGCATAACAAAAAACTATTCAAGCATGTACAAATTTTACAAAACTAAAAAACAAACATCAAATGTCAACACACATTTTATTTATATGAAAATTGTCTCATAAACAAACCAAACATAAATGAAAAGAAAATCTCAAAACACATCAAATAAAAATCCTTACAATAAAGAAATGTTCAATAAAGGATTCATTGATCCTATTTTTCAACCTTAGGAATCAAAAGTGTCTTGTCAACTGACTTGTTAGCTTATTTCTTCTTACATGACTTAAGGACTTTAGTTGTTGATTCAATTCATCATCTTCCGTTTCATATAAACTTTGTCCAGGCTACGCTTTACTTCCGCTTCATCACGAATCAAACTAACTCTAGAAGATGATTCTGGAGCAGTGTTTTCTCCAAAAAAAAATCCTACAATATTAAAAGGCATGTGGAAATTGTTAGAATAAACTACATTAAAATCTAATCTGAATACATGATTGACTAACTAAACTACTAACCTTCACAGACACTGCATTTTGTGTTGAATTAAAAGAAAACGTAAAAAAAAAAACGTAAAAACCGAATACTTAAAGAGAAATAATAAAACGTAAATTAAAAAAAATGGAAACCGAATATGTTAAAAACATAACCTGTTCAGTCATCAGAACCATATGAAGAGAAATAATTTCTCCGGGTATCTTTCGATTTGCTCGCTTCCAAAGCCTAAGCACCTTAACTTTGATCGTGTATTTACTCATACGCAAAGTGATTTCTTTAAAAAAAGTGATGTTGTTTCGATCCATAATGCTGCAACTTTGTTGACAATGTAGGTATTACATACGCTTTAATTTTTTAAACATAAATGAATTAACAGTGCAATTTCTAATTAGAAAGAGTAGTGATACAGATACCTGACAAAGTGACGAAGATTTGATTGATCGAAACCTTAATCAAAATTTAACAATCTATTCTGTATTTATAATGTAACGTATACATGTTATAAGAAATGTTGACTTATTTAATTTTAGTAAAGATTAGTGAATTATTATAACGTAAATTTATAATTGGAATGAAAATGATTTTACATTTAAGTGTTTCCATGATTAAGTTAAATTTCGTTTAATTTTATTAAATAAAAATCGTAAATTTCAATTCTTACATGTTTCCATTTTTAAGTTAGAAGTATAAGGTTTTAACTTTTGAAACCGATAGGTTTTTAATAAATTATATAAAATTTAACAAAATTTTCTAAAGTTTTACATTTAAGAAATTTTAAAAAGTCTACTCAAGTTTAAATGACATAGAAAAGCATTGATTTTAAAACGCTAAAAAAAACACCAGATTAAATTTACATTTAATGTGTTGAATGTTTTAAAACCGGTTTTAGTTAATCTTTCATTGGTTTTAAATATTTAAAAAAGAAACTCATTACATTTATGTGGATTATTACTTACCAATAATACTCTTAAATTTTGACTTTGTTAACAATGATTCATAAAAGTTATTGTTCTTAATATCAAAGTAATTAATAGTAATGACAATTGATAAATTACAAGGATGTCAAATCTTTAATTACTTTTAAAAACTTAATCCGGCAAAACCTAAAACTTTGTAATGTTTAAAAACTTAATGTTTATAACAACTTTTTTTTAAAAAATAGTTTAGCAACCAACCAAAAAACATTAATATATACGACTACTAACAATACATCATAAAAAGTGATTGTAACTATACTATATTACTATAACTTGAAACATGGATAACATAGTTACAACTAATTTGCATTGAAATTTAGAATATTAGACTACTGCCAGGAACATCATATTAAGTATCATATGTATTGTCAACAAACCATAGCATAATAGTACTGTTTATAACACACATCAACCCCAAAAACCCACAGTTGACTAAACCAGTAAAACGTGGAAATGTATGTGACCACTAAACGTAAACCATATTCAAAAAACTACCACCACTAAGGTGCAAAAAGTTACCCACCAAAAATGTTATGTTCACCAAAAAACTGCCAAAACTACCAGAACTAATTACCAGCAACCCTAACTACTTTAGAGAGCTTTAACAAACCTCGATTCTGGAAAAAAAGGAAATGCATCTGATCACCTGCGTGCAGATCCTTATAAGCAACAAAGGTTGACATACCTTTGATGTAGTAACGCTTACTTGACCTCGAACTATCTACACCAATAGAAACTCCCAAAGTGTAACCCTCACCATCTTTAATTGTCAAACCCATCTGCCTGTTCATACCATTTTGTCTTGCCGATTCCACCTGCATAAGCTAAAAAATAACAAATAATTTTCAAAATTAATAACAAACTAACATATGCATAAATATGATTATAATATACGGTTAGTTGAATTTCAGAAACTTACAAAATGATTGTCAACGGTGAAAACAACCAGAACACCGAAATTATCACAACAACCTACATCCTCGATAGCAGCAGATTGATCATCCTCATGATCCATATCATCTCCTTCATTAACCTTTTCGCCATGATCATCCTCAGAATTGTCAACGTCCTCCCACAAATCGGGAGGAAGAGTAAGCTTCCCTTTCTTAAAAAATGACAACTCATATGTTTTCTGCTTGTTTAACAAAGTACAAAAAATCAAAAGTTTAGAAACTAATGAAAAATAATGTATAGAGTTAATTGTGATGTAGATTAGCCAAAGTAATACAATAAACATTTACAAATTGAGAAAGAAACCTCATTGTAAATCTCAAAAACAATCAGATGATCTTTGGTTATCTCAAAAATCTCCTTCATATAAGGCCATCCTTGAGTTATGTAAGTAGCAGCACCATCGTTTTCTAGCTGGATTTGGAAAACATGACCTGAAGCAAACACCGTTTAATATTACTTTTAATCATTCAAAAAGAGATTAAACAATCAAATGGAAATAAAGTCTTTATTTAAATTAAGATTTCACATACAATATGAATGATAAACCATTATAACCTATATAATCAATACAATTTTATGGATGTTTTTCTTTTAATAAATATCAAATTAAATGAGGAATTTGGAATTGAAAACATGACCTGGAAATGAGTTGACTATAATTGGTTCCAACGGAAGGGTTCTGTTGTATAATCCATGCATAACAAAGCAACTGATATGCTGATAAGTTGCAACAAATGGAATGAAACATTAATACATATTACTATATGATCAGTGTGTTATATAATGTAGTTAAATGATATTACAAAACACATACCAGACGTTCTTCTTCAGTTTGAGGGTCATCAATCTTGCAGTAGAAAAATCTACCAGGTGCAGTTATAGCGTCTTGATGAAACGTAATCATATTGAAACAGTTGATGGCCGATTCGTATTCAAAAACAAAGTTGCAAACGGATGGGTAATTTAATGTAGTCATCAGGTGATTCCATCCGTCACAAATAAACCACTTCCCAGCTATATGCATGACCTTAACGCGAAATCTTTTTTCATCCAGTGTATGAATCGTACAATCACCTGTTGGATACTTGTACTTTTCAACCCATTCTGTGTACTCCTCAAGTAAAGCCTACAACTCATAAAGAAATTTATATTTATGAATAAACATAAAAAATCTTTGTTTAATGAATGTAATAAATCAAATATTACCAAGCAAATACGATCGTTGGCTTCTGACTGTACCCAAAAACCGTAAGTCATTATCACACAAGCAGTTACCAATCTGTATTAGAAAAAAGTGACTTAGTATGAAACATAAATCAGTAAATGGAAACATTAAAAACCATTTGATTATAAGTTTTGAGAGCTAACAATCCATTTGTAGGTATGTAAAACAATGAATGAAACCTCATAAGATCAGTTGAAACCTAAAAAATGGAAATCGATACCTCAAACATAAACGACTAATAAAAAAAAAATCTTAACAATCCATTCTTAGATGTATGTAAAACAACAATTAAAACCTAATCATAAACCTAAAACATTCAACCTTAATAGAATCCTAAAATATTAATGCAAAATCATTCTCAGTTGAAAGCTTAAATAATAACAAACCATTCAAGTACTTGTTAAACCATAAGTCGAGACCTAAAACATAAAGAATCGATCAAAAACTAAATCATAAGAATCCTTTCTTAGCTATCCTTAAAACATTAATTGAAACGTATTCATAAACCTAAAACATTCAACCTTACTACAAACCTCAAACATAAATGCAAAATCAATCTCAGTCGAACGCTTAAATAGTAACAAACCAATAAAGTATTTCTTAAACCATAAATCGATACCTAAAACATAAACCACTAATAAAAAACTAAATCATAACAATCCATTCTAAGGTTTCTATAAAACATCAATCGAATCATAAACCTAAAACATTAAAGCTAAATAGAGACCAAAAACATATTTTCCATAATAATCATCAGTTGAACCCTATAAAATACCCGGTAATCAAAACCCCTATTATTACTCTAATCACAGATCCGTAACCCAACATCAACCCTAAAACACGAACCCTAAAACATGAACCCTAAAACTAAATATTAATAAACCTGACCAATAATAGACGTAAACGCAAGTATTATAAGGTAAATAATTGAAATCAAACAAAACACACAAAAAAAAATTAATCGACAAACAAATCAGGAAGAAAAACGAAAAAAAATCAGAGAAAACACATATATGAAGGACCATTGATTGACATAAGAATAGAAGAGAGAATACCTTGAAGATGAGATGAAGAACACGGCAAGAGATGCTTTGATTTGAAGAATCGCCGCTGGAAGTTGATTAGGGTTTTCGTTAAAGAGGAGGCGATGATGAATGAGGGTTATGTGCCGTGAGTTTTGAAGGGTTTTAATAATTTGATCGATTTTTTATTAAAGAAAAAAGAAAATTTTATAAATTCCCACATTGTGCCATGAGGGATGACCATTAAATGCTAGGAGCCTAAATGAATGCCAAGTGTCCACAATTGCTCCTAAATATTATATGTATAGATTAACATATATAAAATATATGTTTAATTTTATTAATCCGATTAATAAAATACTCCTAATCAGGATCTCAGTTACATGCGTATAAACAAATAAATAATAAACAACCATAGAGGGTTTAGTAATCAATCTTTGACGAATAAACCGGAATTGTTACACGCGGGTTATAACGAATCCTCGCTAGAAGGAAGTTCACAATTGAGCACGCTCCAACCAAGAGGAGGAGTGGGCCAATGGTAGTTGTTCATGACAATGGAGGGGAAGCCGTATGAAGGTGGTGGTGGCCAAATGAGAACAAAAGGGGTGAAGTTGTTTTATCATTATAAATATTTGATTAGAGTTTGATTTAATACCCCTATTTATAAAGATAAAACTTACACGTAATGATTAGTCAAAGTCCTACACTTGACTATTTGACTAGTCAAAGCACTTAACCACTTGATTAGTCAAAGTCCTATACTTGACCATTTGACTAGTCAAAGTGTTTACCCGTTTTATTTAACAATTAAAATTCTCCTTTAATAATAAACCCCTTTACTATTAAGTCTCTTGAATCCAAACAATTTATTATTTCACAAATATTAATCCATCCAAATGTAAACTTATCTGATTCGTACACCAACGTGTAATTTCTCATATCGTATTGGGTCGGTGATAGAATGTAAACCCTTGATTTGATTTCATTGATATGGCAACTATAAATAATACAATGTTATCCCCTTAATTATGGTAAGGGATAATCACAATCAATTCAAATTTCAATATTCTATATATAAATCTATTACACCCCCGCAGTCGAAGCGGGAGGAGACCGGATGCTGAGACTGGATCTGAAGTCTTCAAATAAAACACGTGGCAACCCCTATGTAAAAATGTCTGCGATCTGATATTTGGATGGAACATGGAGATTGCGGACATGACGCGTTGTATCTGCTCTCGAACAAAGTGAATGTCCAGCTCTATGTGCTTAGTTCTCTGGTGCTGCACCGGGTTTCCTGATAGGTAAATGGCACTGACATTGTCGTAGTAAACCATGGTTGCGCGCAATATTGGGACGGACAATTCAAGCAGTAGGTTTCGTAACCAACAAATTTCAGCAACAACATTGGCTACGCCGCGGTATTCTGCCTCGACGTTGGAACGAGAGACATTTGCCTGACGCTTGGAGGACCATGAAATAAAGTTTTCACGAAAGTAAATGCAATATCCGCTTGTTGAGCGGCGGGTGTGAGGGCATCCGGCCTAATCAGCGTCAGTGTAAGCGATCAAAGATGCCGCGGTGGAGGGACCTAAAGATAATCCGAAATCAATAGTGCCTTTAATGTATCTGATGATGCGCTTTATAGCAAGCCAGTGAGCAGTGCAAGGGGCATGCATGTGCATACAGATTTCCTAGACTGCATAAGTAATATTTGGGCGAGTGAATGTGAGATACTGAAGGGCCCCTGCTAAGCTCCGGTAGAAGGTGGGGTCTAAAAATGGTTCATTTGGTGAAGCACCCAGCTTAGCGTTTACGTCAACTGGGGTGTGTACAGGGTTGCAAGATTGCATACCTGCTCGACCAATTATATCGGTGGCATAAGATTGCTGAGAGAGAAACATGGAGTTCTTTTGTCGCGGAACTGAGATGCCAAAAAAGTAGCTAAGAGGACCCAGATCTTTCATGGCGAATTTAGCAGCAAGGTTCGCCATGAGGCACTGACGGAGAGTGTCAGACGAGGTGATCAAGAGAATGTCATTCACATATAGTAATAAATAAGACGCGTCGTGTCCTTGCTTAAATGTGAAGAGGAAGCATCACACCTGCTATGTAAGAAACCCAAAGATAAAACGTAATCTGTGAAACGTTGATACCACACCCGAGGAGCTTGTTTTAACCTATACAGTGACCTGCGCAATAAACACACATGATCTGGAAAATTTCTGTCCCTGAACCCCATTAGTTGGTGCATGTAGACGGTTTCCTGTAAATTTCCATGTAAAAATGTATTGGTAACATCTAGCTGATGCACTGCCAGCCCTTTGAGAAGCGAGAGAGAGTACCGTACGTATCGTGGCCGGTTTAACAACCGGACTGAAGGTCTCACCACAATCTATGCCAACCTGTTGGGAGCGACCATCGCACACAAGACGTGCTTTGTATCGTTCCAATGTCCCGTCTGACCTGAATTTGTGCTTAAACAGCCACATTGAACGGATAATATTCATGTTAGGTGCACGAGGGGCTAACTCCCATGTACCGTTTCTAATTAATGCATTGTACTCGGTAGTCATGGCGGAAAACCATTCCGGACTGGCCAAGGCATCGGTGGGGTTCTTGGGTACAGGGAGGATGGTGGGGGTGGTGGTGGATAGGTTGAATGGTTGTTTAGGTTTGTGGATGTCGTTCATTGAGCGTGTATGGATGGTGCGGGTATGGGCTTGCGGGATGGGCCGTGGAGGAGGTATGGTGCGGGTGGTGCATTGTGTTGGGCAGTGGATTGTGAGGATGTGTTCATGTCAGAAGGTGCGTCGGGTTTGAGTTGGAGTGGGCTGGGGCGGTGGGGTTAGAATAGTGGGGTTTGGGCCGTGAGTGTGGAGATGTGGGCCGGAGCTTTGTGTGGGCTGGGTAGTATGTGGAATAGGAATAGGGGGATGGGGCATGCGTATTTTGGCCGGGGTAGGTTGTTGTTTGAATGTGGGGGCATAGATGGTGAGGGAACGGGTCACCTAAAAATTCATAGGTGGGAGCGGGTCCAACAGTTTGGGCGAAAGGGAAAGTGGTCTCGTCAAAGGCGACGTGACGCGAGATGAAGAATTATTTGGTGGTTAAGTCGAGACACCGGTATCCATGGTGAGTTGGGGGGTAACCGAGAAACACGCACGGGTGGGAGCGGTTCTCAAGCTTGTGGATTGTGGAAGATGGGTGAAGTGGGTAGCAAAGGCATCCAAAGACACGGAGATGGTCATAAGTTGGTGTGGACATGTATAGTAGTTCGGTTGGTGTTTTGTTGTGGGTGATTTTGGAAGGGAGGATTTTTAGGAGATAGGTGGCTGTTGTAACATTTCGCATTTAAATACTTGTACGTTGCGATTATTATGAATAAAACGTCAAGTTTCATCATTATTCGTCTTTTAAAAATATTTTTGTGACGCATTTGGACCCCTAATACAATACTATATATATAAATTATACATATTTGTATGGAATAATTATAAAAAATAATAGGCTTGGGCCGGGATTCGAACCCGCGCCCACAGCGGGTCAACCAAACACAGACAACACAACCAGCTAGTCTACACAACATATTTGGTTTATCTCCAACCCGTTTTAATTATATAATGTCTTGGTGTATCAACAGTTGACTTAGAAAGTCAACTGTGACCTCGATTTACCATAATCAAACAATTCAAACGTGTTTTGATCCTCAATATGGAATGAATTGATGATTTGTTGACTGGTACGCGTCAATTACACGAACAATTATCATCAAATCATTCCCAAATCGTGTCAATCAACGCGTCATCACCATTAAACGAGTCAACTTACTAATTCATCAATCCGAACCCTCACCCTATAAATTGAACCTCCCAATTCATTCTAAACTCGCCGATACATCTCTCTCTATCTCCAATTTCTGGTTTAATTCAGCTTTCAAGGCCTTTGTTTGAGCTTTGACTTTTTCTGTTGACCAAGCGATTTAAACGCGATTTGTGTTTGTAAGTTCTTTATTATTGATGGGTTTTGTTCATCGGCCTATACACAACAATAACCCTATGTTCATTTGGGTTATTGTTGTGTAAATCGTATTTTTGTTAGGCTAGGGCTCGTATGAACTCGAATTGGGGAAGAACACCATCGCAGACCCGTGTATTTGATTAAAACAAAAAGAAATCAAACACAACCACTGATCTAGATCAAGTGGTTGTGTCTGTTGTTTGTGAGCCGGGGCACACAGGTTCGAGTCCCACACCAAACGATTTTTCTTTTCTTTTAAAAAGCTTTATAAATCAAGTTTCAACATAGTAATATAATTATTTCTAACAAAGATTATTCGTTCTCAGGGTCCAGACCAACTGGTATGGGCATGTGATTTAAAACCCCGACCCGGTTTGACGCGGCTTCGATTCTTGGCATCAACAAAACATTTTTTTATTTAAAGCTTATATATATATATTCCCTTGTCTTTTGAAATTAGTTTTAAAATACTAAAACTCTTTTATAAATTCTACAAAAAATATTTTATGTTATTCTAGTAGAAAAGTTTAACATACAATTTTTAGTTTTCCAAAAATTATTTATTTAATATATATAATAAATAATTCAAGTTTATTCTATATTATTTATAAAATTCTATAAAAATATCAAAACAATTATATAAATTTCCACAAAAATTATTCTGAGTTTATATAACATTAAAGTTTTCTGAAATGATTTTTATTTCTGAAAAATCATTTATTTAATATTTTTAATCAATTTTTGTTAGTTTTAATCATAAATAAATCATAATAAATTCATTTTTCAATATTTTTGCACCAAAATTTTATATAAATTATTTCTATTTATTTAGAACAGAAATACAATTTTTAATTTAATAATTCTTTAATTTTAATATTTTTAAATATTAAAGCCATATTTTGACAATTTGAAATAAATAGATTAAATATTCTATTTTTAAGAAAATAATTTTATAAAAATTATTTTCATACTTAAAACTTTATATTGTGACCATCTTTAATTTAAAATTTACAAAAAGACTTTTGTTTATTTATTTATAGAATTTCTCTTATTTATTAAACATTTTATTTATTAATCCAACGAATACTTATCCCCAATTCGAAACCCTAGAATATACTTGTAGACTAATAGACTTAGACTTATTTGTTACCTTATACATAGGGTAATACTTGGCAACTTTGGGGCTACACTTATACTTTTCTCGAGACTTAATTCTTTGCTAAGGTGAGTTTACGTAACCATGTTTATGCAATTCTTTATACTTGCAACATTATACTTAAGAAATTCTACATACATGTCTAGTTGTAAACTTTAATGCCTCGTGATTTAGACAACAACAACAGTTAGACTCGTTTCAACAAGTTTCAACAATACATAATCATTAGCTATGGCCAAGCCGGCAATACTCAATAATAGATCTATTGGATTGACAATCCCACCTAGATTCGTTGACCATCTTTTATGGGGAGCGCGGGTGATTGTTATCGTTCCAACATATTATTAAGGTGAACCGTGGATGACGGGATGGACCTAAACTAGTCGGAGGTTTGATTATGTCGATTCAACATTTCATGTTTATTCATGTAGACTTAAACTTATGATAGACATATGAATTGCTAAACTTTTATACTTAAACTTATTTGCTTGACATGGCTTATGTATTCTCACCAACTTCTAGTTGACTCCCCCCCCCCCCATTTTTACAACTCAGCAGGAAATAATGATGCGTGAAGACTAGAGTGTTAGCATGAGAAGACAAATTGAAGTCTATGCTTATTTGGTTATTTTGATGTATTAGATTTCCATTTAAAACTCATTATGTATTTTCACTTTTGGATATTTGCACTTTAAATTAATTTCAATTAAAATTTGATTACCATGTGCTACCGTATACTCATTCTTACGTGACACCTCGATGTTTCTGCCATCGGTTGGGGTGTTACAGCTGTTTTGAGGGCAAAGTGCCATAGGTGGGTAGGTAGTGAGGCGTGAGCCATTAAGGTACGGACCATATTATTTATGGTTCTAATTTTACGCTCAGCCTTACCGTTTTGGATGATGTGTGGGGGCAGGACAGGCGGTAAAGTATACCGTTTTGTGGTGAAAAATTGTTGAAAGGAGTGGTTTACGTACTCGCCACCATTATCACATTGGAATGTTTTAATGGTACGCTCGAACTGGGTTTTAATGTTGGATGCGAAATGGGTAAAGGATGGGAAAACTTGGTATTTTTGTATAATGGGGTAGGTCTATAAAAAATTGGAGTAATCATCAAGAAATAAAACGTAGTATTTATGGTCTGAAGAACTAACTATGGGTGATGTCCACACGTCACTATGAATAATGTCAAATGGTTGTAAAGTAATATTATTAGAAGGAAAAAATGGTAAACGAATGCTTTTACCAAAAATACAAGACTGATAAACTTTATTAGACGAAACATCAAAGTCTAATGCATTGGAAGTTTTTAAATTATTTTAAAGATGCACGTCCTGGGTGGCCAAGACGGTGATACCAGAGTTGTGAGGAGATAGCAGCAAGGGCGGTTGGTTGGGAGGTGGATGACCCGAACAGCAAGGGATAAAGATCACCACTGCTGTTGCATCGTAGGAGTGGTGCCTTGCTCGTGTGTCATAGTGGATGAAGCTCATGTGTCCATGTACTGAATGGGGTCCGGTTGTTGTAGGCCGTAGGCGGTATGGGCCTGTTGGGGTTTTGGGCCAAGTAAGCCGGATTAGGTGTTGTTATATGTGGGCCTGTTGGAAGATGGGTAAGGGTAAGGAGGTGTGGGCCAAGAAGGTAGGTGTTGGGCTTGGTGGGCTTGTGGGTAAAGGTATGGGCTAGGCGGCCACTGTGGAGGCCACAGGGTATAGGGAATAGGCCAAAGAGAGATAGGTGAATATCAATTATGTGGATAGGTGTTATCAGTCATTGTGAATGATAAGAGCATTCACATCCCTTCCATCAAACCTCTCCTAATATCTAATATTTAAAAAAAAACTTACTAAAAACATCCTACATCCCCTCCACCATTTTATACCCTATCTTTATATTATGAAAAATCCATCTTCTAACTTTTTATATATAAAAAGCTACTATTCACCCCCATCAAATTATTGTGAGTGCATTTTAACGAGGAATATTATAAAATAAGTGTTTGTGAGTAAAATAAAGGTAAATATGGTGGAGGGGATGTGAAAGGTTTTTTAAATTGAGAGATAAATTTTGAAAAGTATGATTTTTTGTGAATGCTCTAAGTGACAAAAATAATATTAAGAATTATACTGATGTTGTGGTGGTGGAATTGGGGTAACCGACAAAAATGGGCAAAGAGTATATCAGTATATAGATGCAAAGAAGGTAAGAAAAAAAAAATATATGGATAGATATCATGAGGAGGCGACGTAGAAAGATAATAAGGAGGTAGGTGGGAGGAGTTTTGTTTCTTCAGAAGATGTGGACAATGGGAATAATACTGAGAATAATCTATACATATAACAAACCAAAGCCATTTTAATGACATGCCATGTGTCATCTCATGTGACATTGAGATATTTTAGGAAAAAAAATAATTTAAAAACAAAATTGGATTTTTCACTCTCATGTTTCCTCCTATAAATTTTTAAACGTTAATATCTTTAATATACGATACTTTTTCAAGAAAAAAATTACAACCAAATTAACAAGCGTTTTATTATCTTTCCAACGAGTACCATAGTGCTATATAAAAAACGGAGAAATTTTTTTGTGTGGTTTTGTTCATACAGGAAAAAAAACACAAAGTATTCAGGTAAATCATTAATCATGTATAGACAAGTCACTAATTATGTTTAAATCAGTAAATATGAATTTTTTTTCAACCAAAGCCGAATAGGTTAATAAAGTTATACGTTGTTTTAAGTTAGGTATCAATATTAATATGTTAGAGTTGTACATTTGTTTAGTCTTTAGAATAGGTGTTAATATTAGAGTTACATTAAAGTTCTACATTCTTTTAGGTTAGGTGTTAGCATTGGAGTTGTACATTGTTAATTTGTTTTAAGTTAGATATTAATATTATAGTTATACATCAGTCCATTTCATATGTAAAATTGATGTATCATATTAAAGATTTCAACCAGGACGCTCCCGGGGTATAATCTAGTATGGAATAAAAGAAGTAATAAAAGGAGGTCAGTAGGGTTGACCGATCAAACCAAAAAGATGGCAGTGGCAGAAAATAGGTAGAGGGAGAAGGATCGAAAGAAAATTAGGGAGGAGGTTAGGGTATGACAACAATAAATAATACAACTAGTTTATACCCCGAGAGCATCCCGTGTTGAGAAATTTAAGTAAATTGAATTAAATTAGAAGTATCTAAACTATAAAAATGGCATCTGTCAATATATGATTAATTATTATTATTATTATTATTATTATTATTATTATTATTATTTTAAACAAATCTCTGCCATAAGTTATCATATTCTAATATAAAAAAGGGTAATTGGGCCGGGTATCACCTAATTCCAGGCCCGACCCAAACCCACAATTTTTTTTAAAATAATTTCAAACCTGACACAATACATGTCGGGTTACAAAAAAATAGTCTTTTTTTTTCTTCGTTTTTTATATAGCACTATGGTACTTGTTGGAAAGATAATAAAACGCTCGTTAATTTGGTGTAACTTTTTTCTTTAAAAAATCTCGTATATGAAAGATATTAAAATTTAAAAGTTATGAGAGAGAAAATAATAAAGTTTTAATATTTACATTTAGTAGATTAGACCATGCGTAGTGGTGGGCTTTATATATAAAGCCCCCCTTTCTGATTGGTCCACGTGGCAGCTGAGTCAGCATGGAGAGATAAAGTGAAAAAGGGGTGTAGTGGTGAGGCTTTATTTATAAAGCCCCTATTAATATTTTATTATATCTTTTAAATTAAAAAAACAATAAAATAATAATAATAAAGAGAGAGAATATCAGGTGTCATGCTTTGATTGGTTGGGGCTTTATTTTCCGGGCGTTACTTATATAAACGCCAGAGCAAGGTTTTGAAAAATGGAGCCCCCCGTAATGGTGTGGGGGGCGCCATTTTGGTCCACATGTGCAGGGGCGTTATATTTGAAGCCCCACTACGCGCAGTCTTAGGTATTTAATATATTATGTTAAATTATATTTAAACCATATTTATTCCTTTTTTTTAATTGGTCTAGAGTTGCCACATCACATCTTAGTGGCATCTCTTAAAAGAGAGATTGCATAATATTATGGCATGTCATTAAAAATGTTTTGGTTTATTATATAACAATATATCTTCAATGTTAGTGCACAACCTTAAACACTGTATAACTCTAATATTAAAACCTAACCTAAAACAATGTACAACTCCAATGCTAACACATGTTGTAAATAAAAATTATATTTACTGGTTTGAACATAACTAATGACTTGGCTATACATGATTAATGATTAACTTGAACACTTTGTGTTTTTTTTCCTGTATGAATAAAACCACACACACAAAAAAAATAGTCGTTTTTTTCTCCGTTTTTTATATAGCACTATGGTACCCGTTGGAAAGATAATAAAACGATCGTTAATTTGGTGTAATTTTTTTCTTTAAAAAATCTCGTATATAAAAGATATTAACGTTTAAAAGTTATGGGAGAAAACATTAGATATAAAAATCTAATTTTGTTTTTAAATTTTAAATTATTATTTTTCCTAAAATAAAGCCCTTGCCACATGGGATGACACATGACACACTCAATGAAGAGAATACCCTCTTTGAGTGCTATGTCATTAAAATGACATTGATTTATTATATGTATAGATAGATAGATAGATAGATGTTATCCCCTTAATTATAGTAAGGGATAATCACAATCAATTCAAATTGCAATATACTATATATAAATCTATTAGTCTGGTTGCATTGATCTCGACTTTAATTATATCGGGCATACTATATGTCCAACTTCAATCTATGTTAAATTTTGACTATTCTTTGAAATGCATTGTAATGGCAAATGAACGTGGACACACGTTGGTTCATATTCATTAACGCTTCCCGGTCATGTCATAGTGTAAGTGTACTTGGACTTCGATTCTTCTCATATACACTACAACTGTATATTAATTGACACAATGACAATGATTGAACTATTATATTCAAGAAAAATATGACAATAATTGAGATAATAAGTTTTTTTTGTTTTTTTTGAAAAGTTAAACTTCATTAAAACACAAACAGGGAACCTCTCCAAGTCGGAGAGACCCACAAGGATTACATCACATCAATACAACAAGAATTCCAACGTTTCCAATCTACCGTATCCCCTTTAAAACGACTCCTATACCACAAATAACCCAAGGATTTGACATCTAGCACGATCTTCGTGACCTTGACCTCCGAGTTGTTGAATTGTTTGTCGTTTCTGGATTTCCAAAGACACCAACAAGTTAAAATCACTAACCCAGAAATCACTTGCTTCCTGTTGTGCGACCCATTCACCTGCTTAGCCAATTCAATAACATCACCAAAAGAGAACAGAAAACTCTTGGGGATATTACACCATGAACAGACGGCATCCTACACTCCACTCGCAATAGAACAAGCCGTGAACAAGTGTTCCGTGCTCTCTTCAGAATCACTGCATAAAACACAGTTAGTATCACCGAAAAAGATGTTCCTCTTCGCAAGCGCCACCTTAGTCGTATTCTATCCATATTAGCCCTCCACATAAACAAGTTGCATTTGTTCGGAATCCACGTACTCCACTTAAACACATTGGCATTGTTCCTCGGAGCCTCCGAAAGAAGCCATTTCTTTACCTCCTTAACAGAAAACTCCACCGGCCCCTCCTTATTCCAAACCCATTCATCCTGTTTCTCTGTCTTGCGAACAGCTGCAATAATACGATGACATTCCAGCAGCTCGAAGACTTCGATTTCAGATGAAGGATATGCAGACCAGTGCCAAGAGACCGCAGCCACCTCCGAACCCCCTTGAATCCGATCCTGAACAGAGCACCACTTGTCAACTTCTAGCCGAAACAGATTAGGAAACATACTCCGCAGCGGCACGTCTTTAACCCATGGGTCAATCCAAAACTGTATATCGGTTCCTTTACCAACAACCCCCTTATCATACTTATGAATTGATTGCCATTCACTTTAAGTCTAAAACCAAGCTTAACCACTTTTGCCCACGTACCACTAATACTAGCGTTAACCGGAAAAGCGTCCCACTTCCTCCTCGTGACGTGTATTGCCTCGATCGTTTTCCGCCACAAAGCATTGGTTTCAACTTTGTACCTCCACAATCACTTTAAAATCAAAGCATTGTTCACCACTTCCAAACAATTAATCCCCAACCCGCCATCCTCCTTAGATCGGGTGACTACATCCCAAGCCACCCAATGCGTTTTCCTCACCTCATCATTACCACCCCACAAGAACCTCTTCATAATACCTTCAAGTTTATTAATCACAGCCGAAGGCGCCTTGTATAAAGAGAAATAATACGTCAGAAGGCTCTCAAGGACCGATTTAATCAAGACAACCCTACCACCCATCGACAAAGTTTTAGCTCTCCATCTAGATAACCGGTTATTGAACACTTTAATGACAGGCTCCCAATTGTTGATTCGACCCATATTCACACCCACAAGAATCCCCAAGTACTTGAACGGAGTGGAACCCGGCCGGCAACCCAACGATCCTGCTTCCTCCGTGACTTCCGCATCACAAATACCCACCCCGAAAAGAGTAGATTTGTTAATGTTTATGCGAAGACCAGAGCACATATGAAAAATGCGTAACATTCTCCTCAACCCCGCAAAATTAAACTTGGACCACTCTCCCATAACCATCGCATCGTCCGCATAAAGCAGATGCGAAATGATAGGACCCGTATCCGCCAATTTGACACCATTGAACGCTCCCAAGTCACAAGCTTTGCGAAGCATTCCGAAAAGGCCTCCATGACAATAATGAACAAGAACGGGGATATAGGATCTCCCTGCCGTAACCCTTTACCACAACCGAACTCGAAAGTAGGAGAGCAGTTTACTAGAACCGACGATCTAGCCGAGGAAAGGACTCCAGAAATCCACCTACACCACAACTCCGGAAAACGCATTTGACGCATCACTGAGATCAAAAAGCCCCAGTTAACGTTATCGTACGCTTTCTCGAAGTCTATTTTAAACATAAATAGTTTTTTCCCCTTCCGTTTCGCCCAGGACAAAATCTCACTAATCATCATAGGCCCATCTAAAATGTATCTCCCAGTCAAGAAAGCCGACTGCGTATCATGAGTAATGTCTCCCATAACCAGTCTCAATCTATTCGCCAGCACCTTCGAAATAACCTTGCTCACCACCCCTATTAAGGTAATGGCCCTATACTCTGCAAGAGACACTGGATCCCGACTTTAGGAATAAGTGTAATAAACGAAGAACCCACACCTCTATTAATAGTGGCCGACTTCGCAAACGAATGAAAAATCTGCACAAAGTCGTCAGACAATAAACTCCAATATTTTTTAATAAATCTAAAATTGAACCCGTCTGGACCTGGAGCCTTGTCACTACCACAATTAAAAACGGCCTCTTTAATCTCACTTTCACTAAACGGAGCAATTAACCTTCCGGCCACCTCATCTGTCAAAACCCGCAACCCATAACAATCTAGAGAAGGACGAATCGGCATATCTTCTTCAAACTTACTCTTAAAAAAACTAAACACCTCTTTTTTGACAAGAGAAGGTTTAGTTACCCAACCCCCATTTACAACCAACCCCGGGATCGCATTTGAGACTCTACGTTTGTTAATAAATTGACATAATAAGTATAAGAGAAATATTGCAACAATTTCTTTTTTTTAACGACCATTTTAACTTTACCACCCGGATACACCGAAAAGCAATCAACATCTGGAATAACAAACAACGTTGTGGCCCGGCCCATTATTAATTCTAGGGAAAACTGACCGCCTAAAAGCTAAATGTGGTAAAAAAATGGCTTGCACATGACATTTTGTTAGCAACGAGTTTCCAACCAACAACCTCTTCTAGAGAAAGTCATCAAGGTATCTTTAGAGCACCGCCCCTTTGATAATATTGCAACATCTTTATATAATAAAATTGTACTTGCATTCAAACATAACGTTAAGTAGTTATTTTCTCTCTCCCGTACAATAAATGAAGGGATAGGATATTGTAAAAAATATCATTAACATAATAAGTGTAAGAAGTAAAATCAACCATTAAATTAGATTAAACAAAGCGGTGGCATGGTGGCATGATCGTAAGTTTTTGTGTCCTTAACTCATTCAAACTATATGGGAATGGTAAATTAGTAAATCAGCAAATCAGTCCTTATTTATATTCAAAATCAAAGCGTTTACAGTTTTTAGTTTCGTTCCACAATATCCTCTCTCACTCTGTAACCGACTAGCCAGGTGATTTGAAGACAGAGGAAAAGTAGAGTAAAATACCATTTTCACGCAAGTTACTTTTATCAATAACGCAAGTGCAATATTTGCCTTTAGTGTATCATCCATATCCCACATGTCAAAAACTTTTTGTGATTTTTTAGAGAGTTAATTCATTGATTGTTTGGTCCATGTCGTTTACAAATATTGCCCTCACACTTTAAAAAGTACATAGTTGGTCCTGATGGTTACATTTTCATAACATTGATGGTCTTTAGTAGCTAATATCATTAAATGTTTAGTTAAATACATGTGAAATAACTTATTTAACCTTTAAGATAAGAACAAAATAATATAAAAATAAAAAGTTAAAAAATATTAGATCCTTGTGGGCCCCATCCCAACCCCACTTTTTCTACCTTCAACCATCAACCACCACCACTTGCTTCGCAAACCACCACCACCACCTGCAATTACTTCCACACCACCCGCGGCCTCCGCCTCTACCACCTACAACCACCTCTGCCACCACCACCTTGTACATCCTGTCGCTATCCCTAGCGCAAACCCACCCTTCTTCTGCCCACAACCTAGCCTTCTTCTTTTCCTTAAAACCCCACAATAACCACCAATCTACCCAATCCAGTTCTTCTTCATTCATCAGCATGAACCTTTCTTCAACTTAGTCAAGCCGAATCAATGTCAATACTAAGGGGTAGTTTAGTCATTTTATATTAAGCGTCCCACATGGGTTTTACTTAGGGTGGTCGGTAATTTGAGAAGGTGGTATGGTTGGAGAAGAAGTGGGGGTTGGGGTGGGGCCAATATGGGTTTAATACTAAGGATAGTTTAGTCATTTTATGCCGATATAACTGAAATTTTTAATGTTGCCAGATAGTAAAACTGATGTTTTTACAAAATTCTACCATGAAGACTACCAATTATAAACTTAAAACCTTTGAGATCAACTATGTACTTTTTATAGTGTGAGGACTAAACGTGCAATATTTACAAACCTTAAGGACAAACCTAGCACTTAACTCATTTTTTAGGCTAGATATATCTTGTATCCCAATATCATTTATGTTACAAACTATGCATGATATGTCTAATGTGTTGACAAATGGAGCATATATAAAATCACTATAGTGAGGTATGAGTGAAAGAAATTGTATTGAAACCCCTATTTAGTATGAGGTAATGGAATGAATAAGGGAATGAAATGAACGAGGTAATGGAATGGATCATTACCACCATTACATGTCTAGTTTAGTTGCTACGTTAAAATGAAATAAATCATGACTTTGTATTTTTTGTTAGGACAGAAAGAAAGAGAAATAAAATCAATGGTGAGTGGTGGTGATGGTGGGTGGTAATATGTGGAGATGGTGGGTGGTGGATGTGGTGGGTGACGGCGATCGTGATGGTGGCGGCGGTGATAGGGGGTTGGTTGTGACACCCGACAAACCCAGGTTAATAACTTTTATCAAACTTATATGTCTACCTTAGCAAAACATTCATAAAACATACTTAACTTGGTTAGTTGAGTCAATTTGATGATTCCGAGAATCATCGGGAGTCGTTACGGTGATTCGGAGAATCATCGGGAGTCGTTACAATGATTCGGGGAATAATCGAGAGTCGTTACGATGGTCCAGGGGATCATCGGGAGTCGGTTACACACATGTCTAAGGATTGGTGGTTCGGAGGATCACCGGGTTAAAACGCACGCACGCGAGTCTCGAGTCCCGGAAGTTGGTGATTTAACGTAAACGTGTTAGTTATCGGGCAATAAATGCTTTACGATAAGTATATAACGTGCCGATATGTGTATACGTGAAATTACGTGTCTGCATAGCAAATGATTCTATGGAGGCTAATAGCTTAGCTAGTTAGGAGGCTACTAGCTTAGCTAGTGGTGTGTTTTAGGAGGCTACTAGCTTAGCTAGTAGTGTGCATCAGCATATTAGATAGTCAGCTAGTGGAGTGCATCAGGAGGCCACTAGCTAGCTAGTGGTGTGCATCAGGGGCCAACAAAAGTGAGTCGCCCCCTGGGTGCCAGGCGACCCTAACTACCATATTTAACTTGTTAAACATCATTTGTGCAACCCTAACTCGCCCCAAACCTCTCTCACACCATCCTTAACCTCTAAAACCCATTTTTGCCCTTCATCTACCATTTCCAAGCTTAAAACATCATTTCCAAGCAAGACCTAATGTGCGTTATTCATCCTAAGCTCTTGTTAAGTCATTATTTTGAACCCCAAAGGTCTAGAATTGATTTTAATAAGTTTTTATCCTTGAAAACCTTTGAAAAACAATGTTAAACAAGATCTAGGCATTTATATGGGTTTTTAACACAAGATAGAGGCTTGAAATGGTTATTGATGATCTAAACATGGGGATTCTTGTGTATTTGTTATTTGGCTGATATGGATTAGTTGGTAGGGTGTTTATCTTAGGTTTTGATGGTTGTTTGATGTGTTTTATGAATAATATGAGTTTTGACCCGTTTGAGGGTGTTAGAAAGATTTAGGATGTTATGTGATGATTTGATGATTGAAACTTGTTGGTGTTTATGCTAGAATGATGTAACAACAACTTGATAATGATTATAACATGTTTGTATGATGAAATCTAATTAATTGACATTTAGGTAAAGTTTTCATGCAATGATGTGATTTATCGATAATATTATTCCATTTTGGGAAATACTTTCAATTAGAGTGTTAAACTGATGATTAATTGGGTATTATTGATAGGGTTAGGTTGTTGGTGATTGAGGATTGATATTGAGTGTTTCTACATGTTTCAGATCTGATTTTGAGGGTTTCGCACGCGAAAATAGCCTAACAGCCTGCATGTGGCGACTAGAGTGCCCATGAGGGGCCAGTAGCATAGCTAGTCGCCTGTTTTGGTGCTTAGTCTATATCAAAGTCTCACACACTAAACAATCACACACTTATGAGTCGTACTAAGTGGGAAATTTACTAACAGTGTTGGGGTGTCAGTATCATCATGATTTACGTGTTGCATCATCCATCTTACCTATTATCTGTTTCTATCTTCTATTCCTACCTTTTCTTCTTCGGGTTTGAAGACGAAGATGCTAGCTCGTTGGATTTGCATGGCAATGACGTACATTGGAGTGGCTTTGGCTTTCCCTAGAGATCTGTTCATGATTCGAACATCTCCCTTCTATGCTCCAACGGACACACTTGCCTACACACACTATCTTGCACTTGTATTCGTCGTAGTGCACCTCTAAGTGACTGTTCACTTAGAGATTCTTATAAGTTGGGATATCCTTGTAGGACGACTTGTAGTTGATTCAAGTTGGTCGGGTCGAGATGATTCTTTATCATGATTGCTAGTGCTATTATACTAGTGATGATTCTAAATATCTTATTCCTTGTGAATGCCAGAAGATGTCAGGGACTCGCAGTGGACGACGTGGTGGACGTAATGGTGGATGCGACGGTGTCGGTGGTCGCGACGGGGGTTGTGGTAACATCAACATGACCCGGGAGGAACTGAACAGCTCGATCCAGGAGCAGGTGTCCATTGCTCTTGCTGCTTTCCAGGCCGCTCAGCAAGGCCTTGGTGGTAATTTAATTACTACTACTCTTACCTATTTTTCTGGTGATTTGATTCGTTTTGGTGAAACAGTGTTGCTTGTTTGTGCAGGGAATGTTGTCAACCAACAACCACTTCCACCACCACCTCCCCCAGTTCAGCCGGTGCAGCCGGTGTGTACTTTCAAGGCTTTCATGGATTGTAAGCCTCAAAACTTCAGCGGGACAGAGGGAGTAGTGGGACTGCATACAAGGTTAGAGAAGGTTGTGTCTGTGTTTGAAATGTGTAACTGTCCGGCGGAATATCAAGTGAAGTATGCTTCTGGTACTCTTGAGGCTCTAGCTTTGAATGGTAGAATTACACTAATCAGACTCTTGGCTTAGGTGCAGCCAATGCTATGCCATGGGATGAATTTGTGCATTGATTAAGGAATGAGTATTGTCCGAGGGATGAAATTCAGAAGTTAGAGCATTAGTTGTGGAATCACAAGATGGTAGGATCCAAGACTTGGGAGTATACTACTAGGCACCATGAGTTGGCAATCATGTGCCCCGGTTTGGCTACTCAAATTTATAGGAGGATTGAGCTCTACATTGCTGGGTTAGTACCGGAAGTTTGTGGGTTAGTGACTGCAAATGACTCGACTACTCTTCAGGGTACTATCATGTTAGCTCATAAGTTGACTAACCAGAAGGTGGAACAAGGTGTCTTACCTCCTAGAAGCGGTGCTCTGAAAGCCCCTAAGAGCAACAAGAGCAAATGGGATTGTTCTCGGAAGAATCTGGCTCCAGTTCAGCCGCAGCAACAATCAAGAAAATTTGAAGTGTCTGGATCGTCATCGGGTCAAAAGCAGAGAGGGTATGCTGGGAAGAATCCGAAATGTAACCAGCGTGGATATCATCATGCAGGGATTTGTGATAAGTTCCATTGTAATCGTTGTAATCGGCCCAGTCATTTTGCTAAGGATTGTAGGGTTAATCTTCAGCCAAGGCAGGCTTAGGCTGTCGTTACTACTCCCGCTCCTCAGGGAAATCCAGGGTGTTTTAACTGTGTTCAAGCGAGGCACTTTCAGCGGGATTGCCCAAAGCTGAAGCAGGGCGATGGTGGGAAGAACGGAAGCGGTAATGGAAACAATGCGGGTTGCGGCAGGAATGCGCATGCCTTCGTCATTGGTTCGGGGGAAGCCCGACAGGACCCAAACACAGTTACCGGTACATTCCTTCTTAATGATCGCAATGCTTCGGTTTTATTTGATTCTGGTGCCGATAAAAGATTCATATCTGTTGAGTTTAGTCAGTTGCTAGATATAGTATCCACACCTTTAGAGGCTAAGTACTTGATAGATTTAGCTAACGGTAAGCAAATCGAGGCTTCACACATTTTTAAGGAGTGTCGCCTAGAACTTTTGGGTTTGTCTTTCCCCATTTATCTTATACCAGTTGATTTGGGTAGTTTTGACGTCATCGTGGGTATGGATTTGTTATCTTTGTTTCGGGCCGAGAATGTTTGTTTTGATAAAGTCATTTGACTTCCTCTCCCTAATGAAGAAATTTTGTTGGTACATGGTGAGAAAAGCGGCGTTCCTTTGAGTATCATTTCCTGTATGAAGGCCTACCAGTATCTTCAGAAAGGGTATACCGCCATTTTGGCACTTGTTTCCGTATCATCTACAGAAGAGAAGAAGATTGAAGACATTCCTGTTATGCGTGACTTTTCTGATGTATTTCCTGAAGATTTGCCTGGTCTTACGCCTCAGCGTCAGGTTGAGTTTCATATTGATCTTGCACCTGGTCCAACTCCTATCGCTCGAGCCCCTTATCGTCTTGCACCTCCCGAGATGCAGCAGTTATCCAACCAACTACAGGAGTTATTAGAGAAAGGTTTCATCTGGCCTAGTTCATCTCCGTGGGGAGCCCCATCCTGTTTGTCAAGAAGAAAGATGGAAGCCTCCGTATGTGTATCGACTACCGTGAACTTAACAAGGTGACAATCAAGAATCGCTATCATCTTCCCCATCTTGATGACTTATTTGACCAGCTTCAGGGTTCTATCTATTATTCGAAGATCGATTTGAGATCCAGGTACCAATAACTTAGAGTGCATGAAGCCGATATTATGAAGGCTGCCTTTTGAACCCGTTATGGCCATTTTAAGTTCTTGGTCATGCTTTTCGGTCTCAGCAATGCCCCTGCAGTGTTTATGGATTTGATGAATTGTGTTTGCAAGCCTTATCTTGATAAGTTCGTCATTGTTTTTATTGATGACATCCTGATCTATTCCAAGAGTATATTGGACCATGAGAAACTCCTAAGACTTGTCTTGGAACTCGTACAAAGGGAACGACTCTATGTTAAGTTCTCTAAATGTGACTTCTGGTGGCGTGAAGTATAATTCCTTGGTCATGTGGTTAATGAACTAGGAATTCATGTCGATCCAGCCAAGATAGAAGCCATTAAAGACTAGGAAGCACTGAAGACGCCAACTAAGGTGCGGCAATTCCTAGGTCTCGCGGGTTATTATCGTCATTTTATTGAGGAATTTTCGAAGATTGCTCAAGAGTCGGCGTTTCAGACGCTGAAGCTTTAACTCTATTCTACGCCAATCCTATCCTTGCCTGAGGGTACGAATGATTTTGTTGTTTATTGTGATGCTATTATCCAAGGCCTCGGATGTGTGTTGATGCAATGCGAGAAGGTTATCGCTTATGCTTGTCGTCGGCTTAAGGTTCACGAGAAGAACTATACTACCCATGATCTGGAACTGGGTGCGGTTGTTTTTGCTTTGAAGATCAGGAGACACTACTTGTACGGTACCAAGTGCACCATTTATACCGATCACAAGAGTCTTCAGCACATCTTTGATCAGAAGGATTTGAACATGCGACAGCGTTGATGGTCGAACTTTTGAACGATTATGACTGTGCCATCAAGTGCCATCATAGTAAGGCAAATGTCGTGGCAGGCAAGCCTTAGGCAAGAAGGAGTCCGATAAACCTCATCGTGTTCGAGCTTTGCAGCTCACCATCCATTCTGGTTTGCCTGATCGAATCCGTTCTGCACAACAAGAAGCTTTAAAGGAGGATAACCTTAAAGCTGAAAAGATGCATGGTGCCGACATGCACCTGAAACTCAGGCCTGATGGCCTACTTTATTTTGCAGAGCGTGTTTAGGTACCTTTATTTGGTAATTTGCGAGAGCTTGTTTTGGATGAAGCTCACAAATCCCGATATTTTGTTCATCCTGGCTCCGATAAGATGTATCAGGACCTAAAGATACTCTCTTGGTGGCTAAACATGAAGGCCGACGTAGCTTGATACGTAAGTAAATGCTTGACTTGCGCTAAGGTCAAGGTTGAATAATAGAAGCCATCTGGTCTTCTCCAACAACCTGAAATTCTCGAATGGAAGTGTGAATGAATCACTATGGACTTTGTAACCAAAATTCCGAAGTCACCAAGTGGTTGTGACACCATTTGGGTGATTGTCGATCGTCAGACAAGTTAGACAAGAGTACGACATATCATCTGCAAACTGATGGTCATGGTGAGCGGATGATTCAAACGTTAGAGGACATTCTTCGGGTATGTGTCATTGACTTTGGCAAGAGTTGGGAGAGTCATCTACCATTGGTGGAATTCTCTTACAACAACAACTACCATTCTGGCATTAAGGCAACTCCGTTCGAAGCTTTTTATCGACGGAAATGTCGGTCTCCACTTTATTGGGCCGAGGTGAGCGAGAGCCAACTCACCGGCCTAGAACTTGTGTGCGAAACTTTTGAGAAGATCGTATATATTCGAAATCGCATGGCAGCAGCTCGGGATCGTAAAAAGTGCTATGCTGATCATCGTCGCAAACCTTTGGAATTCCAGGTTGGTGACAAGGTTCTTTTGAGAGTCTCGCCATGGAAGGGCGTTATACACTTAGGGAAACGTAGCAAACTGAATCCTCGTTATGTCGGGCCGTTTGCAATTCTGAAACAGATTGGGCCGGTGGCATACAACCTTGACTTGTTAGTTATTGGGTAATAAATGTTTTTCAATCAGTATATAACGTGCTGATATATGTATACATGAAATTATGTGTTTGCATACCAAATGATTCTATGGAGGCTACTAGCTTAACTAGTAGTGTGCATCAACATATTAGATAGCCAGCTAGTGGAGTGCATCAGGAGGCCACTAGCTAGCTAGTGGTGTGCATCAGGGGCGACTAGAAGCAACTATAAATACCATATTTGACTTGTTAAACATCATTTGTGCAACCCGAACTCGCCCCAAACCTCTCTCACACCATCCTTAACCTCTAAAACCCTTTTTTTGCCCTAAATCTACCATTTCCAAGCTTAAAACACCATTTCCAAGCAAGATCTAAGGTGTGTTATTCACCCTAAGCTTTTGTTAAGTCATTATTTTGAACCCCAAAGGTCTAGACTTGATTTTAATAAGTTTTTATCCTTGAAAACCTTTGAAAAACAATGTTAAACAAGATCTAGGCATTTATATGGGTTTTTAACACAAGATAGAGGCTTGAAATGGTTTTTGATGATCTAAACATGGGGATTCTTGTGTATTTGTTATTTGGCTGATATGGATTAGATGGTAGGGTGTTTATCTCAGGTTTTGATGGATAATATGAGTTTTGACCCGTTTGAGGGTGTTAGAAGGATTTAGGATGTTATGTGATGATTTGATGATTGAAACTTGATAGGGTTTATGATAGAATGATGTAATAACAACTTGATGATGATTTTAACCAGTTTGTAGGATGAAATCTAATTAATTGCCATTTATGTAAAGTTTTCATGCAATGATATGATGTATCCATATTATTATTCCATTTTGGGAAATACTTGGAATTTGGGTGTTAAACTGATGATAAATTGGGGATTATTGATAGGGTTAGGTTGTTGATGATTGTGGATTGATATTGGGTGTTTCTATATGTTTCGGATCTGATTTGGAGGGTTTCGCACGTGAAAATTGCCAAACAGCCTGCAGGAGGCGACTAGCTAAGCTAGTCGTGTGCCTGAGGGGCGACTAGCTAGTCGCCTGGTAGAAATTACTCGTGTCCATGACGGGAGACTAGCATATCTAGTCGCCTATTTTGGTGCTTAATTGTCTGTTTTAATACCTAGCCGTGTGTTTTGATGCTGGAAGTGAGTTTTGGAACTCCGTAGCATGTCTTGACGCCTATAAACATATTGTGAATCCCGTAACATGTCTAGGAATCTCTTAACACGTAGTTTGACCCATGCGTGCATTATATGAACTATATGCCTGACTTGGTGAGCTATTATTCGTATATGGTGCGTATCTACTCAGGATACCTGTTTACTTGTAATTGACTAACACGGGAGTACCGCCTCACTATCGGGATGTCGAGTCTTGTCTTGTGTGGTCGGGTCAACATTCAAACACATTTTCAAACATCCATGGTCATGGTCTGGATAATCGGGGACTAGTTAACCTACGGGTTATTAGTCAAGACACTTATACACATTTTATTATTGGTCGCCGGTATTAGGGGATAGCATAACTCGGTCAGTCGTCTGTTTTAGAAGAATGCAACCAAAGGTGAGTTTCACAGCCGCACTTTTATTGCTTTCATTGTTGTGGGGAAACATGCTACATATTTTGGATACATAGAGATCATGTTATACGACTCATCTAAATCCCAAGGAAACCACTAATATGGGGGTACATAACGGGGGAAATGTGGATAGGTCTATTGGGCCTGACAAACCCCACCCGAGTCAACTGGGAGTTGGACGGGTGCATATTGTCTCGAACTACAAAGCCTACCGGAGATGACAGTAGTCCGATGGGTAGCAACGTATGGAACATCTTTGTCAGCAATGGTTTCTAATCATAGTAGTAACATACTTAACGTTCGCATAACATAGTAGTAACGAGATTGATTTTTCAAAACTTATGAAACGTTTTTTGTAAAACCTGTGAACTCACCAGCATATTATGCTGACACTTTTAGCATGTTTTCTCATGTTGCTAAGGCAGCGGGGTTGGATAGGTACACAGAGTCCCATGGCGTCTAGGTTCATGTGCATTGCTTTTGAAACGTTTTATACAATCATCTTTTACTGTCATTTATGGGATTGTAAACTTAATTATGTTTCTGCTGTAATGGGTTGATACTTTTAAACTGTATGGTTTGCTACGTATCTTTGCATATAGTTATCGTTTGTTGTGACTGTTGATTTGGATCGTAGTGTGTAACGCGCCTTGTAGTAAAACCCCGCAAGTGAAATTTGAGGGTGTGACATCGATGGTTGGTGGCGGCGGCGGCGTGGTGGTCGGTGACAGTGGGTAGCGGCGACGGTGATGGGTGGTGGTTGCTGATCGCGTGTCGAAGTGCTAATCAAAAACTAAATAAAAACTACTCCTTAGCTACAACTGACTGCAGTATAAGAAGTAGGGTTGTCGAACCTCAGGGAGTTTGTGGAAAGTGTTAATAGCAATTTTTAATTATAATAATAGAAAAACCAATAAAATCATGAAGATTAAACTAAGGTGTTGCTTTGCTTGCAAGAAAAGATTGATTAAAGGTTGATTAAAAACAATAATATAAAGAAAACGGTCACTCCGGGTTTCTGATTCGGTAATTATTAAATGAATTCTGTTAATACCCTATCTAGGAAATCACATAGACATGACTTTGTTTAAGTTGTTCGACCCAATTCAGCTATCATAACATTAATTGCAAAGTTAAATTAATCCTAGTGCAAGAAAACCTAGATACGATAACAAAATGCAATAATATTAATTAACCAAACTGTCTAGATTAGTCAAACATACAATCAGACGCAAAGAACTTTAAAGTGTTCACAAAATCGGATCCAAATAGCAAGTATCAAACAGAAAACAAATGATAAAATACCCAAATCGTTCACCCGGAGAGAACCGCGAAAGGATTAGCTGCACATATTCATGATTTCGGCTTCAAAACTTGTTCTGGATTGCTCTGGCATCAACCGGAATGAATGGAACTGCAAAAAGTCTTCAAAATCGCCCCTTAGAAACTCTGGAAGTCGAAGAATGCATCTCCATACGGCTGCTAGGTTTTTAATTGCGAAAATGGGCTTTTTATGGGCTGAAGAGTTATTAGAGGCCCATGAACAACTGTTTATGGAATTAGAGGGTCTCTAACAACCTCAAAGTGACGCGAGGGCATCTTTTGTAATTACCACAATTCATTAAGGGTAAAATCGTCATTTTTCCTTTGTTTTACTTCCTGGAGACCCGCGAATAACTTTTACTGAAATTAGAGGGTCTCTAATAACTCTTCAGCCCATAAAAAGCCCATTTTCGCAATTAAAAACCTAGCAGCCGTATGGAGATGCATTCTTCGACTTCCAGAGCTTCTAAGGGGCGATTTTGAAGACTTTTTGCAGTTCCATTCATTCCGGTTGATGCCAGAGCAATCCAGAACAAGTTTTGAAGCCGAAATCATGAATATGTGCAGCTAATCCTTTCGCGGTTCTCTCCGGGTGAACGATTTGGGTATTTTATCATTTGTTTTCTGTTTGATACTTGCTATTTGGATCCGATTTTGTGAACACTTTAAAGTTCTTTGCGTCTGATTGTATGTTTGACTAATCTAGACAGTTTGGTTAATTAATATTATTGCATTTTGTTATCGTATCTTGGTTTTCTTGCACTAGGATTAATTTAACTTTGCAATTAATGTTATGATAGCTGAATTGGGTCGAACAACTTAAACAAAGTCATGTCTATGTGATTTCCTAGATAGGGTATTAACAGAATTCATTTAATAATTACCGAATCAGAAACCCGGAGTGACCGTTTTCTTTATATTATTGTTTTTAATCAACCTTTAATCAATCTTTTCTTGCAAGCAAAGCAACACCTTAGTTTAATCTTCATGATTTTATTGGTTTTTCTATTATTATAATTAAAAATTTCTATTAACACTTTCCACAAACTCCCTGAGGTTCGACAACCCTACTTCCTATACTGCAGTCAGTTGTAGCTAAGGAGTAGTTTTTTATTTAGTTTTTGATTAGCACTTCGACACGCGATCAAAATGGCGCCGTTGCTGGGGAGTTAGTGCGCTTAGTGTTTTTAGTTTAATTATTTTTTTTAATTTAAAAAAAAAACAAAAAAAATTATTTTTTTTTCTCTTGCCTTGTATTTTTCTCTATTTTGTTCAGTATTACGCTGGGTATGTTAGTTTTGCAGGCAAATTGAATTGAGATGAATTGGGTGGATTATGATGCATGTGGGTGTTGTGAGAGTCCATATCATGTGATGCAAGATTGTCCAATTGCCCGTCAGAGAGTTGCAGCATATAATGCACGAAAAGATCGTATTATCTTTGGGCTAGAAAAAGATGAAGACTCATGCTTATCATCCTCTTATTATTGGCCACAATATCAGAACTGTCGACAAAGATACTACAAGCCAAACATCTATCACTCTAGGGAACAAACTGCAGATTACTACATGAATACTGATCCGATTGTTCATACAGGCCAAAGTGTTGACTACGGTTATCAGCAGCAACAAAACAATGAAGAGGGAAGCAATGATCAGCTGAGTGAGATTTTAGAGGCCATAAAGGCTGTCCAGGAAGATGTAAAGGCGATCCGAGAAGATTTTAAGAGAATTCAGAAGGATAATGAAGTTCGGGACCATACCGTTGAGGCATTGTTTAAGAAAGTTGGTCAACTAGCAGCAGATTTGGAACTTGAAGATTTGACAGTTGAACCGGATACTGTTAATGTTGACATGGCTGAAAAAGTTGTTGAAGAGGCACATGTGGACCAGGTTGTGACGGAGGAAGCCGTAGAAGAGGAAGCTACAAGCCTTAAAGTAGACGTGACTTCGTACGTACAACCACTTGTAGACACACATGCTGAAGAACCAGTGAACCGGGTAACCTTGGTGTACCCTACCCATCCTTCCATATTTATGAGCAAAATAGACAAAGTTGAAGATGACGGCTCGAGTGGGCAAAAGAGGAAGGTGAGCATTGAAGACCTTGGACAAAGTATAGTGAAGTGGCCCAGCAATGATCCTGCAGACATGTCAAAGATAAAAAAGAAGATAAAGATTCGACATGTCAACTACCGAACATACATTGGGAATTCGGTAGGCAAATGTTCTTTGAGACCACCATGAATGAACATCAGGTATGATTTTTGTATATTTTGTATATTTATTTGTTTTTTATGTTGTTTTATTTTAGTTTATTTTTATTTTGAGTGTGTTTGAGTCAGTTTTATTTTTATTTGAGTCATGGGATTGCTTGATATGATTTGAATAATCGATTGCCCTGCCCGTACTCAATCTCCATTCGGGCGGGGACGATCCGGAAATCACTAATGTTTGCAGGCATCCCAATTTGTTTGTTTGTTTTTTTCCTTCTTTGTTTCTTTGTTATAGGCTACGCAGTTTATCGACCGCGAATGAAATGCTATACGGTCGTAGTGGGAGGAACTGAATGAGACTCATACGCGCAGTGCATATATCCAGGGGAGTTTGTTCCTTTTTATTATTGTTGTACATTATTTTTATTTCTGCTTTATTTTATTCCTTAGCTCACATTGAGGACAATGTGCTGTTCAAGTGTGGGGGTGGGGAAATTTTGATTTTATTTGTTTTTAAGTCTTTTAAAAAATCAAAAAATAAAAAAATAAAAAAATTTAAAACTTAAAATAAAAAATGTCCTAAAAGCGGTCTGATCGGGCATAAAAGCGACTGTTTCAATGCTTTCATTCTGTCTCTGCTTGTGGTGTGTGGGTCCTTAATCATGGTCCAATTCTTTAGAATGGACATATGAATCGTTTTCAGCAGGTATTTTAGAGAAAATGTTTAGAATTTGCCCGATTAGGTGTAACGAGCTGTCCGTAATAAATACATGCACACATCGGTAACCCATTTCCACACTTTGGTGAGATCTTGAGCCTACTAGATGATAGATTGATACATATATATTTTCATTTGTTGAGTGTAGGCCAGATGTTTCTCTGTTGCAGAACTTGTGTGATTTGATACATGCCGAGGTTGTAGACTAGATATGCACATAGATGATAAAGGCAATTTAGGTTTTCCCTTTTTCTTTTGATACCCATTTATTTGTTATGTTTGACCCGTTTACCTAAAATCACCCTTAGTAGCCCATGTTGAGCCTATACCCTTTCATTTGATTAAACCTATTACCCAAATTAACTTGTTTACCTTTTTGTAATAAATTGATGACATCCATTGTGTTTATGTTTTGTTCAAGTGATTGAGTTATGTTTAAGTTGTGAAAGAAAAAGAAAAAAAAAAGAAAAAAAAATATATGAAAAAAAAGTGAAAGAAGAAAAAAAATAATAATAGAAGTATGTGTTATGGGTCAAATATGCCCAAAGTTGTGTGATTATTGTATTATGTTGCTTAGTGAATAAGGATATCATTCAAGCATGTTGAAACCCTTGTTTTTAAACCAATTGTTAGCCAAATCTATCCTACCTTTACCCGAAACCCAAAACCCGTAAGTCCTTTAGATATGTGCATTGTCTATAGTTGAGGTGTGATTGTTATACAAGCCTATGATAACAGAGTTACATGTTTGGTTTTGAGTGAATAATACTAGCGCATTACATGCTAGTCCAGATATTAAACCGAGTGGAGTGAAAAATTGTGAGGGGTGTGTTGCATGAGAATAAAAACCGAAAGCATGTTAGACTTAGTTGGGTGAGTTCTGTTTTTAAAATTGTGCATCATGGTTGCCTGTTGAATTAACACATCTAATGATGATCTATGAATGAGGTATGACTTTGGACCCTAACTAGTGCATGGCAGGGGCGTTTGAGGTATTTGTTACTTGTTCGTGGTAACGTTTTGAGCAGATTTGCTTGAGGGCAAGCAAAAGGTAAGTGTGGACGCCCCTAACTAGTGCATGGCAGGGGCGTTTGAGGTATTTGTTACTTGTCCCCGGCAACGACGCCATTTTGATCGCGTGTCGAAGTGCTAATCAAATATATATATATATATATATATATATATATATATATATATTTTAAAAACAACTCCTTAGCTACAAGAACTGCAGTATAGGGAGTAGGGTTGTCGAACCTCAGGGAGTTTGTGGAAAGTGCTAATTTACTAACTACTAATTGATTAAAATTAACTAAACTAATTTTTATGAAGTTTAATGTAAAAGTGCTGCAGTGCTGCAAAACGGTTTGATAATAGAGTTTATAAAAGACAATAATATGGAAAAACGGTCACTCCGGGTTTCTGATTTGGTAATTATCAACTGAATTATGTTAATACCCTACCTAGGAAATCACATAGACATGACTTTGTTTAAATTGTTCAACCCAACTCAGCTATCATAACATTAATTGCAAAGTTAAATTAATCCTAGTGCAAGAAAACCAAGATACGATAACATAATGCAATAATATTAATCAACCGAACTGTCTAGATCAGTCAAACATACAATTAGATGCCAAGAACATTAAGGTGTTCACAAAATCTAATCCAAGTAATAAGTATCAAACATAAAACAATTGATAAAATAACCAAATCGTTCACCCGGAGAAACCGCAGGATGTTTAGCAATGCATAATCATGATTTCGGCTTCAAAACTTGTTCTGGATTGCTCTGGCATCAACCGGAATGAATGGAATTGCAAAAAGTACTCAAAATCGCCCTTAGAAGCTCTGGAAATCGATCCATCCATCCCCATACGGCTGCTAGGTTTTTAATTGCGATAATGGGCTTTTTATGGGCTGAAGAGTTATTAGAGACCCATGAACAACTGTTTCTGGAATTAGAGGGTCTCTAATAACCTATAACTGACGCGATGGCATCTTCAGTAATTATCACAATTCATTAAGGGTAAAATCGTCATTTTTCCTCTGTTTTACTTCCTGGAGACCCGCGAATAACTTTTACTGAAATTAGAGGGTCTCTAATTTCAGTTCTTCCAGATTTGTTTCTTTTTTTATTTCCAATTTCATCGAATGCTCGTCTCCTCTCCAACTAAGCTCTTTTTCTCTCGTTTTAGCCCACGAACACCTGCTTAACACCAAGACACAAATAAGTATCTAAGACACGATATAAACGAACGATAAACGATTAAAAACTATACAAAACCACTATATAAATGTGATGCATTTGGCAACACATCACACCCCCACACTTACCTTTTGCTTGCCCTCAAGCAAATCTGCTCAGAACACTACCACACCAGGAATTAACTTAAGCCTTTTCAACCCTCACTTCACTTGATTATCCAAACTCGCCTACTAACCCTCTTTGATTTGAGTCAATCTCAATCAAATATTCCGCTTTTTACTCATCCGCCTACTATCAAGAAGCTAGAAAATTTGACCCTTAATCACTTTGACTTTAATGCCTAAGCTCATAATCCTTATGACTTCAACACACATGATCTTATTAAATTCAAAACTCAAACGACCCCCCCACACTTAAACTCATTTGTCCCCAAATGGCCTAAGCAACAACTCGCCTAAATGATTTAAAAATCCAAATCTTATGACATGATGTATTCCACAAACAAGCCACGATCATCACTTAGCAAGTCGCCATATTTATAACAACAAACCCATGACACCAATGTAACGCCACTTCGCTTGAACTTATCATTTGCTATATCGAAGCACAACCAAAACCATGTCATGTGCTATGTCCTCTCAAATAAATTCAATAATGTCAACATCTCGGAAACAAGAAAACGCCTAAATCATAAGCACCTAACAATCCTAGTCTAGAGCACTTTAGCGACATAAACCGAAACATGTCAACAACTTTAAACTTGACTCGGCCATACCACTAGCATCATGACCGAACATCACAACTCGATAAGAGAACCAATCATACACTTAAAATAGAATATAAAGAGCGCAAAAAGTGAATTTAAATGTACCTGATTATCGACACAAACAGTAATACAAAGCGAAATCGCAGACCCAAAACGTCCTGATTAAGATGGTGCTGATGGCTAATCGAATGGCAGCTGGGTTACGGGTTGGGTTTCAGCTGGTTGGGTTGAAGGAGAGCCGGGTCGGGTTATGGAGCAGAGTAGGGGCCGGGTTATGGAGCAGAGAAGGTGGTCGGGTTAATGTTAGGGTTGGGTTTTAAGGTGGATTTCGGTGGTTTATTGGGCTCGGGATAAGGTGGTTCGCAGGTTGTTTGATTGCTGCTGCGTCTGCGGCGGCTGGTGGTTGGGTCTGCAGGGTGGTTCGGAGATGGAGATGGGTCTGGGTCGGGTTGTTGCTGGGTAGAGGTGGAAGGAAAAGGAATCGGGTGTTGGTGGTTGTTGCCTGCTGCTGCGGCGGCGGCGGGTGGTTCGGGTAGGGTTGGGTATTGGAAAGAAGATGAAGGGTGGGGTTTGTGATGGTATCGGGTGGCAGAGGTAGGGTGGTATCGGGTGGCAGAGGTAGAAGGAAGACGGCGGCGGTGGTTGGTTGAGTGAAGGAGGAGGTGGAAGGTTAATGGTGATGGTGTTAGGGTTATGTGATTATTGGGGAAGAAGGCAGTTCACGTTCACGTTTTTTTTGTTTTTTTTTTGTTTTTTTTTTTTTTTTTTTTTTAGGGATGATCTTGGAGACCCATGAATGGTATAGCAAGGTATTAGAGGGTCTCTAAGAACCGTGTTGACAGAAAGTTTTGACGTTTTTGTACTTAGAAAAATTTTTAACTTCTTAATTCTAACACTCCCAAACCCCTTAAAACCTATTCCAATGCCCCCATTAACATGTAAACTTACCTGGACTCCTGTTAGTGATGATTCCTCGTGTCGAAATAGATACAAATACCTGAAAAACTCAAACACACAAAAAAAAACGCAAAACCGAAAACAACGAAAATACACAAAAAAATTGTACAAACTCTACAATTACACATACCGAATGCGTTATCACTTACCTTCATCATCCGGTTCACTCGTCAAAAAGCAAACCGGCTCTTCTGTTGTTCCGTGGATGTCAGACGAATCCAGGTACGGTTTAAGTCGATGTCCATTCACTACTTGACGTAAATGATCATCAAAGTCTTCAATCTCGACATCACCGTATTCACCAACTCTCGTAATTAAGTATGGCCCCGTCCACTTGCTTTTCAACTTCCCTGGAAATAATTTAAGACGGGAATTGTACAACCATACCTTTTGGCCTACCTCGAACTTCTTCAACCGAAGCTTGGCATCGTGCACCTTCTTCATCTTGTCCTTGTATGACGATGCACTCTCATATGCTTCATCTCTCAGCTCCTCAAGCTCACATAGATTCAACTTCCTTTCTTTACCTGCAACATCATAATCAGTATTAACTCCTTTAACAGCCCATAATGCCCTATGTGCTATTTCCACCGGTAAATGGCAACCCTTCCCATAAACCAATCGGTATGGTGTGGTGCCAATTGGTGTCTTATAAGCTGTACGGTAAGCCCATAATGCATCATCTAGCTTGGTGGACCAGTCCTTACGATCTGGTCTTACCGTCTTTTGTAAAATCTCTTTAATTTGACGATTCGACACCTCGACTTGCCCACTTGTCTGTGGGTGATACGGGGTTGCAATTCTGTGATCCACACCATACCGTTTAAGTAATTTACCGAATTTAAAATTCTTGAAATGCGACCCCCCATCACTGATGATCACACGGGGAAGTCCAAATCGTGTAAAGATGTTTGATATTACAAAATTGCAAACAACGGTATGGTCGTTTGTCCTGGTGGCTATTGCTTCTATCCATTTAGATACATAATCGACAGCCACCAAGATATACTGATAACCCCTGGAATTTGGGAACGGGCCCATGAAGTTGATCCCCCACACATCAAAAATATCAACCACGAGGATAGGCTGCATGGGCATCTCATTCCGTTTAGTTATGCTACCCATCTGCTGACACTTGGTGCAGTTCTTAGCAAACTCAAAAGCATCTTTAAAAATGCTTGGCCAAAATAACCCCGATGATAGCACTTTGTGTCCTGTTTTCTGCCCGCTGAAGTGTCCTCCATAAGCAGATGCATGCACAAGTCCCAATACGCATTGAACTTCCGATTCTGGGATACATCTTCGAATTATCTGGTCAGCTCCTATCTTAAACAAGTCTGGTTCATCCCAAATGTACTGCTTCGCTTGAGCCTTCAAGTGAGTTCTCTTTTTCTTTGCCCAATGCTCTGGAATGATACCTGCAGCCAAATAATTAACAATGTTAGCATACCATGGTGAAGTAGATACTTCGAATAGCTGCTCATCTGGAAAGCTCTCATTGATCTCATTAGTGACTTCAGCATCCATATGGGGCAATCTAGACAAGTGGTCTGCCACCACATTTTCACTTCCCTTCTTGTCTCTGATTTCCAGATCAAACTCCTGAAGCAGGAGAACCCAACGGATCAATCTGGGTTTCGCATCCTTTTTCTCCATCAAATAACGCACCGCGCTGTGATCTGAATACACAATCACCTTGCTTCCCCAAATGTAAGACCTGAACTTATCAAGAGCAAACACAACTGCAAGTAATTCTTTTTCAGTAGTAGTATAATTCAGTTGTGCCCCATCCAATGTCTTACTTGCATAATAAATGACTACTGGTTTTTTATCTACCCTTTGTCCCAAAACAGCCCCAATTGCATAGTCACTCGCGTCACACATGATTTCAAATGGTCTTGACCAATCGGGTGCTTGCAAAATTGGGGCTTCAACCAGTTTTTCTTTCAAAGTGTTGAAAGCTTTTACACACTCTTCATCAAATACAAAAGGTTCATCTTTTAAAAGTAACTTGCAAAGCGCTTTTGTGATTGTGCAAAAACCTTTTATGAACCTTCTATAAAAACCAGCATGTCCTAGAAACGACCTAACCCCTTTAACATTTGTGGGAGGAGGTAAAGTTGAAATAGCTTTAATTTTTGCGTGATCAACCTCAATCCCACGTTTTGAAATCACATGCCCTAACACCACCCCTTCTTGAACCATAAAATGGCTCTTTTCCCAGCTTAAAACTAAGTTTGTTTCAATACATCGTTTCAACACCTTAGTTAACTGTTCTAAGCAAGATTCAAAGGAGGTTCCAAAAATTGAGAAGTCATCCATAAAAATTTCAAGTGAGTCCCCAACCATATCTGAAAAGATACTCATCATGCACCTCTGAAAGGTGGCTGGGGCATTACACAACCCAAATGGCATTCGCCTGAATGCAAAGGTACCATAAGGGCAGGTAAATGTAGTCTTTTGTTGGTCTTCAGGGTGGATGGCAATTTGATTATACCCTGAATAACCATCAAGAAAACAATAAAATTTCTGACCTGATAACTTCTCGATGATCTGATCAATGAACGGCAAAGGGAAGTGGTCCTTAGATGTAGCTGCATTCAGCTTCCTGTAATCAATGCATATTCTCCACCCAGTGACAGGTCGGGTGGCAATTTCTTCCCCTTTTTCGTTCCTGACTATCTGAATCCCTGCTTTCTTAGGAACGGTCTGTGTTGGGCTTACCCAAGTGCTGTCAGAGATGGGATAAATGATACCCGCATCCAGCCACTTCAGAACTTCTTTCTTCACCACTTCTCTCATGTTCGGGTTAAGCCTTCTTTGTGCATCTCTTGCCGGTTTTGCTCCCTCTTCTGTTATGATTTTATGCATCACTATTGAGGGACTTATTCCTTTCAGGTCTGCAATAGTCCACCCAATTGCAGCCCGGTGTGCAACCAAAACTTCCATCAAAGCTTTCTCCTGTTCCTCAGTCAGACCTGCAGAAATAATAATAGGAAGAGTATCATTAGCACCAACAAAAGCATATTTTAGATGTTTAGGTAGCTCTTTAAGTTCTAATTGTGGTGGTGTCTCTAATGATGGTTTCAGCTTTGTGTCAATGTGATCTGGCAAACTCTCCACATGATAAGACCAAGGTGGTCTTCCTTCTCTCACTACCATCGCCTCCACCTTTGCATCCTCTTCCTCGAGTTCCTTGACTGTCTCAGAATATAACCTGCCAAACAAAGCACATTCTACCATGGACTCGTCCCCCTCATCATTAGGAATGTAAGGAGGAACGCGTCTGTCAATGATGTCTGCCATAAAGCATTCATCACTAACATTGGGGTTAGAAACATTACCAAAAACACTTAACCGCATCTTACGGTTACCGAAAGTCATATCCACAGTACCAGTCCTGCAATTAATCTGAGAGTCAGAAGTAGCTAAAAATGGTCTGCCAAGAATCACAGTCGGTTGCTTGGTTTTATCAACAGAAACATAATCAAGGACCAAGAAATCAACCGGATAATAAAACTCATTAACTTTCACAATCACATCTGACAATACTCCCGGGGTAGCTTAGGAGTCAAATCAGCCAACACCACAGTGGTATCAGCTTTCTTAAGTGGACCGAACTCATACTGGTCATACAAGCTCCCCGGTAGTATACTCACACTCGCTCCAAGATCCAAAAGGGCTCGTGTCATTTGAAAATCACCAACTTGAATTGAAATAATTGGTGCCCCTGGATCCTGTAACTTTTCAGGCAGAGTACCTGAAATTATTGCACTCACATCTGCTGGCATGTCAAGTTTCTTTGGAATTTTATGATTTCTTTTCTGAGTGCACATATCTTTCAGGTACTTTGCGTATGCAGGAATTTGTTTAATTGCATCTAAAAGAGGTAGATTGATTTTAACTTGTTTGAAAACCTCCCACATTTCATCCGATTGTGTGCCTCTTTTATTGACTGTCTTTTTCTTACCAGGATCAATGAGAGCTGCAGGAAAAGGGATGGTATTACCCTCCACACCCTTTTCTACAACCTGGTTGGAATTATTGATCATAACACTTTTATTTTTATTTTTTTCTTTTTCTAAAGCAGTGTTAGGTGTTTTGTTCAATTCAACAAATTCCTGTTCATCTTCACTATCATCACTACCCAAATCCTCCACCACACCCTCAACAAACTGTGGTGGAGTTCCCACTTTATTATCATAAACCTTACCATTGCGCAGAATACTTACCTGGTTGATTTGCACATTCCTCGAATTCCTTGAGCTTGATTGCTGATGTTGAGGATTAATGGTGGTGTCACTTGGTAGCTTCCCTGGATCTCTCTTAGACATATCTGCAGCCAATTGCCCTACCTGCTTGGATAATGCTTCCACAGTCTTATCCCTCACTTCATTGTCTTTTCGCATTCCCTTGACCTCTTCTTGAACTGTCCTGACATCATTCTGTACAGCTTTAATGGCATCCAAGATTGCACTCAGTTGATCATTACCTCCTCCTGATGTGCCTTGTTGATTTCCTCTCTGCTGCTGACCACTCTGATTATAGGTATTCTTTGAGTAACCCCCTTGATTATATCCATACTGCCTGTTCTGAGACTGTTGTTGATTTCCTCCCTGCACATTAGAACCAGAAAAGTTAGGATTTAATTGATTATTAGGATTACCATACCTGAAGTTTGGGTGGTTTTTGAGCCCAGGATGATAGGTGTTGGAATTCATGTCATATTGCTTCCGTTCTCCATAAACTTGATTCACCTCTTCTGTATTCTCCAAAGGCCCCTGGCAGTCTTGGGCTAGATGCCCCAACTCCCCACAATCAGTACATACCGAAAAAGCATTAGCTGTCTTCGCCTCACTACTCTTACCCAAATTAAGTTGAGCTACCTGTTTTGCCAAGAGTAAATTTTGTTGCTTCAACTTCTCAATTCTTTCTTCAGCCTCATAGTCTGCTGCCTTGACAGATGATGGTCTCAACTTCCTACATGATTGTGCCTGTCTCTTTGAAGTGGCACTCATCCTTTCCAAGTGTCCCCAATCCACAGCTTCAGTGTTTGTAAAGAATGTGCCATTGCTAATGGCAGTCAAACCCCTAACATCCTCTGGTGTCAGTCCATCATAAAAAGATTTTATTAGTTCCCATGTCTGAATCCCATGATGAGGACATTTTCTCAATAGCTCTTTGAATCTAGTAAAAGCCTCATGGAATGCTTCCCCCGAATTCTGTTGAAATCCTCTTATTGCATCCCGAGCCTCAGATGTTCTGCTCATGGTGTAATACTCTTCCAAGAAAATTTGTTGCATATCCTGCCAAGTGTATATACTACCTGGGGGTAGTGTAGCAAACCATTGCCTTGCCCTGTCCTTCAAGGTGAACTGAAACATCATCAACATTACCTGGTCCTTAGTAAACCCTGATCCTCCAATCATATTGCACACAGACTCAAATGCTGATATATGTAAGTAAGGCTCTTCAGATCTTTTTCCATAGAACTCAGGCAGATGACCCAAATATTGGGGTCTCACTTCAAATGCTCTCCCATTCCTACTAATAGGTGTGACTACAGCTAAGGAATTGGGTACAATAACCGGCCGAAAATGACTATCAACGCCCTGAACCGGTTCCCTCTGACGTATCTGTGGGACACCATCTACTAACTGTAACTCATCTCCTATCCCCATATTTCCAACATTAAATTGAGGAACCCCTTGTGGTGCTTGATTATTTCTGTATCCCTGAACACGGTTCCCCTGATTAACCCGCTGTGGTGGCTGCTGCTCATACTCCATGTCATGCCCATAATTACCATATCTCCCATCATACGGTTCCTGTTCATCCTCTTGATCCCATTCAGAGTCCCAAGTATGCACACTTCCCTCATCATATCTCTGTTGGTTCTGTTGTCGGTTGGGTGGGATAACTGCTTGTTGTGGACGAGGTTGGTTTCTTGGATTTTGTTGGTTTTGTTGTGGACGTGGGTTAGCAGCTTGAAAATACTCACCAGGTTGGAATTGTTGTTGTGGTGGTGGTGGGTTTGGGATGGGTTGGTTTGGTAGAGCAGGTGGAATAAGATCATTCGGTTGGTTGGGTATTTGGTCATTTTGGTTATCCTGATCAGCCATCTCAATAGCTGCTTCTTCAATTCTCTGAGCGACTGTTGAAGAACTTGATTGCTTCTTTACTGCTGAACGAAAAACAACACGGTTTTGACGTGCTGTCTTCTCAATCTCTGGATCAAATAACAATGGAGACGACTTTTTGGAAAACCTAGTATGCATGCAACACAGAAGTCACCTGCACACACAAAAACAAGAAAACAAATAGAGTAGTACTGAACGAAGAAGAGAAATAAAATACGGAAACAAATAACTAAAAAGACAATTTTTTTTTTAAGAAAATAAATAAACAAACTAAACTAAACACTAAGCGCACGAACTCCCCGGCAACGGCGCCATTTTGATCGCGTGTCGAGTGCTAATCAAAAACTATTTTAAAACAACTCCTTAGCTACAAGGACTGCAGTATAGGGAGTAGGGTTGTCGAACCACGAGGAGTATGTGGTTAGTGTTAATAGCAATTTTAAATTATACTAATAGAAAAACTAATAAAATTATGAAGATTAAACTAAGGTGCTGCTTTGCTTACAAGAAAACATTGATTAAGTGATCTGAATAAAACAATGATAATAAAGAAGTAACTCCCTCTAAACTTCAGGTTCTAGGTTTCACACAGTTTTCAGTTTATAGATTGGGAACCACATAGACATAGTTCTGGAAATTAGTTAATTAACTGGTAGCACAAGTTCTTGTCATCAAACCTATTATCTACCCAATTGTAAGTGTCAAGTCAACCCTCTTTATGTCACCCAACCCGCTACTAAGTTTTGTCATCAACCGAACAAGTTGTAAAGAAAGGACTCAAAACACAAATCAATTGTTTGCTTAACTAATGCATCAATAATGTTTAAGATGTTTGTCATCACAAGCAAAAACAAAATCCAATACTTAAATAAACATAAAAAGTGTGAAACCTAATCGAACCGTTCGCCTAGAGGAAGCTACAAAAGATTTAGCCTTGCATCTTGATCGCGTGCATGCCTCCTCTTTCTTTATGCTCGTGCGATCATCTCCTTCACAGCCAACAGGGCTGCGCTTACCTTCTGTCCTCTACGAACTGCCGTCACAAAAGAATATCCTCTCCAACTAAGCTCTTTTTCTCTCGTTTTAGCCCACGAACACCTACTTAACACCAAGACACAATTAAGTATCTAAGACACGATATATACGAACGATAAACGATTAAAAACTATACAAAACTAATATATAAATGTGATGCATTTGGCAACACATCAGTTGCTGGCGGTGGGTGGCGGTGGCGGTGATCTATGACGGTGGATAGCGATGACGGTGATGGGTGGCAGTGGGGGGTGGGCGGCGGTTGCTGGCAGCGGCGACGGTCGGTAACGGTGGGTAGCGGCGACGGTGATGAGTGGCGGCAGTGGTGGGTGGTGGCGATGGTGGTGGGCAGTGGGTGGTGGCGGTGGGTAGCAACGGTGGGTGTTGGTAGCGGCGATGACGGTGGCCGGGTAGCGGCGTCGGTGGTGGGTAGTGGTGATGGCGGTGGTGCGAAGTGGGTTGTGGTGTTGATAATGAAAGGTGTAAGAGGGAATGAAATGAAAAAAAAACAAGGGGGTGGTGTAACACCCCAACCGATGGCGGAAACATCGAGGTGTCACGTAAGAATGAGTATACAGTAGCACATGGTATTCAAGTTTTAATTTGAAATTTATTTAAAGTAAAAATATCCAAAATTAAAAATACATAATAAGTCTTGAATGGAATTCTAATACATCAAATAACCAAATAAGGCATAAACTTCAATATGTCTTCTCATGCTAACACTCTAGTCTTCACGCATCATTATTTCCTGTTGAGTTGTAAAAATGGGGGGGTGGGGGTCAACTAGAAGTTGGTGAGAATACATAAGCCATGTCAAGCAATGAAGTTTAAGTATAAAAGTTTAGCAATTCATATGTCTATCGTAAGTTTAAGTCTACATGAATAAACATGAAGTGTTGAATGCACATAATCAAACCTCCGACTAGTTTAGGTCCATCCCGTCATCCACGGTTCACCTTAATATTATGTTGGAACGATAACAATCACCCGCGCTCTCCATAAAAGATGGTCAACGAATCTAGGTGGGATTGTCAATCCAATAGATCTATTATTGAGTATCGCCGGCTTGGCCATAGCTAATGATTTTGTATGTTGAAGCGAGTCTAACTGTTGTTGTTGTCTAAATCATGAGGCATTAAAGTTTACAACTAGACATGTATGTAGAATTGCTTAAGTATAATGTTGCAAGTATAAAGAATTGCATAAACATGGTTACGTAAACTCACATTGGCTAAGGTGAATTATCCTCTAAGTGTTGTGAATGTATGCGAGGCGAATCCCAAATACTCAACAACGTAGCTAGTCCAAATTGAAGAAGTAAAAAAAACGAAAAAGAAAGAATATCAAGCTTCCAATTCACCAATTACAAGAGCTTATAATCAAAGCTTCAATTGTAGAAGTAATAGACTATAGAAGAAAGGTATGAGGGAAAGTTTAATCGGATTGAAACAATCGATTTAGAGGTGCCAAGTATAATGGTCATAGGTGGGTTTTTATACTAGTTTTGGATTCAATTAGCCATTAAAATTGGTCAACAACATAAAGTAAGGTTTTATGATGAATTGACTATTTAACTAAGACTTTGACTGTTTGACTAAGACTTTGACTAGGACTTTTATATATATATATATATATAATATATATATATATATATATATTTATTTTGAAATGAATTTATATCTTCCTTGTTTGAGATTATAAATGTAATTGGAAAAATGATTAGCTTTAAATAAGAAATGAAAAAAAAAAATCATTAGTTTGAAAAAAAAAAACACCATCTTATAAAATGACGATTTTATAAATAGAATTAGGATATATGTCATGATTGAAGATTTTTTTTTTTTTTAAGTACAATGATAAAAGGAACTTTAGAAAAATAGAGTGCACGGATAAAGATAAGAATGCTTAGAAATAAATTAGACTTTATATCATGGATCGGGAAATACTTTAATGCAAAATAAATGGGAAAATTCGTGAGGTTACAGGTGGATGGAATGATTTTGAGGGAATGTAATGCCTTGTGGAATGGGTGATTCCATTCTATTGACTAATCAAACACCCTATTTTTCATTCCTATGTAATGATCCATTCCATTCCAGCATACCAAACGCTACCTTAATTAAGATAATTATTATATTGCGGCTGCGTGTGTATATATTGGGGACCATGTAAGAAGGAAGTAGGTGATAAATTTGATAGGTAAGACAAGGGAACCAATAAAGATGATAATGATGGATAACACACATGATAATGATAATAATGATGCATGCTACAAATCATTGCATGTTTTGTGTCATACTTGAAAAAGGAAAGGTTAAATTGATACTTAACCCTAAACTTTGGACCATAAAAGCAACTAAACCAAGTGATTATGATGCATACAAGCATGTATATGCTATGTGTGTTATAACAAAGTCTAGAAAAATTAAGATATGAGGTATATGAAATATAATTTCGTGAATACTTGAAAGCATCCAAACTAAGTATTGTTGGATTTTTTGATCTTGATTTTTATTACTTGTATGATAATCGTTGTGTTATGAATCCAACTTTTTAGCTATTAATTGGTCGAATATTTGAACAACTTGTAATATTTAAAAGATTATTTGTCACGTTGCATCACTAAATTACATCATAATGTTGTATAATTACAAGGATTATTCAGTTAACATGTTTTTTTGTCATATACAATGAACTTTCATTCGAAGTGATCATCGTACATTCTAACATAGTAGTTAAGTGATCACACAAAGAAACAACAATTTTCTTTGTTTAGACTTTATTTATTCAGCGTATAGTTTTAACTATTCACCATTGACTAATAAATTTACAAATTCTTTAAATAGTTAGTGTCATTTAAAGTTAGGGAATAAATATTAGCTAGCGATATAGCATCAAATACAAATCTTATATTATATAAAAACTGTATTTAGAAGTGTAATGTACAGATAACAAATAAATAGCTCAATGTTATTATTACAGTAACATAAAATAGTATTAAGTTATTTTGTTATAAGCACTGAATACTTCGGTATTCAGTTTTTACAGAGTAGATTGCTTCTATAAGAAAGAGTCCCATATTGCCTATCTATAATTTACTACTAACTTTTCCTCACATATTTACCATTCATTTTGTTTTACTTTTGTTTACTTTTAACTTCATGCTTTTCAAGTTTTACAAATATTTTGTAAATTCTTTTTTCATTTTCAACTCCAACACTTTTGTATTTTAAACTTTTGTCCTCAATACTGTTCATGTTGCAACGTGTGAATCCTAAGTCCCCTTAGTTATTCTTTTTTATGTTTTACGCTTTTGTTTAATTTTTATGAGCTAATACACTGCAATGTGAATGTGTGGTTTAACGTTTTTACTAGAAATGAGGTTGGTACCGCACCAGTACTAGAAGTACATCCTAAAAATTGCCAAAACTGGGTATCGATTGCGATCCAAAAAATACTTGGGGTCTGTTTGGTATGTGGTAATGGAATGGATGAGGGAATGGAATGGACGGGGTAATGGAATGGACAAGGTAATGGAATGGATCATTACCATTCCATGTCTTGTTTGGTTGCCATGTGGGAATGAAACAAAATATTACTTTGTGTTGGAAAAAAGACGAAGGAATAAAATCGGCGGTGAGTGGCGGTAGTGGTTAGTGGCGGTGATGGTGGGTGGTAGTGGCATCGGTGGTAGGCGACGATGTTGGTGGTGGGTCGTGTTGGATGGCGGCGGTGGTGGGTGGGTGACGGTGGTGGGCGGTGGCGGCAACATTGGGTGGTTTTAGATGGCGACGGTGGTGGGTGGGTGACGGCGGTGGTGAGTGGGTGGAGGTAGTGGGTGGCGGTGGTTGGTAGCGGCGGTGGCGGGTGGTGACGGCGGTGGTGGGTGGTAGTGGCATCGGTGGTAGACGACGATGTTGGTGGTGGGTGGTGACGGCGGTGGTGGGTCGTGTTGGATGGCGGTGGTGGTGGGTGGCGGTGGTTGGTGGCGATGACGGGGGTGGGTGGTGACGACGGTGGTGGGTGGTAGTGGCATCGGTGGTACGCGACAGTGTTGGTGGTGGGAGATGGTGGTGTGTGGTGACGGCGGTGGAGGGTGGTGGTGGCAGCGGTGGTGGGTGGTTGTGGTGGGTGGTGACGATGGTGGTTGGTGGTTAGTGTTGGTGGTGGTGGATGGTGGCTTATGGTGTTGTTAATCAAGATTGAATGGGAGATGGAATGAAAAAAAAAGCATGGGGGGTGGATGGAATGGTTTTGAGGGAATGGAATGCCTTGTGGAATGGGTGATTCCATTCCTTTGACTAACCAAACACGTTATTTTTCATTACCTCGTAATGACTCATTCCATTCCACCTTCCATTCCATCATATCAAACACTACCTTGGTATGGTACGATAGGGTATTTGAAAGTAAAAATCGGTAAAACACCGATACCGTACCGATCAATACCGATCCGAAAACGCCAAAAAGTGGGTACCGAATTTGCTTAATCGCAGGTTTTTTACATTAATTTTTTTTATTTTTTTTCATTTATACATATGGGTATATTGCAATTATACATATGTGTATATTACATTTTCAGTTATACATATGTGTATAAGTGTCAAACATATATGTGTGATACTTATTTTTTTAAACTCTAACCATATAAACACCTTTGTACATTAAAATAACATGCTGCTTACCCATAATCTTTTTTTCTATACATGTATGTAAAATTATTTGATCTACACATTTGCACATGTATGTACATTACAAAACATGTATGTACATATATGTAGAACACTAGTTTTTGTAGTTTTAGACACATATATACACATATGTACAAATAAAAAAATAAATAAAAAATAGAAAAAAAATAATTTTGTAAAAAAAAACCTGTGATTAAGCAAAAAAATGTCTTAGAGAAATGTGTGGTCCAGAATGATTATCTCAGTTCTCAATTTAGCTAAAGGTTCTCGTTTGAACAAATTCATATTTTTTTTTGAACGGCAACTCGCTTTATATATATATATATAAAGAACCAGCAAGGAGCTGAGAGATACACACCAAGAAGAAAAAAACGCCATTACAAAATACTGCTAACATCAAAGACAAGCCAAGAGTCCCAAGAAAGAGAGGAACGGCTTGGATCGATTACATAACCACAAAAATGCATCTTCTTTTATAAGATCCACCATGTTCTTGACCGAAATAAACTTGTCTTCAAACACCTTGGCGTTTCTAGCATGCCAGATTCTCCATATAGCCGCCAGCATAACCGTGTGAACGATTTTCCTCCATCTTTTGGACCCTGGACTTTGCAGCAACATATTAACCCAATCGGATAAAGAAGATATATGTAGAGGCCACGAAATCTTCATCCAAACTAATAAGTTCCACCATATAGCTCTCGACCAGATACACGGAAGGAATGCATGATCAGTGTCTTCATCTCTATATCCACATCTAGCACAAAATGTTGTCCGGAAGATGGATTGATCCTCTCTTAGATAGCTCGAGTTTAGTCGCCGTCCTCCCCTGCATAGCTCTCCGGCAAAGAACATTGCTTTTAAGAGTAGCCCATCCATTCCAATTAAAGTTAATCTCATCCACATCAGTATTGTTCATCGAAAGCAAATCCAACCGAATTTGGACGACCGATAATTTATCCCCAAGTCTGCTTTCCCAAACCCAGAAATCCTCGCCTCCTTTGAAAGAGAAACGATTCAGCAGCCCCATCAGCTCGTTAATCTTCACCATAACTGCAGCAGTAGTCGGGTGTTTGGACCACTCCCATTTCCATTCCACATTCAGCCCCCTATAAGTGTAATGCGCAGCCACCAGCCCATTCTTATCTCTAGTCAACTTGTACAACTCCGGGTATGCGTTCATCAAGGTGTCATTGATCAGCCACACATCTTTCTAGAAGCGGACTTTAGACCCATCACCAACAACCCCTCTCAGTTTATCTTTTATACAGATGCCGTGATTGAGGAGCACCCCTTCCATGCTTCCAATGCCTTTCCATACCCCTGGAATATTCTTCTTAACCGGTATCATGCAATTGTCACCAACTGATTGATGAATCGAAGTCACAACCCTGACCCAAAATTGAGTGGGATCCTCTTTGAATCGCCATCACCACTTCGACAACATCTCCGAATTGAAGTCCTCGAGCCCTCCAACTCCCAATCCCCTGTTATCTTTTGGTTTCAAAATCTTGCTCCACTGAATCCATCTAAGTTTGCTCCTGCCCCCTTTCATCCCCCACAAGAAATCCCTTCTGATTCCTTCCAATTTTCTGATAATCATCTTAGGCGCCTTAAACATAGAAAGGTAGTAGGAAGGAAAACTACCTAACACCGATTTAACGAGACTTAATCTACCCGCAAACGATAGAGTACGCGCCTTCCAAGCCAAAAGTTTCTTGTTAAATTTCTCTACCACTGGCTGCCAGAACTTCGCACGATTCATGTTCGCACCAATCGGGATACCAAGGTACATGAAAGGAAGTTGACCCGCTTCATATCTCAAACAATTAGCCATACGAGCAACTTCGTTGTTCTCCACACCCACGCCAAACATCAAACATTTTTGAGGTTGACTTTAAGACCCGAAACCAGATACATACATCTAAGAAACCTCCTTAAACTGATTATATTATGTTTTAACCATTCGCCAATGAATATATTTTCTATATACAAAATGTGGTGTCGAACAAGAGATGGCAGATAGAGTTTCCAAATATTATAATTGTCTTGATTAATGTATTATTTGAAGTAAATTGGCATTTATGCATTTGATTGGTAACTTAACTTTTTTCATGGTTGTATTTCCGAGCTCATCTATCAATATAAAAAAGAGTAGACTTGGGTTGAATGGAGCCTTCTTAGAGTGTCTACCTAGGCTCCAATTGAATATAGAGCTTCGTGTTAAATCCAGTATCTATCATATAAAAACCTATTTTTCCTTGTTTTTTCCCCAAAACCGTCTCCCCTATAGTCATCTTCCTCTTCCTGCTTTCTGATTACAAATACTCTCCTCCGCCTGATTCTGATCTTAATAAGTAACGCGTCTCCTCCGTCTGCTTCAAGCTTGTGCGTCGTCTTCATTGTTATTCAATCAGGTAACCCAAACCCTATTTCTATTATTTGTTTTTTTAATCTACAAATAATATATATATATATATATATATTTGTTTAATCATTCTTTAATATTATATATCCTTGATAATATGGAATTCAGATTCATAGGCGTTTTTTGTTTTATCAATTGTTTCACCAGACCCTTGAATCAGATCCGGTTTTTATGGTGTTTTTAATAGTTTTTTGTTTGTCGGGGTACTTGGTATTAGATATGTGAAATCTAGGGTTTAATAATTTTTTTGTTTGCATATTCTTGGTTGTCGAGGGTGTTTGTTGTGTTTTTTACGTGTTTTATTATGTTGGGATTGATTACGTGTTGTGGATATATTCATGGTCGATTGTTTTTTTTCAAGTTTGAGGGTTTAGTTGATTGTTTAAAATCGGATTGTGGGTTGAGTTGGTTTTTTGGCCGAATGATTCATCTTGGGTTTAGGTGTTATGGTTGATTTGAAGATTCACGTGTTATTTCTGGCCGTGGATCAAACTCCATGATTAATCATCATTTTGGTTAACTCAGGGTTAGTCATCATAATATTAATCTTATAGTTTAGCCGAGTAGTGGATTGTTTGCGAGTAGGTGTTCTTAAGATGTTCATGGTGTTCTTATCATGTTCTTGAGAATTTTGTATAAGTTAGTTCTTCATAAGATTGATCAGTGTTGGTTGGATGAAGGATGGTTGAATCCGTTGAAGTTTTGGCCGGGTTATGGAATATGGTTTGGTTGGATCCGAATTTTAAATTTGGAAATTGGATAGTCATTCCAAAGATTGTGCCAACATATTAGGAAAGGTTATTAATGACATTGATTGCATTTAAGATATGGATTGTGCAAAACTTGGGCGCTAAGTTTCCTTATTTGAAAATTTGGAACGGGGTTTTTAAGATTGAGTTTGGAATAACTTGGATTGATTATATTACGATCAAGTAAATTTAGTTTGTTTTTATTTACTGAATGCATCAGTAATAATTTCAATGTTAGTAACACATTTTTTTGTACACGCTTAAATGCCTCCTTGTTTTAAATTTGAAAATACATGCTTAAATGCCCTCCCTTTAGACTTTAGACAAATGCTTATACAAATTTTACATAAAATTTGCTTTGAGTAACAAAACGTTCTAGGTTGTTGAATATTCTTCTTTAGATTAAAATTTGATATAATAAATTTGCTAAAAAAATCCATAAATTAAAACTACCTTATGAACAATGTCTAACGATGATGTTGGCGATATCCATCATTAACATTACGTTTGATTATGAGGTTAGTTGTTTTATATGTTGCACTTTTCATCAATAAATGTATTGACACTAACCATACGCTGTTTTATTGTGAGCTTTTTTCGTTATGGAGTGCTGGTTACATAGAGAAGAAACAAGCAATTCATGTTTTTCTATTATTGTTTGTTTTATTTTATTTTTTGATTATTTGTTAGTCTTATGAAATGCAATTTATGTGAACTATATTTGTTTTCTGATCTAGATACAAAGGGATTACTTGGTGTTTAACTCAACTGAAGCTGTTAAGATTGTAAGGTTTTTGCACAATATGTAATTTATAAATTCAAATTTTTAAAAAATATTTTTATATGGAAATATGATTATTGAGATTAAACTATTGCCCTTTTTATATTTCGGAAATTAATAACCAATTTAATGATTCTGACAATTTGAATGTTATGTATTAAGTTTTGTAAAGAATTTTTTAATATGGCAACATGGTAATTGATATTTAATGATTGCCTAAGTTACATTTCCGAAAATAATTCTCAATCAAACATACTCTAATCGATCAAATGTTATATATCCACTTTTAGAAACTATTTTGATTTACAAATTAACAGGCAGTCAATAGTGATTATTTTAAGAAACGACTTTTCTTTCACTATGACTGTAATTAATTCTCAATCAATCATACTCCAAATCGATCATCAATCATGACATAATTGTGCGCATTTTATATTTCGAAAATTAATAAATAATTTAATGATTATAACAATTTGAATGTTATGTATTAAGTTTTGTAAATAATTTTTTAATATGGAAACATGGTAATTGATATTTAATGATTGCGTAAGTTACATTTCCGGAAATAATTCTTAATCAAGCATACTCCAAATCGATCAAATGTTATGTATCCACTTTTGAAAACTTTTTTGATTTACACATTAACAAGTAGTCAATAGTGATTATTTTAAGAAGCGACTTTTCTTTCACTATGACCTGCAATTAATTCTCAATCAATCATACTCCAAATCGATCATTAGTCATGATATAATTGTGCACATTTTATATTTCGGAAATTAATAACTAATTTAATGATTCTAACATTTTGAATGCTATGTATTAAGTTTTGTAAATAATTTTTTAATATGGAAACATGGTAATTAATATTTAATGATTGCCTAATTTAAATTTTCAGAAATAATTCTGAATCAAGCATACTCCAAATCGATCAAATGTTATGTATCCACTTTTGGAAACTATTTTGATTTACAACTTAACAGGTAGTCAATTGTGATTATTTTTAGAAATGACTTTTCTTTCACTATAACCTGCAATTAATTCTCAATCAATCATACTCAAACTAGATCATCAATCATGACATAATTACGCACATTTCACGCGTTTAGTTCAACCTACTGTCAAAGAGAAATTGTTCATTTTCATGTTAGACTCTATAAATATAATAACCAAAAGTGGATACAACCTACCCCAAGATTGAGAAAGACAAGGTTTTGTTTACATAACTGAAGGATGAGATTTTATCATGGAAAAGCTTTCAATCACGAGTGAACATCTCATCGTTTTTTAGATGTTTAACAAGACTACATATGATATGTCACTATTTCTGAAAAACCAAGTCACACCTCCTTCTGAACTATGAGTTTATGATGTGAAAAAGGAATATGATAAAAGTTTTTATAAGGATGAAGACATCATTATTCTTTCTGATGAAAATTCTGATGATGACAACAATGAGCATGATGAAACAAATGCTATGAATGTTGGTCATCAGAATGAAGATGCTCTTGAGGATCATTTAGGTTTGCCGAGTTGACAATCATTTCATAAGTCCAAGTTCTTTATTTCATTGTTTCTAATACTTTACTTTTTTTAGAGTAAAATTGACCATGTTCAAGTTAACTATGTATTTTTCTTTATTTTGTAGCGTATGAAGAAGACTTGGACTGTTAAGAATGGTTTGAACAGGAAGAAGAAGTTAAAAGTTACTAATGGTGATGGTGGCAGTTGGTCTGTAGCTGTTGGTGTGGAACATTCAAATGCAAACGAACGTTACTATATTCAAGGGATGATGTCTGTGGTTGCAGCTAAGGAACTGGATGCTGGTGATGAAATGCATTTTTTGTTCTTTAAGAAAAAAAAGTTTGTTCATGTTGTCTAATGTTGTTAGACGAGGGGGTAATTAGTTTAGTTTATTTGGTTTTTCTTTTTGGGTTTGGACAATAGTTTGTGGTTTAACTTTTGAAGATGATGAATAGTTATATATTAAGTACCACTGCACGATTACTGTTAATGTAGTATTTCGTTGTTTTGCTTATCAGTTTTTTTGTATATACCTATTATATTATGATAGTGCAAGAAATTGTTAAATCATTCCAAACGTGTTATGAAATATTGGACGTAGAAGTGTTAAATCATCAAAAGTCAAATTTACATGTATGTAATTGAAACGGCTATGAATCTTTTTAAACAAATACAAGTAATTGTCGAATTATTTTTGGGTTACTTATGAACCTATATGAAAACAATACTAACGATGTTGACTTCCTTCAAAACAACCATATCATATATTCCTTTATGGAAAAAAATTATGTGCACGTTAATAGTTTAATTGTTTACGACAAACAATTTTTTTTAAAGTTTTTTAGCCCATTTTGTTTTTTAAAACTATAAACTTCTATATATTTTTTTTAAACTATAATACAATATTTATAGAAATTCTCTTTCATTTGACTTGGGTTTTACCGTATGTACACACTGGACTGTAACATATTATTATTTATTATGAGTGCAAGGGTATCGTAACCCGTGTATTGAAACTTTACACTTAAACTAGTGTGAAGCCCGTGCGTTGTAGCTGGTTGACAATACGCAAATGAAAGACAAAATGGTTAAGACAATCAAGTGGTCAATGAAGTGAGGATGCCATGGGAGGTCGTTATACAGCCTACATGTCATTTTATGCACACAACCTCATAAATAGCTTTTATTCAAAGATATTATTGATGTATTAGGATATTGTTATCATAATCAAATTTCATGATAATATTTATTTAAATCTAATGTGGATATCCAATATGGGGGATAATGTTATCATAACTAAATAAAAGATATCTTCAAATTCTTGAAATTTCTAAATTTTTTAAAAGCTTTATTTTTACAAAATATGTGACACCCGGCATATTCAGGTTAATACTTTTTATACTTTACATACATGCGTTTCATACTTTGCATACATACGAGTCTATCTCAACGAAAACATTGAAAACAACTACTTAATATCATACTTGACTGGGTCAGTTGAGTCGTACCGATGATTCGGGAATCATCGGGAGTCGTTACAATGGTCCGAAGGACCATTGGGTGTCGGTCCATAACCATGTGTACAAGGATCGGTGATTCGTGGAATCATCGGATTTAACGCACGTACGCAAGTCTCGAGTCCCGGGAATTGGTGATCGGGTGGGAACGTGTTAGTTATCGTGCATTATATGTTGGTAATCATTATGTGGCTTGTCGGTATGTGAAAACGTGATTACATATGTTAAAATAGGGTTTAACGCGCCAAAAACACGAACACATGGACTATAGGCGATTAGGCTAATGTGTGATAGCCTAATCGCCAGTCTTATAGGCGAGTAGGGGATGCCTGGGGGCGAATAGGGGGCTAATCGCATGAGGCTTCATGCGAGTAGCAGCCCTACTCGCCTCTACTGCTGCGTACTCGCCTGAAACACTCTGAACGATCAAAAACGCCTATAAATACCACCCTTGACCTCTAAGACATCATTTATACTACCCTAGCCGTCCCATAACCTATCTCAACCCACAAACACCGTCTGGAACCTATTTTTACATCAAAACAACCATTTCCAAGCTTATTCCATCATCTCCTCTTAAATACAAGGTGTGTTCTTCAAACCCAAACCTTTAAATGGTTATATTTTACTCCCTAAAGGTCCAGACCTGACTTATAAATGTTTTTGTCTTTGAAAATCCATTTAAAACCGTTTTTAAACAAACCCACACCTTTACATGTGCTATATGTGTTATATGTGATTAAAGATAGAATTTTTAGGATTGAATCATGATTGTTCTTGTGTTATTATGATGTTTATGGCTGTTACAAGTTAGTATGATGATGTCCTAGGAGTTTGAATGGTTTTGGTTGTGTATTATTGATACTTGATGTTTTGACCCATTGGAAGGATTATGGATGGTTAAGGATGTTATGAGGTGTGTCGTTGATTGTTTGATGTTAGGGTTTGCTCTAGGATGATGCTAGAACAGTAGGATGCTATCGGACAACGTGGTTATGTGATTTAATCTGAATAATTGCTATTTAGGGCAAGTTCTTGCATGTTGATGTGATGTTTACATGCTAAGTTACTAATTTGGGAAAACGCTCGCATTCGGAACTGTTAGAACGATGAAAACTTAGGGGTTTTGCTTGAAATATGTTTGTTAATGTGTTAGGATGATTATTGGACATTTTTACATGTTTCGGATCTGATTTGGAGAGTTTGACGCGCGAAAATGCGTTACAGACATGCAGAGGTGAGTAGGAGCCTACTCGCATGAAGCTTCATGCGAATAGGACTCCTAATCGCCTGAAGCTTAGGCATTTACAGCCCTAATCGCCTAAACTTAAGCATTTACAATCCTAAATGCCTAAACTTAAGCATTTACAATCCTAAATGCCTAAACTTAAGCATTTACCATCCTAAATGCCTAAACTTAAGCATTTACAATCCTAAATGCCTAAACTTAAGCATTTACAATCCTAAATGCCTAAACTTAAGCATTTACAATCCTAAATGCCTGAAGCTTAAGCATTTACAATCCTAAATGCTAGTTTGATTCCTAATCGCGTATAATGTTGTTGTACGTATATTTTAACATCCCGGAACATGATTTGACGCTTAGGAACATGATAGGAACCCCGGGATACACCCAATGACTTAGTAACACGTGTTCGGACCTGTTTACGTATTAATCGGACATTATGCTAGACTAGGTGAACTGTTGCGCGTATTAAGTGTTTAATTGCATAGGTGGCATGATGTCTTGTATTTATCTAACATGTGGAATGTCGGGTCACCAATGGGATGTCGGGCCTTGTCTGGTACGGTCGGTTAAACGTTTGAAACATCATTTCATATATACACGGTTATGGTCTGGACTACTAGGGACTAATCAACCTGCGGTTGTTAGTCTAACACCTTATACGCTCGTCATGATAGGTCACCGGTATTAGGGGCCGTCTATTGAGCAGGTTTACTTGTCTTAGTGCGAAGAGCAGCATCAGGTGAGTTTCACGACCCCACCTTACGCTTTACATTTTGGGGGAGACACATGCTTATACTTATTACATAAATTATCATGTTATACCAGTGTTGATTCATTTACATACTATACGATACGTAAAGTCCCGGGGAAACCATGAATATGCTGGATAGCATAACGGGGGAAATGTGGATAGATCTATTGGGATTGACAGACCCCACCCGTCGGCTGGGAGCCGGGCGGGTGCATATTGTCTCGGTCATAAGCTAAATCATTTCGGGCAAAATCATATTTCGTTGTCTGTAATGGTTTCCGGTCGTGGTAGTATAACTCATGCGTCTAGCTAACGCTATCATTTCTGACATAGTGGTAACATGATGGCTTTCATTACTTAAACATTTAATATAAAACCTGTGAACTCACCGGCATTATTTGCTGACGTTTTTAGCATGTTTGTCTCAGGTCGTTGAGGTAGCAGCTTATCATAGGCGCACGGAGTCACACGGCGTCTAGGATTCATATGCATTGTCTTATCTTTTTCAGACTTACGTACTTTTGCATTTTGGGTTGTAATAAAGTTACGCTTCCGCAGCGAATGGATTTATGAAAACTTGATGGTTGTTTATTTCATTTTACGTATCATATAGTGTCGTTTATTGTGACCGTTGACTTAGATCCTGGTTTGTCATGCGCCTCGCGGTAAAACCCCGCACGTGGAATTTGAGGGTGTGACAAAATATCTAAGATTTCTACAAGTTATGTTCACATGATAAAAAGAACTAAGATTCACATGGTAATAAACATGTTAAAGTTGCTACTGGAATTTTCTCTCAACAATAGACATTAGACAACCAACTCCTAAGGTTTGATCATAGCAAATCAAGTAGTTGAAAATTATCTACACTCCATTGTACCATGACATTTACAAGTAAAGACAAAAGTTAGAAATTATACCTCGCTTTAACATCAAACAAAATTACTTCTTTTAGTCTCAAATGACATTAGACGCAACTCTATTTTTTTTGCACCTAGAAAACAATCGCGACTGCCGACGAGTCTTTGAGGTGGCACACAATGAGATTTGATGGTTTGGAAGTCTAGTACGACTTTGGTTTTTCGTAGGTAGCTACTAATGTTTTCAAGATTTGATAATCCATGTGAGGTGGTTGTGGAGATACCATGGGACAACAGATGATGAAACTGAGAGGGAATTAAACAACAATCTATAATTAACAATCTATAATTGGGGTTTCCTTCCTTGTTTGACATCACAATTTATAGGATCGAAAAAAACTGACTACTTAAGACTAATTATGTACCGGCACATGAGAGGTTGTAATATTTATTTATTTGGGCTTTTGGTTTTATGAAGTCAAGAAGTTTTAACCATATAATTATTAAGTCTATAACTCATATACATTTAATTTCATTTTGATATTTACTTCCTAGTCTTTTTAAATTCTTTAGGATTGCATTTATAGATTTCAATTAAAATTATATATATAATTTCGTAACATAATATTACTGCAAGTATAAAACTTGTATTTTATTTTAATTCATATTTTATACATACAAATTTATGTGAAGAACTTCAAGATTAATGTTATATCACTTTAAAAACTGTTGAGTGTTTATCGTCATTATTATTGAGTGTTTATTATCATTATAAACCTCACTTAGCCCTAACCGACTTTGTTGGTATGCAACAGTTAGGTTTATAGATCATCTGGTTTTTACGTTGTGGTTCGCGTCATACTACAGTAGCACAATCGGTAGAGATCGGTAATTATATATATATATATATATATATATATATATATATAGATTATAACAATTAAATTATTTGGTAGAAAACTTATGGACTCCCCTTTAATTTAATACATGCATTATTCATTTACATCTATTTCATGAATAATTTAATATTCATATAAAAATACTATTTTGCCCTCTTACTAACTCCATTAGAGTATTGTACCATATGCATGATATGTTGTAATTACTTAAATTTTGTTGGAATCTTTCCCTCATGCTTTATAATATAGTATAGATATAGATATTGTTATTGTTCAAATGTTTTTAACTCTGGCGTACGCGGGAGTAGGGGGGCTTATCGTGACTAGTTTTGCAAGCAGGTTATTTGATATGTATGCCCCATGTGGTCTCTACATCTTAGGCACTTGATAAAGAGTCTTGGGAGTGTTCGCCGTATGTGGTCTTTTCATTTTTATGATGAAATCCCGAATTACTGCAAAGTGATATTATCTTAGATTGATTTCCTTGTCTTTTTTATTTTTTTATTTTTTATTTTTTATTTTTACGTTTTTAGTTAGGCACACTTGTCTTATTATGTGTAGTTTGTGTTAAGCTATTAACCATTTTAATAAACTTAAATAAAAATGGATTTCTATTCGAAAACCCTATCAAATATATACACACACACCAACACACATCTGGAGTATATATGAATAGAATCATTTCAAATACTTCATAATTCATATATATATTTTGGGATGTAAATCTTTTTCTTATTTTAAGGGGAATATATATATGTACCTTCAAAGTTGAAAAAGTATTATCCAATCCTTTTTTAAAAAGGTATTTAAAGTTGAATATGACTATATGAATATGAAATATTTGAATTAGCTAGCATCAATGACAAAAAAGTATCAACTTTTAAGGCTTTATCGGCTATTATTCATTCACCTATCTCTATTTCCATATCTTGTTTTACATAACTGGGATGCTTTATTCCCTAGTATCATTTATTTTTCTTTCTTCATTTTAGTGAACGTTACATGGTGTTGACCTTTCAAAAACGTGTAACAAATGTGTTCTTACATATAGGGGTCAGTTTGTAGTTCAATATCTATAATCAACAATTATTTGTTACGAATCGGGTAGATTCTGAGCCGTTGGTTCTAATATCACAAGAACCAGTTAGATTTAACTAATAAAAAAAAACAAAGAATTTATAGGAATCATCTACTCCAATATACGGTTAACACATCCAATTTATAGGAATCCTATTGCGTTTGTTCATCTACAACTGTATCTCTTCCATACTTCATCTTCCTCATTCCATGCTTCATATCTTTCTAACGTAGGTATGCGATTTAGTGATTGACTATATTAACCATCAAATTGCAAGTTTATAAGTATTTTTAGTTTATAATCGTATAAATAATTATGTCACATTGACTTAGTTGATAAAAGAAATCAAACATGTGTACTAGAAATTAATGATCTGATTAATTTTTATATCAATAAGAGTATTTAACGTCACTGATTTCTTGTAGTGTACCATAAATTATTGCCATTGGAATCTTTGAGGCAATGTAAAAAATATTCCTATTATCACACCTTGGTTGAAAAGTTTACTTATTCTGGTAGTTTTATTAAAAAAATGAATTCTCTACAAATTAAATGACTTTCAAGAAAAAAATTATTACAAAATAACACTCACGTTGAATTATTCAAGGGTAGGACCATACGACGGCTAGGGATGCATGGGTTGTCTTTTGTAAATTACATGATATATTTTATTTATTGTAGTTGGTAGAATAATTTTCAACCAAACTTTAGTTTAATCACTATTATAGAAATTTATTCTAATAAAAAAAAGTTTGTTTTCCCCTATAAAAAGGTTTGAGGGGTTTCCTCAATACACAACTCAATCTCACTCCATTGGGGTAGAAATGGGAACTAATAGGAAGATGTCTTCAATGGCCACCCTTTTAGTCACTCTTGCAGTGGTTATTTTCTCAAGTTTGCCATCATTGACCACCGCCAACTACCCTTACTCATCTCCACCTCCTCCACCTAAGCATCATTATGTTTACAAGTCACCACCGCCTCCTCCACCGGTTTACAAGTCACCACCACCACCGCCTAAGCATCCTTATGTTTACAAGTCACCACCGCCTCCTCCACCAAAGGAACACTACGTGTACAAGTCACCACCACCTCCACCACCAAAGAAATCTCCACCACCACCACCTAAACATCATTATGTTTACAAGTCGCCACCACCACCTCCACCTAAGGAACACTACGTATACAAGTCACCACCACCTCCTCCACCAAAGAAATCTCCACCACCACCACCTAAACATCATTATGTTTACAAATCACCACCACCTCCCCCACCTAAGGAACACTACGTGTACAAGTCACCACCTCCTCCTCCACCAAAGAAATCTCCACCACCACCACCTAAACACCATTATGTTTACAAATCACCACCACCCCCTCCACCTAAGGAGCACTATGTATACAAGTCACCACCACCTCCTCCACCTAAGAAATCTCCACCACCACCACCTAAACATCATTATGTATACAAGTCACCACCACCACCTCCACCTAAGGAACACTATGTGTACAAGTCACCACCACCTCCTCCACCAAAGAAATCTCCACCACCACCACCTAAACATCATTATGTATACAAGTCACCACCACCTCCACCACCCAAGGAACACTACGTGTACAAGTCACCACCGCCTCCTCCCCCAAAGAAATCTCCACCACCACCACCTAAACATCACTATGTGTACAAGTCACCACCACCACCTCCACCAAAGGAACACTACGTGTACAAGTCACCACCACCTCCTCCACCTAAAAAATCTCCCCCACCACCACCTAAGGAACACTACGTGTACAAGTCACCACCACCTCCACCACCCAAGGAACACTACGTGTACAAGTCACCACCCCCTCCTCCACCTAAAAAATCTCCCCCACCACCACCTAAACATCATTATGTTTACAAATCACCACCACCTCCTCCACCAAAGGAACACTACGTGTACAAATCACCACCACCACCTCCACCTAAGAAATCTCCACCACCACCACCTAAACATCATTATGTTTACAAGTCACCACCACCTCCTCCACCTAAGGAACATTACGTTTACAAGTCTCCACCACCTCCACCACCTCCGGTGAAAAAATACCCACCCCCACATTACATCTACAGTTCCCCACCTCCTCCATACCATTAAGGGTTGAATGCACTGTTTAAGGTAGGTATAGTTTCATGCATGAAGTTGTTTTTAGTAATTAATGATTAGAATATATATACTTATTTTTTTTTTAATATTAAAATGAATATAGAGTATTTCATTTCTTTGTAGGAATGGTAAATCATATCATTCCATATAAGTAAAAATTACTTATACTGTACTAATTAGTAATTTCTAACTTGCTATCAGTTATTTTCATTATTGCAGGAGCAAAGAAATAAAAGTTCCAGTTAAGATTATACTCTGAACCTTCCAAGAGATGAAAAATAAACGTGCGCGACAAAGAATGGGTTAAATTTGAACGAAAAGGGCCTGTATTTTTATTCATGTATTTAATAAGTATTTGTTTTTCTGCTTGTCTTTATAATAATGAATAAATAAATAGCAAAAAGTTATTTTGGTACATCCTTTATATATATTGTTCTGCATTTCAAATAAATTAAACGATCAATATATCAATAACATACAAATATTAAAATTATGACAAAATTGAGCTTTTAAAATATAGTATTAACATATGCACTCACTTAAGTGTACAAAAAATATACATAGCAAGGGATAAAAGTAAGTTTCATTTCTAACAACTAATTGATCATTCAGCAAGGGCAAACGTCAACTAATTAAGTGATGAAGTGCACTTGAGCTACTCCAAACTTAGAGAGCTACTCGCAAGATTGATTAGTTAATATCTTGAATCGAGCCGAGCTTAAATTAGCTCAACTCCAACTCAATCCTACTAATAAATGTGTTTTATAAATGAGTCCGAATTCAATCTTCATATACTTTTTAGTTTAATGAAATTGGTTTTCTTGACTTTAACCAGATGTACTATTTATATCAATATAATAATTTGTATTTAACATAATGAAAATAGATTACATATAATCATATAATAATCATAAACATGCATGATAAAAAAATATCAAATAATATATATTATGTTACATAACATTTCCGTCATAAATATATTTATAGGGTTATGTTCAAATAGGAATTCCTCCAAGTTAACTATGAGAACTCATACATCCAAAACTTTTTTCATTTTTTTAAACCTTATGTTTTTCTAACTAATTAAGAGGTGTAAAAAAAATAATAAAATTTGTATGTGTTTTTATACACTTGTGTTTTACTGTACATAACTAAAATTCAGATGAAAATTACACTTTTGTAAAACCCACAAAAAAAAAAAAAAAAAAAAAAAAAGTGTACAAAAATGCATACAATTTTTTTTTTTTTTTTTTTTTTTTACATCTCTTACTTAATAAAAAACATAGGGTACGATTTTTTTTTTTTAAAAATAAAGTTTGTAAGGTAGGATTTCTCATGGTTTCAAAAGAGTTTCCTAATTGATCTTTGTTTATCCTACACACACCCCATACACACATGTATATCTTAAATAATTAGCAAAAAATTGAGTTGAGCGTGAACCAAACTTTTTTTTTGGATCGGTTAAGGACATCAACTCGGTACCTCGTTTCGAATCCTCATTTCTGTATCGTCCCTGAGGGTATAAGCCCTTTCAACGTCAAGGGAGAGCGTGAACCAAACTCAACTTCTGTTAAGCTAAACAAGCCAGCTAGCTTGAAGTGGGACGCGCTGTATTAGACTCGTTTACACCCGTATTATTTACATATATTAGATAATTAGTATTAATAAACCTCACTTTTTCACAAACTTAAATCAACGTCAAATTAATATTTTTACCACCTAAAATATTTTTTGTTTACCTTTTGAATGGTTAATTAATATTATAAAGCATTTCTTGACATAAATCATAACAACTAGTGGGTTACCGAGTTGCGCAACTTTTGAACATGTTTGTGTGCGAATAGAGATAGCGATAAGTAACATGCCCAAAGAAAACAATCATACGTCGTACTATTGATTTAATCCATACTTCTTAGAAAAAAGTGTCCAAGTGCTAGTGTGTGACATCCGTCACTTTTATCACTATTATTATTATATATATATATACATTTTTTTTATATCGTACCACCTATCTTGTACGCCACATTTTATCCGCATCTATAATAATAATAATAATAATAATAATAATAATAATAAAATAAAAAAAAATCAGATTTTATTTTGAAGCATGACATGTTATTTCTTTGGACCCAAGACAAAACCAAACCCACTCTCCTTAGTGTTAATTTTCTGAGCCCACTATATAGATCCATAACCTTTAACCCAATAACCCAACCATTTCATCTTTTTGTTATTGCTGAGCCCAACAGCAGAAGCCCAGTACTCGGCCCATCAGACCAACCCAACAGGCCCAAGCCACTTCCTCTCTTCCCTTCATTGAAAAAAATAAAAAAAATAAAACCTTGCTCCTGCCGAGACTCGAACCCGGGCAGGAAGCCGGGTCAGACACAACCACATAGACACAAACCAGCTGGGCTACACCTCAGTTTTGTTATAATCCCAACCTAAATTCTATATAAGCCCATTTAAACCCACACTCTTTTCTAGCTTCATGTCTGCTACTGTACGCGAGTTACACCCCAACATTTATGAACCTTCAATTTTACCTTTGACCAAGAAAACTCCATCTTTGACCATTCAAATTTATTAATTTTGGAAGATTAGAAACCAATTTCGTCTGTTGACTTGTTCATACGCGTCCGAGTACTGAAATTAAGCCTATTCACGCGTTTATTAATCAAACGGGTCAAAACTTTCTAAAACAACTAATCAGTAGGCTTTACTATAAATTGAACCTTTGATAGCAATCTAAGAGAGCCGAACAACATATCCTCACCTCCAATTTCTATAAACAAATCGTTCTTAATAAAAAATCAAGCCGAGTTTGACTTTTGGGTTGACCACGCATTCATCATTTAAATCGCATTGTAAGTTGTTTATTTTTTGATGGGTTTTGTTAATCATGATCAATCGATCAATAGCCCTAACGTTTCTGAGGCTATTGATCGTTAATTGATTTGATTCAAGAAACTAGGGTTCTTATAATATTAAATTGGGGAAGATGACTCTATTACATATCGTTTAAGTTTATTACGAATCAAAATCCTTAACAAAATGAATCATAGACCAGTTGGTTGGGGCTTTGGGCTAAACTCATTGAACCGGATCAGACCAGGTTCGAGTCCCACCATGTACAAACATTTCTTTTTTTTTTTTTGTTATCCTTTATACATATATTATCTTCATTTTTTTTAAAAAATCGTTTTAAAATACTAAAACTATTTTATAAATTCTACAAAATTTATTTTATGTTATACCACTGATAAAGTTCGTCATCCAATTTTTAGTTTTCAAAAATAATTTATTTAATATATATTATAAATATTACAAGTTTATTCATTTAAAATTATAAAATTCAATAAAAATAACTAAACGATTTTATAAAATTCCACAAAAATTTTCCTAAAATTGTATAACAATATACATTTCAGAAATAATTTTTATTTCAGAAAAATCGTTTATTCAATATTTTAATCAATTTTTGTTAGTTTTAATCATAAATAAATCATAATAAATTCATTTTTCAATATTTTTGTACCAAAATTTTACATAAATTATTTCTATTCATCTGGAACTGAAATACAGTTTTTAATTCAGAAATTCTTTAATTTTAATATTTTTAGATATTAAACTCATATTTTGACAATTTGAAATAATTAGATTAAATATTCTATTTTCAAGAAAATAATTTTATAAAAATTATTTTCATACTAAAAACCTTATGTTGTGACTATATCCAACTTAAAATTTTACAAAGAGACTTTTATTTATTTATTAAATTTCTTATATTTAATAAACAATTTGTTTATTAATCAATTAAACGTTTATCCCCAATTCGAAACCCTAGAAGCACATGTATCTTAGAGTTATTCCCTTACACATTATCAAATTCTTTAGGTTGATCATTTGAGGGTAATCTCAATTCAAATCTCGTTGTCCAGTTAAATCTCAAGCTATTACGTGAACTGTGAGTATTACTTATCCCCTTTTTCCACTTTTACAACTTTAGGAGTGATTCATGCACAAGTATACAAAACTTACAAATTCATTTACACATACATTTTATTCATTTACAATTCATATACGTGTCTTGTTTATCTTTGTGCTTATGCTTGAACATGAACGTAGCTTACATACAAAATCATACATTTAGGCATAACTTATGTTATGGTGCTCTTTACACTCAGACGTAACTTATGTTACGGTGCTCATTTAGACGTAACTTATGTTACGGTGCTCATTTAGACATAACTTTGTGTTATGGTGCTCTTTTAGACTCACACGTGTTGAGGTGCTCATTATCAAGTTCATTGTACAAACTTTACATTTGATCTTTGTCTTGTTTGGTTACTTGCGTGTTTACATAATGCCTTGGTGATGCTAGACACATGAATTGTACTATCTTTTAAACTTATACTATATGTACAAAACTAAGTAGTACTCACCAACATCATATGTTGACAAAATTATTTTCGTGCATGTTTCACGATAAGCTGCTTGACGCTTTACATAGAACCTTGGACTTAGATTAAATCAATCAATTATCTTTATTTTGTTGTATTGTATTGAATTTCACATGTTGTAAAACAATATTCAATAATCAAATATTTACATTTTAGTACCATGAGCTTTTGAACAATCGTCACTACGTGGCACCTCGATGATTCCGCCATCGGTTGGGGTGTTACATAGTGGTACTTGTTTGATCAACTTACATATGAGTTCTATTGCTTAGTAACTATTGACCCATTTGAGGACTGAGATTCTTTAGGTTAACAATTCGTAGTATTCAATCACGCAATTCTGCAAAAAAATTGCAAATACTTGTATAACTCGATCTGGCCTGCAAAGTCAATTTATAAACGGGTCAAGTTAAAATTAACAATTATGCACATTTCCATACACCTACAAGATTACAAATAAGCTACTACCTATATAAAAACAAAGGAGTTGAGTACCTTCGCAAATGACAAGTTGCTTGCCGGTTTGGAGTCCTTGTAGAACTCCTCCACATGTAGTTCCAGTGGTGCATGTCATTCATCAAGTTGAGAGTTGGAACAGCAGACCCCATACTAAAATTGAAAACACCCCACACTAAAACTGAAGCCACCTTAGAACACAAATAATCATCCAACTGACATGTTTGCACTCCTTTTGTTCACGTATGTCATATGGATTGCATATTTGTTTCGTGTAGGAACGTAACACAATGAATCATGAAAAAAATCAATATATGCATGGACGCATGGTTAATGTAATACATGCCTGTGATTGCATGTGCATAAATTCACAAATCAACAGTTTGCCAACAACTATATTTGGATATATAAGATGATCAAATTAATTAGAAACCAAAATGCAATCTTACAGATCTAAAATGGGTGAAAAATATTTTGATTTCATAATCACTTCTAATTATAATAAATCATTAACCTGTTATAATATATGAAAATGCATACAACAAAATAAATGAAGATAAACAAAAGCGTCAATGGAACCAGAGATATTCCCACAAACAAAGTCAAATTTTCAATCAACAGTCTCATCGGTTTAGCGAATATGCCAAAATCAAAACCTAATCCCTAATTTAATAAATTATATCATCCCAAGGAAGAATCACATGATTTTGTTATTGTACTTATGTTGTTGTGCCAATCGATTGCAAATGTTGTTGCGCCAATCGGTTGCAACTCCACCCGCCACATAACTTAATTACTATTCATCAACATCAATTATTAATAGAAAGGATAATCATGAACTTAAGAAATTAACATATAGGATAACGTCAAGCCAAAGTTTCATTCTTTTAAATTTTCTACCCAGTGGGCACATTAGGCAGGTTAAAAATTAAAGCCTCGGTGAGTTTCTGAAATTAAGTTTCTGAAGAAAAGCTCGGCGATTATCATTTATAATTGCATAGAGAAACAAAAAAAAACATAAAGAGAATAATTGAGCTACAGAGGGAGAGAGACCTTTAGCTGGATCAATGGTGTTTTGAGCTTGAGCTATGGTGGTCGCGATGATCAGACACAACCATGATATGTTGGAATTTTTAATATTTTGAATGGATATTTAATTAACAAAATTTATTAATTAATGTATTCATAATGTGAATTGAAGGAAAACTCTTGAGTAGAGTTTTTGATTTTACTTGATTAACTTTTATTAGAGTTATTAAGTATCTAATTAAAGAGAAAACTCTTCACTCATCCTCAACTCTTGTATAAATAGTAGGCTATGTGCCTTATTTGATACTAGAGAAAATAACATACTTGAATACATGAAGGGTTCTTGATATGTTGAGTACATAGAGATGAATACTTTCTACCAAATTCCATAAGTTCTAACACTACAATTTACCTGGTGTAACCTCGGGCGCGTAGCCTTCTTCGGCAGTACAGACTGCTTCGGCTGTTGTACCCTGGGAGACAGACGCCTGTAGAGGCGCGAAATCTGTTTTAAGGGAAGCGTGTTGAACACGTGCCTCAGCCACAACCGTCAACATTAGTTTGTTCATTCTTGCAGCCATGGAGAACTATAAGATGACCTTGTTGAAGACTTGATTTTTGAAGATCTTGGTTAAATTATTTTAGACAGGCTCAAGGACATTATTGAAGACTTGGTATGAATCGGTTACTTTACATTTGTTGTATTTCATTTCATTTTTGTTTGGATTTGTATACGGTGTGTACTACCATTTCCCAAATTGTATAAAGAGAGTATCTTTATTATTTTATTAATATTATTTTAATAAAATCGTGACCCATATCCTACAATCTTAAAACAGATTTCGTGAGATTGTTGCTACAATCTTAAAACCTTATTCATAAGGATTTTGGGTTCACGAAATGATTAAAAAAAATGTTTTTAGAGATTTTTGTATAATCTTGTAAATATTTGTTTTGGGAAATATGTATGTAGTACAACTTGTTGGGTTTGGATTTATAGATATCGTGGTATAATGTTAAATCCTACACCGTGATACAAAAAAATTGGTTTTGATTCAACCATTTGGTTTTAAACGATCTTAATCGTGATTTTTTATAACATGTGTGTTATACCGGGTTTATTGGTGTAAACCATATGTTTTTTTGTAAACGTTAAATTCCACAACGTTCGCGTAGGACTTGGTTTATTTTATAAACAATACGTTTTTTTGTAAACGTTTCATTTTCTAACATGTGTGTTAGAAATGATTATATTAGAAAAAATATATTGATTTGAGAAGTTTGTCTAATCGTCTCGTTTCTTATAATGGGTATTGGAAATAGTTTATTTTGATAAACTAATAAGGCTTATAATGATTTTTGTAATAATTTATTTCTAACAAGCGTGTTAGATCCGGTTTATTTTATGCAAACCGATAAGTGTTATAACGATTTTTGTAATCGATAATGTCTAACAAGTGTGTTGGAAAATATTTTTTTTTTAATATAAATCAATAAGCATGATAATGATTTTTGTAATCATTTACTTCTAACGATGGTGTTAGAATTTTTTTATAGTATATAAATTGTCAAGTTTGTAACGATTGTGTAATCGTTTAATTCTAACGAGCGTGTTAGAACTGATTTATTGATGAGTTTTATAACGATTTTTGTAATCGTTTATTGCTATCTAGTATGTTTAAAATGGTTTATAGAACCTTCAACTTCAAGAAGGATTTTTGTAATCATTTGTCTTCTAACATGTGTGTTAGAAACGGGTTATGAAAACCATCGGTTTTTAAAATGGGATGGTAATAGTTTATTTTCTAACAGGTGTGTTAGAAATGGTTTAACTTTTGAACCACACACGTGTTTTAAGATATTTCGTATTGATGTTTTACTACTTCTAAATGTGCGAGTTAGAACTCGTTTTAGTTTTCTAACATGTGTGTTAGAAAATTTTATCACTGATACGATTTATTTTATAAAACGAAATATTTGGAGATATTTCATGAAAAAAAATGTCTCTAACGTGCGCGTTATGATCATTTAAGTTCTAACATGTTTGTTAGAAAGGTTTTATTTTGTAAACCACAATGAAAAAGAAAATGTTTTATGTAAACATTTTATTTTTCTAATATGTTCATTAGAAATGGATTCTTTTATGAACTATATCATTGGAAAAGATTTTATGTAAACGTCCAATTTTATAACGTGCGCGTTATAACATGATTTTTTTTTCATGTGTGTTTGAAACCGTTATAGTACATGTGTATTAAACTAAAACCATATAAAATAGTTTGCTATTTTGGGTTTCGATTTACGGTTTCGTAAACCCATATTGATATTTCAAAACTAAAGAAATGTTTTAGAATGATTTTTAAAAAAAAGTTTTACATAGTTTTGATAATTCAAACGGTTCGTTACTTTTGCTAGATGTAGCATATGTTGAACCAAAGTAGTGTTCTTGTTGACACTATATGGTGGAAAACAACTTGGTGGTGTTATGAACAAGATCAATTGTTCAAGCTTTACTACTTAATTGTAGTCTTTTTAACGACTTGGTGTTGTTTTGAACAGATTTGTGACTGTCCAACTTTAGAATTTCACGATCAAATGAGGAACTTGTACTTATAAGTGCATAGAGAGCTCAAGACACGTTGCAAGACGATATTGTTGTGATGACTTTGATCGGATGATAGTGTTGAAGATGATAACACTATGAGATTTGATGTGTAGATATGTCTACTTATCCGTTTAAACTTTTAAAAGTGTTTTGCACTTTATGATTTAGTTTCGAATGTATATTATTTATTGTTTTGTGTTCAATATCTTCGGATAACACATGCAATTTTTATTTACAAAGAAATAAATCAGTAAGGTTTGTGACGTATGAAATGTTATTTTTTTTAATAAATAACTATAACGTCAAATATACAATGTTAAAGAACATTGTTATAAACGGATAGTATACGGAAAGAATTGGACATAAACAACTTAAGAGTTGTTGCATTGACTAAAAGTTGGAAACGAGACATCAAATGTCTAACCACATCATGAGAGAATCATGAAAGAAAGTGGTGAGTGTATTGAGATGAAATACACAAGTATGTTACATATCGATATATTTCATTAAAGATTGTTGTGAAAATTCGTAAGGGTGAATTTTAACATATGGAATAAATTTATGTTAATACAAATCTTTAATGAATCAAGAAAGATTTGTTCCAAAAGATTTACGATTGGAAATGGAGGACATGTTGATATGCCTACCACTTTCAAGTTGTTGGAAGTATGTAAATGTTTTGACTTTAAAATTGGGAGAGTGTCCTAAATATATATATAGATTTAAAAGAAAACAACAAGGCATTTCACTTAAAGACACAATTTTGAAGTTGGTTTGTTGAGAGTGAATCTAAGTGATTTCATATCAACATAAAAGTGATTGTACACTTATACTATTTATACCTTTTGTGGGTGATGAATGTGTTCACCAAAGTTACTCGAGATAAAACTTATAGTCAAGTACTTATAAGTTAATGGTGAAGCCTTCGAGATCAAAGGCAAAATTATTATATTCTTAGACTGAATAATGGAAAATGCATGTTTATGTAACATACATATGAGACTATATGAAAAACAAACTCATGGTCATGTATAAAATAAGAATGAATGTTGGTAAGAGATAATGCGTATATCTCTCAAGACTGTGAAGAATCAGAATGATGCATCTTCTGTTCATATGCTAGAGTATTGTAGTCTAAAGCATGCTAGACTAGTACATGTTAATTTAGATGTTCTGTGGAGATTAAATTAACTTTAAACATTCAAATTATAAGATGGCATGAGAATGAATTTGGTGTCTAACAAACACTAAAAATATATAAGTTCCTTCAGTCTAATGGATAGTGAGGAGAACACATACACGCAAAAGTGTTGGCATCTCATGCTAACGCATATGTTGCCTTGTTTAGCTTTAAAACCTCTTGTGCACAAGTGGAATATGAGGTGAACACTATACTCGGGTGACTTCAATAGTACAAAGATGTAGATATTTGTGATCTAATCAAGGTGTCTAGTAGTCATCGTGAGTAGTATTACTTAAACTTGATCAAAGTGCAAGTAATGTGGGGGAGAGATCCATTTAACGAACAACCATAGGTTTGTATAAATGGTGTTTGAGGAGTCTCTCACCATATAAAAATATGACATTTCTTTACCTTTTTATCTTGTGTTGGATTGTTTCAATCTACTAACGCTTAAATGTGGGGGTAACTTGCATTTGATAATATAAAGTTAAAAGTTGGCAATAAAGGTTATGGGTGTAACGAGCCATCTGGTTGTTTAGACTCAGATGTCATCTAGAATACACAATGGCCATAAGGAGTTAATCTGGTTGATTAGACTCATATGCCAACTTGATAAGGAGTCAATCTAATTGATTAGACTCAGATGCCAACCGGTTTGATATTAATGCCTGATGATTGAGCATACCGGCCATATGCATAATAAATATGTGTTCATATTGAAATAAGATTTGTTTTAGTCTAAAAAGAAGACGTTATAACTAGATCAAACTTTAGATCATGAGTTATAGTCTTACGAGTTGACAATAAGTCATGAACGACTTGCGAGTCAATATCATGTTAGTACAACTGATCTCAATTGCAAAATTATCAGTAGTGACTTGACGAAGTCAAAGATAGTCTTATGGATCCAACAACCTGAGGGTTGATGAGAGATCAAATTGTGGAATGAGACTAAAGCCCATAGAAAAAGGCATGTGAAGGAAACCTTCCTTAGTTAATTGGAGATCCCAAGATCTAAGTTCAATAGGACAACTAATTCATACGCCTAAGGGTGGTCACTGTGGGGGCATGGCTAATATGTGTAAGCTAGTATATATGGTTATATATATCCCCCTAAACTATAAAAGGGTGTTTAAATACGTCCTTGTCCATTCCTATGACATTCAGTGACAAATTGTGAGGATAAGCATAGTATATGGTAAATGATGTGGGTAAATCATGGTAACCATAATGCTTTTAATGATTTGAGAAAAATCACCTATGTTAGAGAGAAGTGGGGTCGCTTCAAATGGAATTGGGGGCACAATTCCTAGAGCTCTCGCAGAACCAGGATAGTGTTCCATGACCATTATTGGACACGAAAATGAGGGCATGGCCGGCTAAGGAGAGTATTGTGTGAAGTGTATTGTCGTCTACACAAATGGGGGTTTGTTCAAGGACATCACGTCCACAAACTGCTAGGAGACTAAGTATGCTTCACAAAGGAAGGTTCAAAGCTAATACCTACCTATCCTGCAATACTTAACTGTCGAGGTTGCATTGGAAATCTTGTGTGTTTTGATCAATCTCCATTCATGTGGGGGATTGTTGGAATTTTTAATATTTTGAATGGATATTTAATTAACAAAATTTATTAATTAATGTATTCATAATGTGAATTGAAGGAAAACTCTTGAGTAGAGTTTTTGATTTTACTTGATTAACTTTTATTAGAGTTATTAAGTATCTAATTAAAGAGAAAACTCTTCACTCATCCTCAACTCTTGTATAAATAGTAGGCTATGTGCCTTATTTGATACTAGAGAAAATAACATACTTGAATACATGAAGGGTTCTTGATATGTTGAGTACATAGAGATGAATACTTTCTACCAAATTCCATAAGTTCTAACACTACAATTTACCTGGTGTAACCTCGGGCGCGTAGCCTTCTTCGGCAGTACAGACTGCTTCGGCTGTTGTACCCTGGGAGATAGACGCGTTGTCTTTAGTAGAGGCGCGAAATCTGTTTTAAGGGAAGCGTGTTGAACACGTGCCTCAGCCACAACCGTCAACATTAGTTTGTTCATTCTTGCAGCCATGGAGAACTATAAGATGACCTTGTTGAAGACTTGATTTTTGAAGATCTTGGTTAAATTATTTTAGACAGGCTCAAGGACATTATTGAAGACTTGGTATGAATCGGTTACTTTACATTTGTTGTATTTCATTTCATTTTTGTTTGGATTTGTATACGGTGTGTACTACCATTTCCCAAATTGTATAAAGAGAGTATCTTTATTATTTTATTAATATTATTTTAATAAAATCGTGACCCATATCCTACAATCTTAAAACAGATTTCGTGAGATTGTTGCTACAATCTTAAAACCCGGCGTAGCTGCTTCCATATTACAAAATCAACCTCTAACTCCTTAATTTTTTTTTTTATCTGAAATCACATTCAAGTGTACATCAGTGGAAGCAATTCTTTTATTTTATTTGATAATATACTTGTTGAAGGTTGGCAGGTGTCCAACTCCATTCCTGCCATTTTGTATGATTTGGTTAGCATGTGAAACATACCACTCTCATGATATTGTATATCAAAATCTTCAAACACGATGTATGGATATACTATTTAAAAAAGTTAGCTTATTACTCTTTGATAATTCAATTTGTTACTTTTCATTATATAATATCCCGGTGAAGAACTTCAATTGGAGTGGTTCTAAACCTTTGTGAAGGTGAGCACACTTGCGGCATATAAATAAACAAAAACCAAGGGGTTGAAAGGTTCAAGCTCACACCTATATCCCTCTCAATTAATACATTGACATCAAACCAACGTATGTTTATCACCTTTGCATACAAAATCTGCATCCTCAAAGCCCAAAATTAAGTTACTAACTAAGAGCCGAAATCAAAATAAAATAACATCTAAAACCTACTTTAGGAGTTGAGGTTAAAATAACGAACTCGACCTTTAAGGCCGCAAAATCTCTTCGATGTTTTGATGCTGAAGCCACTCATCACCAGCGGGCTTTCGGCGAGCGGTGATTCTTAAGACGTTGGACATCTACCAGCACCCGACAAAGGCATTGCTTGCCAGAGGTTGGCATCTATCGATGTCGCTTGTCATCAACTACAACACCATTGTCGAGTCGACGGTTATTACCCCAAATCGTCGTCGACACGTCACTCACCTTTCGTTGTCGATCTGATTTGCCAGTGAAAGAAACTTGCCAACTTAAAGTGGCTGATTGGACATAAAATAAGTGCACTACCACTCGCTGAAACGTACCGTTGTCAACTGCATAATTATATTTTTGAACTGGTAATGAACACAAAAATCATCTGCATTTATCTCCCAAGCCTGTTAATCAGTTGATATTTCTTTCATCGACCATCAATACAACTCAAGCTTCTAATCCAAACAACAATCTAGATCGGTAATAACACAAATCGAAGATTGAAGAAGTAGTAATTATCTGAAATCATCTAATCAACCTCATAAGCTTTTGCCCTACATTAAATAGCCTTATATACACCACTTCCAACCCCATTCTATATTATTAATACTAAAAAGCCAGGGGGAAACCCAAAAAATATCGCCTTTCATCCATATCATAAAACTCGCTAAACAAAGTCTTCATTTTAGAGGTTACCTTTAACTACGATATATGCTGAAAGGAAAAATTCAGGTATGTCGCACCAGGCAGACTCATTCCAGTCCTTTAGACTAAAAGCCCAGCCTGTAGAAACATCATAAACACAAATAAAAAAGAAGCACACAATATATTGTCATACGACACTCTTAATTAAGTATTTCTAGGATTTTTACCCCAAATGTAAAACCTACACGAAAAGGCCACACAATGAAGCATCTAAACATCTGGATGATTGATTAGGGTATGGCAATTTACCTTAGCATTCTTGATTTGGCCGGAGCAGGATGCAGTACTTCGAATCTAAGACGTAAATCGTCGGGTGCTTAAACCGGTGGCTCTCCTTAGCATTCTTGATTCCTAACTCCCCTTCTCTGTTGTTTGTTTTTCATGAAGAAATATGGTTGAATGGAGATGAGAGCACATACCTGCACATCCACACACACCCATATAATAACACATGCAAACAAAGATCTATTTAATCCCCTCTGAACAACAATCGGAGATGAGAGGCTGAGAGCATATACCTTTGAGACTCGTGTGGCTGAATGAGGTGTAAAAGCTCCGCCAAAGTTTGGGGAGGAAAGTGAAACCTAAGCTTTGGAGAAAGAAGAGGAAGCTCTGAAGAAAGGAAATAGGAGAAGAAGCAATGGTGGTGAATGTGGTGTGAAAGAGTAAACGTGGCAAGCAGTAGAGAGCTATAGAGCTGCACCATTTGACACCTGTAACCCACTGTACCTTGGCTAAAAATTTTAAAAAACCAAAAGCAGAAAAACCAGGATGCAGGTCTCGAACCCGGGCAAACTTTGTAACAATGCATCATACACACCAACTTAACCACAACCAGTTTTTGTTATATTATCCTAAACTACTATATTTAAACGATAAAAACATAGGAAGATACACTATTCATAGGCATTCAAAAATTAACATATAGGATAATTCAATTAGGATTTATGATAAGTCCACTAATTATTGAGGCATAATGAGTCATGTGCTTTTTACCCTATAACGTACACTGGGTCATAGCATGTTAATAATTTATGTTAGATTATAGGTTCACTAATTGGGCCTTAATGAGAGCTATCCTGCATCAATGTGCTTTTTTACCATGTATCACGTCATATTAGTCCATAGCAAGTCAATTATATGTTACTATAACAAATACAAGATCTTAAACATAAAATACAATTAATAGCTGTATTCAAGATTATAATTCTGTATATTATAAATAAAATACAAAATATATATTTGTACTATATTACATTTCACACAAATAAATTTCAAAGATTGCATCAAATTTCTAGATCACACATACTACCGAAAGGAAAAACGCAACCCAACCACCAACTATAAGCAAATGCGGAATTAATCTTCGTTTGACCAAAATTTTCTCAATCCGAATGGACCTGTGAGTCTGTGACGATGCAAACAAATATGGTGTACTAAATGCAATAAGGAGAGACCAAATTTTAGCATTAAAAATCTTTCAAGAATGAGAGTAAAAACAATATGGAACTACAATAGTCACCTCAAATCCAGTATCACCAAAATAGAGCAATACAAATTATCTAGGTGAAACTAGAGACATACAATAATCATAATGTACTTGAAATAAGTAACTTTAAGATATGGAATAATAACCAACGAAAAAGCATCAAGCGAGTAAGAGGTATCACCAAAGAAAATTAGTGCTTGATCTCTAAAACTTGGTTTGCCTTCACAAAAGGCACACAAGAATAAAGCTCAAATTTTCTTCTCTATTCATCTGTTCCTAAAGTGTGACGGCAGAATACACAAGGAATACAAATACCTATTATTGTTTCGCGCGTCTCAGTTTTTAAACACCATCGCAAAAGAAATAAAAACCTATTTATTTCTTTTCATTGGGTCGTCTAAAGCCACACCACACACATAAAATACCCTATGGCTTGCATAAGAAGTCAGCCCACAAAGAAAACTTCATTGTTTTTCACTACTAGAAAAAAAAAAACACATTTCTTCAGGCATTCATGACACACGTTTATGACCATTGTTTTTTTACATGTATTTATGACACAAATTTGTTTTATCCCTTTTTGTTTTAGACGCCAACCAACCAAAACGGCGCCAAAACCCAATAACCACAATAATTTATATTTTTTTAATCGATGTCGTTTGGTCGGTCTAAAATATAAAGATAAGTAGCATATGGAAGTTGAGTCGTCTTCACAGAGAATTGGTGGAAAAAAACAGTTTTGTAAAGTGAACTGTTAAACTACAACCTAATTACTTTGTTTTTCACTACAAGAAATTTGGGCAATAGCGGTGACATCAGTAGCGGCGACGTCGCCGCTATTGCCCTAAATCCGCATAAACTTCATCAAACAGATCTGGACCGTCGTTTGAAAAAGCCATCCAAGGGCTGAGAATTAAAAGTACAAAAAGCAATAGCGGGAAATAAAACCCTTTCTTCCTTCCCTTTCTTCCCCCATTTGCTCTCCACCGCTATTGCTGCTGCTCGATCTGCCGACCACCACCGCCGACCTCTCCAACGCCGCCCACCACCACCACTCCGCCGACCTCACCACCACCTTCATCTCCACCCGGCCCTTCTCCCTTTCCCTTTCTTCCCCTTCTCCGCCACCACCCCTCGGCCTCCCCACTCCACCATCACCCGGCCCACCACCACCACCCACCACCACCACTCGAGCACCACTCCCCACTCCCTTTCTTCCCTTCATTCGCTCCGGTAAATTTTTTTTTTATTTTTTAAGTTTTTTTTTGTTTAACTTTTTTCTTTAATTTATTATAAATTGAGTGGTAGGGAACCAATCTACTGGACCACGTGAAGATTTGTAAAGTGAGGATTCGTCAAATACCGGTTAATCGCCGCTAATTCTGTTTTTTTTTAATTTTTTCTGTTTTATTTTTGTATATGTGTGTGTAAGTAGGTATGTATGTATACATGTTTGTATTCTTTTTTTTTTCTGTTTTTTATATTTTTTTCTGTTTTTTTATAATTTTTTCTGTTTTTTTTTATTTTTTTGTATTTTCTGTTTCTTTTATTTTTTTTTTTTCTTTTTTTTTTTTTTTTTTTTTAATTTTTATGTATGTATGTATGTATGTATGTATGTATGTATGTATGTATGTATGTATGTATGTATGTATGTATGTATGAGTCTATGTATGTATGTATGCGTGTATGTATGTATACGTGTATGTATGTATGTATGAGTGTATGTATGTATGAGACTAGAAAGACATGCCCGAAAATGAATCCCCATTTAAAACATAGTGAGCTTAGAAATACTCGCCCGAAATTGATTTAGTAATTAATTTCGGGTAGTCCCCGTTTTGGGACTGCTTTTTGAATACTTTATCTCATTTAGGATGTGAATGTGTACTACATGATTGTTTGTTTTTGAAAGATTCGGTTGGCGTTTCCTCTTTGCTCCTCGGGTATATATTTATATTATATACTTGGGGGCTAAGGGGAAATGCTGCCGAATTTTTCTTAGACAAACAATCATGTAATACACATTCATATATGAGATAAGGTATTCAAAAAGTGGGTTTAGCAGCCTACCCTTTAGGTGCTAATAATATGTTTCATTTAAATTATCGTGCCTCAAACCCAAATTATGTTTCAGTCACATCATCATGTCGATCGATAAAAGCTGGATTAAATTGCAACGTTCGGATCCTAATTACATTAAAGGATTGAATTCTTTTATCGAGATGAGCAAACAATATGTCGACAGTGAAGGCAAAATTAGACGTCCGTGTAATAAGTGTCATAATTCTGGCTTAATACCCTTCACAAAAATGTCATATCATGTGCGTATATTGGGTTTCTATCGGCAATACACGACATGGACTATCATGGTGAAAATTCAATCCGCCCCCATGTAGTTGTAGATGAGGACGTTTTGCGAAGAAATGATATGGATGACGTTATCGAAGACCTTATAGGGGAGCGTATGGAAGAGGATACGGGCTTTAACGAAGGGAACTTGGTGGGTGAAGAGAGTAGTGGTGTTCTTAATGATTTTGAATCCCTGATAGATGAAGTCGAATCAGAATTATATCCTGGTTGTACTAATTTTTCTTCCCTTGACTTTATATCAAAGCTTATGAATATCAAGGCAAGGAACAAAGGGACTAATGGTTCGTTTGATCAGCTTCTCGAGTTGTTGCAATCTTCACATCCACCAGGTAACAAGGTCCCCGCTTCATATTACGTAGCTAAAAAAACATTAAAGAAGACTGGGTTGGGATATGAGATAATAGACGTGTGTAAATATGATTGTGATCTCTTCTAGAAGGAAAATAAATCGTTGCAGATTTGTCCGGTTTGTAATGAGAGTCGATGGGTCAATAAGGACACAAATGGCAAGAAGGTGCCTCATAAGGTGTTACGGTACTTTCCTTTGACCCCCAGACTATGACGTTTGTATTGCTCAAGGCACACAACCAAAGATATGATATGGCACAATACCAGACGATCAGAAGATGGTATTATGCGTCATCCAGTTGATGGATCTGCATGGAAGGAATTTGATTTAAAATATCCCAACTTCTCGAGGGAACCTCGAAATGTTCGTCTACGGCCTGCAGCTGACAATTTTAATCCATTCGGTAACAAAAGTACGACTCATAGCACTTGGCCGGTTATACTAACCACATATAATCTCCCTCCATGATAATGCATGAAAGAGTCCACATTCATGTTGACTTTGTTGATTCCTTGCGCTAAATCCCCAGGGAAGGACATGGATATTTTCCTTAGGCCGTTGGTGGATGAGCTTAAGGATTTGTGGCAGTCAGGTGTACGTGTTAAAGACGCAGCGACAGACACATACTTCACAATGAAGGCAGCGTTGTTACGGACCATAAACGACTTTCCAGCTCGTAGTAGTTTATCAGGTTGGAGCGGGCAGGGATACAAAGCATGCTCGACTTGCAACGAAGATACTTCCTCAATGCGTGTAATAGGTAAATGCGTGTATGTAGGCCATCGTCGGTTCTTAGATGCCAACCATCCGTGGAGAATGAGTTGTGAGTTTAACGGGGCACCCGAGACAAGAGCCCCCGAGACAGTTTAGTCCGCTGACATAGATGCTCAACATGCTCTTTTACTCGATCGTCTACCAGGCAAGCATCCACAATTTGGAGGTGCTAACCCTAATCGGCAAGACTTCGAGTTGAACTGGTCCAAACGAAGCATATTCTATGAACTTGAGTATTGGTCTTCTCTGCAGGTGAAACACAACTTAGATGTAATGCATATCGAGAAAAATGTGTGCGACAGTTTGCTTGGTACTCTTCTAATGAACGATAAGAGCAAAGACACACCAAACGCACGGGCAGACTTAGAAAAGCTAAAGATTCGGAAGACACGATGGTTGAAAAAAAAAGGGAAACAAGTTCTTTAGTCCCTACCCAAATTTAGTTTTGAAAAAATTGATTGGTGTTGATGTTATTGTAGGAGCAAATTGCGAGTTTGTTGGAAAACCCGCAATTTAGAAATGGAATGATCCGGGTGATTCTTTCAGATACTGCGACACCGGACTTGGGAAACCAAAATCATGAAGAAGATCAAGGGAATGATAACACCGATGATGATGATTATGATATGTAGGTGCGATATTATGTGTTTAGTATGGTTCATGTAAACGATTTTAGGATGATATATTCGAATTTGGGATGCATATGTAAAATATTTTATGTTTTTTTGGTTTTCCAGTATTTAAATATCACTAGTAGGTTAAAATCAGCAGGTACCAAAAAAAAGGTTATTAGCGGCGACATGTCGCCGCTAATAATATGGCCATGTAGTGACGTGGCACAAGAAATAGCGGCGACTGTCGCCGCTATTGATGTTGAGCAATAGCGGTGACCAAAAGCAATAGCGGCCACACAAGGAGCAATAGCGTCAAGGCAATAGCGACAAGACAAATAGCGGCGACCCGCGTTAGCAATAGCGGCGACCTATGTGGCCGCTATTGCTCTGTTTTGTTGTAGTGTTTGCTTTGAAATTTAGAAAACGGATTTGAAAAGTTGTAAACAGTAATAATGAAGAAGTAACCACCTCTGATTTTCCGGTTCAATGATTCACCTAAACCTAGTTAAATGATAGGATACCACATAGACATGACTTTGTTGAACAGTTTTAATTCAAGTGATAATTAAACAAGTTTTAATAATAACCTGCACAATTCAATTACCAACCCACATGTATCAATTGCCCACCCGATAATCAAACTGCTCACGACACAACCAAACCGTATGCGAATGATAACAGACAAGTAATTGCAACACAAATTAAATGTTTAAATGATTGAAACCACAAATATTCTTCAAACAAATGAAAAACAATCCAAAATACCAAATCAAACAAGTTAAAGGGTTTCACATACAAACAATACACCCGGAGGTAGTTACAAAAATGTTTAGCCGCTCATGGTAATAAGCAATAACGCAAAAGATTGAGTATTATAACCGAACATGTTGATCCCAATCGAATGGATGAATAAATGATGTTGAATGTTGATGATTGCTACTCAAAAACCACTCCCAATATGATATTTTTCAACTACAACCGGCCGAGAAGCTTAGGGTTTTGAAACAAATCTTTTTATACAAAAAAAAATAACAACTTTCCTTATTTTGCTCATACACACCGCAGGGTACGGCTATGAACCATAGCCTACGGTTCACATTCCCTACTCCCTTTTCTTTCATGGACCGTAGGGTACGCTTGGCATCAGTAGCCTATGGATAAGAGTTGCTGAATTAATTCTTCTTGTTGCCTTTAACCCAACCGTAGTCTACGGTTCACAAGCGTAGGCTACAACGTAAATTTCCCCCTTTTCATTTCCTTTATCTTCATACTTGTAACTTCATCCAAACATCTTGAATTCTCGTTTCTTCTATCCAAACATCCTTCTAACTCCAATTCTCCTCAACTAAGCTCCCGAACACCACGATATCTTCGAAGCTTCACACTTGATCACTACGATTCATTAAAATCGGCCATTTTCTTCCAATTTTCGCTATTAAACCTGAAACAATCCAACTTTGCATAGTTATCTTACTCATTACATTTAATCCTTAAAAACACATCAAAAACATATAATTGGGCACATTATTAAACATTCATTACCCCGCTCATCACATTCCCACACTTACCTTTGATTGTCCCTAATCAAACCGTCACAAAATCTTACTTGCTTTGTTAACAAGCAACTTCAAATTCCATTACTGTTACTAATCTATAAGGCCCCAGATCATACTCATACCATAGACTTACACAATCGAGATTGACAGGCTGACAAGCAAGTGTTGCATATTTAAAAAAAACAAGACTTTCCTAACTAAGCCTAACATGCTTATTATCATACACATACACTACACACCCCTCACAATGATCGCTCCTCTCGGTTTATTTCTGGACTAGCATGTGATGCCCTAGTATATCTCACTCAAAAACCAAGAATGTAACCTTGTTATCATAGGTTTGTATAACAATCACACAGAAGCTGTAAATTATGCATACATCAAAAAGTCTTACGAGTTTTGGGCTCAGGGCTTAGGGTAAAGGTAGGGATGATTTGGCTAACAATTGGTTCTTTCAACACAAATAAATGATCATCCTTATTCACTGATCACAATAATACAATAATCACATAACTTTGGGCATATTTGACCCATAACACATACTTATATATATATACATACATTTTTTTTCCTAATATATTTTTTTCTTTTTCACAACTTAGCATAGCTCAAACACTTGAACATAAACATAAACACAATGGATGTCATCAATTTCTTAAACAAAAGTTAACGGGCCGATTTGGGTAATGTTATAAGTTTAATCAAATTAAAGGGTATAGGCTCAACATGGGCCACTAAGGGTGATTTTTGGTAAACGGGTCAACGTAACACAATCACATGGTTTCAAACATAACAAAGGGGTTCCTAGTTTGCCTTTCTCATCTATGTGCATGTTTCACCTACAACTTTAGCATCTATTAAATTACACAACTTCTGCAACAAGGAAACATTTGGCCTACTCTCAACAAATGAACATATATATCAATATCTATCAATCTAGCAGGCTCAAATTCTCACAAAGTAGGGATATGGGTTGCCGACATGTAGCATATGCAATTCCTAAAAGCATGTTACCCTAGTTAGGCCTCTATTTTCAGTTTCTCTAAAAACACTTGTCAGAAATACTCTCATGAAACTTAAAGGGACAACCATGATCAAGGGTCTCATTTTTCATATTTAGCAAAGGACTCTTTAGCAACTAAAAACCAGGCTTTCATGCCTAATCAAGTGAAAAAAAAGGGAGACATCTTGCGAGAAAAAAAATTTCATTCATGTTTTTTTTTTTCAAAATTTCTCATTTTTTCTCACAAATATGTAAGTGTTCTCCCAACTATCCTAGGGTCACCCATCACCACACCTGGGATACATTGCCCCCAATGTATGATGTTTTTGATGTTTTCTCAATCCTTCACAACTCAAACATCTTCAACCTCAACCTACTACCCAACAAAGCTGACTAGCACCCAAAGTGACCAAAAACCAAAACACACTAAAAGCAAACAAACAAGAAAATAAAAGACAAACTACAAACTATACAAGGTAGGCAAAGACACATGACCTGATAAATGCGGGGATCCTCATATGGAATATGGGCCAGGTGGTCAACCATAGTACTCCCCTAAGTGCTCGTAAAACTCGGTCATGTCAAAGATAATTCCCAAACCTCAATCCTCCCAATGCTGTGATGAGGATGCCGACTGCTGCGGCTGCTGCTGTTGTGGATACTCATATGGAGACTGCTGATAAGGATACGAGCTCTAATAGTGAGGCGCTAAATTGTGACACCCAGCAAATTCTGGTTAACAACGTTGTCTAGATGAAAGTCTACCTTAGCGAGTCACGCGTATATTGTACTTAACTGGGTTAGTTAAGTCGTGTTATGGTTCGGGAACTGTTAGTTTAGTATAGAAGATCATTGGATGTTGGTCTAGAGGTTCATTAGATGTCAGTCCTTAACCAAGTGTACAAATGGTGACGATTCGTAGAATCGTCAGGGCATACGGAACATACAAGTCTCGAGTCCCGGGAATTGGTGAACGAGTGTGAATATGTTTGTTTGCAAGTGTTATGTGTTTACAATCATTATGTGACTTGTCGGTATGTGAAAATGTGTTAACATATGTTAAAACGGGGTTTAACGCGCATAATACACAGAACCAGCCCCTATAGGCGATTAGGGGAGGCTAATCGCCTATAGGGTATGCAATTGGGGATCATTTCATGCGATTAGGGGGCTAAATGCATGAAATGATAGGCGATTAGCCCTAAATGCATGAAATGTCATGCGATTAGCAATGCTAATCGCGTATAGCTGCTGCACAATCGCGTGTTACGTGCTGGACGACTAAAAACGACTATAAATACAATACTTGACCTCCTAAACTTCATAATATCAACCCTAGTCGTCCCATAACTCGCCCCAACACACACACAACCTCTGGAACACGATTTTGGATCAAAACACAAGGTTTCAAGCCTATTTCATCATCCTATCACAAATCTAAGGTGTGGTTTTCATCCATGCAACCTTATTTAACATTTTCATTGAATCCCTAACGGTCCAGACCTGTTTTAAAACGAATAAGCTTTCTGAAAATCGTTAATAAGTGTTGTTAATCGGATTCTAACTATCATACATGTGTTATGTGTGTCTATGATTAAAAGCTAGGGTTTTTATGATTCAAGATGGATGATTACATGTTATTAGGGTAGTCTCAGATTAATAATGATGGTATGATGATAGGATCTGAGTAATTGTTCATTAGGGTTATAGTTATGCATGTTAATGTGATGTTTCATGCTATGTGTATTGTGTTTGGATTACATGGTTGCATGCAGGGCTGATAATACAAGGTTAAACGAAGGATTTTGGTTTAAACATGTTTGGTATAGTTGTTGGATTGATATTGGATGATTACACGCGTTCTGGATCTGATTTGGAGTGTTAAACGCGCGAAAAACCGGAACAGCTGGGTTACTGGCGATTAGCAACCCTAATCGCCTATGTTATAGGCGATTAGGAGGCCAATCGCCTATAAACATGCCCTAATCGCCTATATATCATGTAATTGGGGGCTAAATGCCTCTGTTACATGCAATTGTGATCCTAAATGCTAGTTAAGTCCTGAAATACATGTCTTATAGCCCTAATCGCCTATAAACTCAAGATTTACATGTCTTATGACCCTAAATGCCTATATTACATGCAATTAGCCTTCCTAAATGCCAGTTGACCAACCTAAATGCTAGTTGACTTTTCCTAATCGCGTGTACTGCTGCTGTAAGTGTAAATTAGCATTCCGAGACCCGATTTGACATCTAGGAACATGCTAGGAACCCCGTAACATATCTAATAACTTGGTAACATATGTTTGGATGTAATTATGTGATACGTGAACTACGTGCTATAACTTGTTAGACGTTAACGTATGTTAAATGTGATTGCATGATTGTTTGTTTGGGAGCGTAAACATAACACGGGGAGTCTCGGGTCACCAATGGGATGTCGAGTCTTGTACATTGGGTCAGTTAAACAGTCACGGTGTTTTCAAACGAACTTGGTTATGGTCTGGACATCTAGGGACTAATTAACCTGCGGGTTATTAGTCTAAGTACTTGTAACTGTCATATGTTAGGTCGCCACTTTACGGGACTAGCATAGCTGCTGAGTTATTCATATTACGAAGTAACGCAACTTAAGGTGAGTTTACGGCCCCTCTTTTAACTGGTTTCACTTTTCGGGGGAGAAAACATGTGTTAAAACTTATGTTTGGTAACTACTGTCATACTATGGGTTTCTATGGTTTACTATACGATCTTTGGAAGTCCCGGGGGAACCATGAATGTGCGGGTTTGCACAACGGGGAAATGTGAATAGCGCTATTGGGAGTGACCAACCCCGCTCGTCGACTTGGAGGGTCGGCGGGTGCATATTGTCTCAAACAGGAACAACAGGGTTACTACATCGGGCACAACATCTTGTTTGCGAGTTAGTAATGGTTTTCCAATCGTGATAGTAACAAAACATGCGCCTAGCTAGCGTACTTTGGTTTTCGATTTGTTATAGTATGGACAGGTTGAACTTGGTACTTGGATACAAAACCTGTAAACTCACCAGCATTTTTGTGCTGACGTAAACTTTTACATGTTTTCTCAGGTCGCTAAGGTAGCACGATGGAACTAGGGCGCACGCGTCTGCACGGCGTCTAGTTAGGATTGCATGGTTTTCAAACGTTGAACACTTGGTTTATTTTGGATTATGTTTTGAATAAGCTTCCGCTGTGATTGGGGATTTTAAACATTGTTTTTGAAATTGCATTATGTTCATTTAGACTTGTTTATTGTGATCGTTGGTTTGGATCCTGGTTTGTCATACGCCTCGCGGTAAAACTCCGCAAGTGGATTTTGAGGGTGTGACAGATTGGTATCAGAGCCAATGGTTATAGTGAACTAGGACTGCATGTAGAGTCTAGTCTATATCCGAGTCGCACACACTAGACGATCACATAGTACTAACGTTATGGTGGTTTACGTATGGTCTTGTCGGGGTGTCTCTAAATCATCTGATCTTTCTATGTTACATCATCCGTTCTATCCTAGGTCGGGTTACTTGTTTTCTAGGCAGTGCGGTATATTGGGGTAAATCGTGTACTCTTGAGATTTGTCCAAGGCTCGGACATCTCCCTTTCATACTCCAATAGAAACACTTGCCATAAACTACCGTAGCATTACGGTGTATAGCTAAGAGTCCATGTTCGGTGATTTGAACTTCGAACTAGGAGAACACTTGGAGGACCATGTAGAGCGGTTTATCATTTTGGGTGCACACAAAATCATAAACCGAAATGCATGAAAGCCCTGGTGAACTCAGGGTTCGAATGGATAGTCCTGGATTGGATCTAGCTTTGATCTTGTAAACGTTAGTGGTTATCATTAACTGCGAAACTAAATTTTCTCGTTCTTTCTGCCAGAATCATGTCTGGAGTACGAGGAGGACGTGGAGGTGGTCGCAATGGTGGACGTGGTGGTGGTCGCGGTGGTGCTGGTGGTCGTGGAGGTGTTAACCTATCACAGGATGATCTGAACAACTTGCTACAAGCTGCCTTCCAGTTAGGGCACAATGGTGGTGGTAAGTTGATTTATTCATTTTCTTTGCCTCATTGGCGAACCTTGTTTACATTCGTCGTGTTTTCTCACGCATTTTATTTCAGGTGGTCCTGTTAACCCACCCCCACCCATGTGTACCTATAAGATGTTTCGGGACTGTAAGCCCCAGGAATTCTCTGGCACTGAGGGTGCGGTGAGCCTACTCAGGTGGTTGGAAAAGGTGGAGTCAGTGTTTCTGATGTGTAACTGTCTCCCAGAGGATCGAGTCAAGTATGCTGCTGCGTTATTCCAGGATGTTGCTTTGACCTGGTGGAATAACATCACCCAGAACATGGGTATTGGGGAGGCTTATGCTATGCCTTGGGAGAATTTTGTGCAACTGCTGAAGCGTGAGTACTGTCCAAGGGAAGAGGTGCAGAAGTTAGAGCACGAGGTGTGGAACCTCAAGATGTCTGGGTCTGAAATTTAGAAGTACACGGTAAGGCGTAATGAGTTGGCAGTGCTATGTCCTGATCTGCATGTGCCAGAATATAGGAGGATCGAACACTATATCTCAGGGTTAGTGCCAGAAATCGCAGGGTTGGTAGCTGCTGGAAATCATCCTACATACCCAGAGGTGGTCCGATCGGCTCATAGGATGACCAACTTAAAGGTGAATGAGGGTATTTTGCCTGCTAAGGGTTCGACTGTCAAGGCCCCAGAGAACAACAAGCGTAAGTGGGATAACGAGGGGAAGGGAGCTGGGCCAGCACAGTAGGGTAAGAGGTTTGATAACGGGGGTTCTTCTTCTTCGGGTAACAAACAGGGTGGTTATACGGGGAAACTGCCTAAATGTAACAAGTGTGGACGTCATCATCAAGGGAACTGCGACAGTAACCGTTGCCATCGCTGCCAGCGATATGGGCATTTTGCTAAAGATTGTCGGGCTACACTTCCATCGACCCAGGCCCCAAGCAATACCCCGGCTCCTGCTGCTCAAGGAACTACGGGAAGACAGGGATGTTACAACGGTGGAGAGACTGGTCATTACAAGAAGGATTGCCCGAAACTGAAGCAGGGCGGAAACAACGGTAACGGGAACAACGGGGGCAGTGGCAGGAATGCACGTGCCTTCGTCATTGGAGCCGCTGAGGCTAGACAGGATCCTGACACAGTTACCGGTACGTTCCTTCTCAATAATCGCTCTGTTAGTGTTTTATTTGATTCTGGTGCCGACAAGAGTTTTGTATCCATGGAAGTTAGTTGACTGCTAGATGTAGTACCTGTACCATTAGAGGCTAAGTATATTATTGAGTTGGCTGACGGTAAAAAGATTGAAGCTACTTGTATCCTTCGGGAGTGTCAACTAGAGTTGTCGGGTTTGTCGTTCCCCATCGACCTTATGCCGGTACCTTTGGGTAGTTTTGACGTTGTTGTAGGCATGGATTGGTTATCTTTGTATCGCGCGGAGATTGTCTGTTACGACAAGATTATTCGGATTCCTCTCCCTGATGGAGAATTCCTTTCTGTGTACGGTATCAAGGGCGGTGTTCCGCTAAATATCATCTCTAGCATGAAAGCCCTTAAGTGTCTTCGAAAGGGTTATTCGGCCGTTTTGGCACTTTTATCTGTTTCCTCTAGCGATGAGAAGAAGATCGACGATATTCCTGTTGTACGCGAGTTTCCTGATGTATTTCCTGATGATTTATCTGGTCTTCCTCCCCATCGTCAAGTCGAGTTCGGCATTGATCTTGTACCAGGGGCTGCTCCTATTGCTCGGGCCCCCTACCGTCTTGCACCTCCCGAGATGCAGGAATTGTCTAGTCAGTTACAGGAACTCTTGGACAAGGGTTTCATCAGACCAAGTTCTTCCCCTTGGGGAGCCCCGATTCTATTCGTCAAGAAGAAGGATGGAAGTTTCCGATTGTGTGTGGACTACAGAGAACTGAACAAATTGACCGTCAAGAACCGTTATCCTCTTCCACGTATTGATGATCTATTCGAGCAACTCCAGGGTTCTAGTTACTACTCCAAGATCGATTTGAGGTCCGGTTATCACCAGTTGCGCGTAAGGGAAGCTGACGTTGCAAAGACTGCCTTTCTTACACGTTATGGCCATTTCGAATTCTTGGTCATGCCTTTCGGTCTCACGAACGCACCGGCGGTTTTCATGGATTTGATGAACCGCGTTTGCAAACCATATCTTGACAAGTTCGTCATTGTGTTTATTGATGATATTCTGATTTATTCCAAGAACAAGACCGAACACGAGGAACACCTGCGTTTGGTTTTGGAACTCTTGCGACGAGAACAACTTTACGCTAAGTTCTCAAAGTGTGACTTTTGGTTACGCGAAGTTCAGTTCCTAGGACATGTGGTTAATGAACTAGGAATTCATGTCGATCCAGCTAAGATCGAAGCGATCAAGGACTGGGGAGCACCAAAGACGCCAACTGAGGTGCGGCAATTCCTAGGCCTTGCGGGCTACTATCGTCGTTTCATTCAGGGGTTCTCGAAGATCGCTCAACCCCTCACCAATCTTACTCAGAAGGATAGAAAATTTGACTGGGGTGAACCACAAGAGTCGGCATTTCAAGAACTGAAGTCTAAACTTTGTTCTGCTCCTATTTTGTCCTTACCTGAAGGCCCTGATGATTTCGTTGTTTACTGTGATGCTTCTATTCATGGTCTCGGTTGCGTATTGATGCAACGCGAGAAAGTAATTGCGTATGCTTCTCGTCAACTCAAGGTGCACGAGAAGAACTACACCACCCATGACTTGGAGTTGGGTGCAGTGGTTTTCGCGTTGAAAATTTGGAGACATTACTTGTACGGTACCAAATGCACCATCTACACCGATCACAAGAGTCTTCAACATATTTTCGACCAACAACATTTGAACATACGACAGCGTCGTTGGATTGAACTCCTGAACGACTATGATTGTGCCATTAAGTACCATCCTGGCAAGGCGAGTGTTGTAGCAGACGCCTTGAGCAAGAAGGAATCAACTAAACCTCGTCGCGTTCGGGCGTTGCAACTCACCATTCATTCATCTCTACCTGATCAACTCCGTTCTGCTCAGTTAGAAGCTTTGAAGGAGGAAAACCTTAAAGCTGAGACTATGCACGGTGCCGACAAGCACCTCGAGCGAAGGCCTGATGGCCTGCACTACTTCGCAGAACGCATATGGGTTCCTTTATTCGGGGGACTTCGGGAGCTTGTCTTGGATGAGGCTCACAAGTCCCGGTATTCTATTCATCCTGGTTTGGATAAGATGTATCAAGATCTGAAAGTGCTTTACTGGTGGCCAAACATGAGGTCGGATATAGCCTCATACGTGAGCAAATGCTTGACCTGTGCTAAGGTCAAGGTAGAATACCAGAAACCGTCGGGTCTCTTGCAACAACCTGAAATTTCGGAATGGAAATGGGAACGGATTACAATGGATTTTGTCACGCAACTTCCTAAGTCACCGAGCGGGAATGATAAGATATGGGTGATTGTTGACCGATTGACGAAATCAGCCCATTTTCTCGCTATTAAAGAGACCGACACCATGGATCGTTTGGCTCGTCTTTATTTGAAGGAAGTTGTTTCTAAGCACGGGGTGCCGGTTTCTATTATGTCGGATCTTGACTCCCATTTTACTTCTCACTTCTGGAAGTCGTTGCACAAGGCTTTGGGTACCCAACTAGACATGAGTACAGCTTACCATCCACAGACTGACGGTCAGAGTGAGCGCACGATTCAAACGTTAGAAGACATGCTGCGGGCATGTGTGATCGATTTTGGCAAAGGTTGGGAAGCTCACTTACCGTTAGTAGAATTCTCATACAACAATAGTTATCACACGAGCATCAAGGCAGCTCCGTTCGAGGCACTATACGGGCGGAAATGTCGGTCTCCTCTTTGTTGGGCTGAGGTGGGTGAGAGTCAACTCACTGGGCCTGAACTAGTGTACGAAACTTCAGAAAAGATCGTACAGATTCGTAACCGGTTGGCAGCGGCACGGGATCGGCAAAAGAGCTATGCTGATCAACGTCGCAAACCATTGGAATTCCAAGTTGATGACAAGGTACTTCTGAAAGTTTCACCGTGGAAGGGCGTCATACGCTTTGGGAAGCGTGGCAAACTCAACCCTCGGTATGTCGGTCCATTTACGATCCTGGAACGGATTGGACCGGTGGCATATCGTCTTGATTTACCGACGGAGCTCGGTAAAGTACATAACGTCTTTCATTTGTCCAACCTGAAGAAGTGTCTGGCTGACGAGTCTCTCATTGTTCCACTGGAAGAGATCAAGGTTGATGATCGTCTTCGGATTGTGGAAGAACCTATGGAGATTCTGGATTACAAGATTCGTAGCCTACGTCATAGCAAGATTCGCATTGTTAAGGTTCGTTGGAACTCGAACCGGGGGCCAGAGTACACTTGGGAACGGGAGGATCAGATGAAGTCTAAATATCCTCATCTCTTTCCTAAGGAAGCGTTCGAATCGAGATATGTCTCCACTGCAGCTGAATGAATCTCGGGGCGAGATTCCTTTTAACGTGGGGATGATGTGACAACTCGGGTAAATCTCTCTTTTGGTTTCTATCTTTTATTTGTTTCTTCGTCATTCCTTTTGGTACTTGCGCAATTTTCGGGACGAAAATCCTTTTAACGTGGGGATGATGTGACACCCGACAAATTCTGGTTAACAACGTTGTCTAGATGAAAGTCTACCTTAGCGAGTCACGCATATATTGTACTTAACTGGGTTAGTTAAGTCGTGTTATGGTTCGGGAACTGTTAGTTTAGTATAGAAGATCATTGGATGTTGGTCTAGAGGTTCATTAGATGTCAGTCCTTAACCAAGTGTACAAATGGTGACGATTCGTAGAATCGTCAGGGCATACGGAACATACAAGTCTCGAGTCCCGGGAATTGGTGAACGAGTGTGAATATGTTTGTTTGCAAGTGTTATGTGTTTACAATCATTATGTGACTTGTCGGTATGTTAAAATGTGTTAACATATGTTAAAACGGGGTTTAACGCGCATAATACACAGAACCAGCCCCTATAGGCGATTAGGGGAGGCTAATCGCCTATAGGGTATGCAATTGGGGATCATTTCATGCGATTAGGGGGCTAAATGCATGAAATGATAGGCGATTAGCCCTAAATGCATGAAATGTCATGCGATTAGCAATGCTAATCGCGTATAGCTGCTGCACAATCGCGTGTTACGTGCTGGACGACTAAAAACGACTATAAATACAATACTTGACCTCCTAAACTTCATAATATCAACCCTAGTCGTCCCATAACCCGCCCCAACACACACACAACCTCTGGAACACGATTTTGGATCAAAACACAAGGTTTCAAGCCTATTTCATCATCCTATCACAAATCTAAGGTGTGGTTTTCATCCATGCAACCTTATTTAACATTTTCATTGAATCCCTAACGGTCCAGACCTGTTTTAAAACGAATAAGCTTTCTGAAAATCGTTAATAAGTGTTGTTAATCGGATTCTAACTATCATACATGTGTTATGTGTGTCTATGATTAAAAGCTAGGGTTTTTATGATTCAAGATGGATGATTACATGTTATTAGGGTAGTCTCAGATTAATAATGATGGTATGATGATAGGATCTGAGTAATTGTTCATTAGGGTTATAGTTATGCATGTTAATGTGATGTTTCATGCTATGTGTATTGTGTTTGGATTACATGGTTGCATGCAGGGCTGATAATACAAGGTTAAACGAAGGATTTTGGTTTAAACATGTTTGGTATAGTTGTTGGATTGATATTGGATGATTACACGCGTTCTGGATCTGATTTGGAGTGTTGACTTTTCCTAATCGCGTGTACTGCTGCTGTAAGTGTAAATTAGCATTCCGAGACCCGATTTGACATCTAGGAACATGCTAGGAACCCCGTAACATATCTAATAACTTGGTAACATATGTTTGGATGTAATTATGTGATACGTGAACTACGTGCTATAACTTGTTAGACGTTAACGTATGTTAAGTGTGATTGCATGATTGTTTGTTTGGGAGCGTAAACATAACACGGGGAGTCTCGGGTCACCAATGGGATGTCGAGTCTTGTACATTGGGTCAGTTAAACAGTCACGGTGTTTTCAAACGAACTTGGTTATGGTCTGGACATCTAGGGACTAATTAACCTGCGGGTTATTAGTCTAAGTACTTGTAACTGTCATATGTTAGGTCGCCACTTTACGAGACTAGCATAGCTGCTGAGTTATTCATATTACGAAGTAACGCAACTTAAGGTGAGTTTACGGCCCCTCTTTTAACTGGTTTCACTTTTCGGGGGAGAAAACATGTGTTAAAACTTATGTTTGGTAACTACTGTCATACTATGGGTTTCTATGGTTTACTATACGATCTTTGGAAGTCCCGGGGGAACCATGAATGTGCGGGTTTGCACAACGGGGAAATGTGAATAGCGCTATTGGGAGTGACCAACCCCGCTCGTCGACTTGGAGGGTCGGCGGGTGCATATTGTCTCAAACAGGAACAACAGGGTTACTACATCGGGCACAACATCTGGTTTGCGAGTTAGTAATGGTTTTCCAATCGTGATAGTAACAAAACATGCGCCTAGCTAGCGTACTTTGGTTTTCGATTTGTTATAGTATGGACAGGTTGAACTTGGTACTTGGATACAAAACCTGTAAACTCACCAGCATTTTTGTGCTGACGTAAACTTTTACATGTTTTCTCAGGTCGCTAAGGTAGCACGATGGAACTAGGGCGCACGCGTCTGCACGGCGTCTAGTTAGGATTGCATGGTTTTCAAACGTTGAACACTTGGTTTATTTTGGATTATGTTTTGAATAAGCTTCCGCTGTGATTGGGGATTTTAAACATTGTTTTTGAAATTGCATTATGTTCATTTAGACTTGTTTATTGTGATCGTTGGTTTGGATCCTGGTTTGTCATACGCCTCGCGGTAAAACTCCGCAAGTGGATTTTGAGGGTGTGACATAAATACTCCTATGGCAACCACATCGACACATGAACCTAGGGTAATGGGTGCCTCGGCATGTCCGGCTCGTAAGGTGGATTCTCCACAAAGGAAGCCTCAACATAATAATCAATATATGCCTCCTACACTAATTTTCATCATAGGCCCGCATATTCAACTCCATCTGCGCGTCCATATGACGAATCCTCTCTGCCCTTCTATTATGTTCTAACAACTCCTGATGCTGCCTATTACGAGTTTCATCCAACCTAGAATTTTGATTATAAATACTCTTCTGAAACAGATCCCAGGTTTGTACTCATGTGGCCGCATACTCATCACCTTTGCATGCATATCATCATCAGTGATACCCCAAGAATAACAAGGTGCACCCGTCTAAGGCTGACTCAGCCCCTCTTCTGCTCTCAGCCCAGCTTTCCTCTGTCGTCTCACCAACTCCTCATCACTCGAATCCAATTCATCCATTTCACCTCGCCTAGGTGCTTCTTTCCCCCACTACAACACCTTCACTTGTTCACCCGGTCCCATCTTTAACTTATGCCACAACTTCGTCTTTTTGTACTTCCACGTCTCACCGCCTAGCTCCTCAAGGGAAAATATATTATATGGTTTTTCAAGTATAGGATCCGGAATCGTAAATGCCTCATGCTTCTCCAATAGTGCACTCAATAATATGGAGTGCCAGATTAATTTCTTACTCTTTTTGATTCCGTTCTTGCTAGACGTGCATAATAAATAATCAGCTGGCAAAATGACAGTCTCAGTCGCCCTGTCATGATGGCATAAAGGATCGGGATTTCCCATTTTTGGATCGACATCCGATCCCCCAATCTGGGTGCTACATTATTCACAACAAACTGTAGTAGCAGCCTCACAATAGGCTTCAGATTGTCCCGCTTAGACTATACCCTTTCTCATATCGAACAGCTTAGTGTACATTGCAGTCTCATTTGCCAAATTGGTGGTATGATTCCAGTAATCATTCTCATTAATGATGTGTTGCAAAACACATCTCTTTTCCTATGTATTTTGTATATTACTTGGTCAAGTTTTTATTCGTTTCGTGTCGTTTTTTATGTATTTATTATTTTAATTATTTTGTAGGTGTTCATGAGAAAGGAACTTAAAATAGTGAAAAATAATCATGACACGGGCACCTGGTTCGAGTAGGAATAATAATAATAATATAAAAAAAAAAGAGTAGAAAAGGAGACAAGTGATGGGATCCAACAAATTTGGAAGACATATTAATTTATTTGGATGGCAGAACATTATAAGAGGAGACATATTATTTTCGAACAACAACAACCGCAAAAAGGAATCGTCGACGAAAGCAGTTTGAAGTCACTATTTGAGGAGAAAAGATTAAAAGAGAGGAGGCTAGGGATCGAGGTTTTCACAATATTAGTTATTTTAGTTTGATACTTCGTGTTTTGAACCTGTTAACTATGTGTTATTTTGATTCCAAGACCATGTTTTCTTGTTTTGTCATGACTATTATTGGCTAAACTATAGTTACTACCTAGGTCGTATATGATGAATACATGCTAATTTAATAACTTTCGGTTTATGGATTATTTATTGAACGGTTAATGTGTGTGCATATCTAAGTTTGATTTATTATCTTTGATAGTTCCATAATCGTCTTAGTGAATGTCTTTCATGTTTGGATGATTATTAGGGTTGTTTGCTTTGTGCTCGTAGCTTAGTTTATGGTTTTGTGCACGAAAACCATAGGAAGTTGATTACAGAATTTAGAGGACTTATGTATTCTTCCATTCTTGAGACCGGGAGGTGATGGGATGTTGGGTTGTTTAGAGCTTTAGGTCATGTTAGGTTTTGGGTTAGATCGGGAGGTGATCCTATCCTAGTTGTCTTTAGTTTCTTGCAATTCTAAGTCATAGTTAACCCAATTAAATTACTCCTTTACATCTTCGGGTGTATTGTGATTAGAGAGACCGGGAGGTGATCGAGTCATTAGAGTACCTTTACATTCTTAGTGAGGTGAGACCGGGAGGTGATCCGAACTAGATAGCAATGTTTTATTCTTTAAAATTCTTTGGGGTGTGTTGGTGAGACCAGGAGGAGACCTAGCACATCTTAGGGTTTCTTGAGTTATCTTTAAAATCTGGTATCCATTCAGTTTTCTATTACCGAGAGTTGTGAGTTTGCATGTAGGATTCTTGACCTAGGTAGTTGCCTTCCTATCCTAATATTTTCCTTAGTTATCTTTGCCGTCTGTTTATCTTATTTATTTTAATCCATTATTTAAAAAACAAAAATCAACTTTTAAACCATTTATTTTAAGTCTTTGACGAGTCTAGTTTTGTTTTCTAGTTGTGTCCTGTGGGTTTGATACTCGGACTTATTTAGTCTGTACTGCATTGATAGGTACACTTGCCTGTCGTGTGGTCTAGTTTAGTTGAGTCTATTTTATATTACTAGGTGTCTAGTTTAGTTTATATTTTAGACCATACATATCACATCAATTAACATATTGATAAAAAAATTTCCCCCTTTGTATCAAACTTCCCAATCTGTCTCAGAGTAGCAAAAGATATTGTGACTGTCTTGCCCTCAACTATCCCCGTCAAAGTAGTGGTTTTTGGGGGATTCCTACCATCATCCCGCTTCAGCATGCTTAACCACTCCATTATGCAATTGACATACACTCTCCCTTCCTTTTTCACCTTTAAACTCCATCACCGCTTCCCATGCTAGTTCCCAAAGCTTCTCAGCAAATCCCAAAGCCCGAAAATCTGATCTAAGTACCTCCTTCTAAAAACACATGTTGTCCTTGACGGACCTCGAGTCCCCATCTTCTCATAGAATAGACCCGGTTGAAATTATTGTGGTTGCTTAGATAATAGACCAAATTGCGAATTAGCCCTATATGGAATATCAGCAGTGGAACTTCTTGGCTGTTGATACTCCACATCTTCCTCTTCTTCCCTTGGGGTATCTCTGATTGTTATTCTCGTGGTTTTCCTCTTCTTAGATGCACTTGCTTGTGCAGCTGATGATGATTCAGGTTCCTTTCCTTTACCTTTTCCGCCAAATAATTTTGACCTTGTCATCTGCACACAAACAACTAAACAAACAAAGCAAATGAGTATGTATCATTCAATTCATCAACAAGTGTGCTCTCTCAACGATCTTTCCCACACTTGTTTCTCCTAATGCCTTGCATATGAATCACCATTATCATTCAATGTTCACGAAAAAGCATTTAAATCTTTAAAAGATACCAATTCCATGACATTTTTGGTTAACAATGTATTATCCAAGTTCCATTATTTTAGCCATGTATATGCAAGAATTCATGCCTAGTGGTGATTCATATCACATTCTCCTAATACACATACTCAACCCCAAGTTATTCCCAAATCATGAATAATTCTCAATAACAAGCTACACATTCTTTATTTCAAGCATAATACTCAAACCCACATCCTACCTTACACAATCATAAGCAAAAGTGTTAAAAAAACATACCTCTATGGCTTAATTAGATGTAATTAAGCTTTAATTTGAATGAGAAACACTCCAAAGTGAAAAGCCCCAAATTTGTAGTCTAGGGTTCGTCACGTTCTTGCTTGATTTCTTGTAAACCGACACGATTCATGAAAAACAAACACAAAGGTTTTGTTCCTCTCAAAAAACTAAGAAAGATAGACTATAAGATTGTAGGATTTGGTTAAGAGTTGAAAAAGTTGAAGAATTGGGTGGTTATGGAAGTTTTTGGAAGAAGGAAGGATAAAGAAGATGAAAGAGATGATGTTGTTGGATTTTATGGCAGAAAACCTAAGTCAAATAGGTTCAAAACATGAGTTGATTGGTTTTCTTATGTTATTTCTTGTGTGTAAACCCGGTTTACATAAAGCTAATTGGTTTAGGCCGGTTTGAAAAAAAGAGTCGTAGCCTACGGGACAAAACCGTAGGTTGCGGTTCAGATGCTGTTGGTTTGTATTAAGTAGACCATAGGCTACAGACTCTAACCGTAGTCTACGGTTCAAACTCACGGCTCCCACAAGGTAATCCCAACCATAGGCTACGCTTGGGACCCGTAGCTTACGGCTGGGTCAACCTTTTTTTATTAATAATAGTAACTTGCAAAAACCTTTTTCAATGTTCTTACTCGTCCTCTCCACACCTAAAACAAAAAAAAAGTCGTCCTCGACTTTTAGCTTGGGTTAGAAAACATACATGTGCGGTGCAAACTTCCCCACACTTGTGTGATACAACAGGCGTACTTCAGCAAGCTTTGCAAGTGGTTAAAATAAAGAGACAAAAACAATAATATGTATAAGAATTCCATGCTGCCTCCCGGTAGCGCTAAGGTTACGAGTCTTCGGCCTGACCTGTACCTCATATGCTCATTCTGAATCATGGATCAGAGTGCTTAAAGAAAGGCGCTCTAACTGTTTGTCCGGGCCATTGATATCATTCGGCTCAATGCACGGTTTCAATCGATGCCCATTCACCACTTGCCTCAAGTGATCATCAAAATCCTCAATTTCCACGTCTCAATAGTTTCCGATGCGTGTGACCAAGTAAGGTACAGTCCATGTGCTCTTCAGCTTTCCAGGGAATAACTTCAACCTCGAGTTATACAACCAAACTTTGTGACCTACCTCAATATTCTTCAACCTGATCTTCGCATCATGAACCTTCTTAACCTTGTCCTTGTATGCTTCTGCACTCTCGTAAGCCTCATCTCTCAGCTCTTCTAGCTATCCCAATGCCAACTTTCATGCTTTTCCCGTAGCATCATAATCCATGTTAACCTATTTAACAACCCATAATGCACAATGTGTAAGTTCAATAGGTAAATGACATCCCTTTTGGAAGATCAACTGATAAGGTGTGGTTCCAATAGGTGTTTTATACGCAGTGCGATACGCCCACAAAGCATCATCCAATTTAATGGACCAGTCCTTGCGGTTGGGTTGCACCGATTTCTGTAAAATTTCTTTGATTTGCCTATTGGACACCTCAACTTTCCCACTCGTTTGTGGGTGATACAGTGTCGCAATGCGGTGGTCTACACCATATTTTTTAAGATGTTTTTCGAAGTAAAAGTTTTTAAAGTGTGATCCTCCGCCACTAATGATTACACGTGGGATTCCAAAACCATTAAAGATGTTACTTTAGACAAACTTGCACACGACTTTATGATCATTCGTCTTGGTGGCAATGGCTTCAATCCATTTGGATACGTAATCCACAACCACTAAGATGTACAGGTTGCCGAATGAATTCAGGAATGGGCCTATAAAGTCAATTCCCCATACATCAAAGATGTCCACAACTAGAATCGGCTGCGTCGGCATCTCATTCCGTTTTGAGATGCTACCCATCTGTTGGCATTTTTGACAGATCCTTGTAAATTACTTTGATCGATGTCGTTTGGTGAGTCAAAATTATAAAAATAAGTAGTATATGGAAGTTGACTCGTCTCCACAGGGAATTGGTGGAAAGAATAGTTTTGTAAAGTGAACTATTAAATTAAAAGTTAATTACTTTGTTTTTGCTTTAAAATTTAGGAAACAGATTTGAAAAGTTGTAAACAATAATAACAAAGAAGTAACCACCTCCGAGTTTCCGGTTCAATGATTCACCCAAACCTTGTTAAATGATAGGATACCACATAGACATGGCTTTGTTGAACGGTTTTAATTCAAGTGATAATTAAACACAAGTTTTTAATAATAACCTGCACAATTGAATTACCAACCCACATGTATCAATTACCCACCCGATAATCAAATTTCTCACGATGCAAGAAAACCGAATGCGAATGATAATAGACAAGTATTTGCAACACAAATGAATTGTTTAAATGATTGAAACCAAAAATATTCTTCAAACAAGTGAAAAACAATCCCAGGTACCAAATCAAACAAGTTAAAGGGTTTCACATACAAACCATACACGCGGAGGTAGTTACAAAAGTGTTTAGCCTCTCATGGTAATAAAAAATAACGCAAAAGATTGAGTATTTTAACCGAAAATGTTGATCCCAGTCGAATTGATGAATAAATTATGTTGAATGTTTATGATTGCTGCTCAAAAACCTCTCCCAATATGATATTTTTTCGACTACAACCGGCCAAGAAGTTAGGGTTTTGAAACAAATCCTTTTATACCAAAAAATAACAACTTTCCTTATTTTGCTCATACGCACATTCCTTGCTCCTTTTGCTTTCATAGACAGTAGGGTATGCTTGGCATTAGTAGCCTACGGATTCGAGTTGCTGAATTGATTCTTCTTCCTGCCTTTAACCCAACCGTAGCCTACGGTTCACAAGCGTAGGCTACGACGTAAATTTCCCCGTTTTGATTTCCTTTATCTTCATACTTGTAACTTCATCCAAACATCTTGAATTTTCGTTTCTTCTATCCAAACACTCTTCTAACTCCAATTCGCTTCAACTAAGCTCCCGAACACCTCGATATCTTCGAAGCTTCACACTTGATCACTACGCTTCATCTAAATCGGCCATTTTCTTCCAATTTTCGCCTTTAAACCTGAAACAATCCAACATTGCGTAGTTATCTTATTCATTACATTTAATCCTCAAAAACACATAAAAACATACAATTGGGCACATTATTAAACATTCATTACCCGACTCATCATTTTTCATTAAGCTCCAAATAAAGAAAAAAAAATTACTAACCCATGTAGATAAAATATATTGTGCTTTTTCATGGGTAAAAATAACTCAACAAATCTTCCCCTTTTTGCCTATGAAAAAGAGTTCACCATCCTGACGATGTACAACATACTATTAGTGCATCTTGTATGACAAATGCTTGTTTAGATAGTTTACCTTTAATGGTTGATGTAATAGTACTTTTGGATATGATGTTTGTCTTATAGTGTAATAGACGAATAGGATATAGGCGAAGATACCACCTGGACGGACATGCCCTGAGGCGAACATAAACATGTTCGCCCTAGACCCAATCCAGTCGAACATAACATCCATACACACACACACACACACATGTCATGTGGGGTTAAGGTATCAAGTTAGTTTTTCGTAGAGAAAGTTTGTGGGAGACTTGATTGATTATATTCTCAGTGTTTTACAATCAATATAAGTCTTAGTTTATAAGCACTCTACGTGTTCGTGTTTCGTTTGTTAACTTGTGTTTGCAATCTGGTATCTAGAGGATTCCACAATCTAGTTATCTTGTAAATCTTACAATCGATCTAACACGCCCCCTTAGACGAACATCCTCCCTGATCGTCTATTACTTTTGTTCGTTTGAGCCTTTGTTCGCTTGAAAACGAACATGGATAACTTCGCCTTTTATGTCAGAACGTGATGTTGTACACTTTTTCGGATTGTTAATCGGATTTAATAAAATAATAACATATTAATCATGTCTAATTTGGATAAGTTAATTGACATGGACCATGCGGTCGGGAAATCTAATGCACCACCAAAACTGATTACCGTGGACAACTCATTTTTGTGGAAAGACCGTTTTGAAGAGTTTACTTGTTTTCATGACATTCGCATGTGGATTTGTAATCATGATGCATATGTTTCTCTTACTCATGAAAATGACGGCAAAACAAAAGTCACGTCTGACTCGGGGATGACTGATAATGAAAAGAAAATATATGAGGCTTAAAACAAAGCACTTGCAACAATAACCACTTATCACAAGAAACTCTTCACACTTTTAAAAAGTATAAAACTGCTAAGAAAATGTGGGAGGCACATGAAAATCATTTTGAGGGTACTGTAGCGATCATGAAAAGTAGAAAAATTCTACTAAAGAAATAATTTTTCATGTTTAAGTACTTCAAACATGAGATCCTGGAAGAAATTGTTACAAGATACTACTATCTGATGACTGAACTAGGTAATCATAGTGTTGTGCACACAGATGTTGAGATTAATGACAAGCTTCTAGATGCGCTGTCACCAAAGTGGGATATCTACACCCTATTGATCAAGGATAATTCAAAGTATTCTACTATGGGTATGTTTGGTAAAACTAGCTGGTGGCTGAAAGCTGGTAGCTGTAGCTTTTTAAATATATTTTGATATTTGGCAGAGTAACTGAAGCTTTTAAAAAAATGTATAAAATGACCAAAAATGGGCATTAACTAAAAACTTGTATGTATGTTTTTTATTTTTATTTATGATAGGATGAGTATTTGTGTAATTTACTCATTAAAAGCTTGTAGCTAGTAGAAGTTTTTTCTTAAACGCTAGTCGTAGTAATGTTTCAATATAGAGCTTTTTTCATAACCTAAAAGCTTCAAGCTCATTCAATCAAACAAGGTTTTTTATTGAGTATGAGCTTTTTCTTAAAAGCTTGAAGCTCATAAAAGTTCATTGCCAAACATATCTTATGTCATTAGAAACTGTTGTTGGAAAATTAAGAGCGTATGAGATGAAATGGCAAAAGGAGGAGATAGGTTCTGATAAGGTTCAAGATCCGGGAATGTACTTTGGAAAAAACTTATAAACCATCCTCTAGTGGAGGTTCTATTGCCTTCTTCTAAGGTGATAGTGAAATAGTGGTAGTAGATTCTGATGGTGAAGCTTGTTTTGTGGCATCTCCAGGCGACAAAAAGCCTAAACACACAAAGAATTCATAGAGCTATTTGGTGAGAAAAAAAAAGAGAAAGAGCCGTATGAGTCAAAACTATTGAGTGTGAAATCTGCAGAACAACAACTTGTAGTGTTAACATCCTTTGTGGCATCCTACGAAAATTACATCTAAGGTACGATCAGTGATCCAACTGAGTTTAATGAAGGCTATGACCAGATTGACCCAAATGATTTGGAGGAAATGGACATTCGATGGCAGCCAACCATGATATTCAGGAAGGCCAAGAGGTTTATGGAAAGAACAGGGAAGAAGTTTGTTAGTGGAAAAGCAGGTTTTGATAAGTCCAAGGTAAAGTGCTACAACTGCAATGGATTCGAGCATTTTTCAAGGGAGTGTCAAAGGGCCAAGACATGTAACAATCAATTAGCCACCAAACAAAGCTACTCAGTTGCTTCATCTTCATCAAGAAACAACAATCAAGGCTTTAGAAGTAGTGGATCTATAGCACTGGTGGATACTCAGGAGGATGGTTCTTATGACTGGAGTGAATATCTGTAGGTTATTGGAAAGAGTGCTCAAGCTTTGTAGGTTATTGGAAACAATGCTCAAGCTTTCAGGGAAGAGATAGTGGAAGAAGAAAACAAGGAAAAGGAAAGCATTGCACATTAAGCAGAAGTGAATGAGAAAGATGAGGAAAAAGCTCCAAAAAAATATGAAGAGAAAGTTATTGATACTGGATTAGAGATTGTGAAGCTGGAGTCTACTAATGGGATGACTACTTAGGCATTTATTGCCTTCATGGCCGATCTAGACAACCAAAGCAAGAAGGTACAACTAAACTGTAACATCGGGCCCCCCTCACCACCAATATTGTCCGCTTTGCCCCGATATGTTGCCCATCCAGAGCTCACGGATTTGTTTTTGGTCGCCCGGTGGAGACTTCCCAGGAGGTCACCCATCCTGATACTACTACCACCTGAGCACGCTTAACTGTGGAGTTCTCCTCTCATCCACTAGCATTAAGCCCAAAACGCGTTGGTGATTTAAGAGGTTTTGGATTACTTATGAACCAAGGATCTCTCCTGGCCACGGCCGATGTGGGATTTGCCTAGGGTGTCATACAAAGGTCCATGTTAATCTTCTCAGAAATCAGTACTGTTACAATCACCCTCCCTTAGGGACTCATCGTCCTCAATGAGGTTTGCCCCACCATCCCGAACGGCACAGGAGTGGCTCTGATACCATTTGTAACATCCGGCCCCTCTCACCACCAATATTGTCCGCTTTGCCCCGATGGGTTACCCATCCAGAGCTCACGGATTTGTTTTTGGTTGCCCCGGTGGAGACTTCCCAGGAGGTCACCCATCCTAATACTACTCCCACCTGAGCACGCTTAACTGTGGAGTTCTCCTCTCATCCACTAGCATTAAGCCCAAAACGCGTTGGTGATTTAAGAGGTTTTGGATTACTTATGAACCATGGATCTCTCCTGGCCACGGCCGATGTGGGATTTGCCTAGGGTGTCATACAAAGGTCCATGTTAATCTTCTCAGAAATCAGTACTGTTACAATAAAACAGTACCAAGGCTGAACATGAGGTAGCTAGACTAGGATATACTGGATCACATGATTAGTTCTCAAAATAAGGGGAGGGATAGCAAAGGGAATTGGTTTTAATGAATGCCCACCCCTTTTTAATGAGAACTACTATTTCCTACCTACTAAACATGAGGTAGCTAGACTAGGCTGTATATCTGCATGAGGGTTTATCATCTCATGAGGATAACTTGTGCAAATCAGGTGATTCTAATCGGAATTCAAATGAGAATAGTGAGGTTGAGTCGAGTTCAAAGACGGAGCAAGAAAATGCCAAAAATCAAAAAACAACCGCTAAATGTTGTTACGCTTTAAAAGGTTGTGGAAAGGTGTTTTCTAAAGATGAATTTCATTTGGATGTCATTGATCAAAGAAATTGACTCAATTTTTGAAAAGGTTATTTGAAACGTGGTATTAAATGAAAAAAATGTCATTTCCTAAACAGAAGGTTTCATCTAAACCTTTAACAAATTTCGTACCTGTAGGTGATGTTATAAATGAACCAACAGTAACCGAGCCAAATAATGAGTTTATTGAAAAAATTAATGGAAAAGCAAAGGGTAAACAAACTTGTCAAGAATCTGGCTTAGGTCGATCTCCTATGAATGAAGGATCTAGCCCCAAGTCATCTCAAAAAAAGGCCTTCACAAAGAGTGTAACATCGCAAAATTTTCCCCCAAATTTTTATACATAAAGCCCTCATTTTATACATCTTTGTCCTTAATTTTATACAAATATGCCTTACACGCAACTTATATATATAAATGTATATATAATAATAATAATAATAATAATAATAATAATAATATTTCAGATTTTATTTTAATGGTAATATATATATATATATATATATATAGGGGAAGGTTCAATTGAGAACTCGTAGATAGGGAGAGAACTCGAGAACTCCTTAAACATGGGGGTATTATTGTCAACTATTTAAAAAACCTCCTTACCTGATATATACCCTCCAAACCATATAGAACTTCTGTACAATTTGTAATTAGCATATCAATTAACCACATAATAACTATCGTATGATCATATAGCTCAACTCATATATTCAGCTCTTCTGTATTGGAATCAACATTCATCTGTTACCAATGACGATCGAAGGTTCTTTCTTTCTTTTTTTTTTTAATTAATTTCACGTATGTGATATGCGAAGATGTGAAGATTAACTGTATGATTTTGTTGTTGTTGTTGTTGTTAATTAGGTCAAAATTCTTCATCTAATTCAAACAAATCTGTAATAAACGCGGATTCTTCGTCACGTATTGAAGATAATCGAGGAAAACAACCTATCTTTATAGATGATATTGCAGAATCTACATCAAACCTTGCTTCTTCTTCGTGTGTCAAATCTTCTTCAGGTTATACAAATCTGTTTGGCATTGAACATAGAGGTACCTGATTCAATTTTTTTCGTACTACACATGTGCACTACATTTTGATATGTGTTTACTAGTTGTTCTGTACAACAGTTTGTGTGTTTGTGTGTTTTTTTTTTTTGTTTTTTTTTTGTTTTATTATTGTTACGCACTTCACATGTGCAATACATACGGAATGTTCTTTCAAACAAATACGTGTTACACATGTGCACTACATTCGTTTTTTAGTGTTCTTCATGTTTCATACACTGCATTATTTTTTTTTTATTTTTATATTTTTTTGCACATATTCACTCTTTATGATGACGATGACGATAATAATAACGATACATACACTGTTTTTAAATGCAGGCCGTGTATCCAGTCATGTTTATTTAACTCCTGATGGAACCGCCTGTTGGATACCTGACGTACCGGATGATATTAAACCTGTTATGAAAACGGATTACGATTCTTGGGACGATGTTGTCAAGATGTACAATACTTATGCAGAAGCGTCTGGGTTTTCTACTCGATTGGGCACTGTAAAAAGGAATCAAGGCGTTATCACACATAGGTACTTGTTGTGCAATAAAGCAAGTAAGCCAAAATTCCAGGATTTCGATTCAACAAATTCTGTTGATGTTGCAAAACGTCGTCGTAGTAGGTTTAACGTTACCGATTGCCAAGCACGTATCACTTTAAGCGCTATTGCTGGTACTTCTAAATTCCACTTGTATGGGTTTATTGAGGCTCATAACCATGTTTTAGTTGACTCGCACAACATGGAATTCACAAAAAAACGAAGGAAGCTTGGGTATTCGGACCATCAATTCATACATAAACTCAGTATGAACAAAATCGGTGCAACGGTTGCACATAGGCTGCAATGTTCTTTGAAAGGCGGTCATCAAAATGTACGTGGTACAAAAAATGATTATAAAAATGCCGCTAGAGACATCCGACTTTTCGTTGGTGATCGGGATGCTCAAATGATCATTGATACGCTGAATTTTTGGACATTGAACTTACACAACTTCTTCTTTGAGTACGTAGTTGTCGGTAGTGAGTTGAGGTCGTTGTTTTGGGCTGATGATGTCTCGTCATGCAACTATGAAGCATTTGGGGATGTTATGGGATTTGATGCAACGTATCATACCAACATGTAAGTTCACTTTTAACTCGCAAGTTTGATTCATACACATGTGCAACTGATACGATTACATATTAATCATGTCATGTATATTTACTGTTACAGGTATAATATGATTTTCGTCCCTTTTACGGGTGTGGACCACCATAAAAAATGTGTTACATTTGGAGCCGGTCTCATATATGATGAAACAGTTGAATCGTACGTTTGGCTACTCAAAACATTCCTAAAAGCTCATAAGAAGCAGCCTCTTTTGACCTTAACTGACCAGGACGCATCAATGAAACAAGCTGTGTCTACCGTGTTTGACAAGTCAATTCATCGTTTGTGCATGTGGCATATCGTCAAAAAGATTCCTAAGAAGGTTTGTTAAGTTCCATTCTTCTTTTATTATTATTATTTTTTTTTTCCGTATTAAAAGCGTTTATATATATATACACGCGTGTGTTTGTGTGTGTGTGCAATTACATACGCATCTCTTTTTGTTTTATTATATTTTTTTTCTAACATTTACAAATATACTTGCCAGATATCATGTGAATTGGTAGATCCCGAAGATTTGCGTAAATCAATCCACAAACTGGTCTGGAATTTGTTTATTACACCGTCTGAGTTTGAAGAAAGATGGAGTCTTCTTATGAGCAACTTGCATCTGAGTGACAATAGCTGGTTGAATGAGATGTATAATATTCGTACACAATGGGTCCCTTGCTATTTCAGAGACATACCCATGTGTTGTTTAATGAAAACAACATCAAGGTGCGAGAGTTCTAATGCATTGTTTAAAGTACATTCTAGTGGAACCAGCACTTTGGTACACTTCCTGATGTGCTTTGACACAGCAAATGATGGACAACGCCAAAAGCAACGTACTGCTGAGTTTGAGAGTAACACAACAACACCGTCAATGCCTCAAAATGTTCCTATAGAAAGACACGCATTTGAACTATATACGCGTAAAATATTTTTAGAAGTGCAAAAGGAGATTTATAGAAGTATGTCAAAATGTTATATAGTTAATCGCGAAGAACACGATGCGGTTAAGATTTACAACGTTGCCCACACCAACAAGCTTTACAAACTTGTCAATACGTATGAGGTAATACTCTATGTTTGTCATTCAATTTAGTACACATGTGCAATATAGTACACATGTGCAATATAACGTACTGTTACATGATAATTACCTTAAATTCATATAATACACATGTGCAATATAACGTACTGTTACATATAACGTCCTGTATTACACATATGCATTATTACAAACTGTTATACACAACATCGTGTAACGCGCATATGAGTAATATCAAACTGTATGTGCGGTCATTTTATATCAACATGTATTTACAACATTGTTTCAGCATTTTGTTAAGTATTGGTTTCCTAACTAATGACATGTTATGTTTGTTTTTACCGGTGTGTAGGTTACTCTCAATGTGTGTGATCAGACCGTTTCATGTACGTGTATGGGTTTTACACGCAACGGGTATTTGTGTAGGCATGTTTTCTGCGTGTTTAGATATAATCAGATTGATAAGATACCCGTTCAATATCAGTCTATGCGATGGAATCGATACGTGCTTCCAACAAAGGTTTATGACGTTTCACACAGATATTCGGCTGATAATGATCCAGAATCTGTAATTAGAAACGAGATTATAGATCTGATTGTCCAATGCGCTGACCGTTTAAGACGCAAACCTGACAAACTTTCTGCACTCTCAACACAAATCAAGGAAATAAGAGACAAAATATATGAAGAGTTTCCAGATGAACTTGAATGCAACAAGAAAAGTGCTATTATAAGCGATGTTATTAATCAACCTGAAGTTGTTGATGTTACTGTTAATCCGCCTCAAGGTATCAGAAACAAAGGTTGTGGCACCAACAAGCGACTAATCGGCCCGGGTGAAAAGGCTGCAGTTAGATACAAAAAAAACCCAAACCCAAGGTTGTGTCGCACTTGCAACAAATATGTGTATGACCATGATTCGCGCAATTGTCATAAGATTCAAGCTGCAAAGGAGGCGGCGGCAGCTGCTGCAAAGGAGTCAGCATAATCTGCTATTAAAAAAATGTGGCTGTCGCGTCCGACTTTGGGAATTAAATTGTTGTCGCAATATAACACACGTGTTATATTGACACGTTTGAACATTATCATTTTTTCCACATGTTTTTTGTTTACTTGCATTACGTTGCCTTGATTTTCACCAATAATACGGTGTGGTATACTATCATATGTGCGGATATTGATACATGCATTATGATTTCATAATGACTAATTGCACTATACATTCAGCACTATTGTTTTTTTTTTTTTTTTTTTTGCAGTACACATGTGTATTACATATATTATGACGCCTTTTTAATAATATTAATAATAATAATAATAATAATAACAAAAAATAATAATAATACTTTTTTACAAGCATTATGACTTTGTATTACATATATGTAATATATACATTTGAACTACACATTTGGTTCGTGTTCTGTTTCTTTTCCACTTTGTATTTGTTTTTTTTTTCACACCCTTAATGGTCAAAATCTATTATTTGATACCAACGTTCAAAAGTAGTACACATGCTATTATAAACCATACGAATGTGTGCATTTGACTACATCATATTACTATGTCTTTTCACACCCTTAATGGTCAAGCCAACAAAATACCAACATCATACTAAACGTAAAAAAAAAAAAAAAAAAAAATTTATGACAGACTAGATTTTGAATTCATTTTATCCATTTCGCTCCTTGCATCATTCAGCACAGCCTGCTTAAACACGTTCGCTTCCGATAGTAATATTCTCGCACCATACTTCATTCTTAGATTGCTTATTTGCGCTCGTTGATCCGATTCCTCGCTGTTGAAACTGCATTCAAATGGTTCGTCTTTTCCTTTGTACATCTCCATGTGACGCATGGCAAACACTCCGCAATCAGTAAAATTTTCTTTCGTTGCCCATTCCAGCTCCTTTTTTGATGCACTTACAAATGGCATTTTATTTGCCATTGGATGTTGAACACGGTGCATGTAAACACACAATATATGCTTCTGTAACAACAATTGCAAAAACAAAATAATAATAATAATAAAAAAATCATTATCACAGTATAATAATTAAAACAATTGTATAACATATACGTAATACAACTTTATTTAACTTACTATTTTGTATGTTATGCTCTTTGACGCGAACCTGCTGTTATCCTTTATCGACACCCAACTAGTTTTCTTATGCATGTTGTCTACCACTTCCAATGAAGGCTTCCTAAGGTCAAACCACACCAAGTAGAAGTGTTTTTTTTCCAGCACAGGAAACACAACTACATCATACGAATTGAGGTCTATTTTGTCATTTTGTCCTTCCAACACTATTAGCAAATTTTTTTGGAACTTGTCTACTCTTTGGTCGGTCGTGACCATTTTAGTGAGCATCCAGTTGCACTGTTAACAAACATGTTTTTTGTCAAATTTTTGAATTCGTGTGTGTAAATACATGTGTGGTGTGTGTGTGTGTGTTATGTTTGTACTCACAATTGTTGATGTATAACAAAACAGTCTTCTAGGCGAATCTGGGCCTTTATGTCTTTCTTGATAGTTTAACACTGCCGCCCAACAATCTATTGTATCAGTGTATAGTTGTTTGCCCGGGACTAAGCTTATCAACAGAAACGCCTTTGTCTCCAATCCATAACTTGTTGCAAATATTTCCTTGCTGTATAGCGCAAATCGCATAAAAAACGGTTGATTATACAACATGCTTATATGTACATGTGCAACAGTTTGTACAATCATATCAACATCAATGTACAAAAAATAATAATAATAACGCATGTGTGTAATAGTACTTACGTGAATAGTCTTTCAACTTCATCCTTTTCTGCTTCTATTTCTGCTGCCTTTTTTTCCTTTTCAGTCAATTCTTTATCTTGACCATCAGATACATTTTTCCCCGTAACCACACGTTTTTGGTCTGCCTCTTTTTTATCTTGTGCGACTGTCATCAAATAAGTCCATACCAAATTCTCCTCGTCATTCATCTGTTCACTGATGTTTACTGGATGATGATCGTATAACTGATGCGTTCCTTCTCCGTCATGTTTATCATTGTCAACACCTTTCTTGATATTATCTGACATTTTTTTAGTTTCTGCATCCGACTCTTGCGAGCTAATACCAAGATTGAAGGTTGGTGCCGATATGTCCCCTTTTCCACTCTCTTGTATATTCCCCATATTGTCCGTTTTCGCAACGATATCGTCTATATTTTCATCAAAAAATTGAGTCCACCCGTATTGAGTGGCATGTACTTTGATGTCCAATGCCCCTTTGTATATTGAGTCGTACTTGTCCACGAATGTTTTTATTTCACTGATATCTGGAAAAGCTGAATACACGTCACATAAAGCCATCTCCACGTTTTTTTTTGTCCCTTGCTATGCATTCAAACAATGCATCCAGCTTTGACACGTGACCCTGTTGATATCAAATGCCAGTATATTTTTTGAATACAAATATACATACCGATATGTAAACACGTATATAAACATTTTTTTTAAAGTCGTATTCGCGTTTGTTATATAACATGTTATATTACACGTATGCATTATAACAGGCTGCGTGGTCATTCATCATGTAGCATAACGCGTTACACAAGCGCATTAAAACAGATTGTGTGTAGTACACATGTGCAGTATAACAGCCTGTGTCAGCATTCAGTATATAACATATGTGCATTGTAACGTATCATATGCTCATTCATTATAATGCATAACATATTACACGTATGCATTATAACAACATGAACTAGCATTCATTATATAACACGTGTGCATGATACGTTACAATGCACATACCGTCAAAACATTTGGTTTAAAATTACAATGCATAATTTATTACACATATGCATTATAACAGTTTGAATCAGCATTCATTATATAGCACATGTGCATGATAAAAAATATTCAAAGCATACCGTCAAATCATTTGGTTTAGGCATGTCATCTAATAGCTTGATGTCACTTCCATCATATCCTGTTCCGTGTTGATTGTGCGTGACTTTATCTTTCCTTTCACTGCCAACTTCATCTTCGTTTACGTCCAAGTACATATCTCTTAATTCTCCCATGCCGAAACCTCCACCATCCATCTCAATCTTTTCCCGTGACCGCAATTTGTCAAGTGTCCAAAATCTTATTGGGCTTATTTGACGGTCCACGTTCAATGGCGGTACATTAACTCGGTCCACATACAACAGCTGCATATTTATTACAATTTTAACAGGTTAGATATTATTTTTTAAATTTAATTGTTATTACACACGCGTGATACAATACATACCGTTAGAATCGTCAGTGCGCCAGTGAAATAAGATTTCTTGTCACCTCTTCTCCATCCATTTTTACATTTCTTCATTGAGGTTATGATATACGAACACCAATTTATGTCTCCAAGATCTATACCGTCTCTAACATGATGTATGAAGTTAAGGTCGCACTTCCCTTGGTCTTGAACTTCAACGATTGAGCTCATGAACAACACCAAGAAGTTTATCTTGAACATTATCCCATCATCATCGCCGTTTCGTTCAATCATGGCTGCTACTTCAGAAGGCGCCACATAACTCCCAGGATACATGTCTTTCCATTGCTTAGCAACCCCAACAAAATTCTTCTTGTATTCAAACGACTCCAACTCGATCCCACTGTTTGGTATTCCCAACAGTTGGTGTATTGTATCGTTATCAATGTTTATATTGACATTTCCTAGATCAATCACCATATTTTCCGGGTCAAATCTATCAACGACAAAATGGCCCAGTTTCGAAGGTATTCCATCCACTTGAATTGTGAGTATTTTTCCAAAACCAATGCTTTTGATAGCATCTCTTTGCTTCTTTTTCATCTTTTTCACTGCTAAACTCAGCTGATGCGGAGACGCGCGTGTTCGCAACGAAAACCAGTCAGCGTTATTTTTTGCATTGTTCTTTATTTCTGCTTTCCTTGTCCCGTCCGGCTTCTTTCTCTTCTTTGTTACATTCTTCTTTTTTTTTTTTCCTTCGCCGTATACATCTAAAAAATAAGATATATGTGTACTTATTACGTGTACATAATATTAATAATGCGTACATGTGATAAACGTAATTTTTGACGAACTGTACCCTTTGATTCGTCATCATTGTTGTAAACAACTATATTTGTATGACCCGATTTTCTAGATCCTGACTTCCTGACAGCAGCTGATAATACGCAAAATAAACATGAGAAAAAAGTTATCATCTAAAACATTTTGTTGTGTAATACTTATGTACTGCACATGTGCTATACATAAATTAAAACCATGCAAACATGTATCATTCACGAATTTTTTTTTTTTTTTTTTTTTTGTAGTTATGTATTTCATAAATGTTATATGTTCGAAATATTTTTTTCATGTGTAATACATCATGTATTGCACATATGATATACAAAAAAAATATTAAAAAAATGTTAACGATTATCATTTAAATTGCGTTTATGTGTAGTACATTATGTATTTCACACGTATGTATTGCCTACATATGTGCTATACATGATATGACCATATAAATACAATCAGAGGAAAGATGTATAACCTGTGTTGGTAGTTTTAAAATCTTCGTTTATTGTAACCTTGCGTCGTGATATTTCTTGTTTTTTTGGTTTGTTGCCTTTGACTTCTTTATCTGTAAACCCATGACATTGGCAAAAAAAAAAAAAAAAAAAAAAACACTTAATTAACAAATATTTAAAGAGTGGTGTCATTAAAGAAACCAAATACATTGTGTATATTCGTTTTATCATACAACACAACACATATGTTTCTTACCGATGGCAGTTTCAACAGTGTCTACATCTTTTGTCCGTTGTTTTTTATGTTTTAACACCGACTTATTTTCCATGCTTCCATCTGTACGCGCAATATACGGGTAAACTAATTCATAATATTTAACAAATAATCATTTTTAGGGTAACACGTTTATATAATGCCTCTTACCGTTGTCATCATCATCTTGCACTTTTGTGTTACATTTTTCTGTGTCGTGCCTACTTTTTGGGTTGTACACGACCTTCAATTTTTTGCATGCTGCGAACATGAAGCGCGTGTTAAATAAAACAAAAATATACATGTTTTTTACATTTTGGTACAGTGTATTGTAGTATGTTTACCATGTTTGGTTGTTTTCTTTACTGCATCCTTGTCGGTATGACTATTGTCATCTTTTTTGTTTCCATCCGGCTTAACCTTCATTTGTTATCCTGAACTCCTGAACATGTGTGATACAATTACATTTTTTATATATACAACTAAATATATGCATATACGCAATATGTTTATAGATATGTCACGCGTGTGCATTACATGTGAATTACACGTGTCATGTTATGCAATGCAGACATAGCAGTATTATTACACACGCGTAATAAGTATTTTTACAACGCACGTGTGTTATATAACTGCATATGTTCTGGATGTCCCAATTTGCAATTTTACAACACGCTTGTGTTATACACTACAAACATACCAGTAATATTACACATGTGTCATACATGCCATACAATGTGTTGTTATACAATACAAACATAACATTATCGTTACACGTGTGTAATACATGACATACAATATATATTTTTTACTACACATGTGTGTTATACACTACAAACATGACAACTATCACACATGTGTAATATATAACATACATACATTTGAATAAAATTACCGCACATTACATATGTGATATACATTATACATACATTTGCATAACATTATATTACATATGTGCTATACACTATACATGATACATACATTTTATTCAACACACGTGTTATGCATTGTACATACATCGTATTACCATTACACATGTGCTATACACTACACATACATACATCACATTACAAAATTATTACACATGTGTAATATATAACATATATACATTTTGCATAACATTATATTACATATGTGCTATACACTATACATTATATATACATTATACATACATTTTATTCAACACACGTGCTATGCATTGTACACACATCGTATTACCATTACACATGTGCTATACACTACACATACATATTATACAACACATGTGTTATGTATTACACATACATCACATTAGTATTACAAATGCGCTATACACGTCATACAAATATTACATTTGTGCATTATATACAAATAATGTCAATCGTATAACTGCAACATATGTGTAATACATGTCATACGGTACGCTTAAACGTTTATTACAACTGACAAATCACGATCTCGTTTGAAATTGCATTTAACTTGTTTCTATTTCAGTACATTTGAACAATACCGTTCGAAACTACATTGAATTGTTGATTCACAAAAAAACGCCTAATAAATCGACTTAATAAGAGTATAAATTGACCTAATGCGACAGAGACAGAATTAAAAAGAGATAGAACCTGATGTTGATGATTGATTGCTTTGACGGATCAGTATATTTGATTCATATGAACGATTGCTTTGCTCGTTGTCGTGTTATTTGATTCATATGAACCCTAGTTGTCGCCGTCGATATAGGTAGATGAGCGGTTTCTTCTTTTTGTGTGAGGGTTTTGAAATTATGAAAAGATTAGGAATATAAGTTTTTTTTAATTCCCCAAAATACCCCTCCTTTGTTAAAATCCCTTGTATTTGTTGTTGTCTTACTCATTCAATCTCAACCATCCATCTACTAAGATCAATGGCTATTATTTAGTTCTCGAGTTCTCTCAATAAAATGAGTTCTCTATTGAACCATCCCCTATATATATATATATATATATATATATATATAATTATGTATTATTTGGACACACTTACTTGAGCCCAACCAAACCTAACCATAAACCAAGCCAAAACCAACACCCTACCCCTTTGAGCCCATTTCAGCTGGCCCAAGAAGAACACCCAGCCCAAACCCTTCCAAATATACCCGGCCCATCTCCATCTCTTCTCCTCTCTATATAAAAAAAAAATTGTCTGGACCGGGAATCGAACCCGCGTCCAGACCGGCCCAACCTTTATCATGATCAACACAAACCACTGGTCCATGGGACTCTTTGTGATAGGATATAGAAGCTTTAACCATTTAACACATTTAAAATTTCTGATCTGTTCCCTCTTCTGCTCCTGCGTGCTGCTGAACATGACCAACACCATTTTTCTTGCTTTTGTTTGACTTTTGATTGATGCTAAACATGGAAAATTATCACTTGATTGACTCTACGGCCCCATATGCGCATAATCCAATAAAACCATACCAAAAATTATACTAATTACGCGTGAAGATTAATACACGGTCAAACTTTCTTTTTCGTCACTCTCGTATGTAATTGTATAAATTGGACATTCCTGGTGAGCCTAAGAATGCCGAAACACAAACCCTCACCCTCAAATCTTCTTGTATCGTGTCTGCTCGTGTTAAATCAAGAGAGTTTGACTTTCACGTTGACCCGATGAATCTGCGATAATTCATACATGTAAGTCATAATTCATTACATGCGTTTGTTCTTTGTTATGGCCCAAACAATAGCCCCATGAATTCAGGGGCTATCATTTGGTAATTCGTTCAATTGACAATCTAGGGTTCTTATGTTATCATTCGGAGAAGATGACCAATTCACGTAACTAATAAATATTTTAAAAACTAAAACCCATACAGATCTGCTGCCCAGATCAGTTGGTTATGCTCTTACACCCAAAGAAACGAACCGGCCAAGGGGCCTGGGTTCGAGTCCCATAAGCTACACTTTTTAATTTTATTTTCGTTTTATCTATTCTTTTGCATTATTAATGTATATTACATTTAAAATAGTTATTGTGATATGTAAATTCTACAAAATTTATTTTATACAATATGACTAATAAACTTTATTGTACAACTTTTATTTTCGGAAAATTTGATTATTTAATATATATAATAAATATTACAATTTATTCTATTTTATTTATAAAATTCTATAAAAATATCAAAACGATTATATAAATTTCCACAAAAATTATTCTGAGTTTTTATAACATTAAACTTTTCTGAAATGATTTTTATTTCTGAAAAATCATTTATTTAATATTTTTAATCAATTTTTGTTAGTTTTAATCATAAATAAATCATAATAAATTCATTTTTAGTATTTTTGCACCAAAATTTTATATAAATTATTTCTATTTATTTGGAACAGAAATACGATTTTTAAATTAATAATTCTGTAATTTTAATATTTTTAAATATTAAAGTTATATTTTGACAATTTGAAATAAATAGATTTAATATTCTATTTTTAGGAAAATAATTTTATAAAAATTATTTTCATACTTAAAACTTTATATTGTGACCATCTTAAATTTAAAATTTACAAAAAGACTTTTGTTTAATTATTTATCAAATTTCTCTTATTTATTAAACATTTTATTAATCAAACGAATACTTATCCCCAATTCGAAACCCTAGAAAATATTTGTAGACTAGATAGACTTAGACTTATTTGTTACCTTATACATAGGGTAATACTTGGCATCTTTGGGGCTACACTTATACTTTTTTTCTCGAGACTTAATACTTTGCTAAGGTGAGTTTACGTGACCATGTTTATGCAATTCTTCATACTTGCAACATTTTACTTAAGCAATTCTACATGCATGTCTAGTTGTAAACTTTAATGCCTCATGATTTAGACAACAACAACAGTTTCAACAAGTTTCAACAATACATAATCATTAGCTATGGCCAAGCCGGCGATACTCAATAATAGATCTATTGGATTGACAATCCCAAAGAGATTCGTTGACCATCTTTTATGGGGAGCGCGGGTGATTGTTATCGTTCCAACATATTATTAAGGTGAACCGTGGATGACGGGATGGACCTAAACTAGTCGGAGGTTTGATTATGTCGATTCAACATTTCATGTTTATTCATGTAGACTTAAACTTATGATAGACATATGAATTGCTAAACTTTTATACTTAAACTTATTTGCTTGACATGGCTTATGTATTCTCACCAACTTCTAGTTGACCCCCCCCCCCCCATTTTTACAACTCAACAGGAAATAATGATGCATGAAGACTAGAGTGTTAGCATGAGAAGACAAATTGAAGTTTATGCTTATTTGGTTATTTTGATGTATTAGATTCCATTTAAAACTCATTATGTATTTTCACTTTTGGATATTTGCACTATAAATTAATTTCAATTAAAACTTGAATACCATGTGCTACTGTATACTCATTCTTACGTGACACCTCGATGTTTCCGCCATTAGTTGGGGTGTTACAAAGAGATCATGCCTTACCTATCACTAGAAAGGATATATTACAAGTTGTTGTCTTTATTAAAAGGATGAAACATCAGGTAAAGAAACTCAGAGAGAGAAATCACGTGCTAAGGCAAGACCTAGTTAGAACCGTTCAACCTCCCCTCCTACGAAAATACTGTAGAGACCCAAGGAGAAGGTTTCCAAGGGTAGTAAAAGGGATGGTTCTGGTAAATAGGAAGCACCTTGCTTCTATAGAAATAGGAAATAGTTTGTCCAGAAACGGGAAAATTCTATAACTGATAGACATAGGAGCAAATCACATGTTCAAAATAATAATGCTCAAAAAGTCCTTCAAATAAATATGTTCCACCCCACTAAAACAAAATCGACAACAAAATTCTTCTGGTAGTCAAAATTTTTACATTAATGAGCAACATCCAAGAGTTCAATAGAATTCAGGGTACCAAAACCAAAGGCATGAAAATTAGAAAACCTATCAAAGTTCTCAGACTCAGACGCCTGATGGTAAACAATACCAACCTCACAACCAGACCAATCAGATATCCATGACACCGCTGAAGTTTGTTGGATATTAGAAGGAATTTTTTTGTAGAGGAATCTGGTAGACCGAAGACCATTACGGCTTGGGTCCCCCTTTCTAACTAATTTTGTTACTCTTTGTGCAAGAGCTGCTAAGGAGGATTATCAAATGGTATTATATTGATAATGGCTGCTCCAGGCACATGACAGGGGACTTGAGGTTGTTGATTGAGTTCGGGAAAGTAAATGGTAGTTATTTAAGTTTTTCAAGAGCCAAAGGTGGCTAAGTAACAGTTGAAGGAAAAATTACCAACGTGAAGATCATACTTAAAAAGGTCAAATATGTTGAATAGCTGAAGCAAAATTTAATGAGTTTGTTTCAGATCTATGATAAGGGTCAGTCGGTACACTTCATCAACAAGGAAGTTCTAGTGTTAAACCAAGTTTCAAAATACCAGAATAATGGAGAGTAATAAGATCTTCTAGAAAGAACAACGCCTATGTCATGGATATGAGTGTTATGGATAATTCAAAGGAGTTGACATGTCTACTTTCAAAAGCTTCAAAGTCGGATTCCATGTTGTGGCATAGGAGAATGGCACACCACTTTATCAAAATGAGTTATATCACAAAGAACAACTTAGTGTGAGGTGTACCACTCAAGAGTTTTGGGCTAGAGGACAAACGTGTCCCCTATAAAAAGGGGAAACAACACACGAAGCCTAACAAGCCAAAAACTCAGAAATCTGTCTATATTTCTTTTGAACTACTTCATATGAATCTTTTCAGTCCTGTGAATGTAAGGAGCATTGATGGAAAGTTTTATTTTCTTGTTGTTACAAATGATATTTCACGTTTTTCTTGGGTGTTTTTCTTAGGTACAAAGGATGAGAAAACTGAACAACTTATTAACTTTTTTGCACGAGTCGAGAATGTCTCTGAAGGAAGAGTCAAAAGGATTAGAAGCGACAATGGCACATAATTTAAGAATCACACATTGAATGTCTATTGTTTGTGGAAAGGCATAGACCACCAGTTTAGTGCATCTTATGAACCGCCATAAAATGGAGTCACTAAAAAGGTAGAGTAGGACACTAATAGAAGTAGCAAGGACTATGCTATTTGATTCTAAGCTTCCAATCCTATTTTGGGCTGAGGTTGTGAACACAACTTTTCATGTTTTAAATAGGGTTTTGATGGTTAGACAACACAATAAAACTTGTTATGTGTTGTTGTATGACTATAAACTAGATTTATCAGGTTATGAACCATTTGGGTTACCTTGCACTATACTAAAAATACAAGATAAACCAATTAAAGTTTAGGGAAGTGGCTAACAAAGGATATTTCATTGGTTATGTTCCAAGTTCCCCTAAGACCACCCGTAGTGGGGCTCCATTTAGGCTTTATTTTCAAAAATAGCGCCCCCCACACCGCTACAGGGGGGCGCTATATGCTGATTTGGGGTTGGGGCTTTATATTTATAACGCCTGATGCATATGTTTCCATCCAATCAGACCTTGCCATGTGGCAAGGTCAAAGGTCAACCTTTTTTTTTATTTTTAATAATAATAATAATAAACATAATAATAATAATAAACATGATAATAATATTAATAATTGAAAATTTTAAATTTTAAACGGTTACTGTTCCAAACCGTTTGAAATTCAAAATTTCCCCCCAAACCGTTTAAATTTCAAAATTTGAATTTCAAACATTTTCCCCCAAACCGTTTGAATTTCAAAATTTGCTAACCCTATAAATAGGTAACCAAATCAGATTTATCAACCACACCTCCAATTCCTCATCCTCCTCCTCAAACCATAATATGTCTGGTTTTCAACCAGGAGGCTTATCCTCCTCTAACCTCCGACAGTACTCTCGCCGGTATCCCAGGGAACGGGGCCGTCCCCGGAGACTACCATTCTCCTCATCTCCTCCTCCTACTGCTCCACAACCTCCTATTTATCCTCCTCCTCCTCCTCCTCCACAACATTGGTTATATCCCCCTCCTGCTGCTGCTGCACAACCAACCTTTCCTCCTCATCCTCCTGCCGATGATGACTGGACGAATGAGGAATTGGTCTGGGCTATGGATTATGTCATGGCCCAGCAACAAATGGAGCGACTAACGTTGTCGCCCCTACCCCCTGGGCTGCTTCAGTCCCCCAACACCAGACTACCCCTACCCCCACCCCCACCCCCACCCCCATCCCCCAACAGCAAACTACCCCCATCCCCATCCCCCAAGACCATGGGACTTCCCCAACTGAGGGGGACTTGGAAGCCCTGAGGGAGATTGAGGAGGAGGAGTACTACTATAGCCAACCTACCCCTCCTCGTGAGTACTACTACTTCCCCTCAGATGCGAGATCTGATGGACGGGACAGCTCACGTTCCGTCTCACCCGAGTGCATCACCTTCCCCGGGGAATGGGACAACTACTCTCCATAGTGGAGAATATTAGGATTAATAAGTAATTTAGGAATATTAATAAGTAATTTAGGATTAATAAGTAATTTAGGAATTTAGGAAGTGTGTAACTTTTATTTTTAATTTTAGTTGTAATTTTTTTTAATATCAGTTTGTGTGTTTTTAATATTTACTTGGGTGTTTTTATTATTATTTGTAATTTTTTTTATATTTATTTGCATTTTATTTTAATTATTTTGAATTAAAAGATTAAAAAAAAATATATAAAAATCAACCAATCACAATCAGGGGCTTTATAAATAAAGCCCCACCACTACACCCCTTTTTCAGTTTCTCTCTCCACGCTGACTCAGCAGCCACGTGGACCAATCACATTCAGGGGCTTTATATTTATAAAGCCCCACTACGCATGGTCTAATAAAAGAGTTTTTTTTATAAATAAAATCGCTATATAGTAAAGTTGAAATTGTTTACCACATTGAAATAGCCAGTTCTAATCCTAACGAGGTTGCAAGAAAACATGATTGGATCTATGACTATGATGATGTTTCTAAATCACTTGAAGTTCCTTTCACTTTTAGTGTAGTTGCACCAAAGCTGGTAGAGGAGCTGATTCGATCTGACGATGACAATCAGTTCACAACAAGATCTAGTATTCCAACTATTGTAGATGCATCACTGACTGTAACTGGGACACCACACCCAGATAAGGATGCACTATACACAATTGATATCAACTTACAAGGGAAGCACTTACTTTATTAACATAAAGTGTAGGATACAAAAGTTGGAAACTTAAAAGTACAAAACTTCATCAAACTATTCCTGCCTGGAGATATAAGTTTCCATTAAACTACACGAACTAGTATAGTCTATTCTACTGGTAACGTAGTTCTAAGATAAACATCATGCATAAGAATTAGTCAACATTACCTATGACACATGCTTAAAAAGTACATCAGACATTGCTAGTGAGTTCATGAATACACAAGTTGTAAACCACATTATTTCAACAATTCATGACTTGTACCCGACAATGTTATTATAATCTTACGTCATGCTGGCACCCACGCATGGCTCCCGTGACCGTGTCACCCCTATGACTTCAAACATCATACAGTCAATGCCCACTACATCAAAGATATAGTACCGACAATACGTGTCGTAGCAGCACATATACAAGACCACAAATATTGTGTGTATGTGTGATTAGATTATATACATGCATACAACAATCATGAATACAATTACCAGTTTGGACAAGCATGGTCAAATTTGAAAACATTCATAAAAGTCACATGTTTAACGGTTGCTTAACACTTGCTATTTCGAGCAGGTACTACCTCAGGGTTTTGATATAATTACATAATCCTATGTTAGGTAATGGTACACATAACCAATTATTATGGTTGGATATTTGGTTAACACTGCCTTGTTTAAGCATGGGTGATCAGTCCATGCCTAACTACGGCTAGGCTACCTAATACCCACCCCTAACAATAACCCTAATACCATGAATACTAATACTACAACTAATAATAATACTACTAAAATAATGATTAACTAAGAATAAAAGTAAAGAATAACATACCTTAAAACTATCTACGACGGTTTGATGCAGTCTCCCTACTCAGGCTCCAAAAAGAACTCAACTAGTACTCAAGGGCTAATATAGGCTTGGGTTGTTGTTAGCTTGGATTAAGAGATTATGTAGATATGAAAGGTACAACTGAAGATTGATCACTATTTAGAGGAATATCTTGAGTAACTTGTTCCTTCGTTAGGTAGTCTACCTTATTTTGGATTTAATTGTCGGTTTAGTAAAGTCTTATTAAAGTTTGTTATGATGTGTGCATGTGCTTTCCACTGATTTATAATCTTTTAATGTTCCATAATTATCTTAATGAATGTATTTCATGTTTGGATGATATAAGAGTTGCGTGCTTCGTGCTAGTAACTTATTTTATGGTTTTGTCGATGAAATCAATAGGAGCGTTAATTGAGAGTTTGGAAGTGGAGGTAGGGGTGTAAATGAGCCGAGCCGAGCCCGAGCTTGACTAGGCTCGAGCTCAGCGCGTCATGCTCTTTAGAGTCTCGAGCTCGGCTCGGTTCGAGCCTAATATTCTGAGCTTGAGCTTGGCTCAAAAGTAAAACATAAGAGCTCGAGCTAGGCTTGGCTAATCTCGAGGTAATTTAAAAGTAATGTTAAACGACCTAAAATCTCGGCTCGTGCTCGCTTCAATAGCTTAAACGAGCAAAAGCTCGGCTCGAGCTCGGCTCATCAATATTATGAATTAAAATTGAACATGTTCAACGGACAAAATCGCATACATAAAAAAATAATATAACATTTGTTTGTGATCGTTTAGACTAACGAGCCTAAACGTGCTTTGTATGTAAAGCTCGAGCTTGGGCTCGATAACTAAACGATTCATATGTCAGGCTCAAACTTGGGCTCGGGCTCGTTAAGGCTCGGCTCGTTCGAGCTTTTGACTGATCCGATCCCGAGTAGCTCTCAAGCCGCTAAGTGTCATTTACACCTCTACTTGGAGGTGATAGGTAGTCAGATTTTTCTAGATCTTAGGTTGCGGGTAAAAGTGTGACCTGGAGAAGATCCTTACCTAGTACGTCTTAGATTCCTGCTCATACATGTCATGGTGAGAGTTAGTAAGTTTCTCCTTGCACTTTAGGATGTATTAAGACTAGGAAGTGAGAAATCCAAGTCAGTCTAGTGAGTACTTTAATATAGTCAGAGAGACTAGAGTTAATCTGATCACCTAGTAAATTTATACACCTTTAGGTTTCCGTGTAGGTCTGGCCGATAAGTCGGGGATTTATTAGGTTAGCCGAGGGTACACAATCATTATATCCTAGTTCCGACATAGTTTCCGTCGCCAAGACAATTCCAGCTTCATCAATAGGATACGATGCCTAGGTAGTTCCATTTCCTATCCTGATATCCACATTTGTGATCCTTAGCTATTTGATTGTTCGAATATTGTGTTAATTTGTCTAAAACCATATTAAAAACAATTGTTTGAGTTCTAGTTGAGTCTAGTTTTGTTTCCTCGTAGTGTCATGCGGGTTTGATACTTAGACTTACTTAGTCTATAGTGTATTGATATGTACACTTGCCTGTCGTCTATTGATGAGTGGGTATTTTACTACATTTAAATGTGGTTAAATGTGTGTTTTTATGTGATTTATTGCATGGAATATAGTTACTTTGAGAATGTTTGTGATTTGCAGGTGCACGGTGTTGAAAGGCATTAAGCGGAGCATATTTTAAGGTTTCGGGACAAGTTATGAAGGATTAGAAGTCACCCAAGAGCACGGGGAATGAAAATGCAAAGAATGGCCAAATGTTGCTTAGGGGCGCTCCTACTAGCAGAGTAGGGTGCAAGCTTGTGCCCTAAGCTATATATGCATGATGTACACCCTCCTAAGGGCGCCCCCTGGTCTTTGCTGCACAAGCTTGCGCCCCGGTCTGACTCTGTACGCGTGAATTTGGGTTTTGGCCATATTTAAGGACTTTTTATCCCCAAAACGAAGATACGTTCCACCCTAGCCGTCTTGGACCACTCTAACACGAATTTCACCATTCCAAAAGACATTTTAATCATTCCTTTCATGTATCTATCATCAGAATCATCCATGGAGGATTATATAATCATGATGAACGACTAATTTCTTTATGTAATCTCCTCTGGACGTATGGTTCATTTGTGTGAGCTTTGTAACTTGTTTCTTTTGATATTGTTGATGCACTTTCTGTGGACGTCACTGTCGAATAGACTAGGGTTGAGTCTTAGTAGTGTGTTACATGAGATTGTGGTGATCCATAAGGGCATTTTATGGATCTGACGCATTTGTAATATATAAGACAAAACACTGAGCCAGGTTCGACCTAAACACACTGGGCGAATGTGGAAGTTTTCCACATTCGACCATATCAACTGGGCGAATGTGGAAATGCTCCACATTCGACCATTCAAAAGGGGCGAACGTGGAACTTGGGTTTTGGACTATAAATAGCAATCTCATGTGTTATTGTTCATTTGGTGATTTGAGTTTGTACTTTGAATGCTCTCAAGGGGGAGGTCATGCCCGACCTCCCCCGGCCACGAGATAGATGTTTATCCTACTGATGACAGTGTCTGTAACCGTTTCTGTAGTAATACGAATCTGTGATGACGTTGTTATCGTGTATTTCTGTCTCGTCTCGAATTCCCCGTCTGAAACCGAGTTGTTTTTGCTTAATCGATCCATGAATTCGGTTTTTAACCGGATTCTCAGATATTTTGGATTGTTTTTCATACTTTGAAGAATACTTGGGTTTCAAATCATTTAATTAAGCTGTGTGTGTGCAATTGCTTATCTTTTATCATTCACATTTGGTTTTCTTGCATCATGAGTAGTTTGATTATTGGGTGGGTGTTTGGCACATATGGTTTGGTAATTGGATTGTATAGGTTATTATTAAAAACTTGTTTCTAATTATCACTTGAATTAAAACCAACAAACAAGGCCATGTCTATATGGTATCTTATCAATTGATCAGGTTTGGGTGAATCAATGAACCGGAAGTCCGGAGGGGGTTACATCTTTTACATAGTTGTTTACAAATCTTAAATTCGTTCTCTTAAATCTTAAATCAATCAATCAAGAAATTAGTTCATTAATTCATTAGTTTAATTAAGTGAGACTACGACTTTCCACCAATTCCCTGTGGAGACGAATCGACTTCCACATACTACTTATTTCATATATTTTTTATTAACCAAACGACATGGATCATCTAGTTTAGTTGAGTCTGTTTTATATTACTAGGTGTTAAGGTTAGGTAGATATTTATAGACCATATATAGCACATCAACCTTCATTGCTTGGAAGTATGCAAACATGTTGGGAAATTGATCCAATCTGGTGGTGGCAAATTTGTTGTTCAAGTTAATTGTTCGGATTGCACGATTCTTTTGGAAGATATTATGAGACCCTTCCTAGCAGCATGTGCACTAGTGTTGGGCTTGAGGATGGTATGGAGAAGATAAGTTGAAATTGCACCGTAGATCTACTGAAGAACATTGGAGTTGAGACAATCCCTTGAGGTTGTGGCGGTAGATCCTTTTTCATTGTCTTTCTTAGCATTAGAGGAGGATGTATCAGGAGAGGTTTTAGGAAGAAGATGTTCATATACTTCAAAGGCTTTGTAGTTTATCTTAAATAATTCAGACCAAGTGGTATAATGGCCGTTTTCAATGTCAATGGTACTATCGAATTAATGTTTTGATGTTTGAAACTGTAGCTACAGGGCGAATAGGTGTAAAAGACATGATAACAGTGTAGAGGATGATGGAATACACAAGATAGGCGTAGGGAAGAAGGAGGACCATTTGAAGGAGGATTAGATAGGATTAGTAGAATGGTCTTCATATCATGATAGAATTGCTAACTAATTTGCCATTCATACAAGAGATTAACTCCTATTTTGATGGAAAGAAATACAAAATATGAACAATGATATATATATATATATATAGGGGATGGTTCAATAGAGAACTCATTTTATTGAGAGAACTCGAGAACTAAATAATAGCCATTGATCTTAGTAGATCAATGGTTGTGATTAAATGAAATAAAAACAACAACAATAGATGGGATTTTAACAAGGAAGGGTATTTTGGGGAAACATAAAAAGATTTTACTAATCCTTTTATTATTTCAATACCTTCTTCACGTTAACTTTTCCTCTCTCTACCCATCTCTCCAAACAATGAAAACCTAGGGTTTGTTTAATCATGAGTTTATTAATCATTCAAATAACACGATAACCATCAACAATCGATCATATGCATCAAATGTACCGATCCATCAAACAATCGTTCATCAACATCAGGTATCATCGTATTATTCGTATTATTCATGTTGCACACGAACCGAGACTATTTGTACTCGTATTACATCGATTAATTAGGCATTTTGTGTAAGAAAAACACCAAATCGTTAACTAATGCTTCAATGTGTTGTATGTGAAATAAGTTAAATGGTTGTTTCAAATGATATTGTGATTTGTCAGGTGTAATACATGTTTAAGTGAATTGTATGATATGTATTGCACAGATGTTATAGTTTTACGATTGATATGTGAATATATTGTATGATATGTATTACACATATGTAATAGTATTGTTATTTCCGTGGTATATTACACATGTGTAATATAGTACTGTTATGTGTGTGGTGTACAACACATGTGTGTTGTAGAATATATTATGATAGATGTAACTGGAGTTCACATGTGTAATATGATTGTTTTAGCTAATGTTATCAGTGAACAAGCTTTGTATGTAATGTATTGCATATGTGTGATAATTATGCCATGTATTACACATGTCTGTCATATGTTGCACATATATGTTATCTTTAACTGTGTTTCACATGTGTAGTATGGTTGTTTTAGTTGATGTTAAATGTGAATAGGCTTTGTATGCAATGCACTACACATGTGTTATGTTAAATGTGAATAGGCTTTGTATGTAACAGTAATTCACATGTGTAATATGCTTGGTGTAGCTTATGTTAATCGTGAACAAGCATTGTATGACATGCATTACACAAGTGTGATAATTGTTCCATGTAATACACATGTGTGATAATATTATTTTTGATAGTTAGTGTTAAGTTAGACTGATGTGCTTGTTCTATGTTGCATGTATGAGATATCTGTATTTTGTATTTCACATGTGTGGCAGTCTTGTTTTTGTTGATGTTTAGTGTGAATAGGCTTTGTATGCGATGTAATACACTTGTGTTATAGCTGTTTAATGTATTAGACATGTGTGATAATTTAATTTGTGATAGTTAATGTTAAAATGATATAATGTTTTGTTTGTCATGGGTTTGCCATATGTTATTAATGTAACTGTATTTCAAATGAGTAATGCGATTGTTTTAGCCAATGTTAAATGTGAATAGTATTTCACATAGTGTAATGATAAACGAAAGGAGTTGTGGGTTTGGCTGACACTCCATTGTGTGGAGGAGCTGATGAAGTGATACTAGGGCTATTGAGATCGATTAGCAACCAAGAATATCAAGCTAGGATAAGGGAACGTCAGATTAGGCGACATGAAGAACGAGCTAGAATTATGGCATTGAAGAATAAAAGATTGAAGTTTTTTTTATTAGGTCCTTTTCATCATGTATTTTTCTTTTACAATGAATTAACCTATGTACTAATTTTGGATGTATGAATTAATGGATATGTGTTTTGAATTTATGTATGTACCAAGTTTAACGGATGAATGAATACCATTTTAATATAAGTTTGGTTGTTTAAATTTGAATGGCATTTTCGGCTGCATAATGACCCATTTTCGCTACAACTTTTGCTACGATTTTGATACAAATTTTCTGCAGTTTTGACCCATTTTGGCTGCAGTACTGACACCTTTTTTGCTGCAGTTTTGGCTGCAATTTTTGACTAATTTCGGCTCATTTTTGCTTCAATTTTTGCTGCAATTTTAAACACCTTTCGGCACATTTTGGCTGCAATTTTTTGACCCATTACAACACATTTTTTGCTGGAGTTTTTTGCTGCAGTTTATAACCTGTTTCGGCTGCAGTTTTAACACATTTTGGCACTTTCTTGGTTGTAGTTTTTGACACATTTTGGCAAATTTTGTTGTAGTTTTTGGCTGTAGATTTTGACCTATTTTGGCACATTTTTATGCAGTTAATTATAACACATTTCGTCTGCAGTTTTGACATATTTTGACACTAACTTGGCTGCACGTTTAACACATATTAGCCACAGTTTTCAAGTAAAGTACATTTACATTAATAATAAGATGTATACAAATTGTAGTATAAATTCAAACTAAAGTATATATAACACATGAACAAGTAAAAGAATGTTTAAAACAATTGGTATAATTAATAATATACGAATTTGAATATACAATGCATGAATCAGACAACAACATGGCAAGACGAACGTATAACGGACCGGTCTGCAATAACACGTTTAATATCATCAAATGATGACTTGACAACAGTAGCATTGTATTTTTTTTCTTAGAAATTTTCGATAGCCTTTTAACTTGGATCGATTATACCTACAATAAAAACAAAAAACACAAAGTTAGTATATAGTAAACGTGTGATAACAATATTACGTATGAAAAAAATATAGAGATATGTATAACAGTTAGAACTAAATTTCATGTCATTATTTGTAAGTTATTCAACTCCTACTTGCAAAAATAAATATTAGAACTAAATTTTAATTAATAATATACATTATTATTATTTAGTATATGCACACACTATTAGTTCATGTATATAACAATGTACAAATATAATATTCAATAGCCCAAACATGATGCACATGCGTAATACAGCTTATTTGAATAATACATATGCAATATAAAACACAAACACCTATTCACACATAACATTAGATAACATAAACATAATGGACATGTGTAATACAACTTCATGTGTCTCATATACGCAATACAAAATCGAAACATCCGGTTGCATCTAATATTAAATAGTCCACGCCTAATGCACACGTGTGATATAACTTACTTGAATAACACATATGCAGTACAAAACATAAGCACTTATTCACGTATAGCATTAGATAGCCCAAGAATAATACACATATGCAATACACATCCTTCTACACATATATCATTAGATTGCCTATATTCATATTTGCACACATGCAATACACATACTTGTATCACATATATGCAGTACATATCATTAAAAAAACAGTCACATATAATACACATATGCAATACATGGATTAAGACATGTACCTCTGTTTGAAAACCATCATAATCCAAATTATTAGATGCAGTGTTAATAGAAATCGAAGAAATAACATCATACAATCTCAAATCTGAATTCTCATGTAAAAATATATGCTTTTATCCTCGTTTACTGTCAATTTCTAATACTAAATTCGTATTAATGACAGAAAATGTTTGAAATGGTCTCAATCTGTACCAAATCGATTTAAAAACAACAATACATACAAAATCCTAATAAATCGGTATCAATTAACAAAATATATGAAATCGATTGAACGAGTGCTTCAGTTTTGAGAATTTTTGAGCATGTACCTTCAATTCGTATATGTATGAACACGTATTAGGTTTTGAATCGATGTGAAACATGTTATAATCTGGTAAGAGCTTGTTGATAGATGTGATTGGAGTAAGAGATCTAGGTTTAAAATTGGGGAAGATATTTAGGGTTCTATAATTTTCTAAAGTTGGGGAAGATGAAGTTAATACAACTTGACAAAAATACCCCTATACTTAAGGAGTTCTCGAGTTCTCTCCCTAACTATGAGTTCTCTATTGAACCTTCCCCTATATATATATATATATATATATATATATATATATATATATATATATATATATATATATATATATATACACTCATATATTCCTAATAACACCATTCTATAATCTTGATCGATCAAATTTAGACCCCCTAGCTTTTGTTTTATATTTGCCTACCAATATATAGCAGTATCACTCAAATACGTGATGATATTGATAAACCATATACATGCCTTCCAAAAAAAGTCAATAAAAAGTAATAATAAACTAATCTTAGGTCATATGCACTCGCCTCACTTTTCTTGTTTTCCTACGTGATATGTTAGTGCCAGATCATCTTTTAACCAACTTTTTCTAGTTTTCCCTAGAATCCCCACATTCTTGGAGTCGTCCTTGATTTCCTCAAAACTAAACTATAAAATAAAACTGCTTAATTTAAATGTAAAATATATAATTCAAATAAACACATAATATAAGTGAAATTGTTAGGATCAAACAGACAGTGAAAGAAAAATAAGAAGTCGTATGAAGGGTATCAAACGGACCCCGATTGAACTCATTCAAGCGGCATTGGAACCGTCTTATCAAACCCTACGATCTTAATTTTTAGGTTTTCACTTTTTTTTTTTTAATTTTTAGCTTATTTTTTTAGAATTTACATTATATCATTGTGTCTTTTATGTAGCATTGTGTCTTTTCCTTATTTTTCATCATTGTGTCATTTTTGCCATTCATTGTGTCTTTTTCTTTCAGCATTCTGTTATATTTTTCAACATTGTGTTATATTTTGTGGCTAATTGTGTCATATTTCATGATCTATTGTGTTTTTGTATCCTTTTCACCCTTCTCATTTTTGTTACACTGTGTAGAATAACTTAAACCAAAAGTGAAAATACATAACTAAATAAAACACAACTTAAATTAAATTAGGCATGGTTTCTCAAAATTTTCCATCCTGAAACGTTCTTAATGTCTAGGTTCCGTAGTGATTTTGTACTCAACATGGGTCGCTTTAATTGTTTCCTCCTCCGTTAGGTCACCCTCATCATTCATCAGCTCGTTGATGATGTGATTAAGTCTTGTAGACTTTGCACGGATGTCCCTAAACCTGCAAAAATTTGATCAACTCAGCGGATAATCCGACCCAAATGTTGACGGAATTGTTCGAAGGTTGCGTTCCAAGACGACCTCGATGTTGGAGGCGGCATTTCTTCATGGACATTCAACCAAGCCATAGCCAAAACTATGTCTTCTTTTTCGGTCCATGGTCTCATTGCCATTTGAAAGAGATCTCTCTCTCACACACACACACACTTACTACCACGTACGTGTATTACACCAGTTGAATATAGGTATTTTTATACTAAGTAATAAAACAGTGATATCTTAAAAAAGATGTGTTGCATAGACTGAATAACACCGTGTCATACACAGGTTAAATAAATATATTGTAATGACTAATCGGTTAACACAACCAATCAACAAGTTATGTCTTTAAGTAATAAACTTTGATATAGTTACTTATTATAATATTTTATTTTGTTTTATATTTATTGTTGGTTAGAAACATGTACAATACATGAGGTTATATCAATAACACATTAAATGGTTACTAATACGCTGAACAAAATAGAATATTGCCAAAAGAAATATTAAATAAATAAAAGATATATGAAAAATTATTATTTTGTGTTTATTTAATGGAGAACGAAACAAAAGAGAATATAATTTATTATTATTATTATTATTATTATTTAACAGGAGATATAAAAAAAAATATTAAAGATAAAGAGAAAATATAAAGATTGTAGATTAATAATTTAAAATTTTAGATATAAATAGTATAATAATATTATTAACAAATTAAAGGGGAGAGCACATTAGTTTGAATACTTTACTAGAAAAAAGATTTTAGTGAGAAATGTGAAAATAGTAGGATATGAGATAGAAGTGTGTGTAAAATAGTAAGATTTGGTTGGTATTTAAAGGGTTAAATTAATTTTTTTGATTTTTTTAAATAACTGCCATATGACCGTTGAAGTCTCTTCCCTTTTCCGGTGGTGCTAGGTCCCCGATTTTTGTGAAAAAAAAAACATTTAGATCCAGAGGGTGGTGTTTTCGGACGGGGCAGGGTTTCACCATCCCCCTCTTTCACTCCGCATACCCATAACGTTATCTTCCATTTCTACGAATTTGAGAGCAATAAACAAGGCAACCAAAAATTACCATTACCAAATAACACACCTCATATAATAAAAAGTGAAAACATTGTTCGACCAAGATTTAAGTTTTAAAATGAAATACATAGTTCAACAAAGAGGGCCAAGCCCTAAGAGTTAGGTCCCAAAAACATGTCTAAATATGCAATGCATGCCAAATCTTGTTTTCAAAACCTCATGCATCAAGTACCTAAAAAACATGCTTAAAAATATCAACATAAAGTTGGCGAATTCACAGGTTTTTAAGGCAAATCCAATTATTTCCTTGTTCAAAAATGTATGAGCGAGTACCGACTAAACCCAGAACCATGTAGACTCGCGAGGTCCTACAAGCATGATTGCAACCTAAGGCCCTTAATCAAACCAGGACATTTCTTCCCGTTTTCGCAACTGTTTACACGTCACATGTGTCTCCCGGCGTCTTTAATGAAGATGTTCTCCAAATGTGGCACAACGCGACTGCCTTGGGAGGGGGTGTCAAACCCAATAGATCTATCAACACCATTCAAGGCTCTTAACCTAGAGTTAATGATTAAGAATGCAAGGAAGAGTCCACCATGTGGAATGACTGGCGTCCAACGCTACGTCGTGCATCTACCAAAGGCCATCATATGTTCTATATAGTTATAATCTACCCATCATACAAGCATGTTACTCCCCTGATTATAAAACATTATAAAACATTTAAAAGAAAAGGGGATGTGAAACTCACCTCGTAGCGTAGCACTTTAGCAAATATTTAGTCCAAATAACCATAAGTCGTTCCTAACAATACCCTAAACGTGAAGGGCTATTTTAGCAAACGAACTACAAGTCTTTCTCAAGTTATTCACCAAACTTTCAAGACTTAGAAAAAGGTTTACGTTTTTCTCAAAAACACATTACCCAAAGGACCCGTTGGTGACCATGACAAATGGTTAAGTTTTTAGACACCGAAAATATTTGTCGTGTCCGAATACATTGACCCTAAGGTTTTAGTTATACGCCCACACACATACTAGCATTCCAAGTAGTGTTCACACATTAAACTTAGTAAAACCTAACACACATTAAAGGACAACTCCCATCATATAACACACAAATTTCACATAGTCATATTATTCACACATGATATACTACTTGTGACCTTTAAGACTTGTTTTCCATGCAAAGCCGTTTTCACAAAAACGCTACATTTTTCGTAGAAACCATTTTTCTTATGAAAATGCCTATCTTTATGGAAATGATATGAGTTTATAAAACATCAAGTCTTAAATTTTTTTTGGCTTTGAATGATCCATTTAAACCAAAATACATGTTCAACACCTTAATATCCTTAGTTTGCCGCATACGCGAATCTAACCGTTTCCACATAAACGACTATCTTTATCTAATAAAATTCCACAAATTTGGTCCTCATAATCATATTAGCCATCATATATCACCTATATGATCAACTTAAAACACACTTTAACTACTAACGCATAGTCAAACTGTTTCGTCAATTTATCACCTAGTAAGGCGATTTCTATCAATTTAGTCGCAATCTAAGCAACATACACCACATATAAACTCTTGAACATCCTTGGAACTTAATATTCACACTAGGACCTGTATAAGATACACAAAATATGACCAAATTTGCTACTCTAAAACAGTTTTATAACATGATCGTCTTGCGCCTCAAAACTCGCATTTTGGCGACTTTTACTACATAGTTAGCAATAATAAAAATCCGTTATCATAGAAAAATTAATAAACATCCTATATCATGGTTTTTGAGCATATTTAAGTGCCTAACAGCTTTTTTTACATCAGACCTGAAAATGGTCTTTTTAGTCGCTTGAAACTCGATATTACAAGGTTGAACATCCTTGAAGGATTATTGCTCCAAACCAACCAACACCGTTGATATTACAAGGTTTAAGCCTTAATCGTAGTATTTAATGATCAATACAAAGAAAATATGAGAGAGAGAGAGAGAGAGAGAGAGAGAGAGAGAGAGAGAGAGAGAGAGAGAGAGAGAGAGAGAGAGAGGTACATGTGGGAAAAGGAAGAAAAAAGAGGGTTTGGTGTGTATGTCTCAAAAGTGGAAGAGATATGTAAAGAATATATGGAAATGGATGATTTTAAAAACCCAAGACTTGTGTGATTGGTCTAAGTGGGAGGTGGATATACAAGGGCTGCTCTTTTGTTCATAATTTTCGAAAATGGGGTGGTGGGTATAAGGGTTGGGTGTATTATTATTAAAACATGGGTATTTTAGGTGATTTAGGGGCATAAAAATTCACCCTAAACTGAATTGTTTTTCCCCAATAAATTATGAATCATTATTACCCACTAAATCTTATATTTTTGGTGCATAACCAATATATTAGATGTTCGATGCTTCATTAGTTCGAAATTGTCGGCTAAAAGTGAACATACGCGATGTACTGAGCATTGCGCGACAAAAACCACAATTCAGCATTTTTGTATGTTTCAACTAAATTTTCACTTATAGAATATTATTTTATGCTAATTTGATTAATTCTTGGGTTTCCCTAGTGTATCAGGTCTCGCATGCACGTTAAAACAACAAAACACGCAAGTATTCGCCAATCGTGACACAAAAACTACCAAATATAGTTTTTATTGGTTTAACTAATATTTTCACCCTTAAAATATTATTGCAAGCTAAACCAAGCATTACGGGTCAGAACTACACTTTTTAAAGTTAACCGGGACGTCACCAACGTCCAGTACGGATATTTTGTAGCCTCGCGATATGATAATTCCTAGAATTACCAATAAAAACCTATATATCAGGTTGGACTTTGCTAATGTTTTTAATGACTCTAATTATACCAAATTAAGTCTAATACGCATTTAGATATTAATATATCACGTTTAATAACTTAGTACGGATAATATTCTAAAAATGCCGGATGTCACAAATTTGGGTCAAACTCTAAGAACTTGGTATAATTAGATTATACATTATAAAAATATAAAAGACTAACCACTTTTACCATTCTTGTATTTGACATATTGTTGTTTATCAATTTTGTAGCTTAGTATTTTTTATGGTAAAGATAATGAGTTTTCATTAGTTTTAAAACTAAAAAATTTTATTGTTTATGGTGAATTTGAACTAAATCGAATTTGTTCAAATTTGACTTTCTTATTCAAATCAAATATGAATAGAATAAATTGAATTTTAATCGAATACGAATTAAGGTAAGAAGGTTAAAATTCAAGAAATTCAATTCGATTAATTCCAAAATTCGTTATTCGATTCGTTAAACACCCCTATTTCATACCTATATATATTAGGGATACGGATGTACATACAAATCATAAGTTCTACCATATTTTGTGTTCAATTTATATCTTTTTTGGATCAATCTATGTTACCAACATCATTGCTTTCGATTGCCATCTTGAATGCCAACATGATCTTGAGTATAGTGTTCAAGTTCGATTATCCAAAATTTTTGCATAGTTTATTTCACTATCTGAATCTGTATCCGAATTTCAGATAAAGATTCAAACAGTAAAATGAAAATCCAAAAAATTGAAAAACAATTATCTATTATTCAAGAATAAAAAACATATGTTTAATAACCCAAAAAAATATATTTCCGATGCCCAAAGTATCTAAAATATACAAAATTTTTAAAAAGTATATCCGAAATATCTGAAGTTTCTTATTAATATTTATTAAATATTTAAAAAAAATATTTTGGATATTTAAAATATATGAAATTTTATAAAATACTATCCGAATTCGAATCCGAAAATTTTGACTATCCAAATTTCGAATATTCGAACTTTTGGATATGTTCGGATTAAGAGTTTGAGATTTTTTTTCCTTTGATTTTTTCTTTTTTTATTTCATAATTGGAAAATTACATTAATATAGCAGACAGACGAGCAATAAGCTGTGCCACCGCCCATTTCTGGAATTTCGGATAACTCACGTTTAGGCTTGGTTCTTTTTTCTTTTCTTTTTGTGTAGCTAACCAAACATGGATGCATGACCAAATCTAATCTAATCTAATATCCAATCATCATCATACTCAGTTAATCCCGCCTATAGTTTAGCTAAGGTAGGGTCTGAGGAGGGTAAGATGTGCCTTACCTCTACCCCTAAGAATAGAGAGGCTGCTTCCAGTGAGACCCCCCGGCTCGATGTGGTTTGGTATCAAGCCTTGGACATAAGGCACATAAACACTTAGCAATCGGGACAACCCGATCGGTGCATGTATCCCTTTGTCTTTTGGCTATCAACGCCACCACACGATGCATGACTAACCTTCCGCCGTTTTTAACGTTATTTTCACGAAATTAGTAAAATAACGTTAAAACTAGTGCAACTTTACTTTTGCCCCCCGAGGACCACACATACATACATTATATGCGTACACCATAAGTGGGGCGTCTAATCTAATATCCAATATCTCTACTACCTTATTAAGGAGGAGAGATGGGTAAGAAGGTAATTTCACCATCATTTTAAGATGGCATACAAAAGGTCTCATGCATAAATCTCTAACTTTTATCATTTTCTTCCATCTATGCCCTTATGTACAAGTCACTAATACAAATCAATTACACCATTCAATACATTTAATTCATGTATTAACTTTTTGTTACCTAGAACCATTACTAAGTAATATATTAATTCATGTAACTTTTTTTAATAGATTAACTTTTTGTTACCAATGGAATTTGAATTATCACCGCAAGAAAAGGCTAAGCCTTATTTAACACTTTATAACCAGTAGGCTAAAGGCCCTTTGGTTCATGTGTGTAACTAAATGTTGCAAATAAAAATCAAGCACGGATCGGATTAGATAAATGACAGTATGGTGTATAAAGTTTTGGCGATTTAAAATGTGAATAAAAATACATATCCGCGGCAACGCGCGGGCATTCCACTAGTGCTAAGTAAAGGACTGACTTCTTCAAAGCATGAAATCTTGAGGCTTTCTGATATCTATTCTGGGTCAGCCCAATTATGGAAGCCTGGTTTTCATGGGCTATAGAGTGTAAAATGAATAAATGATAATGAGACAGGATGTAATATGTGTAACAATCCTTTTACAAATACCAACGCCCTTGTCGATTGATCTCATCGGCTCCATGACTCGGACTTGATTATTTTCAGTCTAGTAACAGTTGAAGCCCAATTACCAAGATGGCGAAAAATTGAGGGCTTAATGTCTCCCTTTACAAACGTGAGGTTGTGGTTTAAATCCTTGCAAGTGCAAGTTAAAGGATCAAATTAAGAGGGTTAAAAAAAGCTTGCCGTTCAAAAGAAAAATTAGTGCTAAGGTTATTGTACCACCCGTTAAGTTTGGTTAATAGTGAATTTCTTTTATTAACAGAATAACATAAAAAGCATATTTTATAAATAAAAGCTGATTATCATTGCATAGTGTTTTCATTTTAGTTGCATATTATGGTTTGTAAAATTTTGAAAAAGAGGGAAGATTTATACATGGCTTTTAACAGTAGAATTTTGTTTTCAAAACGAAAAGTGTGATTAATGTAATTTGTTAAAAAGAGAATTGCGTCATGTTAATAAACGTTTTTCAAAAATAAATTAATCTAAACTATGGAAAATTCAACTCATGGCTCGCTCGTTAGCTGGCTCGTTGGCTCATTGGTTTAGCTCGTTTAATCTAAAGCCTAAATTACAATTTAGGTAAACTGTAACAAAAAAAATATATATGTAACATGTTATCTAATAAAAATATAATATAAGTCAAATATTCAAATACTCATTTTTATATGATTTTTTTTTCAATGAAGAAAAAAGTACAAACATATAAAAAATGGTTATGGGTCATTAACTATTTATTTCGCATAATACAAAAATAAAATATTAATTTCTTATATAATATTTGTGAAAAAAAAAATACTAGCTCATGAGCCGGCTCGGCTCGACTCGATTTTAAACGAGCCGAGCCCGAACCCAACATTTAAGATCGGTAAAAAAAATGGGCTAGGCTTAGCTCGACTTGATTTGTGAGTTGAGCCTAAGCTCACCCTGGTTTGGCTCAATTCGGCTCGTTTACAGCCCTAATTCAAAATAACATCTCCAAAATGATCCGCAAACCGGTCATTAGTGAGGACATACGTTCATTCATGCTTAATATACAAATAGAGTAAATTGCCGTTTTTAACACTATATGGTTTGACCAGAAATACCAAGTTTAGTCCAAACCATTTTTATTTTTTCAACTATAGGATTGGATTTACTGGGCGTAGGGATGGCAATGGGTCGGGTTTGGGACGAGTTTACGTAATCCCAACCCCATATCCGATTAGGTATGCTTGTCCCAAATCCGGCCCATAACCTGTCGGGTTTGTGTCGGGTAATTACCCATCGGGCATCGGGTATACCCGTGGGTTTCGGGTAAACCCATTAATTTTTAAAACTTACCCATTGAACATATCTGATCAAAGACCCGACGGCTATCTATTAGGTAACCATTAACCAATTACATTTAGCATTATTAAATATCTATGTAAATGATTACAATGTATAAATATAAAATACTTAAATCATATAAATACACTCAAAGACATAGATAACAAATAGTATACACTAATTTTTGATAATTTTTAGCACAAGAAGACAATCTAGATGGACAATTTGATATATTATGCATACATATTTAAAAAGATATATTAGAAATTATATTGGGTATCTAATCGGGTAAACGGGTATACGTTATCGGGTAATTGGGCCGGGTAAACGGGTATATCATCAAATCCCAAACTTGTCCCAAACTCGCAAAAAAAAAAATTAATCTCAAACCCGGACCCATACCCGATTACCCGACCCCAAACCCGTCCCAAATGTATCGGGTTTCGAGTTTGATTGCCATCCCTAACTGGGCGCACGAATAATGAACGAAAAAAATTCTGAACGAGCCATATCATGCGATAAAAGCCAATGGTGGGTTGACTCAGTTTTCAGAAACAAATTTATAAACCAAAGACCCTGATTTTCCTATGATTTTGTAAGAGCACTCACATCCACCAAATGTATGTGAGTTTGTCCACCAAATTATATGGGTGAGTGTAAGTGGTTGTGAGTGGAGGAGAGATAAAATATTTGGTGGAAGCACTGTTGCACCCTAAATATGAAAAACTACTATTCACCCCTATATATTTTAATATTTTTGTAAGTAGTTGTGAGTGATGAGAGAGAAAATGTAATGATAAAAGTATGAAAAAGTATTATTATTTTAATTAGGAGAGAGAAGATTTAGGAATGAAATAGTGATTTTTAGTGTAATTTGATGGATGATATTTGGTAGAAGAGATGTGAATGCTCTAAATATTTAGCACTTTCCCTCTTTTCCTTAAAACGTGTAGATTATTGCTTAGTACAATCTACCCGTTTATTTGTAGTTTTAATTAAAAATAGGTTCCAATCAATTTGCATTTTCGATAATTTGTTTAGCAAAACCTGCCTAGAGGTGTTCAACGAATCTAATAACGAATTTTCAAATTATTCGAATCGAATTTCTCGAATTTTTAATATTTTTATCTGAATTCGTATTCGTTTAAAATTCAATTTATTCGATTTGTATTTGATTCGAATAAGAAACTTGAATTCGAATCGAATTCGAATAAATTCGATTTAGTTCCAATTCACCATAAATAATAAATTATTTTACTTTTAATTTTAAAACTAATACAAACTCATTATTTTTAACATATAAAATACAAATCTACAAAACTGATAAACAGCAATATGTCAAATATGGGAATAGTAAAAATAATAGAGAATATAGTTTGTTAGAGTTTTGTGATGTATAAGGTAAATATGTAAAATATGGTTATGGTAAAAGTTGTAGAAACTATGAGTTCTTAGAGTTTGATCAAAATTTAATAGTTCTTTTTTTCTATGTGTATATTTGTGTATATAATAATGTCTATGTCTGTATAGGGTAGGGTTAGGATACAAAGGATGTGTTTTGTGAGAAGGGTGAGAAATAAATGTGGCCTCTAGATCATGTAAATGGATGGTTGAGATTAAATTAGTGGCAAACTTGTAAATTGTGTTATAATTTAATTATTAAAATGAGTCTTGTGGGGGTATAACTGTCAAAAACACCAAAACCCCATTAAAAATAACCTCCTTAAATAAAGCAATCCCCATATATATATATATATATATATATATATATATATATATATATATATATATATATATATATATATATCTCTTCCCTTTTCTTCCGATCAAAACTGTGTCTTTCTTCCTCTCTCTCTTCAAACCATTATCTCCATCAAAATCTTGAAAATTTAATTAGTACCTCTCTTTGTAATTATTCTTTCTTTATATGTCCGCTTATGTGATTCTTGTTCTTTTGAAAATAAGGCTTCATAATTCTAAAACAACCAATAAATGATGATTGAAGTAATAAATACTTACTTTAGGGACAATATTGGTGGCTGTGATATGAGTTGCCATCCACATGAATGACTAAAGTAACTAAAGTGTCCAGAAAAGAAGCAAGGAATGGAGGGTTTTCTACAAAGAAGAAGAAAAGAAAAAAACAAACCAATCCACAAAAGCAAAGTCAAAGTCAACTAAAAAGATTAATAAGAGAAGGTGAGGTCACGGTTGTTGAAGGTGCATAGTGACAATTGATGAAGATAAAACACAATCTGAATGAAGATAACACACGATTGACGGCCGTGACTTCGTCGTGTTCTAACGAGCTAGTTTATTGAAAATAAAACACAATCTGGATGAAGATAAAAACACAATCTGGTTGTTGCAGGTTTTATCTTCTAATGAGTTAGTTTATTAAATATAAAACACATTCTGGTTATTAGCGTGTTTTGTGTTATATTGAGTTAGTTTATTGAATATAAAACACAATCTGGTTGTTGCGTGTTTTCTGAAGTAATGTGTTAGTTTCTTGAACATATAACACAATTCTGATTGTTAAAAATGTGTTCTTTTAGTGATGGGTTAGTTGGTTGAAGATAAAACACATTTTGACTAGTTGGTTTAACATAAAACACATTCGGACTATGATTCTGTTGTGTTAGAGACAACTTTATTTTCAAGATATCATCACTACCTTTTTTCCAAGAGAGCTTCCATTGGACTTTTTTATTTTCTTGCTCTAGACGTAAATAAAAAGACTAACATTTATTATGTTGAAAAAATAACATCTGAAACTCCCCATTTGATTAGTAAATTGATTTTTTTAAAAAAATTAAATAATTGTGTATTTACTCTATTGCCCTTATAATTAAAATAAAACTATACCACGTGTCGCTCCCAAAAGCCTTCTTACCCTTCTCACAAAAAGAGGCTTTTGTACCGGAACCTCTACCTGTCTGTATATATATTAAAAAAAAATATACATGTACAGTTTGTATTCGAATTTTGAATCGAATCAAATTTATAATTATAAATTCGTATTCGATTTACTGGACTCGAATTCGAATTGAATCAAATTCAAATTCTTAAAAATCGAATCGAATTCTTGGTAATCGAATCGAACTATTTCGAATTTCGAATTTTTCGAATCCGAATCGAATTCTGAACACCCTTAAACCTGCCCAATAACGACTCACTATAAAAGTACACCTGTTTTATTGATTTAAGCATTCATAAATTTACCAAGTTTCATTTTAGAATTAGTCTTTGTTCTTTTTGTATTGCTTCGACTGCAAAAACAGGATTTTTTTTTTAAAGGAAAACTTCATTAAGCACAACTCGCAAAGTCCTTAAAGTGAGGACTTACGAGAAAACAAACAACAAAACATCAACCCAAAGGACAAATACACCAAGTTTTCCAATCTATATCTTTCCATCTAGTCCTATTTCGTAACAAAAAATAAACGGTAGATTTAATATTCTCCACAATCTGGTCGTTGCGCTCCATCCACAAACTCCATATGAAAGTGTAGACTGCAAAACAGGATATAATGTACTTTTAAAACAAGTACTTACAATGCATTTTTAGTGATTTAATACTTACATTTTAAATAAGTCAATTTTTAATACTTTCTATATGTAAATGTATTTAACATGTGGATGGATGTAATTCATTATCTCTAACTGCTTAAGAGCCCCATCCTAGTAGGGTTGACATGCTAATGAGTTCTTTCAGTTTTGTTTCGAACAAATTGCATGCAACTAGAACTCGCAATCCATTGAAAGGCGCATCTACCTGTAAATATGGGAGCCTTTCTCTTTCAGAATACACTACACGACTTTAGGTATAACAAACTGTATCTCCCAAACAATTTATTATTATTATTATTAATAATAATATTATTATTATTATTATTATTATTATTATTATTATAAAATTTTGATAAAAACAGTCGTATAATAACCATAGTTGTTAATAGCCATCGCCTCTTGCGCCTAGGCCCATTTTTTAGGCGAGGCGATGTATTTGCGCTTTGAGTCGAGGAAATTGCGCAGATTCAGCTAGATTCCCAAATTACGGAGAGTTTCCAGTCAAATTCGTTAAATTATGGCTAGATTCGAGGCAGATTTCTACTTTATGTAAGGAAAACTACTTCTATAAACTAATACATCAATATTTTAAAACTTTTGATACTAAATAGATGAAAAATAATATTATTTTAATATTTTTTATGTAAGGAAAACTACTTCTATAAACTATTAATACATCAATATTTTAAAACATTTGATACTAAATAGATGAAAAATAATATTATTTTAATATAAACTACTAGGCCCCAGGCAAGGCCTGTGCGCCTTTGATAACATCATAATAACATAAGAGAGGAGCCCATATTTTTTTTAATTAAAACACATCATAGAACGTAAACTCGACCCAAATGAGATTAAGTTATATCATTTGTGTTTTTCTATAGATTTTACATGTAATTGTATAAAATTTGCACAAAATGATTAAAGACAAGTTAATACCGGAATGATGTGATACAGGTAACTTCCATTTGTTTTAGAGAGAAGTTGGTTAGTTTGTGTCAAAGCTTACGTTATCTCGAACGCCGGAGGTGGGTCTGAAATTAGACTTGTCATCTCAGCATGCTGTCGTGACATCATTTCAGGCCTCTAATTTGAAAAACTCTATTTTTACTCAAATACTAAACTAATTCAGACCTCCACCTCAAACTCTACTTTTATATAAATAAATAAATAAATAAATAAATAAAGAAAATTGTTGGTGTGTATGGTTCCCACGGCGGACAAGTCCTTGCATCACCATCTCCTACAATGCATGCCATGAGTTAGGAATTTCGGACTTATTCCAGAAGTTAGCATTGGAGATGCTCTTATCGTCTCCGGACATAGTTTACCTCTATATTAAGATGTGTTGGGAGTTCTACAAAGATATAAATTCAACCCACTAATTTCCTCTATAATTGTTAAAATGCGTTAAATTAATACTGTTTACACTTATGAACATGTAAAAATGTACGTATACAATCACTAATATTGATATTAAAACCTGAAAAAATATAACATTTATAATTACTAAAATAGAGATATGTATGAAGAAATGTGGAAGAAATCAAGCCTAACAGTTTGAATCCTATAACCAAGTTAGCTAATTATTTCCCATGTTAACAAATGTAAGCCAATAAGTTAATCTGTTGAGCATATTTTAGTAACTAAAAGGTTAACTACGTATTTGAGAAAGAAAGATTACCAAAACCAACAAAATTGAGAAGTTGAAAAACTTTATCAACTAAACATAATGTACAATTAATAGCGAGTCAGAATAATAAAGGACATAAACGTAATTTTCATTTGCTAGGTGGGCAATTGAGTTTCACTATATAAAGAGAGATGATGCATGCAATAAATCATAACTCAGAGCAATGAGATCAAGAAAAGTGAATAGGCCTCAAATGGCTTCTCTAGTTATGATGTCACTTGTGGTAGCCATAGGTTACCTAATACAAACTACTACGGCAACTAGTTATGCAAAGAAGCCACCACCTCCTAAGTCACCGCCATCATCCATGCATAGCAAGTCTGAACAACTAGATCCCTCTATGACAGCCTTACCTCCTTTCCCAATACCTCTACCCCCATTACCCATAAAACTACCACCACTACCTTCATTACCACCATTACCTATACCACTACCTCCATTACCACCACTACCTTCATTACCACCATTACCTATACCACTACCTCCGTTGCCAAAACTACCTCCATTGCCATTACCAAAACCAAAACCACCTCCTAAGTCACCACCATCATCCGTGACTTCATTGCTAGCAATATCTAAAGCTCCACCGCCAAAACAAAAACCACCTGTAACTATTCATAAAAAGTCTCCTAAGTCACCATCCGTGACTCCATCGCCAGCACCATCTAAAACTCCACCGCCTAAACGAAAACCACCAGCAACTATTCATAAAAAGTCTCCTAAGTCACCATCCGTGACTCCATCGCAAGCACCATCTAAAACTCCACCGCCTAAACGAAAACCACCAGCAACTATTCATAAAAAGTCTCCTAAGTCACCATCTGTGACTCCATCGCCAGCACCATCTAAAACTCCACCACCTAAACGTAAACCACCAACAACTATTCATAAAAAGTCTCCTAAGTCACCATCCATGACTCCGTCGCCAGCACCATCTAAAACTCCACCACCTAAACGAAAACCACCAGCAACTATTCATAAAAAGTCTAAAAAGTCTCCTAAGTCACCATCCATGACTCCATCGCCGGCACCCTCTGCAACTCCACCGCCAAAACGAAAAACACCGAGACGAAAACAAAAACCACCGCCTCCTAAGTCACCACCATCATCCGTGACTTCAACGCTAGCACTATCTAAAGCTCCACCGCCAAAACAAAAACCACCTACAACTATTCATAAAAAGTCTCCTAAGTCTCCATCCGTGACTCCATCGCCAGCACCATCTAAAACTCCACCACCTAAACGAAAACCACCAGCAACTATTCATGGAAAGAAGTCTCCTAAGTCTCCATCACCAGCACCATCTGCAACTCCACCGCCAAAACGAAAACCACCGGTAACTATTCATGGATTTGCTCCACCACGACCTCCTAAGTCACCACCTCCTAAGTAACCACCACCACCTTCCAAAGTGTAACAAGCTCCATTTACCTCATGTTCACGACCACTAAGAACCAAACTCCCTTCTTTGCTAGTTATATGCATGGCAATAATAATAAATGTCAAAATAATTCATTTTCAATGATATTACTTGAAAGATAAACAAAAGTATTATTCAAGAAATACGCATGGATGTATGGCATTTTAATTTCATTTAGTTATTTTATCTATGATTTTATTATATTTGATTTTTATATTCGCATGTCTGTTTGGAACATACCAAATGGTTGTGTTCCCTTATGTGGAATGGAAGACCATTTCTTCGTATTAATAAAAAGTCAAAATTAGTAAGTACAAGAAATAATGAAGACGGTTGAGTATTAACTTTATAGAAATCTATCTTGAATACTTGAATGAAACTAGTATTAATTAATCTCACGCCTTTCGGAGGATCATTAGACCATCCACATTAAAGAAACTAAAAAACGCATAAAAACATGCCTACTCATCTCCCATGTCATAAAAACTAATTCATTAGAAATACCCAAAACCAACCCAATAAGAAAAACTAAAAAACATACAATAACATTGCCACATTATCATCACTTTTTATGTGTGTGTGTGTGTATATTGTGACACCTAACATTTTTCCATGGTAAATCTGTATAACCCTAAGTCACCATCCGTGACTCCATCGCTAACACCATCTGCAACTCTACCGCCAAAACGAAAACCACCAGCAACTATTCATAAAAAGTCTCCTAAGTCACCATCCGTGACTCCATCGCCAGCACCATCTACAACTAAACCGCCAAAACGAAAACCACCAGCAACTATTCATAAAAAGTCTCCTAAGTCACCATCTGTGAGTCCATCGCCAGCACCATCTACAACTAAACCGCCAAAACGAAAACCACCAACAACTATTCATAAAATGTCTCCTAAGTCACCATCCATGACTCCATCGCCGGCACCATCTTCAACTAAACCGCCAAAACGAAAACCTCCAGCAACTATTCATAAAAAGTCTCCTAAGTCACCATCACCGTCCATGACTCCATCCCTAGCACCATCTACAACTAAACCACCAAAACGAAAACCACCAGCAACTATTCATAAAAAGTCTCCACCACCACCTCCTAAGTAACCACCACCACCATCCAAAGTGTAACAAGCTCCGTTAACCTCATGTTCACGACCACTAAGAACCAAACTCCCTTCTTGTTAGTTATATACATGGCAATAATAATAAATGTCAAAATAATTCATTTTCAATGATATTACTTGAAAGATAAACAAAAGTATTATTCAAGAAATACGCATGGATGTATGGCATTTTAATTTCATTTAGTTATTTTATCTATGATTTTATTATATTTGATTTTTATATTCGCATGTCTGTTTGGAACATACCAAATGGTTGTGTTCCCTTACGTGGAATGGAAGACCATTTCTTCGAATTAATAAAAAGTCAAAATTAGTAAGCACAAGAAATAATGAAGACGGTTGAGTATTAACTTTATAGAAATCTATCTTGAATACTTGAATGAAACTAGTATTAATTAATCTCACGCCTTTCGGAGGATCATTAGACCATCCACATTAAAGAAACTAAAAAACGCATAAAAACATGCCTACTCATCTCCCATGTCATAAAAACTAATTCATTAGAAATACCCAAAACCAACCCAATAAGAAAACTAAAAAACATACAATAACATTGCCACATTATCATCACTTTTTATGTGTGTGTGTGTATATATATATATATATGTGTGTGTGTGTGTGTATATTGTGACACCTAACATTTTTCCATGGTAAATCTGTATAACCCTAAGTCACCATCCGTGACTCCATCGCTAACACCATCTGCAACTCTACCGCCAAAACGAAAACCACCAGCAACTATTCATAAAAAGTCTCCTAAGTCACCATCCGTGACTCCATCGCCAGCACCATCTACAACTAAACCGCCAAAACGAAAACCACCAGCAACTATTCATAAAAAGTCTCCTAAGTCACCATCTGTGAGTCCATCGCCAGCACCATCTACAACTAAACTGTAACATTTCGCGTTAAATAATTATACGTTACGTATAATTTGGATTTAAACGACAAGTTCTATTATTATAGTTTACATCTAATTATATTTTCTTATATATATGTATATATATATATATTATAATAATAATAATATTTTAAAAAAAAAAAAAAAAAAAAAATTCAGATTACACATATATATACATATATATTTTATACACACACTTGAAACCCACTCACAACCCAAGCCCAACCCCCTTCTTAAGTCTGAAACCCACATCAGTAGCCCATACCCGGCCCAAGGCTGAAGCCCAAACACCCTCCCTTGTTTGCTGTTTAAAAAAAAGGGGATTTTTGTTCCACCCGGGTTTCGAACCCGTGCCACCTCCACGCAACAACACACGCGAACACCACTAAGCTGCAAGCATATTATTGATTTAACCCCAACCTAAAATTATTATAAGCCCACCTTGTTGGTCCCTTTCTTCTCCACTGCTACTGTGCGATGGACAGTTGACCAAGCAAAAGTCAACTGCCATCAAATTCAATTATTTTGACGCGTCCCCAACTAAGTTAAACCCGTAATATTAGCGCCATTACCTTCTCCACCTTCCATAGATAAATATTTGACTAATTAACGCGTTTTAAAAAGCTTTTAATGGTGATGAATCGACCTTCCAAGTGTGCCGATCCAAATCTGTATAAATACGAGGTTGTAACTCGATTAAACTCACCCACAACACCAAGAGGAGCCGATTAAGGGAACCCCCATATAAAAATCCGTTTTCGTTTCCTCTTTGAATCGCTATTGAACACGGGTGCCTCGTTTTTGTCTCGTCTAGAATCACCCAATTCAGATAAGGTACGAGTAAATTCCTACATGCTTTATGGTTAACTTTCTGTGTAGATTAAAAGCCCTATAGTCCCGTTCAGAATCTGTGTTGAATTTGAGTTCAATTGATGGATTAAGAAACTAGGGTTTATAAAGATATGATTTGGGGATAAACATAGCTTTGCATAATATATTTATTTTTAATCAAACTAAAATCAACACAACCACAGGTCTGGACCAAGTGGTTGTGTCTGGTGCCCTATACACAAGCCACCCGGGTTCGAGTCCCACGGGTGGCATCCTTTTGTCCTTTATTTTTGTTACAAAACAAATACTTATATTTAATACATTTAATTTTATAAATTCGTTTTTAATTATCAAAATCATTTTATAAATTCTAAAAAAATTATTTTTTAACAAATCTGATGTCAAAGCTTTATCTACAATTTTTATTTTTCTGAAATTCATTTATTTAATATTTATAATAATTAAATCAATTTTACACTATTATATTTATAAAAATCCATTAAAATATCAAAACAATCTTTTAAATTCCCACAAAAATTATCCTAACTTTTTATAAAGTTAAACTTTACTGAAATAATTTTTAATTCAGTAAAATCATTTATTTTATATTTTTAATCAATTTTTGTTAGATTTAATCATAATTAATTCATAATAAATCCAATTTTCATCATTTTTGCACCAAAATTTTATACAAATTATTTTTAATCATTTAGAACAGAAATATGATTTTTAAAATAAGATTTCTTTAATTTTAGTATTTTTGATTATTAAAGTTAATAATTGACTATTTATAAATAAATAGATTTAAAAATCTATTTTAAATGAAATAATTTTATAAAAATTATTTTATTGCTTCAAACACTTTATTGTACTCATTCAAAATTCAAATTTTATAAAAAGACTATCTTTCATTAATTATCCAATTTTCCTTTATTAATTATGCATTTTAATTTAAATTTCAACAATTGATTATCCCCAAATCGAAACCCTAGGATACACATATTAGTTAATTAGACTTAGACTTATTACATATTACCTTATTATAGGGTGATATTTGGAAATCACTTTGGGCAACACAATTATCATACCTTTTCAACAAGTTAACATTTGCTAAGGTGAGTTTACATAGCCCCTTTACTCTATTTTCACTATTTTCGGGGTGAAACATGTTTAAACATTTTTATACTATCATTTACTCATATTTACTTGTGATTCAATTACAACATCATTCTATCATTTGACTGTAACAAAAAGACACAGTACAATCATTAACAATGATCAAGCCGCCTGTTTAGATTATAGCGCTATAGGTCTGACAAACCCATCCCACCCGCATAGACTCAGGGATGATCGATAACAGTAATAACATTTAACTAACTTGCGAGTTAGTCATCAGTCGACACAAGGTTTGGTTGTACAAAGACGCATTGTTGCATGTCGGTATCATACTCTATCATCATACAACCCTGAGTGTTGTACAAACTATTGTTATCAACTATTTCTCAAAAACCTATGTAATTCTCACCAACTTATGTTGACCCAAAATACTTTCAAAATTAACATGTTTCAGGTAACAACGAAGCTGAGGCTTGAGTTAGCATGAGGATTTTTCTTGAAGTTTATTTGAAGTCATTGAAGTTGTTATTTGAGTTTATGTATTTGAATTCTTAGACATTATTTCACATTTTGAATATTTATGTTTGAATAAATTATTTAAAATTTATGTTATACCATGTGCTACTGAAAACAATCATCAATACGTGGCACCCGATGTTTCCGCCATCGGTTGGGGTGTTACATAAACCGCCAAAACGAAAACCACCAACAACTATTCATAAAATGTCTCCTAAGTCACCATCCATGACTCCATCGCCGGCACCATCTTCAACTAAACCGCCAAAACGAAAACCTCCAGCAACTATTCATAAAAAGTCTCCTAAGTCACCATCACCGTCCATGACTCCATCCCTAGCACCATCTACAACTAAACCACCAAAACGAAAACCACCAGCAACTATTCATAAAAAGTCTCCACCACCACCTCCTAAGTAACCACCACCACCATCCAAAGTGTAACAAGCTCCGTTAACCTCATGTTCACGACCACTAAGAACCAAACTCCCTTCTTGTTAGTTATATACATGGCAATAATAATAAATGTCAAAATAATTCATTTTCAATGATATTACTTGAAAGATAAACAAAAGTATTATTCAAGAAATACGCATGGATGTATGGCATTTTAATTTCATTTAGTTATTTTATCTATGATTTTATTATATTTGATTTTTATATTCGCATGTCTGTTTGGAACATACCAAATGGTTGTGTTCCCTTACGTGGAATGGAAGACCATTTCTTCGTATTAATAAAAAGTCAAAATTAGTAAGCACAAGAAATAATGAAGACGGTTGAGTATTAACTTTATAGAAATCTATCTTGAATACTTTAATGAAACTATTAATTAATTAATCCCGCGCCTTTCGGAGGATCATTAGAGCATCAACAATAAAGAAACTAAAAAACGCATAAGAACATGCCTACTCATCTCCCACGTCATAAAAACTAAGGGGGTGTTTGGGATTGATTATTCAAAACAGATTATGCGTTTTGGAAAAGCATGGGTGGAGCTGCTTATAGATTATTGCGTTTTGGTAGCCTAAAAAAATGATTATATGCGTTTTCAAAACGAAATACAAACTGCATTTTCAAAACGCAATAATCAAAAAATCTGATTCAAAACTCAATCCAAACACCCTCTAAGTCTTTATAAATATCCAAAACCAACCCAATAAGAAAACGAAAAAACATACAATAGTATTGCCACACTATCATCACTTTTTACATGTGTGTGTGCGTATGTGTGTGTGTGTGTATATATATATATATATATAGTACAAGGTTATATTGGAAAACCTTGTTATAGTGAAAACTATGGAACTCTAATTTCCCGAGTTTTTTTTATATAAATATTTGAGGGTATTTAATATACATGATTTCAAGCATTTTGAGCCAAAAAAAATAAAAAAAAAAGCGGCGAGCACGTTTTTTTTTAAAAATAAATAAGTTTTCACGTAACACATTGTTAACAAATGTTAATTTCGCTTAACATGTGTTACTCGAAAAATGTTTCTTTAAAAAAAAACGTGTTTGGCGCTTTTTTTGATATTTTTTTGCTCAAAGTGCTTAAAACCATGTATATTACACGCCCTAAAATTTTCATATAAAAAAACTTGGGAAGTAAGAGTTTTCAAAGTTTTCTCTATAATAAGGGTTTTCTCAGGATCCTAACCCCATATATATATATATATATCTATACTATATATAATATGCATATAGGAAGGGTAATTTTAGTCTTTTTACACATTTTTAAGGGTTACAAGTCTTTATGCATATTGTACAACCCATTAAAGCTTTAACCTCTAAATCAGTAAATTTTGTTAGATAAATGAGCGGGAGTTGAACTTTAATCCGAGCTTCAAATTTCAAAAAGCTTAACTCCTTCCAAAGTGAATTTGAAATAATTTGAATCCACCGCCTGATTCCGTCCCTTTCATCTCCTAAAAAGTGAAAACACACCACAAATCGATTTCTTCACGCTCTCTCTCTCTGGTTGCCTAAAATTTCTATCTCTATCAATATCCCTCGGGTTCCTCAGAGGAAATCATGGGTATTGAATGGTTCTTTGTTGTCTCAGGTACCAGTTTCTATTTTACTGTTTCGGTATATCTTAAAGCAAAAGCTTTCTTATCAAAAGCTTTCTTTTTAGATATATGTTTCGTTGTAGCTTACTCCCTAAAGTCTACAACTGAATATAGATTGATGCATGTCATTTAGCTTCTAATTAGAATCTCAATCGTTCCATTTTCTTCAAATAGGTTTGGAGCTGAAATGCTAAGCAAATCCATGGCAGAACAAGTTGAAATATATGTTTCTTGTTTCTGATTATTAGGTTTTGAAATTGAAAAATATGTTTCATAATTTGCCCTAATTTTCTCTTTTGTCTTTAATCGCACAGTGGAATGATGAAATCTCGGATTCTGCCCAATATGTTTCAGGTCAGTAATCATATTATGCTTACATTCTCTCTAAAATCAATTAAGTTCGTTGTTTTCTCTTTATTTTATGCAATTTTTTAGGTGAGTCCTACTTATGTGTTTCTTATTGCGGGTGTTGATTTCAATGTTGGATTTTGTAATTTGAATCTGATGTCCTATTTTGATTTGATGGTTTTTTGTGTTGCTTTCGAGTTGAATCTTGTGTTATATGAAATACATTGGTTTACATACATGTTTAAAGGTGAAACTAACATAAATGTAAATTAACTAAGTCATTTAGTTTTCTTGATGAAGAAAGGTGTTAATGCTCATTAGTTTATTTTCATAGGGTGAATAGATTGGTTTCAAAACTGATTCTTGCTGAATAAACAATCAGCTTTTATTTATATGTTAAAGCTGTTTGAATTAGCTTATCTCAAACAACTTTGTATTCATTGAGCATTGAGCATTTTATATGTGAAATTTATGTTTTTCTTAAATAAAATACGGTTTCATTCTAATTATGGGACACTAGATAAAACAATATCGAGCATAGAGAAGGAGTTAGCCTGGAGTTCATACTCCTTTTAGTAGTCGTAAAAGAAGAGATTCAATATAGGCTACATGGGAGTCTCAAGGTTTGTGAGAGTCCTGCTCAACTGAGGTTATTTTTGACAGGTAAAATAAGTAAAATAAAATAATTTACTAAAAAAGAAATGAAAAGGGGCAAATAGGTCGAACATGACAAAATCGTCTAAAGTGTATCTAACATTGTATAGGACAATACTGTTTAATTTAAACTAATGTTGACCAAAAGCTGGGTTTGGAAGTTGCAGAAATTGTTGACTTTTTTTTTTCAACTGACTTGACACTGTTTTATGGCAAGAAATTGACTAATGTAATTGGCTTGCAGGTGGCTAAGGCACAATAGAAGAGCTTCTAGAAGTGATAACATGGGTTCAACTCAGCATTCATGATAAGTCGGTAAAGATCTCTAAAACACACTTCTCAAAATTTACAAATCCATTTAATGTCAAAAGGTAATTGCGATGTTGAAAAATCTAGGTAGGAGTGCTAAATGTGGATGTGTACTACAACTGATTATTATCAGTTACTGATACAACGGTTTTGACACGTTTAACCTGTTAAAGTCGTTTAATTTTATCTGGTTTTCTACATTTAACCCATTGTCAACAAAATACAACTCAAGTTATTTGTCGATGTTTTTTTTTGGTATATATGTGCAGATGTAGGTTCAGTTAGAATAAACTAGGATCGAACTGCTGATAGTAGCATTAATTTTTTTAAAGCCTCTTATGAGCTTCTATGTTGATACATTGATTTTCATCAATCTTATTTATTATATTTTTTTCATTAATTAGGTCCTATCAGTTGGAAGGAGAAGAACAACACGACATTTACCTGTTGTAGATACTTTACAGTCTGTTATGAGCTTCTATGTCGATACACAACATTTACCCGACTTTTAAAATGCTGGATGTAAAAAACGCAGTAGAAGCAACCTGTTAAAATTGTATGCTATGCCTATTTTGGATTATGCATTTGCTAGCAAGAAGCGACACTTAAATGCTTGTTGTAAAAAATGCACCAGAAGCAATCTGTCAAGTTGTATGCGATGCCTATTTGCATTATATATTTGTTGGCAGTAAGCGACTCTTGAAATGCTTGATGTAAAAAATGCACGAGAAGCAACATGTTAAGTTGTATGAGATGCATATGTGCATTATACATTTGTTGTCAGGAAGGGAGTTCTATAATATTCTAGGGCACACGTAAACTAAAATCCGAAAGTGCAGTTCGCAGAGTGCAGGTTTTTTTTCTTTTTTTTTCTTTACCATTTCAATCAATGAATTTAACTTAAATGTGAAAGACATTCTTTCTTAGCAATTTTTTCTTGTTGCAGTTTTTGTAGCGAGCTTCCATCACAGGTGCTGAAGAATTCTACAAAACATGCAATTCTATCCAAGTGAACCTATCAACAGACCAAAAGAGTCGATTTGCTCAAATAAGTTTTATAGTTAAAAATTAATGTGCAGGTGAAAGGGTTGGATGTGATTTTCTACTTAATTCCCCTGCAAATATGTTGACATGGCTAGAAAATACCGCAGTTGATTTGTCGGCGATCGGTGATGCTCGCTCTGCCCCCAGTCTCACAACATAGGCACAAGTTAGGGCAAAATTGTTTCGGCTTCATTATATATTAGGATTTAACTTATATTTTGTAGTTGTCAAATGTTTGTTTTGATTTTTTAAAACATTCCAATTGGATGAATGCATCCGTCAGATAGGATCGATCAGCAAGGTGGTGTTTGGAGGTCAAGTTATTGATGAAAATGTGAGCTTGAAATTGTTTATGTTTTGCATTTTTATTGATGTAAATGAAATTGTTTTTTGTTGATTAATTTAGATATGTGCCGATAGTTTACTTTGGACAAAATTTTCAATTAACTTATGAATTTCATAGTTGTTATTGAATAAACCAATACCTACAACTTGCACGTAAAATATTAAAGCTGTACATATACAAGACATAGATATCCTTAACAATTATCTTTTATTATCCTCTACTCTTTTGTTCTTAAGGTCGTGTATCGATTGGCACCCCTTCACCTTAGCAAAAATCCCATCAATGGCGCCCCCTTCATTTCCTAAACGCCATTGTGATAGTTGTTGGAGGGTGGGGGGATTGAATACTCATGAGCACAATAACGGGTTGATCAAGTGGCGCAATTGGTCAAACCAATCGTATTTTTTTGTTTTCTTTTTTCCTTTTATTAAATAAAGGGATGTTTCCATTGCATTGGTATTATTGAATGATGCCCTTGTCTAAGTGGCGCTGATGTGGTATAATGCCCTTGTCTAGGGGCTCTATTCCATACCATATAACTTTAACTTCTAAAACTGATCTTCGAACTTGCTTTCTTTGCTTATTCAAGAAAATTTAAATTGAGAATTGAATTGGTTTTTTACCAAGATTAAGTGTAGCATAATTGAAACAAAGAACAAATAACAAAGAATACAAGCAAATGGTTGGTATTTTAACTTTTTTTTTTTCAAACCAATGAAATTCGTAATAAACCCACAAACACATTACAAGTGCACGGCTGGTAAGCGGGCAACAAGCTGTGCCGCCACCCCCTTTTGGATAGCAAAACCTACTCTATTAAAAATAAAACTTTGGTCCCTGGCTGTCGAACTATTACTATGTGTCACCTTTTGTACCGGTTATGACTAGACACGTGAAAATCAAGCGATCAATTCGGATACCGGTCGAGTTATCGGTTAATCAATGAGCCTTAACCATACCCGTCGTATTGATTAATTCGTTTTGGTACCGGTCTACTTAATAGTTAAGATTTATAGAGGTTTAAAGATATATACCCCTACATCCATAGACTTAAAGGTAAATAATTAACAATAAATAATCAATTTAGTATGACTAAACCTTACATTTTTACATACGGTTAAAACAAAAACATTGTGATTGATGTCATCATTACTTGAGGCATCATTCGGTTACATGCACTTCAATCAAACTTTGCGTACAAAATAATTAAAAAATTAAACGGGTTAAAGGTTTAAATTACTTATACTATAACGAAAATCACCAATATCAGCTGGATGCTCGTTTCAACTACGAGTAATTTCGACTAACATAAGGCTACACAATATATTGATTGATAAACTAACAAAAAACGAGTACTGCATTGTAAATTGTCGTCGCCGCAGCATCGCGCGGGTTTCCTACTAGTATATATATATATATATATATATATATATATATATATATATATATATATATATATATAGATATAGAGTATAAGGATAAATGGAAAACCCTATATTAGGGTGAAAACCGGGAAACTCTAACTTCCCGAGCTTTTTAGGGTCTGAAAATTTTAGGGCATGTAAAATATCTAATTCTAAGCATTTTGAGCCAAAAAAAAAGTACCGATTGGTTATTTAAAAAAAAAATGTTTTCGGGTAACACATGTTAGTGGAAAATAACATGTGTTATTTTCGTGTAACATGTGTTACCTGAAAACTTTAATTTAAAAAAAAATCGCTTAGCGCGTTTTTGATTTTTTTTTTTTTGGCTCAAAATGCTTAGAATTATGTATATTACATGCCCTAATATTTTCAGACCCTAAAAAGCTCGGGAAGTTAGAGTTTCCACGGTTTTCACCCTAATATAGGGTTTTCCATAGAACCATACCCTATATATATATATATATATATATATATATATATATATATAGTGAGAGAGAGAGAGAGAGATTGTGACACCCAACATTTTTCCATGGTAAACCTGTATAACCCTATATATATATATATACACATATATAAACGTTACAGTCACATAGTTAGACTTGATCATTTGCATTAATTAAGTCAATCTATCGCTAGCAATGTTCGAGGGAATGCATGGGATTGCATCCGGGAGTCATTTAATACTAATTTATCACGGGATGATAAACGATAATTGTAAATGTGTTGGTGATTATCCAGAAAAACATAATCTAACCCAAAAATGCTAACAATGTTAATTCAAGAGCAAATAAAGTTAATTAAAGGCATAGAATTGGGAATTAAGGTTAGAAACCCCCAATTCAAGTTACAACATGTCTAATCATTGTTAATCAATCGCTAACCATAATTAGGCACCCATGGAACCCTAATCACACATACTTTCCTTAATCTAGGCTAATTACAATGTTTTTCATTACCTAGACCCTAATTTAGCTTAATTAAGGCCTAATCACACCCTAATTGTCCCTAATCACATGCTAATTGTCTCAAACACCCTAATACCTTAAACTAATGACGATTAGCACCCTAAATCCTAAATTATGGACCAAGGCACTAAGAACCATGAATGAGGAAGGGGCCTTCCCACCTCTCATTCACCCTCGCTCCCCAAGTCTTGCTTTACGAGTATAATGTCCCAAATACCCCTCACTTTATCAAAAAATTCCCATGATACCAAGGCCTATATATTCTAATTTGATGAACAAATAAATATACGCACCCACAACATAACCTATGGCCCTCTCATCTCCCTCTAACAATCCATAATCAACCTTTAAACACACCAAAATCGCTTATCTTTAGGTTAAACTTAGAAGTTTTTGAGGTAATCACAAGATCTTGGAGCTTAACTAAGGAGGATTACCTCTTAAACCTTGCTAAAACTCCATCCAAGATCCTTGTTTTACTTCCCTAGCTTTAATCTAGTAGTAATTACACTTAAACTTTTTTTTAATCAAGTATTAGTGTCTAATATGCAAGATTAATTATGGCACGCCTTTGTACACATGATGAGACTAAGGTCTAAAACAAGTTTTTTTTTTTAAGAATAATGTACCTAATTAAATGGTCAATTAGGGTAAGGGATATGAGTCGTGGGTTAAGGGGGGCGTTATTGTGCTTTTAACTTGTAAATGTTACACATGTAGCTTATATGATGATTTAAATAGGTTATTTTTTTGGAATGTATTAATTGCTGTTAGATTATGTTAATGATTATTAATACTTGTTTACATGTGAAACAAGTTGAAATAAAATTGGATTAAAATTTAGATTAACATGGGACTAAAAAGTAGTCAAAAGGATGCTTGAAACTTGAAGAATGAAATGTACATGTTTTGCATATAAATCTGAGTTTTTACACGTCAAAGGGTTATTTTGAGTTAAAACAAGTGTAACAATGTAATTAACCATGACTAGGATGTTACTAGATGAATTAAACATGTTCATGATAATTATTGACACCCTAAAACCCTATTTTTGCAAAATTGAGTTTTGAAAACATATGGATCATGTTATGATATTAAAACCCTACATGTTATTAATGTCTAAATAAAGTGATTTTTATAAAAACTGGGAGTTAACATATCAAACTTACATTTCAAGGCTTGTTAGTGTGATAATGGTGCTTAAAAATGCTAAGTTTTATGTGTTTTTGTCATGAAATGTGATTATGTGATTCTATTGTTAGAAATAGTAATTTTGGCTAATTAAACCTAATACTTGGATAATTTGAGAAACTAGAATGGTTAATTTCATGAAAAGGTGTTTTCGAAAAGTATACACGTGTTTCCATAAAAATCGTCATATTATGTGAAAAATAGATATTTTATAAGAAATACAAGACTTGGTATTAGTTCTATATTTTGAACTAAAAACATATATTTTGAAACTATTTGGACAAAAAAAATTTATTTTATAAATATTAAATACAATTCATCGTGTTGGATTTCGAAGACACGATGATACCCGTCAACTTTTGGTAAAATATGTAAGTATATATTTTCTAGGTATTTTGCGCTAAGTAAATGATATACATATATATAATTATATGTGAAGGTGCTAAGTGATCATTGTATATGTGCATACGGGTACTTATTTGTATTTTGCGCTAAGTAAATGATATACATCAACGTCTTCATCATCACATGAAGCAAATTATGAAACGTATCCCTATCACCCGAACTCAAACACTGAATAAAATTAATAACAACAAATATCAAACACGCAGAATCCAGCAACTTATAATTATCCGAAACAACACACTGAAACATAAACGGTAACAACTCAGACTAACCGTTATCTAATAACACACTCAAAGCTAATTTCGAAACCGTATCACATAACTTCTTAATAATTGAGACGATCCACTGTTTTATATTGATTTATATTTCAACGACCCATACAAGATTAAATAAACATAAACATACATAATTCAAAAAAAATAAAACTTGCAACAATCAACAGATTCGGTTTCTTGAAATTAAACATGCATACATCAATAATAAAACAAATGAAATCAATTACCAAAGGATATGAATATCTTCAAATGTTCTCGAGTATTAGCAGCACCAGGACGCCCACTAAACGACGACGTATTACGACCCTTCTTATCCAAAACAGTTGTGGACGACAACACCTTGACGGCAAGTGTATGGCCTTTGTTCCAAATTTAAGGTCACTACCTTAATAAACCCTAATTCCGTCTAAGAAAAGGTAATTTCCGACTAGAATGGGCTATGGTTGCGTGTTGATCGACGGTTAGGGCTAGGGTTATGAGAGGGATTTGGAAATTTTTGTAAGAGGGATTTGAGAGCAGAGACTTGGGATATAAAATGGAATTGGGAGTTTTGTGAGAGGGACATGAAGGGTTTGGGAATTTTGGTGTGTTTATCCAGAAGCGCGCACAGATGTGAAATTATTCAAATTTTGGGGACATAAAAACATGACACGCCATTTTAGATACTGTCATACTTTTTATTTCTTGACACAAAATTATTGACACACAAAAATACATGTTATGACTTTGTCATATTTCACCAAATATGACATTTGTTTTATGACATACGTTTTTGCATGTCATTAAAGGCTATTTTTCTAGTAGTGTAAATAAGTAATAAAGTGTAAGTATTATTTTCCCAAGTGGCTAAGCTAAGACAGGGAGAGGGAGAGAGAGAGAGAGAGATAGGGAAAGGGAGATAAAAGGGAAAGAGAGAGGGGGAGAGAGGGAGGGAGAGGGGATGAGAGAGGGAGGGAGGAAGATATGGAAGGAGAAGGGGAAAGAGAGAGAGGAGAGGGGGGGGGTAGAGAGAGGGAGAGGGGGAAAGAGGGAGGGAGAGATGGAGGGAGAGGGAGAGGGAGAGGGAGAGGGAGAGAGAGAGAGAGAGAGAGAGAGAGAGAGAGGGGATGTGGTGCTGGAGGGCGACAGTTGCGAGCGGAGGAGGAGAGAGAGAGGGTTGAGTGGTGAGTGGTGGAAGAGGAAAATGTTGTGTGTTGGAATTAAATAAGAGTCATGATATAGGTTCTAGGTTTGATGACTAATAATTCTATGTTGTGTTGGAAGCACCATATCAACACACACATGCATATGTAGGTTAATAACCCATCAACATTAATTAGTATTTTATTAATAGGGTGTATTATGTATTAATGTATATATTAATCTTAAATAATGTGGTATAAGTTCCCAACAATTATGTACCTGACACGCAACATATAATATTTTTATGATTCGTATAATAATATTGTACTAGTCATGTTAATATTAGGTGCTATTTGGTGTAAATCGTTAAATTTTTCTATTACCGATGCGTTATTCACGTTGTACCGCGCTTTGCGACTAAAAGTCACAATATGTAGTTTTTATACATTATGACTATATTTCTTACTTGGAAATATTACATAATATTATTTCAATCATATTAATTAAATTTTGTATTTTTAATATTTACCCGGTCATCATCAACGTTCGCTTTCGCGTATTTAATCGTTACGCGATTACTTAATCAACATGACTTAACTAGTCAAAATTAAACATATCTTTAAACTATTTGAACTCAAAAATAACTTTATTTATTCCAAATAACATTTTCACATATATACTAAAATTTACACCGGTGTGTGTAAGTAGCTGAAAAATAACCAGTTGTCACACATTGGTAGCACACATGGGAAGATCATCACTATCAGTCGCATAAGCGTGCATCCCTGCACGCCTTAGCTGGCTTTAAGTGACTAACTCTTCCTCATGATCCTTAGAATTTTCGAAGTATTCGGATTCCTCAGAATCCTCCTAATCATCTTCGAGTAGTAACTAGACCCTTGTAGTTAGTCTAACAAATCATCAATTCTTGGTATTGGGTACCGATTTTTAATGGTCAGTTTGTTTAATTCTCGATAATTTATGCACAATCTGAATGATCCATCTTTCTTCTTCACACATAAAACCGGAGCTCCCAGGGCAAGAAGCTTGGTCTAATGAATCCTTTATCTAACAGCTCTTGAAGTTGCTTAGACAATTCCCACATCTCAGAAGGAGCCAATTTGGTATGAAGCTTGAGTTATCGGTGCTGTGCTAGGAAGAAGATTGATTCTGAACTCAAGTTGCCTTGTTGGAGGCAGTCCCGGCAAGTCATCAGGAAAAAAAACTTAGGGATAATCTCGCATTACAGGAATTTCTTCGGTTTACGTTCCTTAGCTTTTGTATCAAACACATTGCCTAGAAACCCGGGTAACCTTTATGCAAGAAATTGTGCGTCATTACACTTACGATCTTCAATTCCATACCGAAATGATCACATGTATCACTAGGGTTTCACCACTTGTGAGTGCCAAACTTACTAGTTTTTCTGAGCATACGATCTCAGCACGGTTCTTTGAGAACCAGTCCATAGCCATAACCACATCAAAGCTTCCTAGCTTGACATGTAAATGATCAATGCTGAATTTGTGGTTTTTCAAGAGAAGATTACAATCATGAATGACCTCACTGGTTTCCATGCATTTCTCGTTAGCTAATTCAATTGACTACTTTCTATCTGGTTTACTTGGTTTCAAGTGAAGGAGGGATTCAAATCTTCTAGAGACAAACCTTAAATCGGCTTCACTATCAAGAAGCAAAAAAGCATAATGTCATTGATTAAGAACGTATTAGTGACGACTGATGGATCTTCCCGAGCATTTCTTGCACTCATCTCAAATGCTCTTCCCTTCAACTTGGGGCAATTATTCTTGAAATGTCCATCCTCACTACAACTATAACAACCTTGGTTATGCATTGCATCAAATACCGGATATTTTGTATACCAAGTTTGGACTAGATGCCCAAACCGTTTGCAGCGAGTGCATTTCTTACATTCTCTAAAATGATTTCTTCCACATGTTTTGCACTTATCTGAAATATTACGTTCTTTCCTAGATTATTTGCGTTAGCTGCAAACAGTCAATTTGAACACTGGTTCTTGTTTCTCTTATTGTTGTTGTTGGGTCTGCTGACCTGGAGAAGAACAGATGATTGAAAAGCAAAAACATGCTAACAGTTGATCCACACAATAAACAGTCCTTACAACATACTTCTCCCAAAAGACTGCTGACTCTAACAACTGTTCTATCCAAACAACTGCTATGACAACTGCTGATACAAAGGACTGCTGAATAAACACTGATGAAGAACAACTGCTGACCAAAGGTCTGATGAAGAACAACTGCTGATCCAAGTATTGAAGACTAAAGCACTGCTGGAGCCAACAGCACTTAGGCTCCAGCAGAGGATACAAGACCATCAGAGTTTTCCTACAACAGTAGTGTACTTTCAGTGTTTTCAATGTAACAGTAGTTTGTAATAGGCAGATGTTTTATGTTTGTTATTCTGTTAGAGGTCACTGTCTTAGGTGACGTCAGCCTAGGTCATCAGTGGTTTAGGTTTGTCTATAAATAGAACAGTGCTTGTACTGTTCTATTACATCACACACACAAACATTCTCTCAGACAAACAATCACTGTGTGATCAGGCTGAGGGGTAGTACTTGTATGATTGTAATCTTTTAGATAAATGAAAGCATTCGATCAGAAAACAATTACTCTCATGTTTTGATTAATAGTTTATCATTCCGCTGCACTTTCCATCTATATTCATATCAATCTTATCATTCTTAGTTAAACATAATCAAAACAATCAAACTCAGATCCTAACAATTGGTATCAGAGATTGGTCAATTAAATTCGATCTAACAAATCAATTTAATATAAACAGATCAGCTCACAATTATTGATATCGTTTGTCTGTTGGATTGAAAACAGAGTAATAGTTTAATTTCGTTTCAACCGTTTTTAAACAGACTTTGTTTTTTGAAAAATCAGAGAATGGCTTCAATCAATCACGATCCACATAACACTGGCACGAACAACAAGCCACCGATGCTTGTCAGATCTGAATACAATATCTGCAACGTTGGATGAGCCATGTTCTAGCTCAACAGAACACTGGGTGTTGGAAGTCGGTTATCTTCGGACCACATGTTCCGACGGTGCCGAGTACTGAAGATCCCAAGGTTCAAGAGCCAAAGAAACTTGAAAACTACTCCGATCAGGATTTTCAGAAAATTGAGTTAGATGCTAAGGCCTTCAGTATTGTGGCCATGGCTCTACACAATGATATATATGCTGGGCTGTTACACTGTAACAGTGCAAAGGAGTTGTGGGATGCACTGAAAGAACAATTTGGTGGGACTGAGGAGGTTATTGAAAACAATCGTGAAATACTTAACCAACAATATGAAACATTCAGTCATGTCAAAGGAGAGTCATTAACTCAACAGTTTGAGAGGTTTAATTGTTTAATTAGTGAACTAAAACTGGTTGGTCTTACTTACCCTCATTCAACCCTGAACCATAGGTTTTTAAGATCATTACCAGACAAATGGGACACTATTGCTATTGTGATGAGAAACTCGATTGGATTTAAGGACCTATCACTGACCCAACTTCATGGTAAGCTCTTGACCTATGAGAGAGAGCTTAACCAGAAAAAGAAGCTCCAGGACTCTGGAAAAGTGTCTGATGATTATGTATTTGGGAATACAACACTTTTGGGTCATGATGAGGTGCCTGGAAATACTAAGGATCAGAGTTATGATCATTTCGTTGACATAACTTCAGGTTTTAACTCAGGTTTTAACTCTGATTCTTATTCACCAAACTATGCATTCACAACAAGTGGTGGTGATATCCAGGCATCTGATAACATATCCTTTGAGTATGATGACCTGAAATACTTTGACCCTGATGATTTGGAAGAAATGGACATTATGCACCAATTGGCCCTTCTCAGTGTAAGAACTAACAATTTTTACAAGAAAACTGGGAGAAGATTTCCAGGGTTAACTGGCAGATCAAAGGTGGGGTTGGATAAATCAAAGATAAAGTGTTACAAATGTCATAGACTTGGTCATTTTGCTAGGGAATGTAGGAGTCAACATGGTACACCTATAATCACCTATCCAAATCAAAGACCTCAGACCAACACTTATCAGAATTCCTATAATACCCCTGGACCAAATGTGCAAAACACTGCTCATTTTGCACAGTCCTCAAACACTGTTCCTGTCCAGTATGTCCATACCACTGTTCCTCAGATCCACTATGTGCAAACACCTGTTACTCAAGCACCTGTGCAAACGACTGTTGCTTCATCCTCTGCTCCTGCAGAGACCAGTCAACAGAGCTTCTTTACACAAGGCTTTGTTGATTGGAGCAGTCTACCAGATGAGTTAACAGATGAAAATTTTGCATTAGTTGCCAAAGCTGAAAATGAACCAGAAAACTTTTGTTTCATGGCTATGGTTGATGAGGTTAAGTCTGAGGAGGTGGTGACTGAATCTGATGTTGTGACTAATGATGTTGTTGATGAAGTTGTTACAGGTGAAAAACCTGTAGAAGAGGTTGTGAATCTCTCAGATCCCTGGGGTGCGTCTGTTGATTGTGAGTGCAAGTGTGATTGTGCATTGATGGCTGCTGCTAAGGTATCTCCTCAAATTCTTAAAGAGTTGTGTTCTGACAGATGTGTAATTGCATTTGCTAACATCAAAGAGGTGAATGAAAACCTTAGAAAGAAAATTTTAGATGATGAAGTTAAATTTGAGAAACTTTCAAAAGATTTAAAAACAAGTTTAACTGAAAAGGAATCTGAAATAAGCAGCTTAAAACATGAAGCAACCATAACCAAAGACCAGCTCCAAACTATGATAGCAAAATATCAGAGTTGTAAAAGTGAGCTTGAGTCCACCCAAGTTGAATGTGAGAAATGGGTGGAATCATGTAGAGGTTTTGAGATGCTACTCAACAAACAAACCAAAAGTCATGTGAAGTTTGGTTTTGGTTTTGAAACCACTGCTCCAGCTTTTGAAAACACTAACAAAAAGAGTCAAAAGTCTGTTGAGATAATTCCAACAAACCTGCAGGGTCAAGAGATTAAAATCACTGAACCCAATGGTAAGAAATTTGTTCTTGAAAAACCAGAAGGTTCCTCATCTTTCACTGAACTTGAAAAGTATGAATTTAAACCTACCTGGTCTGATGAGTGTGATACTCTTGAGAATTTTAAACCTGTTGATTTTAAAACACCTGAAGGAAAGACAGCTCCTCAGGCAAAAGTCATTCCCTTGAAAAACCTTCCAGCAGATGCTCAAACATCTGCTGAAAAGAAGGCTGAAAAAGGGAAGAAGAAAGAAAAGACTGTCCCCTTGTTCTGTGATTTCTGTGAGAAGAAGAATCATGTCACTAAAAACTGTTTTCTTCTAAAAGCATATGACATTAACAAAGGAACAAGTGAATGTGATTCCAAAGCCACATGTTCAATATGTGGGAAAAAGAATCACAAGACCAAAGAGTGCTTGTATCTCAAAAATTTTGATGTAAAAATACAAGAATACAAAGCTAAAACTCTTGCAAATCCTGTGGTTAGTACTTCAAAAGGAAAGCCCAAACAGACTTTCACTCCTGTCCAAACATCTGTTACTAAAAGACTTGAAACATCTGCTTCTAGGGATGTCCAAGTAACAGATACTCCACCCACAAGCAAATACCCAAGAGGTTATGGACAACCACCATGTCATAGTCTGCCACATGTTTATGAGGAGCCAAAAAGACCCTCTAAACCAAGAGTGAACAGAAATCCATATGGGTATTATCATCTGTCTGGAAGTGATCAAACAACTGTTGCCCCAAGTGTTGACATTCAAGCACTGGCAAATGGTCAGCAGCAGTTGTTGAACTTCATTCAAAAATTAGTTCAAACCACTGATCACCTTCCAAAGCTTGAGTCTGAAAGGTCTAAGGACCCATCCAAAGCCAACTTGGCTTTGGACACTCACCAAAACTAATCCATTACTGATGTGCAGGGAGCTTCTGCTTGTTTAGATAGTCTTTGGTATGTAGATAGTGGAGGCTCCAGGCACATGACAGGATGTAGAGCCCTTCTTCTGGACTTCTTGGCTCATGGAGGGGGTGATATATCCTTTGGTAATGATTCAAAAGGTAAGGTGTTGGGTTCAGGGACTGTACAAGCTGGAAAACTCAAGTTTGAAAATGTCAATCTTATTGATAATCTCAAGTTTAATCTTCTGAGTGTTTCACAAATGAGTGACAAAGGTTATGGCTCATTCTTCACAAAGAAAACTTGCAAGATTATTGGGCCAGAAGTGGTGAAAAAGATTGATACCATCATTGCTGAGAGCAAAGCACAACTTGTTGCTCATAGAAGTGGCAATGTGTATGTTGTTGATATGTTAAAGGACAATCCTATGGCAAATGTCTGTTTGTTTTCTGCTGCCTCCACAAAGGAGACAGAATTGTGGCATAGGAGATTGGGTCACACCAACCTTAACACTATCAACACACTCTCCAAACAAAGCCTTGTCAGAGGTTTACCATCAAAAGAATTCAAATGTGATGAGCATTGTGTTTCTTGTTTAAAAGGGAAACAACATAAAAGCTCTTACAAATCCATTGATGAGTCCAAAACCAGTCAATGTCTACAATTGTTGCACATGGACTTGTTTGGCCCTGTTAAAATCATGAGTCTAAGAAGAAAAAGATTTTGTCTTGTAATAGTTGATGATTTTTCTAGGTTTACATGGACTTACTTTTTACATTCTAAGGATGAGACTGCAGGTATATTGAAGGACTTTGTCACCAAAGTTGAAAAACAATATGACTTGCCAGTAAAAGTCTTCAGGAGTGACAATGGAACAGAGTTTAAAAATAAGGAGTTGGATGATTTCTGTGTGTCAAAAGGGATTGTGAGGCAGTACAGCATCCCAAGAACACCAGAACAAAATGGGGTGGTTGAAAGGAAAAATAGAACTCTTATAGAAGCTACAAGAACCATGCTAGCAGATTCTGGTTTGCCACTGTCCTTCTGGGCAGAAGCTGTAAACACTGCTTGCTATGTTCAAAACAGAGTTTTGATCAACCCCAGACATCAAAAAACTGCTTATGAAATTTTGTTCAAAATCAAACCATTAATTTCATTTTTCAAAATCTTTGGTTGCCCATGTTTCATCTTAAATCTCAAAGATTCCATTTCAAAATTTGCAGCCAAAGTAGATTGTGGTTACTTTCTGGGATATTCTTCTACTGCCAAGGCTTATAAAGTGTTTAACACAAAGACCAAGACAATAGAAGAAACTCTGAATGTAAAGTTCAATGAACTATCATCTCTAAAAATCCCTGCAAATCCTACTGAACTATTTGATTTAGATAAATTCAAATTTGAAGATATCACTGTTAAAACTAACAATGCAGGTATTCCACAGTCTCCACAACAAGATTACAGAACAGATGTTGTGATCCCCAGTCACTACAAAATCTATTCTGCCTCAGAGGAAGTAGCTGTTCAAAACAATTGTCAAAACTCTGCCACAGCTGTGTCAACCACTGTTGGCCAGTCTTATCCTCAAACCACTGTCTCACCTCTCACAACCACTGAACAATCATCTGTTGACAAAAGTCAATCATCTGTTGACAAAAGTCAGTCCAGTTTCACACCACTTGGACCCATTCCTCCATTACCATTCCAAACATCTGATGGCACTACAGAAGTACCAACAGATGTTACACCAACAGAGTCACCAAACCTCTGTCCATCACCTCAAAATGCCATCATACCATATCAGGGAGATCTTATTTACTTAAGAGCTCATCCACCAGACCAGATCATTGGCAACATCAGAGAGGGTGTGCTCACAAGAAGCCAATCCTCCAATATCTGTCTTTTTGCAGGTTTCCTATCTCTCACACAACCTGTCAAGTACCAAGAGGCACTAAAAGACAACAGTTGGGTAGAAGCTATGCAAGAAGAACTCCTTCAATTTAAAAGACAACAAGTATGGGAGCTTGTACCACTACCTAAGGATGTTTGTCCTATAGGAACAAAGTGGGTCTTCAAAAACAAAACTGATGAAAGGGGTATTGTTGTCAAGAATAAAGCCAGGCTTGTGGTTCAAGGCTTCAGACAAGAAGAAGGAATAGATTATGATGAAACTTTTGCTCCTGTAGCAAGACTAGAAGCCATCAGACTATTTTTAGCCTTTGCTGTCAACCACAACATAAAGGTGTATCAGATGGACATCAAATGTGCTTTCCTTTATGGCAAAATTCAGGAGGAGGTCTATGTATGTCAGCCACCTGGTTTTGAAAACACATTCCATCCTGATTATGTCTACAAGCTCAACAAAGCTCTGTATGGCCTCAAACAAGCACCAAGGGCCTGGTATGAAACTCTTTCCACATTTCTCTTATCCATTGGCTTCACAAGAGGTAAAATAGACAAAACTTTATTTCTTAAATGGAAAGGGAAACACTTAATGATTGTTCAAATATATGTGGATGACATCATTTTTGGATCCACATGTAACCAAATGTGTGAAGAGTTCAGAAAACTCAAGACAGCAGAGTTTGAGATGAGTGCCATGGGTGAGCTTCAGTGTTTCCTTGGTCTTCAAGTGAAACAACTGCAAAATGGCACATTCATTCACCAAAACAAATATGTAAAGAATTTATTAACCAGATTTGAGATGAATGATTGTAAGCCATGTAGTACACCCATGAGTACAGTCAAGCTGCTCACTATTGATGACAAGGATGAACTGGTTGATCAAACACATTATAGATGCATGATTGGGTCTTTACTGTACTTAACTGCATCTAGGCCAGACATTATGTTTGCTACCTGTGTCTGTGCAAGATCCCAGGCTTCACCCAGAAAGTCAAACCTTATTGCTGTGAAAAGGATATTCAGATACCTCAAAGGTGCTCCCACACTTGGTATTTGGTATCCTGCTAATGGAAACATTGAGCTTTCAGGTTATTCAGATAATGACTTTGCTGGCTGTCACACCACAAGAAAGTCCACATCAGGAGGGTGCCAATTTCTAGGGAATGCCTTAGTTTCATGGCAAAGCAAAAAGCAGGCAGCTGTTTCAACCTCAATAGCTAAAGCTGAATACATTGCTGCTGCAAGCTGTACAGCCCAACTCATGTGGCTTCAAAATCAATTACTGGATTTTGGGATAACTGCACTACAGACTCCACTCATGTTGGATAGTCAAGCTGCTGAAAATATCATCAAGAATCCAGTCTCTCATTCCACTACCAAACACATTGACATCATACATCATTTTGTCAGAGACAGCTATGAAAAAGGTTTGATTTCTCTGCACCATGTTCCAACAGAAGATCAGTTGGCAGATGTGTTAACAAAAGCTTTAGACACATCTACCTTTACAAATCTGATTTCCAGAATTGGTATGTTAAACATGGATTAAACAAATAAATTTTCTTTTAAAAAGGAATAATAATAAAATGTTTCAGAAAATCAAAATTTCTTCTAAATAGCTGTTTGGTTGAAAAATCTGTTTACAACATCTGATCAGATAAAACAACCACTGTTTCATTCATATCCACTGTTGGTTGAAAAATCTGTTTCAAAACATCTGATCAGATAAAACAACTGTTTCGTTATATATCTATACTATATCTATATATAAAAAAAATTACAACAGTTGGTTCCATCAGCTGTTTGTATCAGTTGTTTGCCAAAACAGCTGTTCTCCACCAGATGTTTCATCCATCAGATGATTGCCACGTCTGCTCATACAAGCAGAGGTTTGGCCACATCAGCGGTTTCTTTTTGAGCCTATAAAAACCCTGTTTTACCACAACAGATGTTACACTGTCTCATTGTATTCAAAATACTGAAACCGCCTTCTCCATTCTCAAACCCTCAATCAGATTTCTTTCATCTTCACTCTCGGAATCCACTAAAATGGATCTTCAAGCCAAAGCCACCCACAATTGTCTCCCATATCTGGTTAAAACAGATGATAACATATCATTCCATTCCACCATCGACATTCTTCTAAACTCCAAATACCTACCCATCTTAACCGCTGACGCCCCCATCTATATCGATACTCTCCAAGAGTTCTGGTTGAATGTTGAGTTTCTATTGCAAGACAAAAAGCCTACTTCCATTATTTCCAAAATTGGAGAAACAAGTATCGTCATTACCCCTACAATCATATCCACAACCTTCTCACTAAATGACCTGGCAGGTAAGGACTCCTTCACAAAAACAGAGCTTCACACTGAGTTCCAAGAAAGAGGGTATGATGGTCAGATGACTGGATCAACTCTTTTCAAAAAGTTTTTTCCACCAGTCATGAAATTTTTCTTCCATACCCTTCTTCTGTGTGTCTCCGCTAAGTCCACATCCTTCAATGAAATCCCATTAAGGATGCAATATCTGGGTTATGCCATGTTGTCAAACTCTGACTTCAATCTTTCCTAGGGATTGTTCATGGACTTAGTGTCAAATGTGAAAGCAATTAAGTCTGGGTCTAACAATGCTTTTCTAATTTACCCAAGAATTCTTAGTGTAATCCTACAAAAGGTCTTACCAGAAAAGGTTTTCAAAAAGGGTGAGGCAATGCAAATGAAAAGCTTAACTGATGAAACTTTCACTAGAATGCTGGGTGGAAGCACCCAAGAAAAAGTGTCAAAAGTGTCCAAAGTTTCTAAAACACAAACAAAGAGGACAAAGACAACAACTGCTGTCAAAACCTCTGTTGTTGAGCCCACTGCTCCTGGTGATCATGGCACTACATCCAGTGCTGTGAAACCCACACCAGCCACTTCCAAAAAGAAACATCCATCCACAAAAACCACCACTCAACCACAAATGAGACTTCTGGATGATGAGGTACCAGAAGAAAACTCTGTTGCACCACCAAAGCAACCTGAAACCACTGTTGTTACTTCCTCACAACAGTTGGACATACCTCCACCTAACCAAACTCCTCATGAATCCTCCCAAAAGGATCATGTTGTAAGCCAAGGGGAAACACATCATGATTCATTTGAGTCACTTGGCCAAATGTTCACAAGCCCCTCTCCCAGGGCTAATTCTCTTGTTACTCCTCCACCCTCACCATCACATCATGTTCCACAAACCATGCAACCTCTGTTTGAGGCAATTGAGAAATCTCAGGAAGATCCCAGTTCCTCTCTTCCACCTATCACTGAGAGCATACCCCCCACAAGTGACTGGTCCTGAGAACATTCAATCTGCTATCCAACAAACAGTAGAGGAGGTTACACCACCTGAGTTCAATGCAACTCTAGGTGAGTTTTCAAGTGGAGCAGTCACTACTGATGTAGAGACCATTGTCTCACACCAGGACAGTGATTACATTGCTAAGACTCCCTTGAAGGCAACAACTGATGAGGCCACTATAGTGTCCCCAAAAACAGTTGGAAGTCCCCAGTACCAAGAAAAAGGGGCATCTGATTCACCTATTAGGACTGAATCAGGTAGAACTACCACTGGTAGGGACTCAGATGATCCTATTAACTTAGGAGATGGGTCAAAATACCAAGAATTGACGGACAGAGTTCATGCAATTGAAACCTCTGTAGCAGACATCAAATCTGATGTCAAGCTTATACTGGGTTCCATAGCAGACCTTTCCAAAAGTCAACCATCAACAGCTGATATAGCTAGTGAGCTATGGAAATCCGTTTCCCCCATCATCATAGCCCACAGAAAACTAGCTGATCAGACACATGAAACATATATGGCTGAGATCAGAAACATGGTGGATGCAAGGTACAAAGATACACATGCAGATATTAAAGCCATCAAAGATCACTTGCTGAAGACCACTGGCTCTGCCCCTACCACCATTCTTAGGGATGAAGATGATGATGTCTTCACGGCTGATGATGCCAAAAAGGGGGAGAGTGGCAGAGATAGGCTACCAAAGCTAGATCCCTTTGGTTGTCCTCCTTCTACAAAGGGCAAAGCTAAGTCTGCCAACAAACCAGAGGCTAGTCAAACAGCACCACAACAACAACAAGCAACACCAACAGCACCACAACAAACCACTGACAAAAGCAAAGCAGTAGACAACTCTGCAAACATAGAAGCTGAAAAGGCTGCTCAGGCCAAACAAAAAAGGGCTGACACCTTGGAAGCTAAAGCAGAGTTGCTGGTGAACCTCAAGAGAGAACAACAGCAGGAGATTGAAGATGTGGGATCCTCAAAAAGGATGAAAAGGCTTGCTAGACATGTCAGAAAACCACCATCCAAGCTAAACACCTCTGTTGACAAAACCACTGCTGCTGAAACCACTGCCACCCAAAACACTGAAACCACCCAAAACACTGCTTCCCAAACCACTGCACCTAAACCTACAAGCACATCTGAACATACAACCACCAAACCTACACCCAAACCTACATCACCAACCAAATCACAAACATCTGCTGGACCTACTAAAAGGCCAACAGATGTTAATCCAACCACTGCTACCAAATCACAATCCCCCAAAATCTTGTACATAAGGAAGAGAAAATCAACCTTTGTTGTACATGATGAAAACATACACACATCACCAAACACCACATCAACTGCACAATCCACTCCTATCACAACTATTCCAATTTCATCATTCTCACCACACACATCCAAATTCAGTTCCCATAGACCACCACCAACCATTACACCATTGGTTGTTCAGTATCCCCTTGAACTTGATCTACTCAAGGGGGAATTACAATCCTTCTACAACACTGAACAACCATCTGACAGATCTTTCCCATCTCTCCCAAATTTCCCTGTTCCTCTAAACATTGATACATATCTTAAATACAAGGGTGAACAGGTAGATGCCATCATTAAGGAGAAATGCAAAGGGAAGGATGACAGGACTGCTCAGGGCATCCATTCAGCAGAGCTTAGCAAACTCAGAAGGATTGAGGATTTTGCTAAGACCCTGAGCAACTCCATGTCCTCCATGCCTCTCAGTGTTGACTTGGAAAAGGAGGTTAGGGATTCTCTTCTGGAACAGATCTTGGCAACCAAGCCATATAAAGCAACCAAAAAGCAGTTTAATGGTTGGACCACACATGCACTAAGAGAAGAACTTCTCAGAATAGAAGAATTGGCCAAAGACCCCAAGGCTAAAGTCTCTACTCCTAATTTTGGCAAAGGCAGAGACCCAGTCAGAGCCTTAAAGTTTAAAAGAATGAGACAAGAGATAGTAGCTGCTAACTATGGGGAAATGAGGTCTGTCTCTAGATGGTCTGAGCTGAGGTTGGTTGAGACATACAAGAGTCTTGAAGAAAACAGAAAAAAGGATCCCAGCCTACCTAGAAAACCAGTCTATACTGATGAGCCACTGATGAAGAGACCCCAGCAGACTTTTACCTTGGACAGCTTACTTGAAACTTCTGATCTATCAGCTGCTGCAAGAAGACAGTTCAAGAAACAAAAGGAAATGTCAGAAGAAGATCAGAAGAAGTTTGCTGATACATTTATCAAGGAAGGGCTCTTCAATCAGATACACTTTTTCTCTGATCCTTCAACAGAGAAACTCAGGGAACTCATTGGAAGACCTCCATCATCTAACTCATCCCAAATAAAAGTTCATCTCAGCAAATCCACTGACTCAAAAATTCTAAAATGGAAAGTCAACAAAGACAACCATGAATTGACTCTGCTCAGGTCAGATGGAAGGGTTCAGAAGATTAGCATGGATGATGCATACAGCCTATGTGCAGAAGATCTTCAAACATTGTTAAATCTAGAACTTGAAAGAGATGAAGAAGACTTATTTGCTCTGGACTTTGAACTACAATTCAAAGGTCAAATCAGAGAAAGTCTGATGAGGAATAAAGAACAGTAAATAAAGCTGAGTTTTGGCATCATCTGTTCTAGGGGGAGATTGTTGGGTCTGCTGACCTGGAGAAGAACAGATGATTGAAAAGCCAAAACATGCTAACAGTTGATCCACACAATAAACAGTCCTTACAACATACTTCTCCCAAAAGACTGCTGACTCTAACAACTGTTCTATCCAAACAACTGCTATGACAACTGCTGATACAAAGGACTGCTGAATAAACACTGATGAAGAAAAACTGCTGACCAAAGGTCTGATGAAGAACAACTGCTGATCCAAGTATTGAAGACTAAAGCACTGCTGGAGCCAACAGCACTTAGGCTCCAGCAGAGGATACAAGACCATCAGAGTTTTCCTACAATAGTAGTTTACTTTCAGTGTTTTCAATGTAACAGTAGTTTGTATTAGGCAGATGTTTTATGTTTGTTATTCTGTTAGAGGTCATTGTCTTAGGTGACGTCAGCCTAGGTCATTAGTGGTTTAGGTTTGTCTATAAATAGAACAGTGCTTGTACTGTTCTATTACATCACACACACAAACATTCTCTCAGACAAACAATCACTGTGTGATCAGGCTGAGGGGGAGTACTTGTATGATTGTAATCTTTTAGATAAATGAAAGCATTCGATCAGAAAACAATTACTCTCATGTTTTGATTAATAGTTTATCATTCCGCTGCACTTTCCATCTATATTCATATCAATCTTATCATTCTTAGTTAAACATAATCAAAACAATCAAACACAGATCCTAACAGTTGTGATGCATATCCGAACTATGCAATCATTTCCTTTTCGAACCTCCTGACTTCAGATCATCACTAACAGCCTTATTCTCAGAGTCTGCGAGCTTATTCCCAGTATCACCCTTCTTTGACATAAATCCCTAGCGTACAACATCATCGGTTAGTGTCGTGGCTAGGGATATCGTGTTCTGAATAGGTGCTAGGTTTGCAAAGGTAACCATGCGTCGGATTTTAGGTGCTAAACCCCATATGTACCACTCAATCCTGACGTACTCGGGTGTTACCACTTGAGAAACTATTCTTGACAACTCAATGAATTGGGAAGTGTAAGCTTGCACATCAACACCGTCCATAGTCGAATTCGGGAATGCAGTGCGACCTTCTGGAGCTCATTTCGAGGGCAAAACTCCCTAATCAGCATTTCCTTGAGCTCATTCCACGAGAGGCTATAAGCAACAACTTCTCGTAGATTATGGACTTGTGAGTTCCACCATGTTAGGGCTTCGTATTGAAAAGAACAAGAATCATACTTTAGTCTTTGCTCGTGATTGCAGCCACTGATCACTATAACCAACTCCATTTTCTCTATCCATCTAACGATGTCTAGAGGGTCTTCAGATCCAGAAAATGACCTTGGGTTGCAACCATGGAATACTTTGTAACTATAATTGGGTACTTGATTTCTTTTTTACATAGTTATTATTTAACTATTGATTAAACTTTTTAGTAACACGAGGAAATTTTTGTCAAACATCCTTAGTCATTTTCCTACCTATTGGGGCACCAATGGGAGTTCCACCACTTGAACCGCCGCTAGAAGTGCGACCTCAGCCTCGTTTGAAACCTTGTTTTATGCTGTGTTGTTCGAGTGAAGCGTTAAAAAGCTGAGGAATCAATTGCACTAATTCCTCAGAGGATCTAGGCAGCCTCGATCCTCTACCCTGTCTCATTTTTGGTGGCATAATGCATGGTTTTTTTACTATTTACAAAATAATAGAGAATTTAACGATGGTTAACATAATAGTGATTTGTATGCACAATATAAAATTATGAGCAAAAAGAAATAATTATAACACAGACTAATAAATAACAAACATAAACAACTAAAGATCATCACGATATATTATATGGGACAAATGCTTGCCAAAATCCACAAAAATAGGTGCTTAACATAGCAACACCTAGAAGTAAGTTTAGTCTTTCCCCTACTAAAATATCTAAATATCAAAAGACCAAATCAAGGTAACATAAGAGAAATCATGGGAATCGCAAGTATCCCATGATGTTATCTATCTTTATCTCCAACTCTAACACTCTACCATTAACCTGCTCCAAAGCACAATCGTACATCCCCCTCATCTCTTCCAATCCTCTAACCTTATCATCTAACTTCTTTACCTCAAATTTGCTAGCAGCCAACTCTACCTTAAGAGTCGCTAGCTGGCGGTCATAATGTGACCATGGGTCAAACTAGTGACTCTTTTGCTTCTTTGGTGGTGGTAGGAGAACCGCGTCTCCAGAAGCAGGTATAGAAGCACTAATAGTGTAACACCCCGAAACTTTTGTCTCGCCTAAATACATCATTAGGCATGATTAGCAAAATTAATAAAACGAGACTCGAACATAGAAAGACATGGATTATGTTCTAATATAGAAATAATCTAGTCAATGTTGTTAATCTTATAAACGAGCTAATAATACAAGAAAACTAGCGTGAATAGCTAGTTTTCATAAGAAATAACATTCGGGGATTTTTGGAGGGGCCATAGTTGCCAAAATGGCAAACTTGTGTGTTTATAATGTTGAAAAGGAAAGAACACACACACACACACACACTTATGTGTGTATGTCGATTATCATCAGGAGATAACAATCTCCTTTACCTCCAAACCCTAAACGTCAAACCCTTGCTCAATCCAAGCCAAATCAAGGGTTTTTTTTTTGGTGCATTAGCAAGAAACGAGTCGTCTAAGGCTTACTAAACATCAAGGTACCTTTTATTTAGTAGAAATTGATGCTATATTCATTCTTGATCATGGTGGAAATTTAGGTTTCTTACAAAAACGTGAAATTTTGGATTGTTAGTGGTTGTTCTAGCTTTAGGGAACCTCACTCAAGTCTAATTCGGTTATGAATTTCATTTTATTTGTGTATTTGATTATACCCGTATATTTAACCTAGGTTGAAACCACATACATCTAGTAATCATGGTGGTTCTTTGGAGTTGTTACAATGTGAAACATGGCATAATTATGCTTTGGATGATGAAAGTGCCTAACCATCATGAATAGGGTGAAATGAGGTAGCATCCATAACACCTATGGAGTTTAGAAAATAAGTTGTAAATGATGCCTACAAGGTGTTTGATGAAACGCCCCAATGACCTTGTTTGCAAACTAAGGTGATGACTTAATTGAGTAAAACATGGAAATACTTGCATATGAAATATGAAGTACATGCTTAGATGATAGATTACACCATATGATATTTAGTAGCCTAATGATAATTAGGAAGTTGTATGTGCAATATGCTTGATGACCTTGATATGATAAATGAAGGGATAGTCCCAAACTAGAGACTTTGCCCTATTCTAGTGCACATGATCATGCTAAGGGTAGTTGACTTTTAGAAGTCAAACTGACCCGAGATTTGAATATGATATAATGGTATGAATAAACTCATGAGATGTGTTAGTTATTAGATATAATGACTAACTTGATCGATCTTGTGAGTATTGTGAAGGTTTGGTCTTGTCAAGCTAGGTAGGAGCTTGGATGAGATGAACCAAACGAAGCAAATGGATCATGGAACGCATGAGTCGTGGCCAAGGTAAGTGACTTATCTCAAATAAGTCTCTTAATAACTAAATGATTGTGTAAATGCAAGAAAAAATGGATTATTGGAATGTGGGATTCTAACTTAATATGGGTTAGAATCATCCAAATGAAAGAAAAATTGTTTAGTTTGGGATAGGATGCCCAAATATAGATAAACAAGTATATAAGAAATGGGACAAATGGGTCAAGTGAGGTGGATGTCACTTAGGCCCAAGATTAGTGACATTATAATTGAGAATTGAAATAAACGGGTCAAATGAGTTAGAGGCTGTTATGTAGTCTTAACCATTGCGTTTCAACATGAAATTCAGTCAGAAGTTGTTTTACAATATAAAGGATGTTGGGTAATTTTTATAGAATTTTCTAAATTCGTTTTAACATGGTTTTCGCGGATATTTTGTCAATAAATTAGTCGTTGAAAGAAATAGGTCCGCTTATTGCAGAGCCTGTTTCGTGGTCTTAACCATTGCGTTTCGACACGAAATTCAGTCAGGAGTTGTTTTACAATGCAAAGGATGTTGGGTAATTTTTATAGATTTTTCTAAAGTCGTTTGACGTGGTTTTTGCAGATGTTTTGTCAATAAATTAGTCGTTGACAGAAATAGGTCCGCTAATTGCAGAGGTTGTTTCGTGGTCTTAACCATTGAGTTTCGACACGATATTCGGTCAGAAGTTGTATTAACATAAAGGATGCTCGGTAATTTTTATATATTTTTCTGAACATGTTTGATGTGGTTTTGGCGATTGTTTTGTCAGTAAATAGTTCCCAAGGGTCCTTGGGGACGGTCGAGAACCTAAGTAAAAGTCCAACCAAAGGTTGGGTAAATATCGAGGAATTGTGATTGTTTATGCACGCGATTCAGAGTATTCAACAGCTTCAGACCATAGCTTACGGTTTCAGAACCGTAGGCTACAGTTCATAATGAGCAAACTAATCAGGTTATCTGAATCGTATGCTACGGGTTGAGAACCGTAGCTTACGGCGGGATTATTCCCCCCCCCCCCTAAAAAAGTTAGTTTGTTGTTTTGAAATGATTTGATCCGTTAATCTCAAATACTAATCATTTATCATGTGTATTAGTGGTAGGCACGTCTAAGGATCAGAACCGGATGCGAAACGGACCAAGCATGAAACCGAACAAAACCAAGATCAAGATATGATTTCGTCTTCACATGGCGTGTAGGACATTTTAGTAAAACAAAAATGATGTTGTAAAAATGTAATGTGTATGGAAGTCAAGCTTAGAGATGTCGAATTAATAATATCACGTGCGGATCTTCCAAGGATCCAGACGTGCAAATATGGTTTAAATATATATATATATATATATACACACACACACACATACACACACACATCTACACACACATGCTAATCTGGGACCATAAAACCGATTTAGTTGTTAAACAAATTACTTATTAACGGGTTGGGTCTTACAAGGGGTGGAATGTAAGATCCTACATCGGTTGTGTAAGGGAGAACATAACTCCTTTTAAGGGGGTGGCCACCCTCACTATCACAACGCGTTTTGGCCAGTCCTTCGGGGTGAGACCAATGCAAAACCGTGAGCTGCGGCAAAGCGGACAATATTGTAGAACCCGAAATACTAAGAAAGATTTTGATCAACTTAGCGAATGGATAATCCGATAAGTTTTACTTTCAACCAAGTAGTTATTGTCTACTTTATTAGCGTGTGACTTCGATATATTTATATATATATATATATATATATATATGCATATAATTCATTTGTAACCATAGAACCATAAGTTTGCATTCATCAATTAGCTAAGGCTAAAGATACAGATTTTACTTTTAGATTCCCTTATTCGGACTTGACCAACTCAAACCAAATATAGTGTCTTGGATTTGTAATACAATGGCAGGTCTTAAAGAACACTTCCAAGTAACAATAGAAACATCGATGAACCATATATAAGGGTGCGCGTAAACCATGAATAGTCGATCCGGTGACCCGAAGAGACTAAGATTGAATGCTACAAGAGATAATTGTAAGATTTAATACACATTCCGTTAATATTATTATCATATATTGTCTTCAGACTAGGGCCAAGACATTTGGATTAGTTCCGTAACCATTTAAGTCTAATGACGAGTTACTTGTATGAAACATATTAGTAATGTATAGGTAAGCCCTAACGGGGGGAGCAGATGCGTTCGTAATGATCATTATAAGGAATATTTGATGAGAATAAGGAAGTATAGTTGAGGTTATTAGAAAAATTTACATTGATAGCAAAAATCGATCATATGAGAAAATAAGACTTAGGATACTAAGGATAAGACGTGCACCTTTGATAAGGTTAAGATTAATATAGCACGTATAGATGGTTCATTTTTCATAATTTCTAATGTTTCGTCATTATATTCTACACCATATACCATAGAGATTTTAAAGGTGTAAGAATTCAATGTTAAAGTCGATGGTATAGATAGAATTAGACCCCACATTAGGCATCAAAACTTAAGTACAACTCTAGAGACCATAGTCTTATATGAAGACCCCTATTTCGGTAAGTTAACCTACACTAAAGCAAAGGTTTTAAGGACTAATAACTATTAGAACACACATAGGAATTTTCAACAAAATACGTTTTCATATACGTTTCTTTCAAGTTTTTGGATAGATTTTCAGTACGTTTGTGAGGTATCATTGGTGTGGTGGGTTAGCTGCGGTACACCCTATATATAAACACCAATGATGCGTCAAAAATGAACTGAGAATCAAACCAAGAACCAACACTAGTCTGCCAATAGTTTGAACCATTTGTTTTAAAACCTAAACATAGAGTGAAATTTAGCATGGAGCCGCTTAAATTATGAATGAGTTTAAGAAAATAATTATGTCTGCACGAGTCTGTAGACCCGAACAATGAATCCGAGTATGGTGTATACTGAATATGTTCGTGGGATAGCTTGAAAACAATTCCGAGGACGGAATTCCATTAACGGGGGAGAATGTAACAACCCGGTCGTAGAGCCCAAAATTTTTCGCGTCTAAAAGGATTATAATAAATAAATCAATAATAAAATAATTATGTATAACCAAATGCGAAGCCGAACCGATGAATTACTTAGTTAATTTGGTGAGGGAAATAATATTATACACATTACGAGACCGGACCGACACCCGATAACGAACCGACCAGACACTATCTTGGTGAGTCACTAGGGATGACACTTGTCCTCCCCTTGTTGTGACACCATACACTCAAAACCATTCTTGGTTTTGCAAAACCATTTGAAGAAACAATTATAAAAACCCTCACAAAAACCTCCCGCCACATTTTATTTAAAACACACACTTAATAGAAGAGAGAGGATTTTTTTTTGCCAAAATGGTGCTATAGTAGGATTTTTTTTGTACATTTGGAGGGTGTCAGCAGTGGACTTGTGCTTTTGGTGAAACCGCAAGACCATCTTGCAGTTTATGCTTTGACTAGGTGGGAGGAACTTGCACTTTTGGTGAGTAGGAGAGAGAAACCGCAAGATGAACTTGCGGTTTCCTTTTTAAAATCATGCACTTTTGGTGAGTAGGAGAGAGAAACCGCAAGATGAACTTGCGGTTTCACCAAAAGAAAAAAGTCTGATCTGACACCCCCCAAATGCACAAAAATCCAATCCTGTAACACTATTTTGGCAAAAAAATCAAGAGAGATTTTTTTGCCAAAATGGTGCTATAGTAGGATTTTTTCGTACATTTGGAGGGTGTCAGCAGTGGACTTGTGCTTTTGGTGAAACGCAAGACCATCTTGCAGTTTATGCTTTGACTAGGTGAGAGGAACTTGCACTTTTGGTGAGTAGGAGAGAGAAACCGCAAGATGAACTTGCGGTTTCCTTTTTAAAATCATGCACTTTTGGTGAGTAGGAGAGATAAACCGCAAGATGAACTTGCGGTTTCACCAAAAGAAAAAATTCTGATCTGACACCCCCCAAATGCACAAAAATCCCATCCTGTAGCACTATTTTGGCAAAAAAAAATCAAGAGAGATTTTTTTGCCAAAATGGTGCTATAGTAGGATTTTTTTTGTACATTTGGAGGGTGTCAGCAGTGGACTTGTGCTTTTGGTGAAACCGCAAGACCATCTTGCGGTTTATGCTTTGACTAGGTGGGATGAACTTGCACTTTTGGTGAGTAGGAGAGAGAAAACGCAAGATGAACTTGCGGTTTCCTTTTTAAAATCATGCTTTTTTGGTGAGTAGGAGAGAGAAACCGCAAGATGAACTTGCGGTTTCACCAAAAGAAACAATTCTGATCTGACACCCCCCAAATGCACAAAAATCCCATCCTGTAGCACTATTTTGGCAAAAAATCAAGAGAGATTTTTTTGCCAAAATGGTGCTATAGTAGGATTTTTTTGTACATTTGGAGGGTGTCAGTAGTGGACTTGTGCTTTTGGTGAAACCGCAAGACCATCTTGCGGTTTATGCTTTGACTAGGTGGGAGGAACTTGCACTTTTGGTGAGTAGGAGAGAGAAACCGCAAGATGACTTGCGGTTTCCTTTTTAAAATCATGCTTTTTTGGTGAGTAGGAGAGATTGCGGTTTCTCTAAAAGAAAAAATTCTGATCTGACACCCCCCAAATGCACAAAAATCCCATCCTGTAGCACTATTTTGGCAAAAAAATCAAGAGAGATTTGTTTGCCAAAATGGTGCTATAGTAGGATTTTTTTTGTACATTTGGAGGGTGTCAGCAGTGGACTTGTGCTTTTGGTGAAACCGCAAGACCATCTTGCGGTTTATGCTTTGACTAGGTGGGAGGAACTTGCATTTTTGGTGAGTAGGAGAGAGAAACCGCAAGATGAACTTGCAGTTTCCTTTTTAAAATCATGCACTTTTGGTGAGTAGGAGAGAGAAACCGCAAGATGAACTTGCGGTTTCACTAAAAGAAAAAATTCTGATCTGACACTCCCAAATGCACAAAAATCCCATCCTGTAGCACTATTTTGGCAAAAAAATCAAGAGAGATTTTTTTGCCAAAATGGTGCTATAGTAGGATTTTTTTGTACATTTGGAGGGTGTCAGTAGTGGACTTGTGCTTTTGGTGAAACCGCAAGACCATCTTGCGGTTTATGCTTTGACTAGGTTGGAGGAACTTGCACTTTTGGTGAGTAGGAGAGAGAAACCGCAAGATGAAGTTGCGGTTTCCTTTTTAAAATCATGCACTTTTGGTGAGTAGGAGAGAGAAACCGCAAGATGAACTTGCGGTTTCACCAAAAGAAAAAATTCTGATCTGACACCCCCAAATCCACAAAAATCCCATCCTGTAGCACTATTTTGGCCACTGGTTAAACTATCTTGTATCGACCAAACCAAAAAGAAATAAACCCATGAGTAAAGGAACTGACTTGAGTTATATAAAGACTATAATGTACTAGTAGAATATATGGTGACAATCTAGACGCGACTAGATAGCCATGGACCGGAACTTTGGGCAATTGTATATGACACCTGGGACTATGGGACATGACTAGATTTGAACTAGTTAATGTGACCATATTATAACCAAGGGATAGCCTGGACAATAGGACGTTAGATTACAAAGTTGGAATCTATTAATTGTTAGGTAACATGGCAAACTCAATATTACATATGAAGACTTGCATAAACCTGGTACTACTAGTGTAAATCTACATTATATCGGGCTATTAGTACGACCATTAGTGATACAATAGTTACTAAAGTTGTTAATACTATTATCATTATTTTGATATCACCCATTTACGTTACCGTAAGTTTTATTATCATTGATATTATTTTTAACAATATTAAAAGGGTACTACCAATTAAAATATGACCAGTACATAACTATTAGTAATGATCCTATCAATATTTCCAGAGCTATATAATGCATATAGATATTAGTTCATAACCGCAATTAGCATTTAGATAAATAGAATTACAAACCAACAATTAGAATATGTCAATATTAGCACCCAAACAACTTAGCTTGCCCACATGTGTAACCGCAATACTCGGTTACACACACTAATGCTCATGATTGTATTAGGTCATTGTATGTGAACCATAGGTGGACCTCGGATTGGAATACCATGACACCGTGTGACATGAAACGCTACTTAGGTGAGTTCGTGTACTTCCCCTTTTTCTGTTTTAAATGTTTTGGGGTGAACATATGCTTGTACGTGTAAACTGTTTTGTGTGTAAACTTACTTGATGTGGCAAGGGCTCCCAAAACCAGATGCACACTCATTAACCAAGGGAGTTGGGCCACTTAATATATGGGTAGTACTACTTGGGAATCCCCCATGCACAGTGGATCCGGAAGCCCGGAAAACCCTCCACTGTGGTCTACGGACCGTTGCGGCATATATTCTGACGTGGGGAAATCCATATTGGGAGTAGATGGATTCAGTGTTAGGATTGAGGTGTGATACTTGTACATCACTATGTTTTGAACAGTGTAAACTTGTTTTCGAACTATTAAACTGTTTTGGTTTCACTTAACAACTTACACGGACTCACCGACATATTTTGCTGACCAAACTCTTTTAAGCATGTGTTCAGGTACCGCGGATGAATGGATGGCAACACGAGGTATATGATAGCTAAAAGCGGATTAGAGATAAGCATGATAGAGATTGGATCGACTAGTAGATTACACTGCTACGACGACCGCCGCGATTCGTCCTGCATAGTTATTAGTCTATTTATTAAGTTATGTATTTATATTTTTGGATTAGAAATTGTATATAACATTTAAATATTAGTTATTGTTGCTTCCGTTGTGCAAGTCTGTTACCAAACTATTATTTCGTTCAACCCCCTCCTGGTCGGGTTGTTACAGGTTGTTACAGATGGTATCAGAGCCGGGGCCGGATCGGTGTGCCAGTCGTGCCCGCGAGGACGCTGGGCTCCTAAGGGGGTGGAATGTAAGATCCCACATCGGTTGTGTAAGGGAGAACATAACTCCTTATAAGGGAGTGGCAACCATCACTATCACAACGCGTTTTGGCTAGTCCTTTGAGGGTGAGACCAATGCAAAACCGTAAGCTGCGGTAAAGCAGACAATATTGTGGTACGGGTTACCTTGGTTTGTTACAAATAGTATGTGCCCTCATCCTTTGGTGAGTATAGACCCTTATAGGGGTCGTAGTATCTCACGTTACCAGAGTAGGCACTAAAGAGTCTAGGCCAGTGGGGGGGTGTGCATTAGGGTTTAGACTATTGGGATAACCCTATTGTAAGACCCTACCCGAAAAAATGGGTAATTATACGATATATTACTGTGACACCCGGCGTTTTTGCAGGGAATTAACCGTACTAATGTAAAGTTAAGTGTACGTTTAAAAATAATAATTTGAGTTAATAAAATGAATTTTAAGTCCAAAAGCTTATTTTACATATAAAAATATGACTAGAGGTGTCATATTTAAAAATCTTGTCGTGTAGCGATTTTGCGCGCGGAAAACGATCGTTGGTGATGACCCGGCTAATATTTAAGGTCCAAAACTTAAAATGTATGCATGAAATAATATTTTTAATCATATTTAGTTGAAGAATATGAAGAAATAAAGTTAGAGTATAAAAATGGTGATTTTAGTCGCAACGCGCGATACCGCGCAATCTGCGCGCCTGTATTATGAAAATTCGCCATTTTTACGCTGGATAGCACCTATTATTAACTTGGCTTATATAATTTATGTCTAGAGTCAAAAATGTTATTTTTGTGTGTGTCGGGTATTTAAAACAGTTAAAGGCCGGTACCGCATTAACTAGTAACATACCCGCTAAATCTACACCTAATACCCACTATATGATGAATTAATATGGTGATGACAAGTAATCTAAACCTATATTGTGTGTGCCGAGTTGAGAGGGCTACCACCAAAGCCTATTTGGTGATTCATGATTAACATACATGATTATAAAACCCCTCTAACACTCAAGACCATTCACGTTCCATCACCACTTCAACACTCCAACCCTTCCTCTTCCTCCCTTGTAACCGTCGCCACCACCACCCCTATACCACTCTCTCTCTAGTTTTTCTAATACATTATCATCTCTAACCTTTTAACACACAAAATCATTCAAGCATTGGAAGATTAAGCAAGAATTATAGGGTTTTGAAGCAAGAATCCATCCAAGTTAAAAACATGTTCTTTCCTTGAGGTAAAAACCCTAACTAAAACTCTTTTTATTTTTATTTTATCACTTCTAAACTTGGATAAATTCACACAACAAAGAGATGATAAAAATGGTTTTATAAAATGAAAGAGAAAGAGATGTGTGTGTGTGTATGGCCGTACGTATGTATGTATATATGTATGTATGTATGTATATATATGTTATGTTAAATTTTTGACTCTAAATCTATCATTGCATGTATGATCTAACACATGATTAACAAGATTCAATCTATTAAACATGATTTTTAGATGTTAAAATGATAATGTATGAGTTTAAAAATGGAAAAACAAAAACTAAACATATATATATAAGTGTGCCGTGTATGTGTATGTATGTATGAAATTTGGATTTTCTTGATTAACATTGTTAAGATGGATACTAGGTATGATTTAAATGATTAAAAATGGGTTTTCAATACTTGAAACTTGAGCTTTAATTTATGGATTTTAAACAGAAAATTTGGGTATAAAATGATGATTAGAAAACCCACTAATGACCTTTGATAATAAAAATTAAGTCATAAGTTAAATTGTTGGAAATCTATATTATCTTATTAAGGAGGAGTGATGGCCAACATGGTCATTTTTACCTCCGTACAACTTAAGAAGCAACATACACAACATACTTAAGCAAGAAATTTAAGGGTATTATGGACATCATCATCATCATCATTATCATCATACTCAGTTAATCCCACCTATAGCAAAGCTAAGGTAGGGTCTGAGGAGGGTAAGATGTAGACAACCTTACCTCTATCCCCTGAGAATAGAGAGGCTGCTTCCAGTGAGACCCCCAGCTCGATGTGGTTGTTGTGTCAAGCCTTAGACATAAGGCACTTAACACTTAGCAATCGGGACAAACTCGATTGGTGCATGTACCCCCTTGTCTTTTGGCTATCAACGCCACCCCATGATGCATGATTAACTGTCCGTCGTTTTTAACATTATTTTCACGAAATTAGTAAAATAACGTTAAAACTAGTGCAACTTTACTTTTGCCCCCCAAGGGCCACACATATCTATTCTATCTATATAATAATTGAGGTCACTTGGGTTGAATCAAGGCCTTAGAGATGGCCTTTATGATCCAACAACTAATATGGAGCTCCAAATTATGACTATAAAAACCTTTTTCTTTTATTTATTTTTCATTCTCCATATCAAAACTCTCATATTCTTCCTAATTCCTAACAAATCTTTCAATCTTTCTTCTTCACCTTGCATCATTTGTTGATTATCCACAACTGATTAAAGGTTAACATCCATACTACTCTTCTAATGTTGATTCCTATTATTATTTTGACTTTTTTTTATTGTTAACATTATTAAGAACAAATCAAACCGAATGAAAATTCTTATTCTTTAACGTGGAAATCATTCTTCTTAAACACATGTTCTAATGAAACGAATTTGTGATAAACGGATTTGTGATAAACACATATTCAATCAGATTTATTATAAAGTGATAACAAAGATACTATCAATTCCTATTATTATTTTTTAAATCTTTTTAAGATTTCCTAATCTAATAACCATTTGAAATCATTCTGGTGTTTATCACATGTTCTAATGAAACGGATTTGTGATAAAGGGATAACAAAGATACTATCGATTCATATTGTTACTTTTTTTATTCTTTTTAATATTTCATAATCTAATTACCATTTGAAATCATTCTTGTGTTTATCACATGTTCTAATGAAATGGATTTGTGATTAACGTATTTGTGATAAACACATATTCAATCGGATTTGTGATAAAAGGGACAATAAGGACTGCGTAAAATCAGATTTATGTTAATTTTATTAATGTCATCACGGTTTTTTTAGACATACATTGAATCAGATTTACTATTCGATCGGATTTAGTAATGCTATGTTTTAACATTTGAAAAACAGGATTTGATCCAAAGACACAAACGTTATTATGCCTTATCATAATGGTTCTCAATTCTTCAAGGTATTGCATGACCCTTCGGCAACAGTTTTGGTATATTTGTTATTTTCATGTACATATGCCTATTTAATTTTCAAAAATGATTCTTTATTTTTTAATGTTGTTTTTAACGTGTCAATCCAGACTGTGCTGAAGGCCATGAACAAATTTCTGTTGTCTAAAAACATACACAACAGGAACGTTACAGTTGCCGCATACGAAAGACAATCTTGGTTGGTACGATTTTTAATGTTTTTAATGTAATTTATTTGAATTACTGTTTTTCGAATTTATGTTTAATATTATTGTAATAATTGACTGTTTTCGAAATTTTTTTAATCACATTTAATTATATTACTGTTTTTCGAAATTATGTTTAATATTATTGTAATATTAGACCGAATTTAATGTCATTAATTCTGAATTATTGTTATTTATTTACATTAATAATAATTAACCGAATTTAATGTCATTTAATCTGAAATTTGAATGTGAATTATTGTTATTTATTTACATTAATAAAAATTGACCGAATTTAATATTATTTATTACTATCTTTTAATAATTGACCAAATTTATATTAATATTAATATGAATTTCAATTTACCATAATAAGCCTCATTTATTTTTTATTATGAATGATTGATTATTTAATCAATTTAACCTTCATTTATGAACGAAATAACTCTCATTTATTTTTAATATTAGATTTTAGTTTTACTATTTGTAAAATTAGTATTGTTGACCGAATATATTACTAATACTAATTGACATTAATAATAATTGACCGAATTGAATGTTATTTATTACGAATTTTTAATCTCATTTATTTATATTAATATTACTACGAAATTATGTTATTTATTATTTATTGACATTAATAATAATTGACCGAATTTAATGTTAATTATTAAAATTATTAATCTCATTTATTCATATTACTTTTTTTCGAATTTATGTTTAATAAGATTTAATTATTTTTAATGTATTTTTAGTAAGTTAGAATTAATATTATTTATTGACATTAATAATAATTGAATGAGTTGAATGTTATTTATTATGATTTTTTAATCTCCTTTGTTTATATTAATATTACTACGAAATTATGTTTAATCTATTTTTAAGAAATTATGTTTAATCTATTTTTATGAAATTATGTTTAATATTATTTATATTACTATTCATTCGAATTATTATTGGTCTTGCCTGTAATTAAAAGGATTTATTTATTTTTAATTGATATTTATTATGAGTTTTAATGACATTAATAATAGTTGACTGAATTTAATGTTATATAGTACGATTTTTAAGCTCATTTATTTATTCTTGGCCGAATTAATTTACGAATATATTACTAATAGTAATACTAATATTACGATTTTAAATTTTAATCTGATTTATTTATTATTGACCGAATTAAATTATGAATATATTACTAATACTAAAACTAATATTACGATTTTTAATTTTAATCTCATTTATATCTTATTGACCAAATTAAATTTTTCTATTACTATTTTTACGAATATATTACTAATTACTAATACTAACTAATACTAATACTAATATTACGAATTTAGTTTGCTTCAATTAGAAGATATTTCTATTGGCGAATATTGTGTCTTTAAATGGTGTTCAATCGAGCACAGGCTGTTTGTTACATAGGTTCCACCACAAGAAGTCATTGATTTTCAAATTAAAATTACGATTTTTTATGTTTGTAATGTAATTTATTTGAATTATTGATTACGATTTTGAGGTTATTTATTAAGATTTATAATCTCATTTATTTATATTACTATGTTTACGAATTATGATTAGTCTTGATTGCAATTAATAAAATTTATTCATTTTTACTGTTATTTATTAAGATGTTTAATATTATTTATTGACATTAATAATAATTAACCGAATTTAATGTTATTTATTAAAATTATTAATCTCATTTATTTATATTACTTTTTTCAAGTTTATGTTTAATAAGATTTGATGTTTTTAATGTATTTTTAGTATGTTAGAATTAATGTTATTGACATTAATAATAATTGACCGAGTTGAATGTTATTTATTATGATTTTTTAATCTCATTTATTTATATTAATATTACTACGAAATTATGTTTAATCTATCTTTATGAAATTATGTTTAATATTATTTATATTACTGTTCATTCGAATTATTATTGGTCTTGCCTGCAATTAATAGGATTTATTTATTTTGTAGTGATATTTATTATGAGTTTTAATGACATTAATAATAGTTAACCGAATTTAATGTTATATATTGCGATTTTTAAGCTCATTTATTTATTATTGACCGAATTAATTTACGAATATATTACTAATACTAATATTACAATTTTTAATTTTAAACTGATTTATTTACTATTGACCGAATTAAATTATGAATATATTACTAATACTAAAACTAATATTACGATATTTAATTTTAATCCCATTTATATCTTATTGACCGAATTAAAATTTTGTATTACTATTTTTACGAATATATTACTAATTACTAATAATTACTAATATTAACTAATACTAATACTACGATTTTAGTTTACTATTCGTAAAAATAGTATTGTTGACCGAATATATTACTAATTCTAATTGACAATAATAATTGACCGAATTGAATGTTATTTATTACGATTGTTTAATCTCATTTATTTACATTAATGTTACTATGAAATTATGTTTAATATATTTTTATGAATTATTATTGGTCTTTCCTGCAATTAATAGAATTTTTTCATTTATTAATGTTATTTATTATGAGTTTTAATGACATTAATAATAATTGATTGTTATATATTACGATTTTTAAGCTCATTTATTTATTATTGACAGAATTGACCGAATTAAATTACGAATATATTACTAATACTAAAACTAATATTACGATTTTTAATTTTAATCCCATTTATATCTTATTGACCGAATTAAAATTTTCTATTACTGTTTGTACGAATATATTACTAATTACTAATACTAATTAATACTAATACTAATATTATGTGCAGAAATTGTTTCACAAGTCGCTAGGTTTGTTATTTGCATATTCAACATTTATGTTTACAATATTCTTATTTTATAATTAGTTACACATTTTAAATTTTCTATACATAATTCTTTTGTAAAGGTTTACTGTGATTGGATGACCTGATTTGCTTCAATCAAAGGATACTTCCATTGGCGAATACTGTGTCTTCAAATGGTTTTCAATCAAGCACAAAATGTTTGTTACTAAGGTTGCACCACACGATGTCATTGATTTTGAAATTTAAATTATGATTTTGTTGTTATTTATGATAATTTTAATATCATTGATTTAAATGATTGATTATGATTTGGTTGTTATTTATTAAGATTTTTAATCTTATTTATTGATATTACTAATATTACGAAATTCATTTTAATATTGTTGACCGACTTTAATTTTGATATTACAACTTTCCTTTAATCGATTGTGATGAAACGATATTTTTTTAAACATACATGACTTTCTTTCAAACATTTATTTAAATCTATTTTACACTTTATAATTTAAATATAATCCGAATATAACACTGTACATTTATTTTCCTACACTTTTATTATTCTTTTAATAATAAATATAATTTAAATATAGTTAACAGTTTCCTAAAATATATATAATGTATTCAAAATAATTTTCAATGCTATTACTAATATTACGACCTTAATGTTAATCACTGTACATTTATTTTCCTACACTTTTATTATTCTTTTAATAATAAATATAATTTAAATCTATTTAATAGTTTCCTAAAATATATAATGTATTCAAGATAATTTTCAATGTTGTTACTAATATTACGACCTTAATTTTAATATTGTTGACCAAATATGAGTAAAAACTTTTTACGTTTTCGTTAATTTGATGGACGTCAATTTTTTGACTTTATGTCTTTGAGTTTGATTGTGTTAATTTTAAGCGTTGTTGACCAATTCACGTCAATTACCAATCCTTCCATTTTTATAATTCAAATATATAAATAAATATTCCTACTCGATCACGTCAATCGAGGCACATTATTTCCGATTTTGCAGAATTGTTCGAGACACAACAATACTATATAAACCTTAACAAATAATAAAATCATTTAATCGTCATACCAAATTTAACAGCAAAATTAAATGATAATATAAATTTTCAAAATGTTACTTTCTGTACAACTAATAATGATTACTAATGATGTCAATAATAAATTGTATAGAATGGGTAAGGCAATTTGAGACGCGGATGATTTTAATGTCATTTATTTGAATGATTGATTACGATTTTGATGTTATTTATTAAGATTTTTAATCTTATTTATTGATGTTACTAATATTACGAATTTCATTTTAACATTGTTGATCGACTTTAATTTTGATATTACGACTTTACTTTAATCAGTTGTAAGTAAACGATAATCATCATCTTGATTTCAATAAGTGTGCTAATTTTAAGATGTTAATAATAATTTGTATATAACGGGTAAGTTAATTTCAGACGTGGATTATTTTAATGTCATTGATTTGAATGATTGATTATGATTTTGATGTTATTTATTAAGATTTTTAATTGTTAAGTACTATATTTACACAGTTTAAATAATGACGTTTTTTTGGCGGCCTTTTGTAACATGTCAAAAGTTGTCAAAAGTGTGTGTACAATGGGTCCATTTGGCTACATGTTGAAATGGGTCTGGGGTTGATTCTTTTGGTGTCTATTTTTTAATAAAATATAGGAAATTTATATTACAGCATGTGACATTGGACCCATTTTCTTATTAGTTGTTTTTTAGCAATGTAATCGGTTTGAACCATTGGAGAGATAACATGAAAATTTAAGCTACCCATTCAAGTAAGTGGGTTAAGGATTGTTTCTTGATTTACTTATCACCGTATCCATATCTTTACAACAACTATATTTTATGTAGAACACAAATATGGAATACAATGGTGGAGGTTTTCATAAATTATTGAAAATGAGCTGCACTTCGAGGATCGTGATGACAATGATAACAACTTCGAAGGTGAAAAATCAGCTATCAACGAGCAAGAGTTGGAAGATTTTGATTGAAGTAATGAAAATGGACCATTGGTTGAAGTTCGTTAAGCCCCAACTAAATGATAAGTGTTCTATGCTTAAGCTTAGTTATGATTATAATATAGATATTACTCAAATGATGTAATGTGTGATATTGTGATAGTATGCTATGTAGTTTGCAGTTGTCAAATTAAACTTTACTTGATATATCCATCATTTCGTTACATTAAACTGTTAGATGACATTTTGCATTTAACATCAAAAATCATACATATTGCATTATCAAACATTTAGTAACCAAAACAAATCATATAATACAATTCTTATTTTCCTACTTTTTTTTTTCATTTTACTTTCGGGTGAACCGTGGGCCCCCACGGGACTCTAACCTAGTATACATTATATGCGCACACCATAAGTGGGGCGTTATTATGGACATAATTGGGGCAATTAAGACAATTAAAAGGTTGAAATTGTAATTTTATCATAACCTCATACTCACAACCTAAAAACTTGTTCCAACTTTACCCCATGGTATATGATAGATCAAAAAACCATTAATGTAATCAATTTCTTAAATGTAAGAATTTGAATAGCCTATGAAACTCAAATAAGAAGTTTCTTGGAAATAAAAAGAAACACAAATATGGAATGGACTAAGCAACAAGAAGTTCTCAAAGAGCTATGCTCAGGACATTGTCTTCACAAACTATTATGTCACCCCTGAGAAAATAGAAAGTGAGTGCTTATTAATATTCTGATATTTAATTTTGATCACATACATGTTACGTGTGGCCTTTTAGCAAGTGCAATTGTTGTGTTTTTATATTGAGATGGTGCCACTTTTTAAAGGAGGTATGCTTATTTGTATATGGTATGTGCTGATGATGTGCATGTTTAGTCAATGTGGCTTGGTTTGTGACCTCGAAAAGCATACTCAATAGTATATGTGCTTAATTGGTACAAATCATCCAGATTGTTTCTTCAAATGATCACTTGCTGAGAAAGTATCTTTGTATTAACTCAATTAGCACCTATTTTCATACAAAATAAAATTTGTATTTCAATTCTCCATAATGATGCATCATATATGTACCTGTCTTGAACCCTAAAGGTAGTAATTCTTTACCACATGACCATGCATGTATTAATTAGTTCTATCGTTCTTATATGTTCCTTTGAGACTAAAACCATGAATTCTATCATCTATTCCTGTTCTGTATGTATTTTTTATTCTTTTTTCTTTTCTTTTTCAAATATGGCTACCAAGGATTAAGAACACTTGTTTTCTATGTTAAACATAACACAAGACTTGAAAATGCAGATGGAGTAATCTTGCTTCATTAAAAGTTCAACCCTTTTTTACCATTACACAAAGTAGATTTTTTAGGAGTTTATTATTATTATTATTATTTCTTTTTTTTTTAAATTAAAGCTAAAGATTGTTTTTCACAAAAAAAAACTTATTTGTGCTCAAAGCCAAAAGATGTCAACATTCTTATCTTGGATTCATGGGTCCAAATTACTCGATTTCAACTGCATGTGCTACTTCAAATTATTACATTTATGCTGCTGCAAATCATATCCGAATAGGGGAAACTAATATGATGATTGCTTGCAGCACTGAAGCTGCTATAATTCCTATTGGCTTGGGTGGTTTTATGGCGTGCAGGGCCCTTTCTCGGAGAAATGTTAACACGGCTCTTTTGGTTAAATGGGCATGGAGGTTCAAGATCGAGAACAAGAGTCTTTGGCGCAAATTTATAGAGACGTGTCATTGGCGGGGTCGTAGTTCTTCTTTTCTGGCAGTAAAGAGTTGCAGTACAGGCTGTTGGAAAACAATAGCGACTTTTATTAATAACTTTACTCTGTAGGGTTGAAAGCTGGAATTTTTTATTAAGGGTTCGGTTGGAAATGGGAGTAAGGTCCGATTCTGGTTGGATAGATGGAATGGAGCTGAATTGCTTAAAGATAAATGGGCTAATCTGTTCAGAATTACAGCAGCGAAGAATATCACTGTTCGAGATGTTTGGGCCGGTTGGAATGAAGACAATGTCCCGCTTTTTATGGCTGAAGCGCAGGAGCTGCAGCAGATGCTACTGTCTCGGCAGCTTCTGAATTTAAACAGCCAATCAGATAAATGGAGGTGGGACGGTAGTGTGGACGGTTCCTACTCGGTTGCGAGCTTTAAACAAACGGTGGTTAAAGACAAGAGTCAGAGTAGAGATTCTTTGAAGAAATGGATTGCGTGGATCCCTATCAAGGTTAAAGTTTTTGTCTGGAGAGCCGAGATGACCCGTATTCCTACTCGCGTAGCACTTTTTAAACAGAACATTAACATTACTAATCTTTCTTGCGCTTTATGTGAGGTGGATGTTGAAACCTCTCTACACCTTTTCACGGGTTCTGGGTATTCGTATGGGATTTGGGCGACGATTTGTAAATGGTGTAGAATCTATTACTTCGTCGTGCTTGAGATTAAAGAGCTCTTACAGATTTCTTCAGAGGTGAAAGGGAGTTCTTGGGCGAAAAAGATTGTTGGTGGTATTCATGATCACTATGTGGATGATATGGAAGACTCGAAATGATAAGGTTTTTCAAAGGAAAGAAGTGAAAGTCATTGATGTAGTTGCGTCCATAAAGTCGTTAGCTTTTCTTTGGCTTAGGAATAGATCGAGATTTAAGACCCTTCTTTGGAAGGACTGGGTTTCTTTCCCTTTATATATGTTGTAGTTGTTTTTAGGCGGTCCTTGTTTCGAGGGCGCGCCCTTTTTTGAATGAAGTTAACCTTAAAAAAACAAAAGAAGGTTTCTTGGGGATTGTTATTAATTTCCTAATTTATAACAACAAATAACTTACCTTTTTATACATGTTGATTATTGGTATTGTTTTATAGTATTTTATATACAACATAATTCATATGGTACATTATTAGATTCATTACACTATTGAAAGAAGTAGCACTTTGAATGTATTCATGACATGGAAAGCATGCAATAGAAGAGAGCAATGGCTACACCCGCTGCAATGCGCGGGCATTCCCACTAGTTGGTTATGAAATAAATGGAAATTTAGAGGTTTTAATAATGTTTTTGAGGTCTGATTTAAGTCAGAAAAATTTGAGTTATAAAGTTGTATAAAAAGATCATCATTTGAAGGAAATCGATTTGATTTTACTCCATAAGAAAACTTACAAGTTTTAGACTTAAAAACACTTAAAATGTGGACTTTATTTCATGATTTTTGAAAGAAATCTAAGTCTGATTTAAATCAGTAAATTAAGGGTATTATTTAACCCAAAATGACCCAAGTTTGAAGGAAAAATAATAAGGTTATAAATTATCGGGTTATGGGTTAATTAGAGGCCCAAAAATGATTAAATTGAGCCTTAAAATGATGATTTGGAAAGGGATATTAAGACCTGATTATTTGAGATACAAATCACTTAAAAGTTTATAAAATAATAGGCTTTGACTAAAAAGTTTGAGTATTAATAAGGAAGTAGGGTTTGGTAATGTCCGGTGCAAGATTAAGCGATAAAAAGGCGAATTTCGGCTTGTTTTAATAAAAATTCTAAGTCTGAATTAGATCAGGCCCTAAAAGGGTGTTTTTGAAATAAAAATGTATAAATAGTGATATATTTGGAAACCTACATGTTTTGACTTGTCACACGAGTTGGAATTTAAAGAAATTGCCAAATTATCGCCTAAAATCGGACAAATTGACCAACTTAATTGTTGTCTTGAATGTTTAATTGGATTATTTCGTGCATGAGTGTATATGACATGTGTTATGATAATGATATGCATAAAATCATAAATTTAAAGTGCTAGGTAACTTGGTATAAAAATAACAAGTAATGAACCTAAAGCGAGTCATAATCACCAACAAGTCGTAAAACAAGTATTTTCTTGGAAATTAAACACATTTCTAAAGGTTACAAAAATTTATGGAAATTTTGTGTGAAAAGTCTAAGTTGAGTGAACTCAGGGAAAATAAATAAAAGTAGTCGTTTATTCGATTTTTATGATTAGGAAATCGAGTCGGCCAAGAATCGAGCTTTTGGGAAAAACTAGAAATTACACAAGGTGAGTTCACAGCCCCATTTATGTAAAGTTTTTATAAATATTTTGGGGGAAAAACACGTTGTAAAAATAAATAGATTACGGGGAAAAGACAACGGAAATTGTGGAATGTGTACGGGTATATGGGCGGATAACCTTCTTTTGGGACTGAAAGATGAGAAAATGAAACCTTGAGGTAATGTTCCCAGGGCCATTCATAATCACTAGCCTTGGTATAGAGGGCAAGCGAAGTGTTGGTGGATCCATCAGGTTGACGACCCTAGCCGCGACCAGTCGCTCTGGTCTTAGTTCGGAAAACTACTTCAAACTCGGTGTAGTGCAACACCTATTGGGGACCAAATTGTCATGTGTTGATTATGAGCATATATAATGTAAACACATAATCATATTCCTAGCTAGTTTATGAATCCGCATGATTGTCACAGTAATCTATTTGAATTTAAAAGTTGACTTTTTTGTGGATAAGACAAAAAGGGTTTAAAGATAGACTTTTCGTGGAATAAGCGAAAAGGGTTTATAATTTTTTGCAAGTTTTGCAAAAGTATTATTTAATAATCTCTGTGAATTCACCAGCCTTGTGTTGACAAATGTTTTGACATGTTTTTCAGGTACAAAGTAATGAGACGGGCTTCGGAATTGGCGAAAATGTGTTTTAGCAAAACTTGTGTTTGCACGTGTGTAAAAATAAGTTTTTGGGACCGTTGTAATAATGAGATCCATTTGGGTCTTAAAACTTTTATATGATATGTGGGTTTTTGTCTAAATGCTTATACTTAAAAATTTGCTATTACACTAATTGATTACCAACCTCCGTCACCACCATGCTAAGTCTTCCGCTGTGGCATTTTGGGGTGTGACAGAAGTTGGTATCAGATCCAATGGTTGTAGCAAACTAGAAATGTTTTCTAAAAAATCTAGTCTACAACTTAAAATGATTTGGAGAAAATGTTTTCGAAATTCGCGAAGCCCGGAAGTCTTTTGAAAAACATTGCATATGAATTTAAATATGTAATCTTATGTGTTAATTAAAAAGAAAATTGAATTATTTGAGTTATTCATATGCTAATCTTGGTCGAGGCCGCGGTAATGCCGGTGGCATAGGCACTGAAACCCCATTGGTGCTATAACTGGAAATCAAACCCATGGGTGTACATATAAAACCTTTCAAGGTTGTAACCCGAGGACGTTTTCCGGAGCCGAAGGACCTCTAAACATCGTCAGATGGATAGAGAAGATGGAGTCGGTTATAGTGATCAGTGGTTGCACACCCGCGTAGTTAGTCAAGTCTGCAGCTTGTTCTTTTCAGGACAAGGCTTTATCACGGTGGAACTCGCAGTTCAAGCTCGTGGTGAGACTGCAGCTTTTAATCTCACTTGGGCGGAACTCAAGGACATGTTGATTCGAGAATACTGTCCGAGAAATGAACTTCAGAAAGTTGAAACGGAATTCTGGAACTTAACCATGAACGGTTCTGACGTTCAAGGCTATACATCCCGTTTTAACGAACTAGCAAGGCTTGTACCACGAATGGTGACACCCGATTACGTCAGGATAGAGAGGTATATTTGGAGGTTAGTGCCAGAAATTCGAGGAATGGTTACCTCTTCCCATCCGACAAGTATCCAAGAAGCCATCTCTCTAGCAAAATCACTCACTAATGATGCTGTCCGCAGGGGATTACTGGCGAAAAAGGGTGATACCGGAAAGAAGCCGGTTGGGTCTGAAAAGAAATCGGTTGATGAAGAGCAGAAGGCCGAAAGCTCCAAGAGAAAGCAGTCAGATGGTTCTCAGCGTCGCGCTCAGAAAGGCAGGAATCAAGGTTCAAACTAGTTATTTGCCGCTAATGCAACTAACGCTGGAAACAACCGGAACCCGTTCGCGAGATGTTAGAAGTGTGGTAGAAGTCATTTCGGGGAATGCAGACTTTGTACCCGTTGCAATAGATTTGGGCATCTGGCTCAATACTGCTATGCAAAGACGCCCGCGGAATTTCCCAAGAAGGGTCCCATCTGTTTCAACTGCGGAGAAGAGGGACATGTCAAGAGAGCATGTCCTAAATTGAAGGGGAAAGCTTTCGAGATGAAAGCATGGGATGCTCGGGAAGATCCGACCGTCGTCACTGGTACGTTTCTAATCAATGACTAAAATGATTTAGTACTTTTTGATAGTGGAGCTGATTTAAGTTTCGTCTCTAAAAGATTTAAATCTCTCCTTGGCTCGAAGCCAAATAAACTAGATAAAAAGTACTCGATTGAACTGGCTAACGGGAAATGTATAGAAACCAGTGAGGTCTTCCGTAATTGCAATCTGCTTCTAGAATTCCATAAGTTCTGCATTGATCTGTTACCTGTTGACCTGGAACGTTTTGACGTCGTTATCGGTATGGACTGGTTATCAAAAAACCATGCTGAGATCGTATGCTCAGAAAAGCTAGTACGTTTACCACTCCCAAATGGTGATGCTCTAGTAATACATGGTGATAAGTGGGGTTCAGTATTGAAGATTGTCAGTGTGATGAAAGCACGCAAGCTCTTGCGTAAGGGTTGCCTAGCGTTTCTGGATAATGTGGTGGATACAAAAGCTAAGGAACGAAAATTGGAAGAAATTCCTATTGTACGAGACTATCCGGAAGTTTTTCCTGAAGACTTACCTGGATTGCCACAGTCAAGGCAACTTGAGTTCAAAGTCGATCTTATTCCCGGAGCAGCACCGATAGCCGATCTCCGTACAGATTAGCTCCTTCAGAAATGCAAGAATTATCCAAGCAACTTCAAGAACTGTTGGACAAAGGATTCATTAGACCAAGTTTCTCACCTTAGGGAGCACCGGTCTGGTTCGTGAAGAAGAAAGATGGTTCATTCCGAATGTGCATAGATTATCAAGAGCTGAATAAACTGACCATCAAAAATCGGTACCCGCTGTCCTTGATCATATGTGGTTAAACATTCAGCTAGGGTTAGTTGAACAGGTTTTTCAGAATGTTATGTAACAATAACACATGTTAGGTGACATTAACGTACGTTATAATTAGGAAAAATAATTGTCTTGACGCACACACGAATCCTGTATCCCGAACGTTGGTGATTTGTTAGGCATGCATGATTATATGAATGATTGGGTGTTGATGAATGTGGAATAACACGTGTATGTGAATTGCATGCTTATGTGAACTACTGCGTGTTAGTTAACTTGTACATAAACATTATGAGATATGTGCACTTAGGGTAAACATAATATGAATTGATAAAACAGTAGTTTTATATGAGTTGGTATGACTATTATTGTCGGGATTAATCTCGAGAGTTAGATAGGGCTAATGAGCTCACTTATCAGATAAAAATCACTAGAGCCCGAAACCTTGGCCCATGATCTTAACCCTAGCATATTATTTATAAAAAAAAAATAAACACCAACCCTAGAAACCCCCCTTGCGCTGTGGACTAGGAGCACCCCCACAACCACCTTTCAATCTCAATCTTCATCAATTTTCCACTAGTTCAAGCTATTTCGGGTGCTATCTCGAGATTTTAGGGATTCTAGCAATTCAAGGTATGTGCTTTACGTGTTGTATGATGAGATTATAGGCTGGAAAAGTTGTAAAAACTCTAGGAAATATGCATGTTAAAGTCGCAAATCAATGTATGTAGGATATCTTGGATGTTTGTTGTGATTGTTGAAAGAAATCATATCTAGGGTACGTGGTATGTAAATACATAGATTCAAATGTGATAATATGGATTGAATTCTGTTAATATGAGTTAGTTTATGATTATGGGTTAATAAGAATGATTAGGGTTCATGAGAAGCATGTTATTAGAATTCTGATTTTCTGAAAGATTCATTGTGACGAATTGTAGGGCTGTTATAGGGTGATTAACATGTGTAATCTGATTATTTTCTGATTCTAAAACATAACTTATGATGTTAGCTTTTCAAAAAGTCCAAAATCATGCGTTTTGGACTTGTTTTGATATGTATTCATGATTTTACAAGTTTAAAGGTCATATCAGATTTTCGGAATTATAAATTGGGTCAACTTTAAACAGTCATAACTAGAGATTTACAAAGGTTTAAGTTATGGAATTTGGACAGTTGGTCAAAATTGGAAAAATTTGGCTTTTCCAATTGGATTCACCTCGTTTGGGTGAATACACAATTTTTGGGAATTTTTCTACTAAACTGACCTGCTGTGGAAATTTTCTGGACATAGCTGTGTTGTACGAATTTTAATAATTTTTGTGTTTGGTTGTGAGACAAAACAAAAATATAGGTTATCAAATGAGCCCCAATGAATATTTATTAAAAATTTGGGAGTTTAATTCGTTCGTTAAGTATTTTAAATAATTCGTTTTTCACAGCGTACAATCTGCCCTGAAAACGCAGATTGTGTAAGGGATGTTTACGTGACTATTTGGAGTCTTATATGGTATGTATTTGACATGAACTTGCATGAATACTTATATGAGATGTGTATGAGTTATAAAAATGATAATAATCAATATGATCACCAACGGGATACGTAGGACTTACTTGTGCATGTAGAGTCATTAGGTGTCACTACACGGTTTGAACTTTAAAAGTCTTGGACAAACGAGTTGTATGGTGTGTTGGTTATGCACATATACTCACCTAGTGACATTTGTAATAGGGAGTCGGTAGCTCATTTCTGTTTGAGGAATTTGGATTATTCACGTGCAACCTAAGGTGAGTTTCACTACTCTTTTCTCAAAAGCATGCGTCTCGGGTTGAGACAACGTACTTAACTTTTTCTAGTCCGGGTTGGGACTACTATTTTCAAGTCCGGTTTGGGACTACTTACACATCCCGGGTTGGGATGCTATGGATCCTTGTGTGGGTCGGTTTTTGCTGGTTCGTAAACTGTGTCCTTGATGAACTAAACCAACTCTATCATCTGTAAGTCCTTCACATACCAAATGAGTTGCCGGGTTATGGCAAGCGGGTTATTAGTTTATAGCGCTATTAGGTCTGACAAACCTCACACCGGCTCGGGGAGCGTGGGAGTGAACTATAACTTAACAGATTTTATCATTGTTGATAGGCAATGATGTAAGGCATGCAGCTCACATTTGTGACTACACGTACATTAGCAATTCGGTATATCGGTGTTAGTTATCATGAATGGGTTAGCTACCCTTGACATGCGATGAACTAGTGTTTACACGGTTCTTGGAACCAACTCAATTACTTGTTTACGTGGTTTTGGAAACCAGTGCATTTACATGCTCATTTACTTTACTTAGTGAACTCACCAACATTGTTTGTTGACCCACGATATACATGCTTTTGCAGGTAGTTAGCTTCCGGTGTCACGATTAGAAAGCACTACACACTTCACTGCATTTGGGGACTTGGGCATACACCTAGCTTACATATTATGCTTTTATGTTATCCTTCATATGGTTTTAATTTGGGCGCGTTGTTTTGCGCATGGCTTTTAAAAGGTTTTAATTTGGCTTACGCTTCCGCAGCTTAACTAAACCTGATTTTTGAAAACGAACTAAAGGGTTTGGGCATTTAGAGTTCGTTCGTATGACTTATGGCTATGGGATCCTGGTGTGTCACGCGCCTCGCGGTAAAACCCCGCAGTGGAAATTTGAGGGTGTGACACCCGCTACCGAGGATTGATGATCTATTTGACCAGTTGCAAGGGTCTAGTTATTTCTCGAAAATCGATCTACGTTCTGGATATCACCAGTTGAGGGTAGCAGAAGAAGACATACCCAAAACTGCTTTCAGAACTCGGTACGGTCATTATGAATTTTAGTGATGCCATTTGGTTTGACTAATGCGCCTGCTGTATTCATGGATCTCATGAATAGAGTATGCAAACCATACTTGCATAAATTCGTGATCGTCTTTATCGATGATATACTCATCTATTCACGAACCAAGGAGGATCACCAGCAACATCTGAAGATAATTCTTGAGCTACTGAAGAGTGAGAAGTTGTATGCCAAACTCTCAAAATGTGAATTCTGGATCCGGGAAGTCCACTTCCTCGGACACGTCATTAACGAGAAAGGAATTCATGTTGACCCCTTAAAGATAGAGGCAATCAAGAACTGGCAATCATCCTTATTGCGTACCTGGTTTCCTAGGGGTTAAACACAATTTGATAACCCGTTAAACGTTAATAAAATCAAATAACATAAAAGAAGGTTTAAGCAACGAGGGTGTAAAATATGCCAATAGGCGTAAAATACACCCTCGGGCGTATTTTTAGGGCGTAGGCAGTAGTTCTGGGCGTAACTAAAAATTACCCCTGTGGCGTAAAATACGTCACATGACAATTCTGAATGTTAGTTTCTAACATTATAACCATATTGATTTGATTCCTTTCCTACTTGACCCGTTAAGGTTTGTATAAGTTAAAATCATGAGATTTTATGATTCCTAAGTTCTAATATCGATTTATACATACTAGTCAAGCCTCGGCTCGACTAAGTGATTTTCCGCCCAAGCCATTTGGCCATAGTAGTGATGCCTCGTGTCCATGGCCACATGTGTCACTTCTCTCGGTCTTACTCGCATTGCCCTTATGACTAGCGACATGGTTTTTATCCAATGTATTTTATACCCCTTGGGAATCACCATATTATCTCAATTATATGACATCTTCATTTTCAAAATATGCGTGTATGTATAAAGTCATAGTTATCACTTACCTTAGCTCGCGCCCCTTTATGCTTCTAGACTAGCTTGGGATTGTCCGCATAAAGTCTACGAATGTACTCAAGCACTCAAGAACAATTGATATCGGTATAATATCGACCCTTGGTTTAAGTTCATGACAATCTAGTGTCTTACCCAAATTGACCCGTTAGCCTAGTTATGATATTGACAACCTTCCTCTAAGGCCGTTTTCTATGAATTATGAATCTCGTTTAAGCTTCTTTTGTGACATTCCAACTACTAGATTTTAAGTATATACAAGGGTATAAATAAGCATATAAACATACTAGGAGTACATTGAGATTTAAGCCATCAAGTGACTTACCTTAGGCGTACTTCCGTTTTACCTCATTCCATGATTTCTTGACCAAACAAAGTCTCTTGTACTTGTACCTAGATGTGTAATCCACATAGGTGATTAAAAACATGTTCCTAGACATTATTCATGTAACCACACTAGTTTTCATCAAACTTGTCAATGCCCAATTATGAGTGAGTTTATTGTGACATTTCGTCAAACACCTTGTAGGCGTTATTTTCCTTGAGCTATCTTTAGGTCTTGGGGACCTCATGGATCCACCAATTGTCAAGATTATTACCTCTAGAAAGTTCATATTACTTTCTAGTTCACAAATTCACAACTTCATGCTTAGAAGATGCTACAATTACAAATTAGGTGTGGTCTTCAACTATTGACAAAACTCACCTTTCACATATTCAACAATTTCACATGAATCACACAAATCATGCATGTATTAGCATCTTTTTGACTAGATTAAACATGATTAAGGTTCCTTAATACTAGAGCAACCTCTAATGATCACAAATTTAACATTTACAAAACACCCAAGAATTCTCACCATGTTCATACATGAAGTATACATCAAATTAAACCAAATAATTGATACCTTTAGGTGTGTTGGACCTTAGATGATCCCTTTTTTTTTCTTAATGCATGTATTTCCCCTTTGATTTTGGCTTGATTTGAGTAAGAATGGGAGGTTTTAGGTTAGTGTGTGTGTTTTGTGTGTGTGATTCAATAGGGGTCGATCTCCTGGACTTGCATTTGGCCTCCGATGTAATTTTTTTTATCTCAATAATAACTATTGCATTTTGGCAGATTTGGCCCCTCCATAACCCACAATGTTTAATTTACTTCAACCCACTAACTAAGTTAGTCTCTTACAATGGGTTTTAGCCTTGTTTAGCTAAAAAGGTTAACGAAGTTATTTCCTTATATTAGGAATTTTGTATAAGTCGCGCTTCATTCGGTTCAATTAAAAGCCACGTGTGCTTATATTATAATAAAACAAGATTTAGAAATTTTGGGGTGTTACAACTCCACCCCCTCCCTTAAAAAGGGTTTTGTCCAGGAAACTGGGACACTTACCGAATAGGCAAGTTATTCTCCTCGAGAGCATAGCCCATTGGTTAGAATCTAAACATATTACGACTCACTATTGAGTCTTGTGTTTTGTCCTCTCTACTACAAGGTGCAACCTATTTGACATGAATTATTCATTTTGATTATGCTCTCGCAGTTAGTTATTCTAGTTTAGGCACCCACGGGTGTTACGGTTTGACCAAGAGTCGTCAATTTGACCCCTTTGCGTATTTGGAACCCTTGAGTCCCCGAGGGCTTAAGGTATACATTTGATTATTTACTCTGCTTAGAATCACTCCTATGCACTAAGGCACGTACTGGGTTTGGTTATCATGACGGCTTCCCAAGGACCGTCACCCACCCTCAATGTGATTTTAGTTTTCGTTTGATTTCGGCTCAAAGGCCTCCTATAATGTCGTGGTTTTACCAGAAAGCATCGAGTCCTTTCCGTACCTCACGTTTTCCTTGATTTAGACACTACGTGTCCTTTTTGATAATGATTTCACCTGCCACTAGGCCTAGCTACATTTAGGCACTCTCCTGGGTTCAAGTCATGATGACTTCACTTGACCCTGTTTGAACCTTCTAGTGATTTCTTTACTATCACTAAACTATTAATGGTTCATCATTCATCAGGGTTTTCGGCTACAAATAGACTTAGTTTCAAATATCACATGCTTTAGTTAGTCATCCAATCCCAGGACTGCAACTTGTAATGTGTTTCTACACATCGTCTGTGAAACTTCTGAGTTAAGAATTGTTGGACTTTATAAAAGTCCAACTTTCGTTTAACAGGCTGTAACAGCCTAAGGTAACTTGTATCGTATCTTGTCCGCTTTGCCCGCCCAGCCGTATTAGACTGTGACTAAGCTCACGGTTTTGCATTGGTCTCACCCCGAAGGACCGGCTAAAACGCGTTGTGATAGTGAGGGTGGCCACTCCCTTATAAGGAAGTGTTTGTTTCCATTTCCCAACCGATGTGGGATCTTACAACGTGCATATGTCCTAGTTTAGTGCTAGGCTAGTATTTTGCCTTACTCATCTGGAGTTAGAATATTCCATGGAATCCTCCATATAGTACCTCAGATAGCACTTCGCTTGTCTCATGTATTCTTTAACTCACATTGGTATTATATTATCCGAATTTTAGTATGTGAGTTTCACTCTTAGTCGAAATTAATAATAGGCTATTGATCACCTATTATCTTTTTGCCACAATGCCTCGGGCTTCTAGGATTTTTATCCTATCGAAATAATTAGCATAGGGTTCATGACCCTTTCTTATCTGGCCTTTCAAATTTATATTTCGAGCTCTTGCAAGCATCTCATTTGAGATTTAACCCATGTCCTTTGACTCTTTAGTTATCTAGGTATTATTTTGTATATAACACCCCATCTTCATGTCCCCTTCCGGACTATGCTTTTATTTAATTCCTCAAAACACTTTGGTTCCAAGGCAATTTCTTTATTGGTCTAGCCTTATAGGGCCCGTTACTAAACCATGACCTGTTTTTGTTTATTTATGTCCCTTAAGACTTATTCACCCATAGATCAATTCAACGTTTCTCAAAGGGTTCTTACTCATCTTTGTTTCATGGTGTTATGTTACCATGTTTAGTCACACAAGTCTATTACTTATGTTTTCTTTACTTAGTATTCGCATGCATAGTGAATTAGCAGGTCGCATTTGGTTTATTATGAAGGCATTGCCATCATTTCTATGATTCACAGCCAACTATATGATTTAGTGTTTGGATTGCTTGTTCATCCATCACATGCTAAGGCCCATGAGATTTATCTCACTTTATTTGTTTTTGACATGTCTTTATTAGATCACATCATTCATCGTTTACTCTCACACGATCCTTGCTTAAGGCTAGGATCGTTCCTCTGGTGCGGATGCACTTCCATTTTCCAGGGTCTTCTACGATCCCATTTTTGATTTAGCATTTAATTTCTTCTTTTATTTAACACTTCGTTTTACGGTATAAAACCTTGTTTCTAGCTCAGATTCGTGTGAATCATAGTTCACACTTGTCCCATGTGTTTCTGTTTTCATCGCATTTCAATTTTTTTTGCGAGACAAATAGTTCTTGGTTGCTCGTGAGCTTTCACGGATCCTTATGATTTACTGTGACGCATAGTTCACATTTGCCCCTTAGACTTTCATGAATTTAATACGAATTGTGTGACGCATAGTTCACATTTGCCCGTAGGCTTTTATGAATTTATTACGGCTCAAGTGTAAGTGTAACTTAACCTTAAGCTTAGCCCGAATCTTGGCTTTTGTTTTACCTCAGTACAAGGTTCATGTTGGAATATGAGTTGACCTCTCTAAAATGGTTCAAATTTATTTAGTGTTTACCTTTAGAGATTGTTCTGATTTGTCTGTGATTTTTTTTAACCTTCCATGACGGTTTGACCTATACTTTTTAACTAACCCTCGGCTAGGGTCTAGTTTGATTTACAGTTTAAACCTTGGTTAAGACTCAGATTTGACCTTCGGTTAAGGTCCGATTACTCCACTCGAGATTCATCCTATAGTCAAGACTCGTTTGTGTTTATGACTTAACCTTTGATTAAGGTTCAAGTCTACTTACGAGTAAATTCTCGATTAAGTCTCAAGGTGATCATGATTTAACCTTTTGGTTAATGAGAATTCAGCTAAAAACCGATTTCTGGATTGATTAAGCAAAAACAACTTGGTTTCAGACGGAAGATTTGAGACGAGACAGAAATATACGAAAACAATGTAATCACAGATTCGTATTACATCAGAAATGGTTACAGACACTGTCATCAGTAGGATAAACAACTATCTCGGGGCCGGGGAGGTCAGGCATGACCTCCCCCTTAAGAGCATTCAAAGCACAAACTCAAAATGAGATTGCTATTTATAGGCCAAAAACATAGAGCTCATTCGACCCCATACAAGGTTCGAACCAACTGGTTCGACCTTTGTAGGGTTCGAACCAAACAACTCCATGTTTTGGTCTATATTAACATATGCATCAGATCCATAAAATGCCCTTATGGATCACCACAATCTCATGTTATGCAATACACGACTCAACCCTAGTCTATTCGACAGCGACAACCACACATATAGTGCATCAACAATCTCCCCCTTGGACGTTGCTGGCGAATCTTCAAACCCCTTGCACATCAACAGTCAATATCACAGGTCTCCCCCAATGTGAAGTCGACAATGTAATGCACTACAGTCTCGTAGCATCAGTATCCAGGAATATCATCTTGTCCGAGTACATCACATGCAATCCAACTAGTCTAACCTGTAGTCCAATAGGACACCTGCTAGAAGAATTCCATACTGACCGATCAGATATTCAGCGTAACATGTAGGTAACACCACTCATTTACGTCTCCTATCTGCACTTAACCTTTGCATCACCCTTCACACCAACTGGAGAAATCTAACTGTCAGTACCCAGTTAAACATCTCAAATGTGACTATGTGCAAAACAATCCACTCAGACATTGGTACTTCTATGAAAATCTTCATCTGTGCTGACTACCCCACAATAGAACGTTTCATCATCATAATCTCTTCAACAATTTGTGTAGACATCATCAACATTCTCCCAAAAATCTTCAAAAATTTCCATTCTATATGTCGAGGGTTCGAACCAAGGAATAAAGTTTCGTTCTACCCCTTTGTAAGGTCGAAGGAAAATCAATAAGCACGAATGAGTCTAGTTAAGGTCGAATGAACATAGAAATCTCTCGTTCGACCTGTCGTGAGGTCGAATGAACATGTTCAAACTGGTTCGACCTCTTTAACTAGTTGGTTCGACCTCTAAAACACTCGTTCGACCTCCCGAAGGGTCGAATCAATTTCTCATTCGACCTTTTGCAAAAAAACGTGTTCATCTTCAATATTTTCTGCAAATCAGTCCATAAACACACTAATTGTTCGAATTTGATGATGAAACTTGTACAGAAAGGTGCGGAAATGAAAACCTAACCCTCGAATGATCAACAACTTGGAAAAATCACATGATTTTGGGTTCAATTAAGGATCTAGGGTTTCTAGGGTTTCAACCTTTCAACAAAAGCTAAAATTAACGTTTGAAAACCATGAAATCGAGCTATGATTGATACAAACGACTGTTAGATCGTTCAAATCGGTACCACGGCTCTGATACTAATTGAGAATTCGTTTTAGGATCGTAATCACAAACCGTGATCTCACGAATACCAACCGTAGGGTGCGGAATCCCCTCCGGTTGTGCAAAATGATTCAGAAATAAACCGTAACGATCATGATAAAAACAGATAACGAATCACCGAGAAATTTCCATAACTTTACTCGTGTATTAGATCAAATCAAAGATATTACAAATTAGAACCCTAGACCTAATACAGAGAATATCACACACACACAAACTGGGAAAAGCTTAAATGATAACTAACTTTCAAAATAACTAACTTTTCCCTATTTATAGGCATTCCATTCAACCTCTTGCATAGGTCGAATGGGTTCATTTGACCCCTCGTGGGTTCGAATGAATCCTTCTCTATTTGTTTCTTCATTCGACCCAAGACAAACTCCATTCGACCTCCCGACTGGTCGAATGGGTCTACAAGTTATCAACATTCTTCAAAGTCTTGGTCGTTTTCTGATTATTTTAACCTTCGACATTCGGTACTGGATCACTAGCTGGGGTCATACATGAATATTGCACTTACATAGATTAATACGGAAAACACGATCACCAAGTTCCAAAACACAATCCCTAACAACTTCCTCAGACGAAATTAGCTTACCATTGTCCAATTCTCTGGTATAGTATGTATCCAACTTACTTGATTCTAATCCAAGGGATTTCTCAAATTCGGTCGACACAAAGCTAAAATCAGCGCCTGAATTAAAAAGAACCGATGCATAATGGTTCCTAGGGAGAAACGTACCGGTAACCACATTCGGATCATCACGTGCCTCATTGGCTCCTAGCACGAATGCTCGTCCGCGAGCTTGATCCTTAGCATTCGGGCAATCTTTGCAGAAATGACTGATTGCGTCACATTCATAACACTCGTTTTCGGCATGAGAAGTGTTGGTGGCTTTGGCTTTGCAGTTAGCAGTTTAGTGACCACGGTGGTTGCAGTTCTTACATAGAATACTCTCACAAGTGTCGACATCTTAGTAATTGCATTTGCTGCAATAGAGGTGGGAACCGTTGTATTTCTAGTTGGGCTCCCCAGCAGTGGTAGCAGCAAAAATCTTCAAAAAATCTTGACGCTTATGAGAGGAGTTATTACCCTTCTTGGAACCATATCGCTTGCGCTTGTCCCCAGAACTCTCACCAGCAACTACAACCTTACGATTTAACGAACCCATATGCAAAGCATCATCGGTGAGACTGTGAGCCAGTGTGACAGCATCTGGATAGTAGTGGGTGCAGACACAATAACCATGCTTCGAATCCTTGGAGACAAACCCCAAATATATCGGTCAACTCTCTTGTATTCAGGGGAAACTATGTAGGGTACAAGTCGAGAGAGTTCATGGAAACGGGTAGTGTAAGCAGTCACGTTAACATCCACCATAGACAGATTCCAGAATTCTGCTTCAAGCTTCTGCAGTTCACTCCTAGGACAGTACCTTTCCATGAGCAGAGTCTTTAGTTCGGCCCAAGTGATATTGTAGGCCGCATCTCTACCCAAAGTATATACTTGAAGATTACACCATGTAAGTGCTTCATCTTGAAAAGTGCAAGTAGAGTACTTCACTTTCTGATCCTCAGAGCAACCACTGATATCAAGAACTGACTATATTTTCTTAATCCACTGGACAATCCCGACAGCACCTTCGGTACCACGAAAGTTATAGATGCGTATTTCATATGTGTCTATAGCTTTCGGGTCGTCAAAGTCGTAATCGTCGAGTTCTAAAGTTTAAGTTTGTTTATATGTTTTGGTTCGGGTAGTCGAAAGGTCGAACCAGATTTTGAAGTTTTGATTCGGGATAAGTTGAGGTCGAACCAACTGGTTCGAGCCATCGAAGGGTCGAATGAGTTTGTTTATATATAGGTGTTTGGTATGGACGGTTATTCAGTTATGTCAGTTAGTGTGTGTTTCATCTAGTCGAGTCTGTAATCATTATAATCAAGTAAAATATTAATGAAAACTTTGAAAATGAAATCTCACGTGTATTGTTCACATTTTTATCATTTTGCATGATCATTAGGGTTTTCACACTTAGTGTATCAGTATTCGTCTTGATTACGTATTGATTGTGTGAAAACTGATCCTACAAAGTGGTATCAGAGCTTGTGCTCAATCACACAATTTCAATTTGATAACAATCTTTCAGATTTCAAATTAAAATCCTCAAAATTCCATCTGTTTTCATAGAAATTTGATAAAACATGGTTTTTGAGTGATTTTAAAGTTGATTTGGTGTAGAAATAAAGAATTCTTTCACAAAAGTTGTCCAGATTTCAATCCGAATCATAACCTACATAATTTCAATCCAAATTGACAAAATTTTTTAAGAATCAGATCAAAATTGTTTGTTTTTGCAGAAAACATGATCATGAAAACTGGACAGGTCGAATGGGTTTTGAATTAGGTCGAATGAACTTTTTCACTTTCCATTTGTGCTAGAATTTGGGTCGAACCAAGTTTAGAAAGTTTCATTCGGACCTTTGCATTCTCATTCGTGTTATCAGATTTTCATTGATGCAATTCATTTCTCATCCGTGCTTACATTAGGTCGAACCAATTTTAAAATTTTTCATTTGTGATAATTGTAACATCGCAAAATTTTCCAAACTTTTAGACGTAAGCCCTTATTTTTTTTACACATGTGCCTAAGCCTTTATTTTTCCAAATTCACAACTTATATATATATATTATGTGTGTGTATATAATAATAATAATAATAATAATAATAATAATAATAATAATAATAATAATAATAATAATAGTAATATCAGATTTTTGGAATGTCAAAAAAATTATGAAATTTATTTACATGAATATACACTTGTCATGTTTAATTTTGTGTTTACCATAACAAAGCTTAAACCAAACTCACCCAAAAAATTTTAAACCCAAACTCCCTAACCCACCTTTATTAATTTTCGGAGCCCACTTTGCAAGCCCGGCAACAAAGGCCCAGGTGGCCGGCCCATCTTCTTTGCCTTTCACCCCAAGTCTGGCCAGCACATCCCCTTCCTTTTTTCCTTTGTGTGCGTCGAGCAGCAACTCAGCAGAGTTGACCAAGGATTTTGCCTTCCATATACATTTGAAATACATTTTGGGAAACATATTCAATTTGGAATATGCAATGATGAACGACGCAATCAACCATCCATATTCAGTCCGTAAATCGCGTAATTTCAGCTCCTAATTGAGCAAAACACGAACCAGTTATCACGATTTTGACCAATCACTTCAACTTGCCAATTATTTGACTTTTTTGTTTGACCGATTGTTCATCGCGATTACAACTTGTAAGTATCAATTCTGTTGTTGGGTTTTGTTCATTGGACGTCTACAAACAATAGCCCCATCATATCAGGGGCTATTGCCTGTTGAATCTGATTATTGATTAAGCTAGGGTTCATCTTGATTATTTGGGGAGAACACGATGCAGTATAGTTATTTATTTTAATCAAACACAAATCCAACACAACCACTGATCTAGATCAAGTGGTTGTGTCCGTTGCTGTTAAACAGGAGCGCGTGGGTTCGAGTCCCCTTTCAAACGGGTTTTAATCCTTTCTTTTTAAATATATATAAAACCGATTTCACTAATTACATATAATTAAATTAATGAGATATCAAACGTTCTCAGGGTCCAGACCAGTTGGTCTGGGCTTGTGATTTAAAACACACGAACCGGCCAAGGGCCCGGGTTCGAACCATGGCATCAACAAACATATTTTTTTTTAGTTAAACTTATATATATAATCCTTTATATTTTTTAAATTCATTTTAAAATACCAAAACTCTTTTATAAATTCTACAAAAATTATTTTATGTTAATCTAGTGGAAAAATTTTTAGTTTTCAAAAATTTATTTATTTAATATATATAATAAATAAATCAAGTTTATTCTATTATATTTATAAAATTCTATTAAAATATCAAAACAATCTTATAAATTTCCACAAAAATTATGCTGAGTTTTTATAACAATAAACCTTTCTGAAATGATTTTTATTTCTGAAAAATCATTTATTTAATATTTTTAATCAATTTTTATTAGTTTTAATCATAATTAAATCATAATAAATCCAATTTTTAGTATTTTTGCACCAAAATTTTATATAAATTATTTCTGACTATTTGGAACAGAAATATAATTTTTAAACTACTAATTCTTTAATTTTAGTATTTTTAAATATTAAAGTTAAATTTTGATAAATTGTAATAAATAGATTTAATATTCTATTTTTTAAGAAAATAATTTTATAAAAATTATTTTTATACTTTAAACACATTATTGTGACCATCTTAAATTCAAATTTTATAAAAAGATTTATTTACTAAATTTCTCTCAATTATCAAACATTTTTATTATTAATCAAACGAGCATTTATCCCCAATTCGAAGCCCTAGAACATATACATTTGTAGACTAGATAAACTTAGACATATTTATTACCTTATTATAGGGTGATACTTGACACATTTGGGCAACACCACTATTCAATTTTTCAACAGATATAACATTTTGCTAAGGTGAGTTTTACATAGCCCCTTTTTTTATTTATCACCGTTTTTGGGGTGAAACATGTTACAACATCATATATGCAATTCAATCATCAATGTGTCTATGTGTTTTTCTATGTTGCATTATGTCTTGAACATGACTAGGGTAAGCATAATTCTAGCATAATCATTAACATTGATCAGCCGACGGTATACATTGATAGATCTATTGGACTGACAATCCCACCCGGATACGTGCCTCCTACAAAGGTAGCGTGGGTGTTTGTTATCGCATAACATATTCGAGTGAACCATGAGCGTATGGGATGTACCACATTATAACAGTCACAAGGGTTGATTATGCACTCGATTTACTTCTAGTATGTTTTTCACATATGGACTAGATTTTCCATGACACATGAATTGCACAACATTTTTATTCGATTATCAAAACCTATGTAATTCTCACCAACTTTTGTTGACCCAAAAATATTTTCAAAATTAACATGTTTCAGGTAACAATGAAGCTGAGGCTTGAGTTTGCATGAGGATTATACATGAAGTTATTATTTGAAGCTATTTGAAGTTTTTGTTATTTGATATCATGTATTTAAATTCCTAGACATCATTTTATATTGGATATTATGTTTTGAATAAATTATTTAAAATTCAATTTATACCATGTGCTACTGAAACAATCATCAATACATGACATCCCGATGTTTCCGCCATCGGTTGGGCTGTTACAGATTGGTATCAGAGCCTTGGTTATAGGGAATTAGGTTATTAGAAAATAATCTAGACTATAACCTTAGGGACTTAAACAGTACTTGCTTCTCTTACTTGAAATCCTAAATTGCTTCCTTAATCTTATCCCTATCCTATACAACCCTAAGCCTACAAGTGACTACTCTTATTCGTCTGCTGCAATCCTGACCCACCATTAGAATAATAGGACAAAATCCTCAGGTTTAACCTGAACCCCCTTGAGATCTCGTCGAAGGTCTGGATTTTAATAACGAACACGTGCAATCTGGAAGGGTGAACGCCTGTATTCTGAGTCTTCTGTCTAGGTTGGCATTGCGCATATATCCCAATCAGACGAGGGACCCGGATGCCTACCTGGGAATTCTCGGGATGAGTGTTCACTTATAGGCTAAAGCATGTCTTCACTATGTTATTAGAATCTAGAATCTTTGATAAGTCAACGTTTTCATTTATTCGTTTTAATTAATGAATAAATGATTACATTCCTTATAGTACCTCATTCATTTCCTACCTCATTGAACCTTCATTGTGTCCCTTACAGATAATGTCTCCACGTCGCAGCACTCGCATTAACAGTGGTGAAAACCAAGAGGAAAGTAGCAACAACCACAATACCAACCACAACAACAATAACAACAATGGTGTTGATGCCCAACTAGCTGCGATTATTTCCCAACAAATGGCGCAACAAATCACAACTCTGGTTTCTAACTTGTTGACTCAAGTCATCCAAATGAATGGGAGCGACAATGGAAATGAAAATGGCGATGGAAATCACGTAAATAACAGGACCTTAGTTCGGAAAGGCGAGAAAACAATTATTGTGGCCGCGGTAACTACCAAGAACCGGAAGCGTAAGACCAGGGATCCTGATGAAAACCTCACTACACAAGCTCCTAACAAGAAACCTTATGCAAGAAACTTTCCATTGTGTAACACATGCAATCGACATCATCCCACTGTCTCAGCGTGTCGCCTGTGCACCAATTGTGGTAGGTATGGCCATCTGGTCAACATTTGTCGCGAGACCCCAAACCCTAATACCAACCAACCAACCAACCCTGCTCAGGTTGCTAATCCTAATCGTCCTGGTAAATACAACTATGGGCAATGCTATGAATGTGGAGACCCAAATCACTTCCGTAACCGATGCTCTAAACTAAACCGGGATCAAGACCCTCCAGCCACTTAACAACAAGCCCCGTCATTTGAATGTGTTTGCTTTTATTCTATGTATTGACGCCATTTGATTCAAGTAATAAATTCTAGTATTATCATAACACTTGGATACATGCTTGTTTGAATGTGAACTAATTGCTATATACTTACTTACTTGTACAACAGTTAGTTGACTACCAAACAACCTACTCAACAATTGGTAGAGGTCATCATGTCTTTCCAACAGTCGGGAGAGGCCCTACAACCTGCTCAACGACTGGTGGAGGCTATCAAACCTGCTCAACAATCGGTAGAGGCATAGAAGGACACAAAACCCTAATGTAAGGTAAATTGGTGATTGCGGTCCGTAACGTAATCATGAATTTACAGGTACGTTAAGGTAGTGTGAAAATTCTATCAGGGTTTTTGGTAGTTGACCAACTATAAACCGTAGTTTCCTGGTAGTTCATTTATTCTTTCAATAGTCCATCGACTCATTTCTTATAGGACTCCTAAAACTTAAGATTCTTATTGCGATTTCAAGACACACCTAATCCTATCCTCTTATCCAAATTATTTGAAACAAGATTATTCTATTCGTGTCATGCCTTAACAAAAAAAAAAAAAATCTCTAGGTCACACTTGTCCTAATTTCTATCCAATCCCCTTCAACCCTGTGTTTTCAATAAACTTCGGGACGAAGTTTCCAAAAGTAGGGGAGACTGTAACATCGCAAAAATTTTCCAAACTTTTAGACGTAAGCCCTTATTTTTTTTACACATGTGCCTAAGCCTTTATTTTTCCAAACTCACAACTTATATATATATATGTGTGTGTGTGTGTGTATATAATAATAATAATAATAATAATAATAATAATAATAATAATAATAATAATAGTAAGATCAGATTTTTGGAATGTCAAAAAAATTATGAAGTTTATTTACATGAATATACACTTGTCATGTTTAATTTTGTGTTACCATAACAAAGCTTAAACCAAACTCACCCAAAAATTTTAAACCCAAACTCCCTAACCCACCTTTATTAATTTTCGGAGCCCACTTTGCAAGCCCCGGCAACAAAGGCCCAGGTGGCCGGCCCATCTTCTTTGCCTTTCACCCCAAGTCTGGCCCAGCACCTCCCCTTCCTTTTTCCTTTTTGTGCGTCGAGCAGCAACTCAGCAGAGTTGACCAAGGATTTTGCCTTCCATATACAATTGAACTACATTTTGGGAAACATAATCAATTTGGAATATGCAATGATGAACGACGCAATCAACCATCCATATTCAGTCCGTAAATCGCGTAATTTCAGCTCCTAATTGAGCAAAACACGAACTAGTTATCACGATTTTGACCAATCACTTCAACTTGCCAATTATTTGATTTCACTATAAATTAAACCCACCCTCTTGATCTAAAAGTGCCGAAAACACTTCTCTTAGTCTTAATTTTCTCTCTAACGCATGATAAAACTCGTAATTTGATTCTTGTTGACTTTTCTGTTTGACCGATTGTTCATCGCGATTACAACTTGTAAGTATCAATTCTGTTGTTGGGTTTTGTTCATTGGACGTCTACAAACAATAACCCCATCATATCAGGGGCTATTGCCTGTTGAATCTGATTATTGATTAAGCTAGGGTTCATCTTGATTATTTGTGGAAGAACACGATGCAGTATAGTTATTTATTTCAATCAAACACAAATCCAACACAACCACTGATCTAGATCAAGTGGTTGTGTCCGTTGCTGTTAAACAAGAGCGCGTGGGTTCGAGTCCCCTTTCAAACGGGTTTTAATCCTTTCTTTTTAAATATATATAAAACTGATTTCACTAATTACATATAATTAAATTAATGAGATATCAAACGTTCTCAGGGTCCAGACCAGTTGGTCTGGGCTTGTGATTTAAAACACACGAACCGGCCAAGGGCCCGGGTTCGAACCATGGCATCAACAAACATATTTTTTTAGTTAAACTTATATATATAATCCTTTATATTTTTTAAATTCATTTTAAAATACCAAAACTCTTTTATAAATTCTACAAAAATTATTTTATGTTAATCTAGTGGAAAAGTTTAACTTACAATTTTTAGTTTTCAAAAATTTATTTATTTAATATATATAATAAATAAATCAAGTTTATTCTATTATATTTATAAAATTCTATTAAAATATCAAAACAATCTTATAAATTTCCACAAAAATTATGCTGAGTTTTTATAACAATAAACCTTTCTGAAATGATTTTTATTTCTGAAAAAATTATTTATTTAATATTTTTTAATCAATTTTTGTTAGTTTTAATCATAATTAAATCATAATAAATCCAATTTTTAGTATTTTTGCACCAAAATTTTATATAAATTATTTCTGACTATTTGGAACAGAAATATAATTTTTAAACTAATAATTCTTTAATTTTAGTATTTTTAAATATTAAAGTTAAATTTTGATAATTTGTAATAAATAGATTTAATATTCTATTTTTTAAGAAAATAATTTTTTAAAAATTATTTTTATACTTTAAACACATTATTGTGACCATCTTAAATTCAAATTTTATAAAAAAGATTTATTTACTAAATTTCTATCAATTATCAAACATTTTTATTATTAATCAAACGAGCATTTATCCCCAATTCGAAGCTATAGAACATATACATTTGTTGTCTAGATAAACCTAGACATATTTATTACCTTATTATAGGGTGATACTTGACACATTTGGGCAACACCACTATTCAATTTTTCAACAGATATAACATTTTGCTAAGGTGAGTTTTACATAGCCCCTTTTTTTATTTATCACCGTTTATGGGGTGAAACATGTTACAACATCATATATGCAATTCAATCATCAATGTGTCTATGTGTTTTTCTATGTTGCATTATGTCTTGAACATGACTAGGGTAAGCACAATTCTAGCATAATCATTAACATTGATCAGCCGACGGTATACATTGATAGATCTATTGGACTGACAATCCCACCCGGATACGTGCCTCCTACAAAGGTAGTGTGGGTGTTTGTTATCGCATAACATATTCGAGTGAACCATGAGCGTATGGGATGTACCACATTATAACAGTCACAAGGGTTGATTATGCACTCGATTTACTTCTAGTATGTTTTCACATATGGACTAGATTTGCCATGACACATGAATTGCACAGCATTTTTATTCGATTATCAAAACCTATGTAATTCTCACCAACTTTTGTTGACCCAAAAATATTTTCAAAATTAACATGTTTCAGGTAACAATGAAGCTGAGGCTTGAGTTTGCATGAGGATTATACATGAAGTTATTATTTGAAGCTATTTGAAGTTTTTGTTATTTGATATCATGTATTTAAATTCCTAGACATCATTTTATATTGGATATTATGTTTTGAATAGATTATTTAAAATTCAATTTATACCATGTGCTACTGAAACAATCATCAATACGTGACATCCCGATGTTTCCGCCATCGGTTGGGGTGTTACAATAATCTTTAGGTCGAACGAGTTGTTAGAAATTTGATTCGACCTCTCGACATTTAGAACAGAAAGTTTGATAAATTTTTCTAAGTGTTGAAACTTTTTTATCATGGACAACATTTTGGGATTTCCGATGAACCATCCTAACATGACACAACAACAACAACCACCGATGAATCCCTGGCAGTTTATAGCAGAAAAGGGAAGTAGGTTTCGCAACAACCGCAACAACCAATGGTCAATTATTGGGTGGTTTCTTAACTGACTCAACCCGTTGTGCGATGTCCTACTCAACCAATGCCAGATTATTGGGGTGTTTCAGTAGCCATAGGTGTTCAAAATTAGAGCATTGATGAATAACTTATCTATCAGAAATGGAAACCGACCCCCGAAGTTGATGGATTTGTTTGAATATCCATCATGGAACAAGAGGTTTAAGATTCACTAGGAAGGGTTAGATGGTGGAGAAGCATGGCAAGTGTTACATCGTGGGTATGTGTAGCCTATGGTGGAGAATTCAAATACTACGGTTGCATTGGATGATATATATGATGATCAGAAGAACAAGCATGCAACTGAGAAGAAATCATAGTCACAGATGTCACAAGCTTTAACTACTGATCTATTGCATCAATTTGGGCCTTGTGCAACTTCAAAGTATCTGTGGGAAGTGCTTAAAAGCAGGAATGATGGAAATGAAAAGACAAGGAAGCTCATAAAGGATGATTTGAAGAAAGAGTTTGAGAATTTTAGTTTTGTTAGGAATGAAACTCTTAAAGAGTTAACTACTCATTTTTATCATTTGTTATCTGAATTGTCTAACTATGAAATTTCTTATTCTATGTTAGAATGTGTTGAAAAGCTTTCAGAAGCTTTGCCAGTGTATTGGAGCCAACATATTCAAGTCTTAAAGGAGAAAGATTCATTTCCTTTGTGGACTTTGACCGAGTTTATTCAGAGGTTAGAAAACAAGGAGATTAAAGAAAAGAGAAAAACAAAGAGAGATCAAATTCCACTGAATCTGGAATTGTATTATGCTAGTTCTTCCTCTTTAGCCATTCCAAATGTTGGTGTGAGTTCAACACTGCAAACTGCTTTTGTATCGAGTGTTGAACCACCAATCCTACAAGTTATTATGGTGTTTCTTCATCTTCTTCATATACATCATCTCAAGCTCCAATGCAGTCTGCACCATGGTTAGCTGCTCCAACGATGAACATGACTCAACAATCTTCATCAAACGTTGGACAAGCACCATCAAGCTCAAGTTCTGATGTGTTGGAAACTTCCAACTTAGATAATGTGAATATAGAGGTAGCTCAAAATCATGTGGCTTTTGTGTCAGCTCTTGTTGCATCATACAATGGACTTGTGGCTGGTTAGATTGGCAATAACAATTTAACTAATGAAGATTATGCACAGATTAACAAAGATAAGATGGAATTAATTGATATTCAGTGGGCATTCGCAAGTGTGGTGAAGAGAGCTCATGAATTCATGGAGCGAACGGGAAGAACAGATCTAACCACTTCACATAACACTACCTACGGGTTCAACAAACTCAAGTCACTTGTTTTAGTTATGGAACAAGAGGACACTTTGCCCAAGAATGTACCAAACCAAAGCAACAAGGAAACCGAAACCCAGTTAACACTAACTACCAAAACCGTCAAAACAACTATCCAAATCAAAACCAAAACCGACAATCTATATCACAAAACTCTAACTAAAGACAAACATCATCACCTTACCTAACCAAACTCAAAATACACCAAATCATGAAAGAAACATTGTGCCTGTAACCACTTCCACCAACCAAAATACCAATGACAACAAAGCATTGGTAATCTAGCATGTGACACCCGGCATGTTCGGCTTAAACATATTAGTAACATCTAAGTCTACCTTAGCGAGAAACGTTTATAAACAAACTTAACTGGGTTAGTTGAGTCGGGTCAAGTTAGGATTGTCCAGGGTACAATGATCTGGAGGATCATTGGGAGTCGTTTTGGTAATACACTAGTACCGGGTTCCGTTGTTGGTGACATTACATGAACTAATTAAGTATATGTGTAGATTATGGGTCGTGTGGTGGATTATATACATAGATGTGTTTAAATGATGTGTAAATGATTATCTGTGCTTAAATGTGTTAAATATAGACTAAGGATGCATGCTTATGTGTTAAGATGTGTTAGAATGCGTTAAACACGACAAACTGGAAAACTAGTTAAAAAGGAGTCTTGGTTCGACCACTTCGAGTGGTCGAAGGAGAAGAAAGTGTCTGGTTCGACCCTTGTAAGTGGGCGAACCAGGGAAGTGGAATTTGAGGAATTCCCTTCGACCAAACAGGGCTCATTCGACCCTGTGAAAGGGGCGAAGGAGACCACCTTCGACCAATGAATTGGGGCGAAGGAGGATTAGTATAAATACCAACCTTTGTCATTTTTCATCATTTCACAAACCCTAACCGTCCCAAAACGCTCTCAAACGATCTTAAACACTAAGGAAGGAGTTTTTGCTCTTCTTTTTCATAATCTAACCCATCTACAACCTCTAAACAAGAATCCAAGGTGTGTTCATAATCCTAAACCTTTTTAAAAGCATTTTAATTCGTTTTCATCTAACCCTAATTGTCCAGATCTATTCTAAGGGTATTTTCATGATTAAAAACCTTTTAAACATCTTTCTAAATCAAAACATGGTCATTTAACATAGGTTTTCATGATGAATAACATATGTAAATTGTGTATTATGTGGTGTTATGTGTTGTTCAATGATTTGCTGCAATATCTATGATAGAAACATGATATAGGATTGTTATTAATGTTGGAATATTGTTGTCTAGGGTTAGGATTGGATATATTGATATTTGGAGGTTTTATTGGATTAATACTTGATGTATGAATATTTATGATCAATAGAATGAATAAGAAAGGTCGGATAATCGACAAACTGAGTATTTTAAGCTAAACATGAATCGATTTCAAAAGTTTCCAAATTGGGTAAATAATTCATGCATGAAAGTGATGTTTCCATAATCTTTAACATTTTGGGAAAGGGCTGAAACGGACGTATTATCGGGGGAAATCGGTGGGGTTTTGTAGGGATAAGTTATCCATGCTTGACTGCTGTGTTTGATGATGTTTCGGGTCGTTTCGAATGTGTTTGAAGTGTTTTTAGGAAAAATTATACAACAGGGGCGAACCTGGCCTCCTTCGACCAGTCGAAGGAGCGAAGGAGGGATCCAGGGTCGAACCTGGGTTTATATTGGATGAATGTGATAAAACGGGCGAAGGAAGCATCAAACGGTCGAACGAGATGTAAAACGGGCGAAGGAGACAAAAAGGTGCGAAGGAGACTTAAAACTGACTGGTTCGACCGTTCTGATGCAGAAATGAGATTTTTGATACAAACTAAGTGTTTTATGCTTGAACCTTGTGTGTAATCTATGTGTACTTGATTAGTTAGGGTAATGGGTCACCAACGGGATGTCGGGTCGGTCTAGTGTGTCGGTTAAACATTTAAACACGTTTTAAAACATACTTGGTTACGATCTGGACAATCGGGGACTAGATAACCTTATGGTTATTAGTCAGAACACTTATGTGAACATTTTGATAGATCTCCGGTAGAGGGATTATCAAGGGCTAAACATCTTTACTTATATTTGAAGAACGCTACTTAAGGTGAGTTCACGGCCCCACTTTTACTGTTTTAACTTTTGGGGGAGAAAACATGCGCTAAACGGTTTTGGTAACAAATGTCATACTATGGTTTTAACTTTATATTGCTATACGATCTTTTGGAAAGTCCCGAGGGAAACCATGAATGTGCGGGGTTGCACAACGGGGGAAATGTGGATAGATCTATTGGGCGTGACCTGCCCCATTCGTCGGCTTGGAGGGCCGGGCGGGTGCATATTGTCTCGAACAGGTACATTGGTATCATGCTGAACATACGGGCTGCTTAAACATGCTGAACATTGCTAAACGTGTCTAGTAATGGTTTCCAATCGTAGTAGTAATGAAACATACGCCTAGCTAGCGTACTTGGTAACAATGATATAGTATGGACATGGTAACGTTTTGGTAACATTTTGAACAAACCTGTGAACTCACCAGCATTATATGTTGACATCTTTTTGGCATGTTTTTCTCAGGTCGCTAAGGTAGCAATGAACGGAACTAGGCGCACGGGTCTGCATTGGCGTCTAGACTTAGTGCACGTTTTGTAATAAAAGTATTTTGAACAACTTTTGAGATGATAGCATAGTTGATTAAATGCTACTGAAACGCTTCCGCTTATTAAATTAATGGTTATGTCTATTTTACGTTTTTCATATAGAGTTGTTTATTGTGATCGTTGACTTGGATCCTGGTTTGTCATGCGCCTCGCGGTAAAACCCCGCAAGTGGTAATTTGAGGGTGTGACAGATTGGTATCAGAGCCAATGGTTATAGTGAACTAGGACTGCATGTAGAGTCTGGTCTATAGCCGAGTCGCACACACTAGACGGTCACATACTTTGGGTCTATTATTGGGATACGTTCTAACGTTATCGGGGTGTCCTTACATCATCATCATGTTTCTCCGTTACATCATCCGTTTTTATTTGGGTTCTTACCTACTCTTGTCTTCTTCTTCTGGATTGAAGGAGGAGGGGTTGATTTGTTGGTTCTAGCACACACATGCCTTCTTACACTTGCACCTATTGCCACATAGGCGACAATGCTCGGTGACTGGGGTCTAGATTAGGGGTACATTTGGAGGACCATGTAGAGCAGTTTATCATTTCGGGTGCACACGAAATAATAAACTGGAATGCATGAAAATCCCGATGGACTTCGAGTTTGGATGTATAGTCCTGAATTTGTCCCTAGGATAACTCTTGTAAATTTCTAGTGGTTGACACTGGAAGTGAATCTGAATCCCTTGATTTCTTGATTGTTAGATCATGTCTGGTGCTCGCGGTGGTGGACGTCGTGGTGGCGGCGGTGGCCGTGCTGGCGGTGGTGGTCGCGCTGGAGGCGGTGGTCGTGGAAACATCAACATGACCCAAGCCGAACTGAACAACTTGCTACAACAGCAAGTGAACATGGCTATGGCTAATTTCCAGGCTGGGATTAATGCCATGGGTGGTGAGTTGATTTCTGTCGACCTTGTCTCATTTTTGGGTTTCGTGTCCTTTCGTCTGTGTTTTATTCGTGTACCGTGTTTCAGGTGTTGGTGCCAATCCACCCCCACCTCAGTGCTCTTATAAGAAGTTTAGGGACTGTCAGCCCCATAACTTCGCTGGAACTGAGGGAGCGGTGGGACTGCTCCGATGGCTGGAGAAGGTTGAATCTGTCTTTGTTATGTGTAACTGTCCTGCTGGGGACCGAGTGAAGTATGCTACTGCGACATTTGAGGGGCCTGCATTGTCGTGGTGGAATGCTACTACTCAGAACGTGGGACTGGGAGAGGCTATTGCTATGCCTTGGGCGGAGTTTGTGCAGCTTTTGAGAGGTGAGTACTGTCCGAGAGAGGAGATACAGAAGTTGGAGCATGAGGTCTGGAGTTACAAGATGGTTGGGTCGGAGATTGAGGAGTACACTGTGAGGAGGAACGAGCTGGCGGTGCTGTGTCCTGACTTACACACACCCGAGTACAGGAGGATCGAGCACTATGTGTCTGGACTAGTGCCCGAGATTGCTGGGTTGGTGGCTGCTGGGAATCTTCCCACTATTGCTGAAGTTGTCCGATCAGCTCATCGGATAACTAACCTGAAGGTGGCGGAAGGCGTTTTGCCACCCAAGGGTGCTACTGTGAAGGTTGCTGAGGGGAATAAGAGGAAGTGGGAGAGTGTGGGGAAGAGTGTGGTGCCAGCTCAGCCGGCGAAGAAGTTTGAGTCATCTGGGTCTTCTTCTGGGTCGAAGACGGGTGGGTATGTTGGGAAGCATCCCAAGTGTAACAAGTGTGGTTTTCATCATTCTGGGAGTTGTGATAGGGCTCGTTGTCATCGGTGCCATCAGTTGGGGCACCATGCTAAGGATTGCAAGGTGGCACTCACCCCAACTCAGACTCCTGCGGCTACTCCTGCTCCTGCTGCTCAGGGGACTCAGGGGAGGCAGGGGTGTTATCACTGTGGTGACACGGGACATTTTAAGCGTGACTGTCCCAAACTGAAGTAGGGCGATAATGGGAGGGGCGGGAACGGTAACGGGAACAATGGCGGCGGAGGCAGGACTGCACGTGCTTTCGTCATTGGATCTGCAGAAGCTAGGCAGGATCCAGACACAGTTACCGGTACGTTCCTTCTTAATGATCGCTATGTTTCTGTCTTGTTTGATTCTGGTGCCGATAAGAGTTTCGTATCTTTGGATATTAGTCGATTGCTAGATATAGTACCCACACCTTTAGAGGCTAAGTACTTAATAGAATTGGCTGATGGGAAGAAAATCGAAGCGACACACACCCTTAGGGAATGTCGCTTGGAACTGTCGGGTTTGTCTTTCCCCATTGACCTTATGCCGGTACCTCTGGGTAGTTTTGATGTCGTGGTTGGCATGGATTGGTTATCGTTGTATCGCGCAGAGATCGTTTGTTTTGACAAGGTTATTCGGATCCCTCTCCCTGATGGAGAGATTCTTTCGGTTCGTGGCGAGAAAAGCGGTGCTCCGCTGAGTATCATTTCTAGCATGAAAGCCCGTAAGTATCTTCGGAAGGGCTGTTCGGCCATTCTGGCACTTGTTAACGTTTCTACTGACGATGAGAAGAAGATCGAGGATATCCCGGTGGTTTGTGACTTCTCTGATGTATTTCCTGATGATTTACCTGGTCTTCCTCCCCATCGTCAGGTTGAGTTTGGTATTGATCTCACTCCGGGCGCAGCTCCTATTGCCCGAGCTCCGTATCGTCTTGCACCCCCGAGATGCAAGAGTTGTCCAGCCAGTTACAGGAACTCTTGGAAAAGTGTTTCATTCGACCGAGTTCTTCCCCGTGGGGAGCTCCTATTTTGTTTGTGAAGAAGAAGGACGGAAGCCTTCGTATGTGTATCGATTATCGCGAGCTGAACAAAGTGACCATCAAGAATCGTTATCCTCTTCCTCGCATTGATGATCTCTTTGACCAGCTTCAGGGCTCTAGCTACTATTCGAAGATTGATTTGCGGTCCGGTTATCACCAGTTGCGCGTCAGGGAAGCTGACATTCAGAAGACTGCTTTTCGCACTCGTTATGGCCATTTTGAGTTCTTGGTCATGCCTTTTGGTCTCACTAACGCACCGGCGGTGTTCATGGATTTGATGAACCGCGTTTGCAAGCCTTACCTTGATAAGTTCGTCATCGTGTTCATTGACGACATTCTGATTTATTCCAAGAACAAGGCGGATCATGAGGAACATCTGCGGTTGGTCTTGGAACTTTTGAGACAGGAGCAGTTGTATGCTAAGTTCTCGAAGTGTGATTTTTGGTTGCGTGAAGTTCAATTCCTATGGCATGTGGTGAATGAACTGGGAATTCATGTCGATTCGGCTAAGATCGAAGCTATTAAAGACTGGGAAGCACCAAAGACGCCATCTGAGGTGCGGCAATTCCTAGGTCTTGCGGGTTATTATCGTCGTTTCATCGAGGGATTTTCGAAGATCGCTCAACCCCTCACTGCTCTTACCCAGAAGGACCGAAAGTTCGACTGGGATGAACTACAAGAATCAGCATTTCAGATGCTGAAGCTTAAACTTTGTTCTGCACCTATCTTATCCCTACCTGAGGGTACGGATGATTTCGTTGTGTATTGTGATGCTTCTATTCGTGGTCTCGGTTGCGTGTTGATGCAGCGCGGGAAGGTTATTGCTTATGCTTCTCGTCAACTCAAAGTTCATGAGAAGAACTACACTACTCATGACTTGGAACTGGGTGCGGTGGTCTTTGCGTTGAAAATCTGGAGACATTACTTGTACGGTACCAAATGTGAAGTATATACCGATCACAAGAGCCTTCAACATATTTTCGACCAGAAGGTGTTGAACATGCGGCAGCGTCGCTGGGTTGAACTCCTAAACGATTATGACTGTGCCATCAAATACCATCCTGGCAAGGCGAACGTTGTGGCGAACGCCTTGAGCAGGAAGGAGTTTGCGAACCCTCGCCGTGTTCGAGCCTTACAGCTCACCATTCATTCGTCGCTGCCTGACCGAATCCGTTCTGCACAGTTGGAAGCCTTGAAGGAGGAAAACCTTAAGGCTGAGACTATGCACAGTGCTGACAAGCATCTTGAGCTCAGGACTGATGGCTTACACTATTTTGCGGGACGTGTTTGGGTCCCATTGTTCGGGGGATTGCGCGAGCTTGTTTTAGATGAAGCTCACAAATCCCGGTATTCTATTCACCCTGGCTCCGATAAGATGTATCAGGATTTGAAGATACTTTATTGGTGGCCGAACATGAAAGCTGATATAGCTTCTTATGTCAGCAAATGTTTGACTTGTGCTAAAGTCAAGGTGGAGTATCAGAGGTCGTCTGGTCTCCTGCAACAACCAGAGATTCCAGAATGGAAGTGGGAACGAATCACGATGGATTTTGTCACCAAGCTGCCAAGGTCACCTAGTGGTTATGATATGATTTGGGTGATTGTTGACCGGCTGACGAAATCGGCACGTTTTATACCTATTAAGGAAACCGATGGACTCGAGCGGTTAGCTCGACTTTACCTTAAGGAGGTGGTTGCTCGGCACGGGGTGCCTGTTTCTATTATCTCTGATCGTGATTCTCGTTTCGCTTCGCGTTTCTGGAAGGCTCTGCACAAGGCTTTGGGTACTCAGTTAGATATGAGTACGGCTTATCATCCGCAAACTGATGGACAGAGTGAGCGGACGATCCAAACCTTGGAAGATATGCTTCGGGCATGTGTTATCGATTTTGGCAAAAGTTGGGAGATCCACCTGCCGTTAGTGGAGTTCTCCTACAACAACAGCTATCACTCTAGTATCAAGGCAGCTCCGTTCGAGGCTCTTTACGGAATGTCAATCACCACTTTGTTGGGCCGAGGTGGGCGAGAGCCAGCTCACTGGTCCAGAACTCGTGTACGAAACTTCGGAGAAAATCGTCAGATCCGTCAACGTTTGGCTGCTGCACGGGATCGTCAGAAGAGCTATGCCGATCGCCGTCGAAAACCTTTAGAGTTCCAGGTTGGGGACAAGGTACTTCTGAAAGTTTCACCATGGAAGGGCGTCATACGCTTTGGAAAGCGTGGAAAGCTTAACCCTCGATATGTCGGACCGTTCGCAATCCTGGATCGGATTGGACCGGTGGCATACAGACTTGATTTACCGGCGGAGCTCGGTAGCGTACACAACGTCTTCCATGTGTCTAACTTGAAGAAGTGTTTGGCTGATGAATCTCTCATTGTACCACTGGAAGAGATCAAGGTTGATGATCGTCTTCGCATTGTGGAGGAACCTGTCGAGATTCTCGACTACAAGATTCGTAGCCTTCGTCGGAGTAAAATCCGCATCGTTAAAGTCCGTTGGAACTCGAACCGTGGACCGGGGTTCACATGGAAACGGGAGGATCAGATGAAATCTAAGTATCCTCATCTCTTTCCGAAGCGCGCGTTTGAATCGAGGCATGTTACTGCTGAAGCGGAATGAATCTCGGGTCGAGATTCCTTTCAACATGGGGATGATGTGACATCCGGTAAGTTTCTTTTCGTTCTGTTCTTTTCGTTTCTTTCTTTTTGGGCTTTGCGCAATTTTCGGGACGAAAATTCTTTCAACGTGGGGATGATGTGACACCCGGCATGTTCGGCTTAAACATATTAGTAACATCTAAGTCTACCTTAGCGAGAAACGTTTATAAACAAACTTAACTGGGTTAGTTGAGTCGGGTCAAGTTAGGATTGTCCAGGGTACAATGATCTGGAGGATCATTGGGAGTCGTTTTGGTTATACACTAGTACCGGGTTCCGTTGTTGGTGACATTACATGAACTAATTAAGTATATGTGTAGATTATGGGTCGTGTGGTGGATTATATACATAGATGTGTTTAAATGATGTGTAAATGATTATCTGTGCTTAAATGTGTTAAATATAGACTAAGGATGCATGTTTATGTGTTAAGATGTGTTAGAATGCGTTAAACACGACAAACTGGAAAACTAGTTAAAAAGGAGTCTTGGTTCGACCACTTCGAGTGGTCGAAGGAGAAGAAAGTGTCTGGTTCGACCCTTGTAAGTGGGCGAACCAGGGAAGTGGAATTTGAGGAATTCCCTTCGACCAAACAGGGCTCATTCGACCCTGTGAAAGGGGCGAAGGAGACCACCTTCGACCAATGAATTGGGGCGAAGGAGGATTAGTATAAATACCAACCTTTGTCATTTTTCATCATTTCACAAACCCTAACCGTCCCAAAACGCTCTCAAACGATCTTAAACACTAAGGAAGGAGTTTTTGCTCTTCTTTTTCATAATCTAACCCATCTACAACCTCTAAACAAGAATCCAAGGTGTGTTCATAATCCTAAACCTTTTTAAAAGCATTTTAATTCGTTTTCATCTAACCCTAATTGTCCAGATCTGTTCTAAGGGTATTTTCATGATTAAAAACCTTTTAAACATCTTTCTAAATCAAAACATGGTCATTTAACATAGGTTTTCATGATGAATAACATATGTAAATTGTGTATTATGTGGTGTTATGTGTTGTTCAATGATTTGCTGCTATATCTATGATAGAAACATGATATAGGATTGTTATTAATGTTGGAATATTGTTGTCTAGGGTTAGGATTGGATATATTGATATTTGGGGGTTTTATTGGATTAATACTTGATGTATGAATATTTATGATCAATAGAATGAATAAGAAAGGTCGGATAATCGACAAACTGAGTATTTTAAGCTAAACATGAATCGATTTCAAAAGTTTCCAAATTGGGTAAATAATTCATGCATGAAAGTGATTTTTCCATAATCTTTACCATTTTGGGAAAGGGCTGAAACGGACGTATTATCGGGGGAAATCGGTGGGGTTTTGTAGGGATAAGTTATCCATGTTTGACTGCTGTGTTTGATGATGTTTCGGGTCGTTTCGAATGTGTTTGAAGCGTTTTTAGGAAAAATTATACAACAAGGGCGAACCTGGCCTCCTTCGACCAGTCGAAGGAGCGAAGGAGGGATCCAGGGTCGAACCTGGGTTTATATTGGACGAATGTGATAAAACGGGCGAAGGAAGCATCAAACGGTCGAACGAGATGTAAAACGGGCGAAGGAGACAAAAAGGTGCGAAGGAGACTTAAAACTGACTGGTTCGACCGTTCTGATGCAGAAATGAGATTTTTGATACAAACTAAGTGTTTTATGCTTGAACCTTGTGTGTAATCTATGTGTACTTGATTAGTTAGGGTAATGGGTCACCAACGGGATGTCGGGTCGGTCTAGTGTGTCGGTTAAACATTTAAACACGTTTTAAAACATACTTGGTTACGATCTGGACAATCGGGGACTAGATAACCTTATGGTTATTAGTCAGAACACTGATGTGAACATTTTGATAGATCTCCGGTAGAGGGATTATCAAGGGCTAAACATCTTTACTTATAATTGAAGAACGCTACTTAAGGTGAGTTCACGGCCCCACTTTTATTGTTTTAACTTTTGGGGGAGAAAACATGCGCTTAACGGTTTTGGTAACAAATGTCATACTATGGTTTTAACTTTATATTTCTATACGATCTTTTGGAAAGTCCCGGGGGAAACCATGAATGTGCGGGGTTGCACAACGGGGGAAATGTGGATAGATCTATTGGGCGTGACCTGCCCCACTCGTCGGCTTGGAGGGCCGGGCGGGTGCATATTGTCTCGAACAGGTACATTGGTATCATGCTGAACATACGGGCTGCTTAAACATGCTGAACATTGCTAAACGTATCTAGTAATGGTTTCCAATCGTAGTAGTAATGAAACATACGCCTAGCTAGCGTACTTGGTAACAATGATATAGTATGGACATGGTTACGTTTTGGTAACATTTTGAACAAACCTGTGAACTCACCAGCATTATATGTTGACATCTTTTTGGCATGTTCTTCTCAGGTCGCTAAGGTAGCAATGAACGGAAATAGGCGCACGGGTCTGCATTGGCGTCTAGACTTAGTGCACGTTTTGTAATAAAAGTATTTTGAACAACTTTTGAGATGATAGCATAGTTGATTAAATGCTACTGAAACGCTTCCGCTTATTAAATTAATGGTTATGTCTATTTTACGTTTTTTATATAGAGTTGTTTATTGTGATCGTTGACTTGGATCCTGGTTTGTCATGCGCCTCGCGGTAAAACCCCGCAAGTGGTAATTTAAGGGTGTGACATAGCAAGAGGAAGGGTTCAATTGGAATGACATGCAATTGGGTATTGAAGAGATTTCCGGAGGAAATGTTGCATGTTATGCTCAAGAGGTTGTGAATGATGAAGCAAATAAAGAAGAAGAGTCGGTGATTGAACCGGTAGTTGAAGAAAGTGAGATTGAGACGATTGATGAACAAGTTGAAAGTGTTTTGGATGTTCAAAATTCAGAATATTCAGATTCTGAGAGTGAAACTGATTCAGAGACAAGTCTAAATTCTCTTGATAACGATGTTGATCAGTTGTTAGCCGAAGCTGACTTTCTAATCCACAAAAAGTCGTGCATGGTGGATGATGCTTGCAGCAGAGTTGATTATTTTAAATTCTTTTCTGGAAAGGAAGATCATTTCGCACTCATGGCTTTCACTGATTCGTCAACTTTGGTAACTTCTAAATCACTTCCTAAATGTAAAGATTGTGTCACTTTGCTAGGAAAGTGTGATAGACTTGAAAGTGAAAATCTCAGCCTGACAAATGTCTTGGCTAGGGCTAAAACCACAATTGAATCTTCTCAAAAGAATGAGAGATCTTTAAACAAAACTCTAGGCAATTATAACAAAGATGTGACTGAGTTAACAAAAACGCTTTCAAACAAACAAATTGCAATTAACAATTACATAAATGTGATTGAAGAAACAAATCTTGAAATGGCCAAAGTCAGATGCATGTATGAGAAAATGAACAAGAAATTAGAAAGCTATCCCAATGTGAGATATGTGATTGACCACATTATTGAACTACTAGACAAAAATGGTGTTCCAACTAGTATCAGTTATAAGTCTGTTTCGTTATTTGAGAATCATAATCTAGACATGATTAGCATGGGGAGTTCGGAAACATCAACTTGCACATCTAAAAATGAATCAAACACCTTAAGTGTGGGTGATCCGGATTCAGATGTGAGACCGATACTAGGGGTTAACAATGAGAATGTGGTAGTTATGACTGATGATTCATATTCAAAAGCTGAGGAAGAACCTGAAACCAATGTTGATATTCCTTTGAAAAATCACATTACGTGTGACCCTATTCCTAATGCTCAGGGTCCTCTTAAAGCTGAAACAAAACCAAAACTATCAGTAAAGAAACCTGATGTAAAAGAATCTGAAAAGGGTGTGAAAGTATTCTATCGGATGGAAGGATTCGATCAGATATTTTCTGATGAAGAATATCCCATACAGTTTGCCAACTATTCAAAGATTTCTAAAATTCAGCAAGAAAGTACAATCCGGTTTCCAAAATATGAACGAACAAATGAGTTTCCATCAGAATTAATCAGAAAAATGTATGGTGATGATTCCAAAGAGCCCAAAGTTCATCTGACTGAATTCATTAGACCAACGGGAAGTGTTGAACTATCTTACTCACTAGAGCCTGCTCCTGAGAGTTTAAGAAGGCATTGCATTGAGGATCAATATCCAATAAACACTTTTGCAAGAGGTCGTGAAAAGAATAGGTTTGACGAATACCTTGCCTATTTTAAATGTGGGGAGAGAGAACATTTACTTGTCCACTGTCCACATGTAAGACATAGGAGGCATGAAGTTGAGGTTGGGAGAAACTAAAGGGATTCGAAAGTTGTTTATCCTCAGAGGCGGTTCTATCAACCTAGAGGAAAACAAGCAATTGTTTATGACAATCGAAACCGAATTGCCATGAACAGACCAGAGAAGAAACCAATGGTGAAAACAATGAAAGATAAGCAGAAGGTTTATCCTAAACCATCTGTTATGTCTGAGGCTGTACCTTCGTGTGTTAAATCTGATAAGGTTACTTGGAATGCTCAACCAAAAGTCGTTCAAAAGAAAACTGAAAATGCTAAAGTTGATAATTCAAAACAAATTCGAAATTTAAAATGACCTGAGCAAACTTGGTTACCAAAAGGTTCTTCTGATGGTGCTACCTCGTCTTCTAGTGTTCCAAGTCAAGTTGCTGAAAAGAGTGTTGTTAAAAGTAATGATACGTCTATGAAAGTTGATTTTGGACGACCCAAGACCATGAAGGCTTGGCTCCCCAGAAGGAACAAATCTTTTAATTGCTTGTGTAGGGAGCTCTAGCTGGCCTTGTTTGCAGTCTTTGGATTATTGACAATGGAGCTTCCGGGCACATGACATGGGACATGAAGCTCCTTTTTGACATCGAGAATATTAATGAAGGTTATGTTGCCTTTGCCGGTAACAAAGGAGGATATATCACAATGGAGGGAAGTGTTAGTAAAGGGATTTTTAGTTTTGAGAAGATCGTATGTAAATCAAATAGACTACAATCTTTAGAGTGTTTCTCAAATATGTGATAAGAAGTTTTCTGTACATTTTGATGATAAAGCTTGCTACATCCTGAAGCTTGGTTTCGAAATTCCAGAAGAGTGGATTATGCTACAAGCTCCAAGAGTTAACAACTTGTATATTCTTATCATGAGTAAAGCTAAAACTTCAATGGGCCAAGTTACGTGTTTCTTGTCGAAAGCAACTGAGAAGGAATCGATCATCTGGCATCAGAGGATGGTTCACATTCATCTCAGGAAAATGAATAATCTTGTGAAGAATGGACTTGTTGATGGTGTCAATGTGAAGCATTTCCATCTAAACGACAAGTGCGTATCTTGTAAGAAGGGAAAACAACACAAATACTCCCACAAACCCAAGAAAGTAAATTTTGTGAGTGTCCCGCTTGAACGTTTACACATAGACTTCTTTGGACATGTGAAGCATAAAAGCATCTGTGGAGACTTATATTGTCTTGTGGTTACCGATGACTATTCAAGATTTTCGTGGGTGATGTGCATGCAACACAAGAGTGAAACGTTTAATAATCTGAAGGTTCTGTTTACCCATTTGGAAAACATATATGGTTTGAAGATCAAAAGAATCCGAAGTGACAACGGGATGGAGTTTAAGAATTCATATCACTGTGCGAATCAAAAGGTATTCATTATGAACACAGTGCATCTTATACTCCTTAACAGAATGGGGCTGCAGAGAGAAAGAACAAGACTCTAATAGAGACGGCGAAGACAATGCTTGCGGATATTCTAATCTTCTGGTTATTTTCTGGAATTAAGCGATTCATGCAGCTTGTTACACATTGAATCGAGTGTTGACAGTGAAGAAGTTTGCAAAGACTTCTTATGAACTACTCAACATACGAAAGCCGAATTTAGAGTTTCTAGAACCATTTGAGGCGTCGTGTACTATGTTACAACCTAATGAGAAGTTTGGAGTTAAAATAGAAGAAGGTTATTTTATTTGATGCACTACTCCAAATAAGCGTGTTTTCAACAAAAGAAGTAAATGTGTTGAAGAGTGGTCAAATGTGTATGTCCAAGGATACAATCAAAATGCTTCCGGCGTAGGACCCGATTGGATGTTTGACTACGAAGAACTATTTGAGTCATTCAATCTAGAAAGTTTGGTTGAAGAAGTTGTTCTTCGTTTATATTACGAGTGTGAGAATGCAATCACTTCACCAGCAACACTCCTGTTACTATTTCCATGGAAGAAGTGTTCCAAGATGTTTCTGATACATTTGATTCTTCAGAGTAGGAAGATAATAAAGAAGTTATAAGTGAAGCAGTCTTGAACCAGAATACCGTATCACCACCAGTGAACCCAAATCAGTCTACAAATGCACCTTCTACATCAAATGTGGGTAATGATCTCGTTTCAGCAAAAGATATCAATGTTCAAATGGAGATTCCCGTTCTAGCACATCCGGAATCTCGGATCAACACATATCATCTGTCGGATTTAGTTATTGATGATCCTGGTAGCAGTGTGATGACACGTGGCCAATTGAGATGAGCATCATCGAGTGATAATGTTGGAGTCCTAGCCCTTTACTCTAAAGTTCAGAAATCAGGCTAACAAAATGATTGGTCATTTGCTTGTTATGTTTCGCAGGTAGAACCATGATCATATAAGGAAGCTTTGAATGGCGAATCATGGGTAGATGCAATGCAACAAAAACTTCAACAATTTCAGAAGCTTGGAGTGTGGATGTTAACCGATTTACCACCCGATCGAAAGATGAGAGGAACAAAATGGGTGTTTAAATGCAAGAAAGATGATCGAAGAGTGATCGTACAGAACAAAGCTCGATTGGTAGTACAAGGTTTTCGTCAAATGGAGGGAATTGACTACAATGAAGTCTATGCACCAGTCGCACGTACAGAAGCTATTCAAATGTTTCTAGCGTACGCATCTTATATGAAATTTAAGGTGTATCAGATGAATGTCAAAAGTTCTTTTCTCTATGGTGTGGTCAAGGAAGAAGCTTATGTTGGGCAACCACCGGGTTTTGAGGATCCTATCCACCAGGTCTATAAATTGAATAAAGCATTGTACAGTTTATACCAAGCCCCTCGACGGTGGTACGAAGAGCTCAGCACATACTTGCTTTCAGAGGTTTCAAAAGAGGACAAGTTGACTGTACCTTGTTTACGAAATGAACAGAGGGTGATTTGCTCCCGGTACAGATTTATGTAGACGATATTATATTTTGTTCGACTAACGAAAGTCTTTGCAGGGAATTCAAAAATGTCATGAAGGAAAAGTTTGAGATAAGCTCAATGGGAAAGATGCAATTCTTTCTTGGATTGCAAGTGGATCAGATGCCGTCGGGGATCTTAATCCACCAGAAGATATATGTTTCCAAAGTCTTGAGCCGATTCCAGATGGAGGATTCAACACCGATTGCCACGTCCATTCAACCTAATGATGGGATTGGAGTTGATGCCAAGGGGGAGCTCATTGACCCTTACATTTACAGGGCCATCGTTGGATCGTTGATGTATTTGACCGCTTCCCGACCAGATATAATGTTTGCTACATGCCTTTACGCATGTTACTAATCGAAGCGGAAACAATCTCACCTCACAGCAGTCAAGCAAAGCCTACGTTATCTAAAGGGTTATGTTATCCAATGATGATAACTTTGACTTCACTGCTTTTAGTGATGCAGATTTTGGTGGCTGTGATATTGACGCAAAATCCACAACGGTTGGATGTCAATTTTTAGGGAGCAGGCTAATCACCTGGCAGTGCAAGAAGCAGACGTCAATCTCACTATCAGCAGGTGAATCTGAATATGTGGCGGCCTCGAGTTGCTGTTCACAAGTGCATTGGATTCAATAACAGATACGCGACTATGGTTTGCAATTTCTTAAAACCCTCATTCATTGTGATAATGAAGCATCCATTACACTCACAAAAGACATTGTTCATCATTCTAAAGCTAATCATATCCGATTACAGTATCACTTTATTCGTGATTGCTATGCTAAGGAATTGATTGATATGGTGAAAATCCACACTGATTACCAAAGAGCCGATCCTTTCACCAAAGCCTTTGATAAATCCCGATTTGAATTTTTGTTAAAAGCGAATGGTATAAAAGAAAAACAAGATTGAAATCCTCATCGGTTTATCAAGTTTTCTTTAGTTTTTCACTTTTCAAAAATTAAAATCCAAAAATATTTTTTTTAATTTTAGGGGCAGTTTCTTTTAGAAAAACCAAAAACATTAAAAAATTTGAAAAACCATAAAAATTAGAAAAACCCAAAATGATTTTTCCTGGTGAAAAAGAGGAAATGATAGTACATCAGTGAGGATCTATCACATGCTAAAGAATTGAATGTCAAAATAGACATGTGATGACTTTGTGTAATGTGTTAGTAGGCTTTGTAGACCTATTAACATGTGCCTTTGTGATACAAACATAACGAACTGCTTGCTATGTGGCTGAACACCTCATGGGCATATGGTCTTGGTACCGTAATTTCGTATGATAGGGTTGCCAAAATCAGAGGTTTCGGATCATTAAGTTGATTGTTATCTGGGGTAGCCTGACTGATCTTTTTTCATATTGATTTACAAACCTAGATTCAGTTAGGGTATCTTAAAAGAGCGTAAATTCAAAAACCTAAGTTACTGAATGAGGAACTTAAAATGTATTTAGATGATCAAAGATCATCTAATGCATCGTATCATATCTATGATGAAAATAATGATTGATATAAGCTTCAACGTGGTAGAGTGCACATGTTACTTTGTAGCATTGACTTGCTGACCTGTACACCTCTGTGCCTCATACCTTGTAATATACGAATAACAACGGCATAACCACGTGTTACGATGAAGCTTTGTGCAATTTCCTTGATACGGGAGTATGTCGTGTGTGTGGAACCATAAGCATGTTAGTTTTAACACACCTAAAAGCGTATCATTTTAAAGCATTGCATAATGGTCTGCATGTGAGCTTATGTGGATGACAATATCAGTAATTGCTGAGTCTCACAGTCGATAAAGTTAACATAATAAAAAACAACAGTATGATTAGATTTCTCGTAAACTGATATGATCCTCTCACCAAAAAATCACAAAAAGTTTGTCTGTGTATATTTACTTACTGCTTTCAGTTTGATTTTCTTCATTATATGCAAAACTCAAAAAGATTTTTGGTGTGTTTTAGCATAAACTTCACAAAATTCAAAAGCTTTTATATTTCTGTTTTATTTTTGATAACCAATGTTAGAGAACAATCATTTTCCGAAGTTTGACATACCAATCAGAGTTTTGTATCTCAAAATTAAAATTTTTGAAAGTTTGAAGATTAAATGATTGACAATGACAAAAGTGGAATGAATTAAACATTTTGGTGAAAATAAGTATTTCACAATTTCCATTCGCCTTATTATTAGGTTGAATGAAATTTGGTATGGTTGATTCATGCTACACATTGGGTCGAACGAATGTTTTGCATTCAAATCACATTCGTACCAACTCTCTTATATATAGCCTTTATGTTCATTCGAACCTGACTTTTCATTTGACATTACTGTTCCCAAAATCACAATTTGCTAAGAGGAGTTTTTGAATCTGAAATTTAGACTTTATAATCTTGTTTCCCATCCTTACAGGTACTATATGGTGCAATTTGGATTATTTTCAGTCGATGAGTTGATCCGAAAATGGGTTTTTAAGAACAGAACCCTAGTTTCAATAATTGGACTATGTTTGATGTATTCTAACATGTTTTGATCATTTCAAACACATAATCAATAGTTTTAGGGGGAGAAGATAACAAAAAATTAGGTGTTTAATAGCTTATTAGAGAAATCGATTATTATGAACCCTAATTTTAATTGAAAACAATGAATTATGGTTTGAAAATGAAAAATGATGTTTGATTAAGGATGATCGATAGTTTTAGGCATCAATGTAACAAAGATCAAGCCACATAAGTGTCCAAGGAATCAGATTGAAAATTCAAAATGTAAACATTTTCATTCGTGCCACTTTGGGGTCGAATGAAATGTTTTTAATTTCATTCGTGCTAATAAGTTTTGATTCGATCCTACGATCGGTCGAATGAAAACTAAAAATTTCAGAAATTTTCAAGTGACGATTTGTTTATCCATCTAATGTGTTTTGTGATTGTTTTGTATATGTAGAAATGGCAGAATTAACGTTTGAAAAGAAACATAGCAATTGTGCGTATCTTTGTGACGTTGAAGATAAATATGAAAACTTCAGAGGGATGATCGATTATCTAAGAAGATCTCGAATTATCTATGCCATTGCTCTACCTCATACGATTTATAAAGATCATCAAGAAGAATTTTGGAAGAATGCGAGGCTGGATTTCTTTATGTAATGCCTTGAAAACGCGCTTCATTTAAAGTCGTTAATGGGCGGGATTAATAAAAAATGATATTGAGTCAAGAGGTTATAAGTTGGAGGGTGGAAATTGTCAAATACCCAAAGTCCATATTAAAAAGTGTTAAATAGGATGAAAACACCAAAAACACACACCAAGTGTGTGTTTTGGTCGATTATCAGGGAAGAAGAAAAAGGGGTTTCAACCCCAACCCAACTACCAAACTCAATCTAGTGAGAAATCAAGGAGAAATCGTTGCATGAGCCAGAAATGGATGATTTAAGGTCAATCAAACCCAAAGGTAACTTCTATTTGGTAGATTTTGATGTTAAGGTTAATTTTTGAGTTGATGAAACCTAGGGTGTGTATAAAACGTGAATCAAGGAAGAATGGAGGTGTCTAGATGTTAATAGACATTAGAGGAACCATAATTCATGATACTACATATGGCTATGCTTGATTCTTATACTAGTTAGATTGTTTTACACTTATGATGAAAGTGGGTCTTGATCTTGGTGTAATCCAAGACCATTCTTAGTTAATTGTTAAGTGCATTGAAAAGAAAGTGATGATTTGCTATGTTGATAACTATTGAATGAATGGTATGTAATGTAGGGAAGAAATATGATGGTTTATGTTATGAGCTATGAAAGTATGCATGAAATGCTTGTACATTGTGTTTTAAGTGTTGTATGCACACCAAGTGTTTGATGAAATGCCTAGATTAGTCTAACTTGTGAAATTGTAGGCAAGATTGGACAAGTATGAAAGTAGTATGATAATAAATATAATTGAAAGTGGGTTAGCATAAGAATTGTGTTCTAGGGAGCATTCATGTAGGGATTTAGTGGTATGGGGTATTCTTGGGCTATGTTGCTAGTTGGAGATTATGAAGGCCCTAGTATGTATGTGAGGAAATGTATGAACGTATATGACAACCGTTGTGAAAGATCCTTATGGGTCAAAATGGTTGGAAACACCCTTGTGGGTCAAAATGGTTGGAAAGATCCTTACGAGTCAAAATGGTTGGAAAGATCCTTATGGGTCAAAATGGTTGGAAAGACCTTAATAGGTCAAAATGGTTGGAAAGACCTTAATAGGTCAAAATGGTTGGAAAGACCTTAACGGGTCATATGGTTGAAACCATGTAAAATAGGCTGGAAAGACCTTAGCGGGTCAAACGGTTGGAAAGACCTTAACGGGTCATATGGTTGAAACCATGTAAAATAGGCTGGAAAGACCTTAGCGGGTCAAATGGTTGGGATGACCTTAACAGTTCATAGGGTGGAAATCATGTATGATAGGAAGGAGAACCTTAATGGGACAAGGTCGGAAAGGCCTTGAGGTGTAAGGATGGGTGAAGGTATGTAATAGACTACCTTACAGAGGATGATGAGGAAGGACGGTTCCCTTTTGAAAATGTATGATTAACTGACTGGTTGGTTTACAAACCATAAAGCTCCGGTATGTACGTCTTTTATTAGCCTTTGAAGGGAATGACAGAATAGGTATGAAATACCTTTGTCGATAAGTGAATAATAAACACCTCATGGCAAGATGCACAAGTCCAAGCTCTGGAAATTTACGTTGTGGCAAGATGCACAAGTAAAGGGGAAAATGATGACTACTTTGTGGAAATGTGGAACAACCCATGTAACGGGTCATTGGATATGAACGAAGAAGAGAATATGTCTTTCACTTACCAACGAATGCATGAATAATTTTAATGCGTAGTGTAGTAAATTAGTCTAGAATAAGCCTGTTGCATGGCATATGGAATGTATGCATGAATGAAAGGTAGAATACATGATTCAATAGTATTGAGCGGGAAGGAAGAAGGGAATTACATCCCCGTCTTTAACAATGATAAATTTAAAGGTGGTAAGAACGTAGTTCAATAATTTTTTGGGGGATACACGTGTTGTGTGACCAACGAAAGGAATAAATATGTATAATACATATATCCATATCCATGCTATATATATACAGATGGGGGTAGAAATATATGATAGCCAACGATAGAGATAAATCGTAAAGGAAAGATGTATATAATTAGACATTACAAGTGAAATAAATCTTGTATGGACTATTGAAAGTCAATTGTTATGGATGTAAAGGATATGTATAACCAATGACCTTGTAGATATGATTGGTCAAACTTCGGATATGATGAACTTTATGGGACAGGTGATATGATGTTAACGAGTTGGAACTCGTCACGTGAGTGACCTAAACCAAGCTAGGTATGGCACGGAATTGTCAAGAAGAAAGTCAAGCCGACATCTGGATGGTTGATTAACGTTGCGAAAGGAAGGTTAGTGAATTTGGTTATTTTGTGATTGTTAAGTAGGAAATTGATATGTCGAATAGTACCCCCGTAGGAATGAATGATATTTTACGTGTGATGTAGCTCGGAAGGTTTGACTTTTAAAGGTCAAAAAGATGAATGAGTCTTAGCTTAGACTCGGTGTTGTTAAGCAATGGACATACGTATCTACAGTAGGTAGTGCATGAAATGAACTAACAACCAAATAGGCATGAACAGAATGGCTCTAAAATCTACCAAAAGGGGTGGGGTGAGTATGGTAGATACATTGGTCCGGTAGTGACTATAGAACGATGTCGGACTCTCAAGTTAAGTATGATTAAGTGAAGGTGAAACAGTAGTAGGTTTCGATAGTTTGGTATGCTTGATAATTGCATGAAGGATTGTGTTAATATTAGAAAGTGAGGACATATAATTGTGTCTATTCACGGTTAAAGTTGTTGTATAGTCTATAATGTGGGCTTGCGATGTGGCATGAAACTTTGAATGAAGCGTCAGAGTAAATAAGTAAGTAAGGAATGCCTAGTAGGGTAGTAATGAAAGAGGTTTCGGGGACGAAACCTTCTTTAAGGGGGGTAGACTTGTAACGCCCCGAAAACCCGCTTCATTTAAAGACGTTAATGGGCGGGATTAATAAAAAAATGATATTGAGTCAAGAGGTTATAAGTTGGAGGGTGGAAATTGTCAAATACCCAAAGTCCAGATTAAAAAGTGTTAAATAGGATGAAAACACCAAAAACACACACCAAGTGTGTGTTTTGGTCGATTATCAGGGAAGAAGAAAAAGGGGTTTCAACCCCAACCCAACTACCAAACTCAATCTAGTGAGAAATTAAGGAGAAATCATTGCATGAGCCAGAAATGGATGATTTAAGGTCAATCAAACCCAAAGGTACCTTCTATTTGGTAGATTTTGATGTTAAGGTTAATTTTGGAGTTGATGAAACCTAGGGTGTGTATAAAAACATGAATCAAGGAAGAATGGAGGTGTCTACATGTTAATAGACATTAGAGGAACCATAATTCATGATACTACATAAGGCTATGCTTGATTCTTGTACTAGTTAGATTGTTTTACACTTATGATGAAAGTGGGTCTTGATCTTGGTGTAATCCAAGACCATTCTTAGTTAATTGTTGAGTGCATTGAAAAGAAAGTGATGATTTGCTATGTTGATAACTATTGAATGAATGGTATGTAATGTAGGGAAGCAATATGATGGTTTATGTTATGAGCTATGAAAGTATGCATGAAATGCTTGTACATTGTGTTTTAAATGTTGTATGCACACCAAGTCTTTGATGAAATGCCTAGATTAGTCTAACTTGTGAAATTGTAGGCAAGATTGGACAAGTATGAAAGTAGTATGATAATAAATATAATTGAAAGTGGGTTAGCATGAGAATTGTGTTCTAGGAGCATTCATGTAGGGATTTAGTGTTATGAGCTATTCTTGGGCTATGTTGTTAGTTGGAGATTATGAAGGCCCTAGTATGTATGTGAGGAAATGTATGAACGTATATGACAACCGTTGTGATAATATGGTTGTATGTGTTCTGAAATATATGAGAATTATTGTTATGGTAAAGTTCATATGGTCTAGTACACTAATATGGATATATGTTTCTAACTAGAAAGTTTGAATGGTTGAAAGTTGACTTTCCGCCAAGTCAATAGTATAGAATAACATGGTTAGGCTCCCAAACTTGATTGTGTGATTAGAAACACTATGTGACGCATAGCATGTTAAAACTATGAGGCATATATGATAATAAGTGGGATTACATGATGATGTGAGAATAAATGTGGTTATGAATGTATGTTTTAAGTATGATAGAAATTGACTAATGAAAATCAATGTGATATTTGGTTGGGAATGGTTGTTAGTGTGAATGATCATGTATGCTAACAATGATGTGAACATGATGATATGAAAGGATAGGAAGGATGGACTCAAGCATGGGAAGCTAATGGGTCAAGAGGAGGCAAGTAAACGAGCATGAGCTTGGAGGACTTGAGGTATGTGATTCTTACTCCATTAGGGATAATGAATCTTAACATGTAATTATGTGTGTGAGTAGAATGGGAATCATGAAATGATGGTACGATACTAAGGATAATAAGGCATGTTAGGAAGCTTATTATAAGAAAAACGCAGCTTCGGATGGACCGGCGTGGGACGGATCAAGGAAGGATGGAAAGGGAAGCAAAACGGTGGGGAGAAAGTACCTGGTTTGAGTGAAATCTCGTACAAGGAAGTAAGTACTTGAACTCAAACTTGTGTACTCATGAAATCAGTGACCCATACAATCCAAGACTCGATCGAGACCCAAGGGTAGAATTTAATATTAACTCACATGACAGATAGAAACTAATTGTGGTGTTTATGTTAAGGTGCGCTTTTGTGGATAATGAAGAGGTATCAAGGACGCGATCCAACATAGATCTCGGAAGTTTGGGAAGGACATAATGCTCGCAGGTACGTAGTATTAATACCTTGGTACCGGTGGGAGAGAACTCCTAGGGATGGTAAAAAGTAGATGGAAAAACAACCATGTTGTTAGAAAAGGAGACTGAAAATGTAGCACGAAGCTGAAAACCAGTCCCCGGGCATAAGGTAATGATTACATGAAGGCACGTGGATAGCATGTGGACTGTGCGCCTGGCCAGTGCACAAGAAACATGCGATGCACGTGAGACCATGAGAATAATCACAGGTATGCCTGGTAAAACTGGAAAGTAAGTGGTCGTATGGGTGAGTGGGTGGAATGAAGCTTTTATAAAAGTGTGAATGTGAAGGGGGATTCCCTCAGAAGGTATCAAACTAAACGTATGTATATTGTGCCTATAAATTAATTATGGCAATAAATGAAAGATTTGAGTCCGTAGGTAAGCACGGACCAAACCTACATGAATGAAAGGTTGGAATGAAAAGGTTTGAATCCGTAAGTAAGCACGGATCAAACCTATATGAATGAAAGGTTGGAATGAAAGGTTTGAGTCCGTAGGTAAGCACGGACCAAACCTACATGAATGAAAGGTTGGAATGAAAGGTTTGAATCCGTAAGTAAGCACGGACCAAACCTACATGAATGAAAGGTTGGAATAGAAGGTTTAAATCCGTGGGTAACCACGGATCATGCCTATAGGAATGAAAGGTTGAGCACGGATTAAACATATATGAATGAAGGGTAGAAATGAAAGATTTGCACCGTAGGTAAGCACGAATCAAACCTATATAAATTAAAGTTAGGAATTAAATATATAAATCCATATGTAAGTCCCTCCACTTACTAGTTAGTCGGCTCATTCTTGATAGCATAAAAATGTTGAATAACCTAAAGGGATGGAATTGTAGAAATTGTAGAAATGACCCTGAATGGGTCAAATAGTGAAAATGTAAAAATATAGAATTACCCAAGTAATGGGTCAGATTAGTTGGAATGTTGTAGAAATATAGAATAGTCTATGAAGCGGGTCATTTGGATAGGAATGAAGAAGAGAATACATTATTTTCTCTAACCTAGATAAGCACAAGTTAGTAACTTGATTTAGATATGCATGTTGTGTGGCATATAAAAATGCATATAAATGTAGTGGAAGATGGTAAGGCATGGTATTAATGTGAGTCATTTCTAGAAACCTATGGAAAACGAATGAACGGTGGATCTTTTGAAAGATTCGTACCTCTATATGCAGAAAATGAACGATGTTGTGAGATTCAAGAATGTAAGGTAGGAATTATAATAAAGTAGTAGAATATGACGCAATTACCTTGAAAAGTTGAATTGTAGAAAATTTGCAGGATAGTGAATAAAATGTAAGGATCTTGCATAGGAAAATGCAATAAGTAATGTAGTATAGCACGTAAACGGGAGATCAGGAAGGAAATGTGTATAATTAGACATGACAAGTGAAAGAAAACTTACATGGACCATTGAAAGTCAACTTTCATGAATGTAAGGTATGTGTCTAACCAATGATTTTGTAGATACGAATGGTCGGATTATTGGATATGATGGAATCTACAAGATAGTGATGTGAAGTTAGCGAGTTGGAACTCCTTGTGAATGAACTAAAGCAAGCTAAGTATGGCGTGGACTTGTCAAGGAGCAAGTTAAGCCGACATATGGATGGTTGGATAACGTTGTAAAAGGAAGGTTAATAAACTTAGATATTTTGTGATTGTTAAATAGAAAATTTATATATGTAGAATAATACCCATGTATGAATGAAGGGTAGTGCGAGCATGATGTAGTTGGAAAGTTGACTTTTAAAGGTCAAAAGATGAATGAATATTAGTTAGACTCAGTGTTGTTCAGCAATGGACATATGTGTTACAGTAGGTAGTGCATGAAATGAACTAACAAATTAGCGAATAGAATGACTTTGAAATTTACCAAAAAGGCGGTGGGGGTGCATATGGTAGATGTATCGATTCAGTAGTGCCTAGGTAATTATGCCTAACTCTCAAGTTAAGTGAGAGTGAATGAGGAATGAAATGGTAGGTATGTTGTGAAAGAGCTAACTATGATTTAAGGAGTTGGGATATACGTAGGTATATAGTCTAACTAATTACATGATTGAAGTAATTAAAAAGGAATTTACAATAGTGGAATATTGTAGTAAGATAAGGATGAATACTAATTGTGATTGATGCAATAATAAGAGATTAATAGGGTTGATGAGGTGAAGGATGGCAATGATAGTTCGGTATGCTTGATACTTGCATGAAGGCTTGTTGTTAATATTAGAAAGTGTGGACATATAATTGTGTCTATTCACGGTTAAAGTTGTAGTATGGTCTATAATGCAGGCTTGCGATGCGACATGAAACTTTGAATGAAATGTCGGAGTAAATGAATACGTAGGGAATGCCTAGTAGGGTAGTAATGAAAGAGGTTTCGGGGATGAAACCTTCTTTAAGGGGGGGTAGACTTGTAACGCCCCGAAAACCCGTTTCATTTAAAGAAGTTGATGGGCGGGATTAATAAAAATGATATTGAGTCAAGAGGTTATAAGTTGGAGGGTGGAAATTGTCAAATACCCAAAGTCCATATTAAAAAATGTTAAATAGGATGAAAACACCAAAAACACACACTTGGTGTGTGTTTTGGTCGATTATCAAGGAAGAAGAAAAAGGGGTTTCAACCCCAACCCAACTACCAAACTCAATCTAGTTAGAAATCAAGGAGAAATCGTTGCATGAGCCAGAAATGGATAATTTAAGGTCAATCAAACCCAAAGGTACCTTCTATTTGGTAGATTTTGATGTTAAGGTTGATTTTGGAGTTGATGAAACCTAGGGTGTGTATAAAAACGTGAATCAAGGAAGAATGGAGGTGTCTAGATGTTGATAGACATTAGAGGAACCATAATTCATGATACTACATAAGGCTATGCTTGATTCTTGTACTAGTTAGATTGTTTTACACTTATGATGAAAGTGGGTCTTGATCTTGGTGTAATCCAAGACCATTCTTAGTTAATTGTTGAGTGCAGTGAAAAGAAAGTGATGATTTGCTATGTTGATAACTATTGAATGAATGGTATGTAATGTAGGGAAGAAATATGATGATGATATATGTTATGAGCTATGAAAGTATGCATGAAATGCTTGTACATTGTGTTTTAAATGTTGTATGCACACCAAGTGTTTGATGAAATGCCTAGATTAGTCTAACTTGTGAAATTGTAGGCAAGATTGGACAAGTATGAAAGTAGTATGATAATAAATATAATTGAAAGTGGGTTAGCATGAGAATTGTGTTCTAGGGAGCATTCATGTAGGGATTTAGTGCTATGAGGTATTCTTGGGCTATGTTGCTAGTTGGAGATTATGAAGGCCCTAGTATGTATGTGAGGAAATGTATGAACGTGTATGACAACCGTTGTGATCATATGGTTGTACGTGTTCCGAAATATATGAGAATTATTGTTATGGTGAAGTTCATATGGTCTAGTACACTAATATGGATATATGTTTCTAACTAGAAAGTTTGAATGGTTGAAAGTTGACTTTCCGCCAAGTCAATAGTGTAGAATAACATGGTTAGGCTCCCAAAATTGATTGTGTGATTAGAAACACTATGTGACGCATAACATGTAAAACTATGAGGCATACATGATAATAAGTGGGATTACATGATGTGAGAATAGATGTGGTTATGAATGTATGTTTTAAGTATGATAGAAATTGACTAATGAAAATCATTGCGATATTTGGTTGGGAATGGTTGTTAGTGTGAATGATCATATATGCTAACAATGATGTGAACATGATGATATGAAAGGATAGGAAGGATGGACTCAAGCATGGGAAGCTAATGGGTCAAGAGGAGGCAAGTAAACGAGCATGGGCTTGGAGGACTTGAGATAAGTGATTCTTACTCCATTTAGGATAATGAATCTTTACATGTAATTATGTGTGCAAGTAGAATGGAAATCATGAAATGATGGACCGTTAGTAAGGATGATAAGGCATGTTTTGGAACTTATAATGGGTAAAACATGGCTTCGGTTGGATCGGCACGGGATGGTTCAAGAAAGAATGGAAAGGAGAAACAAGAGGGTGGACTTCAGGGTCCACCGTAAGCTACGGTGCCACCGTAACTTATGGTGGCCCCTGCACCCTTTTCTCCACCGTAGGTCAGTAGGATTCCACCGTAGGTTTCTTGGGGTCCACCGTAACTTACGGTGGCCACCGTAAGTTACGGTGTGACCTAGAACTTATTTTTTTTGTTTGTTGTTCATTCTATCATACGTTGACGTTTCGCTTACGCGCGCGACCCGTAATTGCGTTTAACGCATCAAATAACATTGTAGGACCTTGTGGTATCGCACCCGAACTTGCCAGAAGGTGTTTGGACAGGATCACGGAACATTGTTGGATGTTATTTCCGCATTGTGAGTATTTTACATGAAGTTACCTATCGAACTAACGGAATGGTTATGTGGTGATTGCAGGTTGTCTTGTCTACCTAATGAAGTAAGGGAAGAATGAAGATCGAGTAAAGGGAGCGGATTGTATGTGGTAATGGTCACATAACTACATAAATATGAGTTAAGTTGGATGTAATAGGAAATAATAAAAGATGTAACACCGAAGTACCTCTTTGATAGGTTATCCAAACCTTCGAGAATGTTCTATTAAGTAAGAAATATTCTAGTCCGTACTTTTCCGCTGCATATTTTGAGTAAAACGGTTTAGGGTGTTACTAGTTGGTATCAGAGCCCTGGTTTGAGTGAAATCTCGTACAAAGAAGTAGGTACTTGAACTCAAACTTGTGAGCTCATGAAATACGTGACCCGTACAATCCAAGACTCGATCGAGGCCCAAGGGTGGAATTTAATATTAACTCACATGATAGGCGAGAAACTAATTGTGATGTTTACGTTAAGGTGCGCTTTTGTGGATAATGAAGAGGTCTCAAGGATGCGATCCAAGATAGATCTCGGTAAATTGGGAAGGATAGAATGTTCGCAGGTACGTAGTATTAATACCTTGGTACCGGTGGGAGAGAATTTTCAGGGATGGTAAAATTTGATGGGAAACAACCATGTTGTTAGAAAATGAAATTGAAAATGTAGCACGAAGCTGAAAACCAGTCCCCGGGCATAAGGTAATGATTACATGAAGGCACGTGGATAGCATATGGACTGTGCGCCTGGCCAGTGCACAAGAAGCATGCAATGCACGTGAGACCGTTAGAATCATTACAGGTATGCATGGTAAAATTGGAAAGTAAGTGGTCGTGTGGGTGAATAGTTGGAATGAAGGGTTAGAGTCCGTAGATAAGTGCGGATCAAACCTATATGAACGGAAGGTTGAGATGAAAGGTTTGAGTCCGTAGACAAGTACGGATCAAATCAAAATCGTGGAAGTACCCTTGTGGGTCAAAATTGTGGAAGTACCCTTATGGGTCAAAATGGTAGAAGTACCCTTATGGGTCAAAATGGTAGAAGTACCCTTATGGGTCAAAATGGTAGAAGTACCCTTATGGGTCAAAATCGTGGAAGTACCCTTATGGGTCAAAATGGTAGAAGTACCCTTATGGGACAAAATGGTTGGAAAGACCCTTGTGGGTCAAAATGGTTGGAAAGATCCTTACAAGTCAAAATGGTTGGAAAGATCCTTATGGGTCAAAATGGTTGGAAAGATCTTAATAGGTCAAAATGGTTGGAAAGACGTTAATAGGTCAAAATAGCTGGAAAGACCTTAACGGGTCATATGGTTGAAACCATGTAAAATAGGCTGGAAAGACCTTAGCGGGTCAAACGGTTGGAAAGACCTTAACGGGTCACATGGTTGAAACCATGTAAAATGGGCTGGAATGACCTTAGCGGGTCAAACGGTTGGGAAGACCTTAACGGTTCATAGGGTGGAAATCATGTATGATAGGAAGGAGAACCTTAATGGGACAAGGTCGGAAAGGCCTTGAGGTGTAAGGATGGGTGAAGGTATGTAATAGACTACCTTACAGAGGATGATGAGGAAGGACAGTTCCCTTTTGAAAATGTATGATTAACTGACTTGTTGGTTTACAAGCCATAAAGCTCCGGTATGTACGTCTTTTATTAGCCTTTGAAGGGAATGACAGAATAGGTATGAAATACCTTTGTCGATAAGTGAACAATAAACGCCTCATGGCAAGATGCACAAGTCCAGGCTCTGGAAATTTACGTTGTGGCAAGATGCACAAGTAAAAGGGGAAAATGATGACTACTTTGTGGAAATGTGGAACAACCCATGTAACGGGTCATTGGATATGAACGAAGAAGAGAATATGTCTTTCACTGACCAACGTATGCATGAATAATTTAAATGCGTAGTGTAGTAAATTAGTCTAGAATAAGCCTGTTGCATGGCATATGCGTAGTGTAGTAAATGTCTTTCACTGACCAACCAATGACCTTGTAGATATGATTGGTAAAACTTCGGATATGATGAACTTTATGGGACAGGTGATATGATGTTAACGAGTTGAAACTTGTCATGTGAGTGACCTAAACCAAGATAGGTATGGCACGGAATTGTTATGAAGAAAGTCAAGCCAACATCTGGATGGTCGGTTAACGTTGCGAAAGGAAGGTTAGTGAATTTGGTTATTTTGTGATTGTTAAGTAGGAAATTGATATGTCGAATAGTACCCCGTAGCTCGGAAGGTTTGACTTTTAAAGGTCAAAAAGATGAATGAGTCTTAGCATAGACTCGGTGTTGTTAAGCAATGGACATACGTATCTACAGTAGGTAGTGCATGAAATGAACTAACAACCAAATAGGCATGAACAGAATGGCTCTAAAATCTACCAAAAGGGGCGGCGTGAGTATGGTAGATACATTGGTCCGGTAGTGACTATAGAACGATGTCGGACTCTCAAGTTAAGTATGATTAAGTGAAGGTGAAACAGTAGTAGGTTTTGATAGTTTGGTATGCTTGATAATTGCATGAAGGATTGTGTTAATATTAGAAAGTGAGGACATATAATTGTGTCTATTCACGGTTAAAGTTGTAGTATAGTCTATAATGTGGGCTTGCGATGTGGCATGAAACTTTGAATGAAGCGTCAGAGTAAATAAGTAAGTAGGGAATGCCTAGTAGGGTAGTAATGAAAGAGGTTTCGGGGACGAAACCTTCTTTAAGGGGGGTAGACTTGTAACGCCCCGAAAACCCGCTTCATTTAAAGACGTTAATGGGCATGATTAATAAAAAAATGATATTGAGTCAAGAGGTTATAAGTTGGAGGGTGGAAATTGTCAAATACCCAAAGTCCATATTAAAAAGTGTTAAATACGATTAAAAACACCAAAAACACATACCAAGTTTGTGTTTTGGTCGATTATCAGGGAAGAAGAAAAAGGGGTTTCAACCCCAACCCAACTACCAAACTCAATCTAGTGAGAAATCAAGGAGAAATCGTTGCATGAGCCAGAAATGGATGATTTAAGGTCAATCAAACCCAAAGGTACCTTCTATTTGGTAGATTTTGATGTTAAGGTTAATTTTGGAGTTGATGAAACCTAGGGTGTGTATAAAAACATGAATCAAGGAAGAATGGAGGTGTCTAGATGTTAATAGACATTAGAGGAACCATAATTCATGATACTACATAAGGCTATGCTTGATTCTTGTACTAGTTAGATTGTTTTACACTTATGATGAAAGTAGGTCTTGATCTTGGTGTAATCCAAGACCATTCTTAGTTAGTTGTTGAGTGCATTGAAATGAAAGTGATGATTTGCTATGTTGATAACTATTGAATGAATGGTATGTAATGTAGGGAAGAAATATGATGGTTTATGTTATGAGCTATGAAAGTATGCATGAAATGCTTGTACATTTTGTTTTAAATGTTGTATGCACACCAAGTGTTTGATGAAATTCCTAGATTAGTCTAACTTGTGAAATTGTAGGCAAGATTGGACAAGTATGAAAGTAGTATGATAATAAATATAATTGTAGGCAAGATTAGTGGGTTAGCATGAGAATTGTGTTCTAGGGAGCATTCATGTAGGGATTTAGTGTTATGAGCTATTCTTGGGCTATGTTGCTAGTTGGAGATTATGAAGGCCCTAGTATGTATTTGAGGAAATGTATGAATGTATATGACAACCGTAGTGATAATATGGTTGTATGTGTTCCGAAATATATGAGAATTATTGTTATGGTAAAGTTCATATGGTCTAGTACACTAATATGGATATATGTTTCTAACTAGAAAGTTTGAATGGTTGAAAGTTGACTTTCCGCCAAGTCAATAGTGTAGAATAACATGGTTAGGCTCCCAAACATGATTGTGTGATTAGAAACACTATGTGACGCATAACAAGTTAAAACTATGAGGCATATATGATAATAAGTGGGATTACATGATGTAAGAATAAATGTGGTTATGAATGTATGTTTTAAGTATGATAGAAATTGACTAATGAAAATCAATGTGATATTTGGTTGGGAATGGTTGTTAGTGTGAATGATCATGTATTCTAACAATGATGTGAACATGATGATATGAAAGGATAGGAAGGATGGACTCAAGCATGGGAAGCTAATGGGTCAAGAGGAGGCAAGTAAACGAGCATGAGCTTGGAGGACTTGAGGTATGTGATTCTTACTCCATTAGGGATAATGAATCTTAACATGTAATTATGTGTGAGTAGAATGGGAATCATGAAATGATGGAACGATAGTAAGGATGATAAGGCATGTTAGGAAGCTTATTATAAGAAAAACGCAGCTTCGGATGGACCGGCGTGGGACAGATCAAGGAATGATGGAAAGGGAAACAAAATGGGGATTTTCCAGGGCACCACCGTAAGCTACGGTGGACACCGTAACTTACGGTGGCCCCTGGTACTTTCTCCCCACCGTAAAACAGTGGGGATCCACCGTGGGTTTTCTTGAGACCCACCGTAACTTACGGTGGCCACCGTAAGTTACGGTGGGACCTGGGATATTTTGTTAATTTTATCATATGTTGATATTTCGCTTATATGCGCGACCCGTAATTGCGTTTAACGCACCGGATAACATCGTTGGACCTTGTGGAATGTTAGGTATGGGTGTAGCAAGTAATAGGAATGTCGGATTTGCCAATATGACTCAAGTACGGGATGATGTAAGGTATATATAATTCAAGTGTTATGTTAGCATAACGGTAATTAACATGGTAAGTAGATTGATATGCTTTTGTAGATTGAGAAAGTGAGGTAGGTATAGGTACCCATACTTGGGTAAGAGAGAGAGTCTTGTGTATGTAAAGGTTGGTCATCATGTGTAGAACGATTATAGGATTGGAAATGTCATAATTGTCATAGAGGATTCATGAAGAAAGAATAACATGACGGGCCAAGGTAGGTTGTGTATGGAATTGCACGTATGTATGTATTGTAAGGTTATTGATCGCATATATTGAGAATGGCAATAAGGATGCAGGTATGGAAGTATGAATGCATGGGATTTGGAGGTTCGGATTGGGGTATCGCACCCGAACTTGCAAGAAGGCGTTTGGACAGGATCACGGAACATTGTTGGATGTTATTTCCACATTGTGAGTATTTTACATGAAGTTACCTATCGAACTAACGGAATGGTTATGTGGTGATTGCAGGTTGTCTTGTCTACCTAATGAAGTAAGGGAAGAATGAAGATCGAGTAAAGGGAGCGGATTGTACGCGGTCATGGTCACATAACTACATAAATATGAGTTAAGTTGGATGTAATAGGAAACAATAAAAGATGTAACACCAAAGTACCTCTTTGATAGGTTATCCAAACCTTCGAGAATGTTCTATTAAGTAAGAAATTTTCTAGTCCGTACCTTTCCGCTGCATATTTTGAGTAAAACGGTTTAAGTGTTACACTTTAACGGGGAGAGGGTGATACATAGCAAAGTTCAAGAAAAGACAATGCTAAGAGTTCAGAGAGTATTAAATTTGAACGATTCTATTACAGATCCGATCAAGATACCGTGGACTGTTCACAGAGGGTGTTTTCTTAGAATAAAATATCTTGGAAAGATCATAGATTTCCAATTATTCAAGTCCAATGTATGTCCACTATTCAAGTATTTGCTACACGTGATCATCCACATATTTGCACCAATCAGAGGAGGATTTGATGTGTTACGCGACACTACATGTTCTATAGCGGTATAACTGATACTTAATAATGATTTCAACATTTCTAGGATACTGTTTCATCATATGAAAGAAGTGTTTGATGATACAAAGACGAACAAGTTTATGATGTATCCAAGATTTCTACAAATGATATTCGACGACAAATATCCTGATCTTGGTTAATAGAACACAAACGTTTATATATGTACAAATGAACAAGTTTGACACTTATATACAACATGAATCGGTTTGGGTGAACCGACATGACTTTTATAACTACCCATAATTGACATATGAACTGGTGTGATACATAGAACCGATTCTAACCTCCTAAACTTAGGACATAATAATTATTTACAATATTAACATATGTACATAACTATATTAACATATGATAACTTTGGGACTTGTATGTTTATGTTAGATTAGTTCCTAACATAAAATGGTTATTTTTAAAGTTAAGGATGATCTACATGCATGGATGATCTTGCATGTAAGATCAAGACTTGATAATGGCACCAAAAACATGGAAAATTGACTTAGAAAGGGGGTTTTACCACAAATCCGTTTCTGGACAACAGATAATAGTTAATTTAGAAGAGAAAACATGAGTTATTGTTTATCTAGAAAAGTTATAACTTGTGGGCTCAATTACGTTCGCAAAATATGCCAAAATATACATCATTTTAGTGTGTTTTTATATGTTAAAACCTCTTATTTTTTTTAATCTGATGCAAAATAGGTTGTTTGGTGTTAAACCAAATATCATAATTTAGGTTTTTTGTTAGAAAAGTTAAGTAAACGGATGTATATGCTAACTTACATGGCCTGAAAATGTCATATTTTGACGGTTTTTGTCATAAAACAAAATCAAAAATTAAAACTGATTTTAAAAGGAATTTCAAGTGCTATTATGTGTATAAATTTCATCATTTAGGATGTATACCAACTTCAGTATGTTGATGGATGTTAATATTGATAAACTATGTGTTAAAAAGTCGCTAGAATGCTCATTTAGAGGCGTAAAAGAGCAGATTATGAAACTGAATCAAAACAACAAATTTGGTCAAATTTTAGGTACTTTATACAGGTCCTATGATAAATAATAAGTTCCTAGGATGTTCAAGAATTTATACGAGTTATATGTTACTTAGATTGCGACTAAAATGCTAGAAATCGCCTTTTCTCAGTCATTATTTGACTAAACGGTTTTCCTATGTGTTAGTTGTTAAATTGTGTTTAAATGGTTATATAGGTGATATATGATGGCTAATATGTTTTTAGGATCAAATGGTGAAATTTGGTTTGTTAAAGTTAGTCATTTGGATGTAAACGATTAGATTCGTGTCTATGGCGAACTAATGATATAAATGTGTTAAAGGTATATTTTGGTTTCAATGGATTAATTAAAGCCAAAATAACTTACGACTTGATATTTTATAAACTTATGTTATTTCCATAAATTTAGGTAATTTTGGTAAAAAAAAAACAGCCTTGTATTGAAAAATAATCTTTACATGTCATATTTCGTGTATTACGTATGAATAATATGTCTATGTGAAATTTGTGTGTTACATGATGGAACTTGACCTTGAAAATGTGTTTGGTTTTATTAAGTCTGGTGTGTGTATACTACTTGGAATGTCTCTGTATGTGTTTGACATATAACTAAAACCTTAGGGTCAGTGTAATTAGACGCGATAAACAATTTTGGGGTCTAAAAACTTAACCATTCATCACGGTCACCAACGGGTCCTTGGATAATAAGTTTGGAGAAACTTAAACCTTTTAACTAAGTCTTATAAGTTTTGTGAATAACTTGAGAAAGACTTGTAGTCCGTTTGCTAAAATAGCCCTTGGTGATTAGGGTATTGTTAGGATTGACTTATCATGATTTGGATTAATTTTGTTCTGTACTATGCTACGAGGTGAGTTTCACAACTCATTTTTAAGTGTTTTTATATGTTTTTAAATTATTTGTCAGTTAATCATGCTTGTATGCATGCGTAGGCTAGAACCTAATAGAACATATGATGGTCTTTGATATGTGTAAGTAAGAGGCGTATATTTCGTCCGTGTTCTTGCAGGGGAACTTCCCGTAGCTACAATCATTAGCTTTTGTAGGTAGCCGCAGATTATATTAATATCTATTGGGTTTGAAACCCCCTCCCGGGTCAGTCGCGCTAATCCTGAATGGCATAATTTACTTTGACTTAAAGATGCTCAAGGAGCACACTTGAGTGCCTAGGGAGGGCATCGGGAAGGAACGTTTGGTTTGATTATGGGCCTTAGGTTTTGATCATGCTTGTAGGACTTTGCGAGTCTACGTGGATTCTATGTTTAGTTGGTACTCATTCACACGTTTTTGAACATGGAAAGATTGGATTTGCTTTTAAATCTATGAACTCACCAACTTTATGTGGCGGTTGTTAAACATGTTTTTCATGTACTTGATGCATAGTGTGAAAACCGGTTTAGCACCCATTACATTGTGGACATCTTTTAGGACCAAAATTTGTAAAGGGCTATGCTCTCTTTTGATTGAACAATTTCTTTTAAAACATTATGTATTTTTTAACAATGTTTTTATTTTGACGGGTGAAACTGTAAAATTGTTTAACTTTAGAGTATTAAAGTTGATGGCCAGCCTTGTTTTTATGTGTTTGCTAAGATATTTTTGTGGTAACAACTTCCCTTACACATGACAACTCTTTCGCTGCGAGTCGGGGTGTAACACATAGCTTCCTTATTCTTAGCTCCCCAGAATTTTCATCTTTGGGAATTTGAGTGGTAGGGATAGTTGACGTACTTTCAGTTGCTAGAACGTCTGGTATCTCCGTCAAGAGTACATGTGCTTTGCTGACAATAAATTGTTACAGTCAATAATCATGTCTATTTGGGAAATTGTCCATTTTAACCATCCATTGGGGGTATTCCCCTCTCACTAGAGTGGGAGGTTTTGACATTGAACCTATCATGAATGCAAAATTTCATGATTAAAAGCTTGTCATTTCTAAAAAGTGGTGTATTAGCGGTGGTTTGTGGGAATTTCAGATTCGAGTTTTAAATGGTTCTTAAGTAAGTTTAGAGGGTGTTTGGGATTGCGTTTTGAAAACGCAGATAATCAGTTTTTAGTGTTTGGATTGCGTTTTGAAAACACAGATAATCAGTTTTTTAGGCTACAAAAACGCAATAATCTATAAGCAGCTCCACCCTTGCTTTTTCAAAACGCATAATCTGTTTTGAATAATCAATCCCAAACACCCCCTTAGAATCTTTAAAAATAGCTAGTTTTCAAACATTAATTACATTTTAATTTCCCATCCTAATTACACTTTAATTTCCCATCCTAATTACACTTTAATTCCCTAAACGGTATTCAACTTTTGGTTATTTAAATAATGGTTACACATTTCTCTTTATTTTAAGCCAACTACCCCACGGTTTTTCAACTACCATATTTTTTTCATACGTTAATATTTTTTCAAAAAATAGTTACATCATGCGGGGCATTTAATTCTCTTTAATTTGAGTATAATATTTCTACTATTTTTTAGTTTGAAAAAAAATGATGTCCTATGCGATTAGCGATATCTAAGGTTTAGTAATGACCGAACCGTTAACCAAAACCAAACAAAAATGGACGAAACCAATTTGAAAACCAATTGAAACTGAATTAACCAAATACCTAATTAACTTAAAGGTTAGGATTAAATACACAGTGAACGAAATATAGGAAGTCGTAGGAAGGGTATCAAACAGACTCCGATTGAACTCATTCAAGCGGCATTGGAACCGTCTTATCGAACCCTACGATGTTAGTTTTTAGGTCTTCGTTTTTTGGGGTTTTAGCCTGTCGTTTTTAGAATATGCGTTATATCATTGTCTCTTTTATGCCTTTGTGTCTTTTTCTTATTTTCATCATTGTGTCTTTTTTTTCAGCGTTGTGTTATATTTTTTGCCATTACGTTATATTTTGTGGCTCATTGTGTCATATTTTATGATCTATTGTGTTTTTTGTATCTTTCTCACCTTTCTCAATTTTTATTACACTGTGTAGAATAACTTGACCCTTAACTTAAAATCAATTATCAGTTTTTTATACCCTTAGTTAACCAAAGCTAAATCATTCATATATTCATCTAATCTTAGCAATTATACCTTCATTTACTGTATTTCTACTCCTATTTCAGGTACTTCTAAGCAAAAATTTTAGTCAAAGTTTGATTTTGATTATTAAGAAAAATTAGTTAAACCGAACTCAAAACTAATAATCAACAAAATAAACCAAACCAATTCACCGGTTCATTGATAAGACCGATTAACCAATTAATTCAGTTTCATCTGAAGCTAATAACCAAATTGAACCAAACCATGTACACACTTAAAAGTGTTTGTGTTGCACGCTGCATCGTGTGGATACGCTGCTAGTAACTTTAAAAAATATGATACAATCCATAAAAATATATTGTTGATTTTTAAACCAATAACCCCACGATTTTTAAACAACTGTAATTTTTTCGTACGTTAATATATATATTTTTTAAAATAGACCATTAAAAAAGCCTTTATTCTCTTTAATTTGGTTGATTAAGTGCTGAATCATTAAGAGGTCTGAATGGTTAAGAGGTCTGAATAGTTAAGCGCTGAATCATTAAGTTGGACCTCTTAATGGTTAGTTTTCTTGTCCCACGTTGGTAGGGGAGCCTCATTAAGGTTCAGCCTAGTTCGGTGCTTAATAGTTCAGTGCTTAATGGTTCAGCAACATCCCAAATCTTAATGATTCAGACTTAACCATTCCATTCAGACGCTGAAACAAACGCACTGAATGCTGAATCATTCAGCGCTGAATGGTTAAGAGCCTCATTAAGAGGCTACCAAACAGCCCTAAGATGTTACATCCTTAGTGGTGTTTGTGTTACCTAACTTGTCGCAAAGGGATCCTCTATTATTAATTAATAATACACATATACGTAAATTTGCAATAAAATGTAACTAAGTTGATTTGTCCTTAGTCCTAAAGGAGCATTGTGTGAGGGTAAAGTGTCTCTGCTCTATCGAGAAAGTGGAGGGTTCAAATTCTTCAATATGCAGATATGGGTGTATTTAGGTGTATGTTAGTTTGATATTAAAAGAAACTAGGTGTTTAATCTGCCGCGCGTTGCGGCGGCGTCAATCAATTCGTTGTGGCGGCAATACCGAACCGATACCGAACCGAGTGGTTTCGGGATCGGTATCGGTACCCATATTTATGGATTTTCGGTTTTGGTATTATCGGTATCGGTACGGGATCGGTATGGTATCGGTATTTTAAGGTAAAATACCGATATCATACCGGTACCGTACCGATACCGTAAAGTTTTTGAATAAAATAATAGTATATAATATATTAATTAGGAATGAGCATACAAGGCCGAATACCGATCCTATCCCGTCCCGATCCCGATACCGTACCGAACCGAGTGGTTTCGGGATCGGTATCGGTACCCATATTTATGGATTTTCGGTTTCGGTATTGTCGGTATCGATACGGGATCGGTATAATATATTAATAGTATATAATATAATATATTAATAGTATATAATATAATAAAGTTTTTAAATAAAATAATAATATAAATAAAATATTAATATATTTACTATTCACTTTGGTTACTGTTCATTTAGTTTGCTTATTTATAGTATGTAATGTATAAATGAATTAAAGTATACCATACTTGCTTTGAGGCATTTCTATAAATTCTATACGTAATTGCACTAAATTTGCACATGATGATTGAATCCAATATCAGAATGATGTGATTCATGTAACTTTCTAAAGGGAAGTTTGTTAGTTTGTGCCGGAGTTATATCATCATAAAAATGCGTTAATTTAACATTTTTTATTTACACTTATAAATATCTTAAAATACTAAAATATAAAATCAAAAATAAAAGCTCACAGTTATTATTAAAAAACGTCATATCATTCGAGACCTCTACTTTGAAAAACTCTACTTTTCCTCAAACGTCAAACCAATCTAGGCCCCCACCTTACATTCCGGTTTTATATAAAAAAAATATTAAAAGGAAACGAATTGTTTGTGTGTGTGGTGCCTACGTCTTGGTCCAGGCGGGCTCGGTGTGGTGGATGAGACCTTGCATCACCATCTACTACAATGCATGCCAATGTTGGGTTTGTGAGTTTTGAATTTTGGGCTTGTTCATGAAGTTAGCATTGGAGATGCACTTATTGCCTCCGGACATAGTTCACCTCTAAATTAAGATGTGTGGGGAGTTCTACAAAGATATAAATTCAACCCACTAATTTCCTCTATAATTGTTAAAATGCGTTAAATTAATACTGTTTACACTTATGAACATGTAAAAATGTACGTATACAATCACTAATATTGATATTAAAACCTGAAAAAATATAACATTTATAATTACTAAAATAGAGATGTACACAACTTAATGTATGAAGAAATGTGGAAGAAATCAAGCCTAAAAGTTTGAATCCTATAACCAAGTTAGCTAATTATTTCCCATGTTAACAAATGTAAGCCAATAAGTTAATCTGTTGAGCATATTTTAGTAACTAAAAGGTTAACTACGTATTTGGGAAAGAAAGATTACCAAAACCAACAAAACTGAGAAGTTGAAAAACTTTATCAACCAAACATAATGTATAATTAATAGCGAGTCAGAATAATAAAGGACATAAACGTAATTTTCATTTGCTAGGTGGGCAATTGAGTTTCACTATATAAAGAGAGAAGATGCATGCAATAAATCACAACTCAGAACAATGAGATCAAGAAAAGTGAATAGGCCTCAAATGGCTTCTCTAGTTATGATGTCACTTGTGGTAGCCATAGGTTACCTAATACAAACTACTACGGCAACTAGTTATGCAAAGAAGCCACCACCTCCTAAGTCACCGCCATCATCCATGCATAGCAAGTCTGAACAACTAGATCCCTCTATGACAGCCTTACCTCCTTTCCCAATACCTCTACCCCCATTACCCATAAAACTACCACCACTACCTTCATTACCACCATTACCTATACCACTACCTCCATTACCACCACTACCTTCATTACCACCATTACCTATACCACTACCTCCGTTGCCAAAACTACCTCCAATGCCATTACCAATACCAAAACCACCTCCTAAGTCACCATCCGTGACTCCATCACCAGCACCATGTAAAACTCCACCACCTAAACGAAAACTACCGTTGCCAAAACTACCTCCATTGCCATTACCAATACCAAAACCACCTCCTAAGTCACCACCATTATCCGTGACTTCATTGCTAGCACTATCTAAAGCTCCACCGCCAAAACAAAAACCGCCTGCAACTATTCATAAAAAGTCTCCTAAGTCTCCATCCGTGACCCCATCGCCAGCACCATCTAAAACTCCACCACCTAAACGAAAACCACCAGCAACTATTCATAAAAAGTCTCGTAAGTCACCATCCGTGACTCCATCGCCAGCACCATCTAAAACTCCACCACGTAAACGAAAACTACCGTTGCCAAAACTACCTCCATTGCGATTACCAATACCAAAACCACCTCCTAAGTCACCACCATCATCCGTGACTTCATTGCTAGCACTATCTAAAGCTCCACCGCCAAAACAAAAACCACCTGCAACTATTCATAAAAAGTCTCCTAAGTCACCATCCGTGACTCCATCGCCAGCACCATCTAAAACTCCACCGCCTAAACGAAAACCACCAGCAACTATTCATAAAAAGTCTCCTAAGTCACCATCCGTGACTCCATCGCCAGCACCATCTAAAACTCCACCGCCTAAACGAAAACCACCGGCAACTATTCATAAAAAGTCTCCTAAGTCACCTTCCGTGACTCCATCGCCAGCACCATCTAAAACTCCACCGCCTAAACGAAAACCACCAGCAACTATTCATAAAAAGTCTAAAAAGTCTCCTAAGTCACCATCCATGACTCCATCGCCAGCACCCTCTTCAAATCCACCGCCAAAACGAAAACCACCAAGACGAAAACAAAAACCACCGCCTCCTAAGTCACCACCATCATCCGTGACTTCAACGTTAGCACTATCTAAAGCTCCACCGCCAAAACAAAAACCACCTGCAACTATTCATAAAAAGTCTCCTAAGTCTCCATCTGTGACTCCATCGCCAGCACCATCTAAAATTCCACCACCTAAACGAAAACCACCAGCAACTATTCATGGAAAGAAGTCTCCTAAGTCTCCATCACCAGCACCATCTGCAACTCCACCGCCAAAACGAAAACCACCAGTAACTACTCATGGAGTGGCTCCACCACGACCTCCTAAGTCACCACCTCCTAAGTAACTACCACCACCATCCAAAGTGTAACAAGCTCCATTTACCTCATGTTCACGACCACTAAGAACCAAACTCCCTTCTTTGCTAGTTATATGCATGGCAATAATAATAAATGTCAAAATAATTCATTTTCAATGATATTACTTGAAAGATAAACAAAAGTATTATTCAAGAAATACGCATTGATGTATGGCATTTTAATTTCATTTAGTTATTTTATCTATGCTTTTATTATATTTGATTGTTATATTCGCATGTCTGTTTGGAACATACCAAAAGGTTGTGTTTCCTTACTTGGAATGGAAGGCCATTTCTTCGTATTAATAAAAAGTCAAAATTAGTAAGCACAAGAAATAATCAAGACGGTTGAGTATTAACTTTATAGAAATCTATCTTGAATACTTGAATGAAACTAGTATTAATTAATCTCGCGCCTTTCGGAGGATCATTAGACCATCCACATTAAAGAAACTAAAAAACACATAAAAACATGCCTACTCATCTCTCACGCCATAAAAACTAATTCTTTAGAAATACCCAAAACCAACCCAATAAGAAAACTATAAAACATACAATAACATTACCACATTTTCATCACTTTTTACGTGTGTGTGTATATATATATATATTGTGACACCTAAAATTTTTCCATGGTAAATCTGTATAACCCTAATATATACAAAAACGTCACAGTTACATAATTAGACTTGATTTGCATTAATTTAAGTCCATCTAAGGCTAGCAATGTCCGAGGGAATGCATGGGATTGCATCCGGGAGTTTTTTAATACTAATTTATCACGGGATGATAAACCATGTAACACCCCAACCGATGGCGGAAACATCGGGATGTCACGTATTGATGATTGTTCAGTAGCTCATGGTAAATAATAAATTTCATTATATGATTTAAATAAATTACATACAATTATTCTACAAGAATTCGTACATCAAATTGAATAAAACTATGAACACATCTTCAAGCATTAATTCAAATCTTCAAGCAAGTAGAACCTGAAACATGTTAAGTTGAAAATATTTTGGGTTAACAAAAGTTGGTGAGAATTACATAGGTTTTGATAATCGAATAAAATTGTTGTGCAATTCATGTGTCATGGCAATCTAGTCCATATGTGAAAACATACTAGAAGTAAATCGAGTGCATAATCAACCCTTGTGACTGTTGTATTGTGGTACATCCCATACGCTCATGGTTCACTCGTTTATATTGCAGTAACAAACACCCACGCTACCTTTGTAGGAGGCACGTATCCGGGTGGGATTGTCAGTCCAATAGATCTATCAATGTATACCGTCGGCTGATCAATGTTAATGATTATGCTAGAATTGTGCTTACCCTAGTCATGTTCAAGACATAATGCAACATAGAAAAACACATAGACACATTGATGATTGAATTGCATAAATGATGTTGTAACATGTTTCACCCCAAAAAAGGTGATAAATAAAAAGGGGCTATGTAAAACTCACCTTAGCAAAGTATTAAGTCTCGAGAAATAGAATATGTGTAGCCCCAAAGTTGCCAATTACAAGAGCTTATAATCAAAGCTTCAAGTGTAGAAATAATAGACTATAGAAGAAAGGTATGAGGGAAAGTTTAATCGGATTGAAACAATTAGAGGTGCAAAGTATAATGGGTCATAGGTGGGTTTTTATACTAGTTTTGGATTCAATTAGCCATTAAAATTGGTCAATACCATAAAGTAAGGTTTTATGATGAATTGACTATTTGACTAAGACTTTGACTAGGACTTTGACTATTTGACTCAAGGCTTTATTTAAAAAAAAAATCTTGTATGTGAAAAAAAAAGAATTTAGAATCATATTATTATTATTATTATTTATATACATTTATGTATGTATATAAGTTGTGTGTTAGGATAAATAAAGACTTAGGCACATTTGTATAATATTAATGATAAAGGTGTAATAAAAAAAATATATATATATATATAAGGGCTTTTTATGTATTAAAATTTTGGGGAAAATTTTGCGATGTTACAGTCTCCCCTACTTTTGGAAACTTCGTCCCGAAGTTTATTGAAAACACAGGGTTGAAGGTGATTGGGTAGAAATTAGGACAAGGGTGGTTTGGGAAGTTTCGAGTAGCTCATGGTAAATAATAAATTTCATTATATGATTTAAATAAATTACATACAATTATTCTACAAGAATTCGTACATCAAATTGAATAAAACTATGCACACATCTTCAAGCATTAATTCAAATCTTCAAGCAAGTAGAACCTGAAACATGTTAAGTTGAAAATATTTTGGGTTAACAAAAGTTGGTGAGAATTACATAGGTTTTGATAATCGAATAAAATTGTTGTGCAATTCATGTGTCATGGCAATCTAGTCCATATGTGAAAACATACTAGAAGTAAATCGAGTGCATAATCAACCCTTGTGACTGTTGTATTGTGGTACATCCCATACGCTCATGGTTCACTCGTTTATATTGCAGTAACAAACACCCACGCTACCTTTGTAGGAGGCACGTATCCGGGTGGGATTGTCAGTCCAATAGATCTATCAATGTATACCGTCGGCTGATCAATGTTAATGATTATGCTAGAATTGTGCTTACCCTAGTCATGTTCAAGACATAATGCAACATAGAAAAACACATAGACACATTGATGATTGAATTGCATAAATGATGTTGTAACATGTTTCACCCCAAAAAAGGTGATAAATAAAAAGGGGCTATGTAAAACTCACCTTAGCAAAGTATTAAGTCTCGAGAAATAGAATATGTGTAGCCCCAAAGTTGCCAATTACAAGAGCTTATAATCAAAGCTTCAAGTGTAGAAATAATAGACTATAGAAGAAAGGTATGAGGGAAAGTTTAATCGGATTGAAACAATTAGAGGTGCAAAGTATAATGGGTCATAGGTGGGTTTTTATACTAGTTTTGGATTCAATTAGCCATTAAAATTGGTCAATACCATAAAGTAAGGTTTTATGATGAATTGACTATTTGACTAAGACTTTGACTAGGACTTTGACTATTTGACTCAAGGCTTTATTTAAAAAAAAAATCTTGTATGTGAAAAAAAAAAAAGAATTTAGAATCATATTATTATTATTATTATTTATATACATTTATGTATGTATATAAGTTGTGTGTTAGGATAAATAAAGACTTAGGCACATTTGTATAATATTAATGATAAAGGTGTAATAAAAAAAAAAATATATATATATATATATAAGGGCTTTTTATGTATTAAAATTTTGGGGAAAATTTTGCGATGTTACAGTCTCCCCTACTTTTGGAAACTTCGTCCCGAAGTTTATTGAAAACACAGGGTTGAAGGTGATTGGGTAGAAATTAGGACAAGGGTGGTTTGGGAAGTTTCGAGTAGCTCATGGTAAATAATAAATTTCATTATATGATTTAAATAAATTACATACAATTATTCTACAAGAATTCGTACATCAAATTGAATAAAACTATGCACACATCTTCAAGCAAGTAGAACCTGAAACATGTTAAGTTGAAAATATTTTGGGTTAACAAAAGTTGGTGAGAATTACATAGGTTTTGATAATCGAATAAAATTGTTGTGCAATTCATGTGTCATGGCAATCTAGTCCATATGTGAAAACATACTAGAAGTAAATCGAGTGCATAATCAACCCTTGTGACTGTTGTATTGTGGTACATCCCATACGCTCATGGTTCACTCGTTTATATTGCAGTAACAAACACCCACGCTACCTTTGTAGGAGGCACGTATCCGGGTGGGATTGTCAGTCCAATAGATCTATCAATGTATACCGTCGGCTGATCAATGTTAATGATTATGCTAGAATTGTGCTTACCCTAGTCATGTTCAAGACATAATGCAACATAGAAAAACACATAGACACATTGATGATTGAATTGCATAAATGATGTTGTAACATGTTTCACCCCAAAAAAGGTGATAAATAAAAAGGGGCTATGTAAAACTCACCTTAGCAAAGTATTAAGTCTCGAGAAATAGAATATGTGTAGCCCCAAAGTTGCCAATTACAAGAGCTTATAATCAAAGCTTCAAGTGTAGAAATAATAGACTATAGAAGAAAGGTATGAGGGAAAGTTTAATCGGATTGAAACAATTAGAGGTGCAAAGTATAATGGGTCATAGGTGGGTTTTTATACTAGTTTTGGATTCAATTAGCCATTAAAATTGGTCAATACCATAAAGTAAGGTTTTATGATGAATTGACTATTTGACTAAGACTTTGACTAGGACTTTGACTATTTGACTCAAGGCTTTATTTAAAAAAAAAATCTTGTATGTGAAAAAAAAAAGAATTTAGAATCATATTATTATTATTATTATTTATATACATTTATGTATGTATATAAGTTGTGTGTTAGGATAAATAAAGACTTAGGCACATTTGTATAATATTAATGATAAAGGTGTAATAAAAAAAAAATATATATATATATATATAAGGGCTTTTTATGTATTAAAATTTTGGGGAAAATTTTGCGATGTTACAGTCTCCCCTACTTTTGGAAACTTCGTCCCGAAGTTTATTGAAAACACAGGGTTGAAGGTGATTGGGTAGAAATTAGGACAAGGGTGGTTTGGGAAGTTTCGAGTAGCTCATGGTAAATAATAAATTTCATTATATGATTTAAATAAATTACATACAATTATTCTACAAGAATTCGTACATCAAATTGAATAAAACTATGCACACATCTTCAAGCATTAATTCAAATCTTCAAGCAAGTAGAACCTGAAACATGTTAAGTTGAAAATATTTTGGGTTAACAAAAGTTGGTGAGAATTACATAGGTTTTGATAATCGAATAAAATTGTTGTGCAATTCATGTGTCATGGCAATCTAGTCCATATGTGAAAACATACTAGAAGTAAATCGAGTGCATAATCAACCCTTGTGACTGTTGTATTGTGGTACATCCCATACCTTTGTAGGAGGCACGTATCCGGGTGGGATTGTCAGTCCAATAGATCTATCAATGTATACCGTCGGCTGATCAATGTTAATGATTATGCTAGAATTGTGCTTACCCTAGTCATGTTCAAGACATAATGCAACATAGAAAAACACATAGACACATTGATGATTGAATTGCATAAATGATGTTGTAACATGTTTCACCCCCAAAAAAGGTGATAAATAAAAAGGGCTATGTAAAACTCACCTTAGCAAAGTATTAAGTCTCGAGAAATAGAATATGTGTAGCCCCAAAGTTGCCAATTACAAGAGCTTATAATCAAAGCTTCAAGTGTAGAAATAATAGACTATAGAAGAAAGGTATGAGGGAAAGTTTAATCGGATTGAAACAATTAGAGGTGCAAAGTATAATGGGTCATAGGTGGGTTTTTATACTAGTTTTGGATTCAATTAGCCATTAAAATTGGTCAATACCATAAAGTAAGGTTTTATGATGAATTGACTATTTGACTAAGACTTTGACTAGGACTTTGACTATTTGACTCAAGGCTTTATTTAAAAAAAAAATCTTGTATGTGAAAAAAAAAAGAATTTAGAATCATATTATTATTATTATTATTTATATACATTTATGTATGTATATAAGTTGTGTGTTAGGATAAATAAAGACTTAGGCACATTTGTATAATATTAATGATAAAGGTGTAATAAAAAAAATATATATATATATATAAGGGCTTTTTATGTATTAAAATTTTGGGGAAAATTTTGCGATGTTACAGTCTCCCCTACTTTTGGAAACTTCGTCCCGAAGTTTATTGAAAACACAGGGTTGAAGGTGATTGGGTAGAAATTAGGACAAGGGTGGTTTGGGAAGTTTCGAGTAGCTCATGGTAAATAATAAATTTCATTATATGATTTAAATAAATTACATACAATTATTCTACAAGAATTCGTACATCAAATTGAATAAAACTATGCACACATCTTCAAGCATTAATTCAAATCTTCAAGCAAGTAGAACCTGAAACATGTTAAGTTGAAAATATTTTGGGTTAACAAAAGTTGGTGAGAATTACATAGGTTTTGATAATCGAATAAAATTGTTGTGCAATTCATGTGTCATGGCAATCTAGTCCATATGTGAAAACATACTAGAAGTAAATCGAGTGCATAATCAACCCTTGTGACTGTTGTATTGTGGTACATCCCATACGCTCATGGTTCACTCGTTTATATTGCAGTAACAAACACCCACGCTACCTTTGTAGGAGGCACGTATCCGGGTGGGATTGTCAGTCCAATAGATCTATCAATGTATACCGTCGGCTGATCAATGTTAATGATTATGCTAGAATTGTGCTTACCCTAGTCATGTTCAAGACATAATGCAACATAGAAAAACACATAGACACATTGATGATTGAATTGCATAAATGATGTTGTAACATGTTTCACCCCAAAAAAGGTGATAAATAAAAAGGGGCTATGTAAAACTCACCTTAGCAAAGTATTAAGTCTCGAGAAATAGAATATGTGTAGCCCCAAAGTTGCCAATTACAAGAGCTTATAATCAAAGCTTCAAGTGTAGAAATAATAGACTATAGAAGAAAGGTATGAGGGAAAGTTTAATCGGATTGAAACAATTAGAGGTGCAAAGTATAATGGGTCATAGGTGGGTTTTTATACTAGTTTTGGATTCAATTAGCCATTAAAATTGGTCAATACCATAAAGTAAGGTTTTATGATGAATTGACTATTTGACTAAGACTTTGACTAGGACTTTGACTATTTGACTCAAGGCTTTATTTAAAAAAAAAATCTTGTATGTGAAAAAAAAAAGAATTTAGAATCATATTATTATTATTATTATTTATATACATTTATGTATGTATATAAGTTGTGTGTTAGGATAAATAAAGACTTAGGCACATTTGTATAATATTAATGATAAAGGTGTAATAAAAAAAAAATATATATATATATATATAAGGGCTTTTTATGTATTAAAATTTTGGGGAAAATTTTGCGATGTTACAGTCTCCCCTACTTTTGGAAACTTCGTCCCGAAGTTTATTGAAAACACAGGGTTGAAGGTGATTGGGTAGAAATTAGGACAAGGGTGGTTTGGGAAGTTTCGAGTAGCTCATGGTAAATAATAAATTTCATTATATGATTTAAATAAATTACATACAATTATTCTACAAGAATTCGTACATCAAATTGAATAAAACTATGCACACATCTTCAAGCATTAATTCAAATCTTCAAGCAAGTAGAACCTGAAACATGTTAAGTTGAAAATATTTTGGGTTAACAAAAGTTGGTGAGAATTACATAGGTTTTGATAATCGAATAAAATTGTTGTGCAATTCATGTGTCATGGCAATCTAGTCCATATGTGAAAACATACTAGAAGTAAATCGAGTGCATAATCAACCCTTGTGACTGTTGTATTGTGGTACATCCCATACGCTCATGGTTCACTCGTTTATATTGCAGTAACAAACACCCACGCTACCTTTGTAGGAGGCACGTATCCGGGTGGGATTGTCAGTCCAATAGATCTATCAATGTATACCGTCGGCTGATCAATGTTAATGATTATGCTAGAATTGTGCTTACCCTAGTCATGTTCAAGACATAATGCAACATAGAAAAACACATAGACACATTGATGATTGAATTGCATAAATGATGTTGTAACATGTTTCACCCCAAAAAAGGTGATAAATAAAAAGGGGCTATGTAAAACTCACCTTAGCAAAGTATTAAGTCTCGAGAAATAGAATATGTGTAGCCCCAAAGTTGCCAATTACAAGAGCTTATAATCAAAGCTTCAAGTGTAGAAATAATAGACTATAGAAGAAAGGTATGAGGGAAAGTTTAATCGGATTGAAACAATTAGAGGTGCAAAGTATAATGGGTCATAGGTGGGTTTTTATACTAGTTTTGGATTCAATTAGCCATTAAAATTGGTCAATACCATAAAGTAAGGTTTTATGATGAATTGACTATTTGACTAAGACTTTGACTAGGACTTTGACTATTTGACTCAAGGCTTTATTTAAAAAAAAAATCTTGTATGTGAAAAAAAAAAGAATTTAGAATCATATTATTATTATTATTATTTATATACATTTATGTATGTATATAAGTTGTGTGTTAGGATAAATAAAGACTTAGGCACATTTGTATAATATTAATGATAAAGGTGTAATAAAAAAAAAAAATATATATATATATAAGGGCTTTTTATGTATTAAAATTTTGGGGAAAATTTTGCGATGTTACAGTCTCCCCTACTTTTGGAAACTTCGTCCCGAAGTTTATTGAAAACACAGGGTTGAAGGTGATTGGGTAGAAATTAGGACAAGGGTGGTTTGGGAAGTTTCGAGTAGCTCATGGTAAATAATAAATTTCATTATATGATTTAAATAAATTACATACAATTATTCTACAAGAATTCGTACATCAAATTGAATAAAACTATGCACACATCTTCAAGCATTAATTCAAATCTTCAAGCAAGTAGAACCTGAAACATGTTAAGTTGAAAATATTTTGGGTTAACAAAAGTTGGTGAGAATTACATAGGTTTTGATAATCGAATAAAATTGTTGTGCAATTCATGTGTCATGGCAATCTAGTCCATATGTGAAAACATACTAGAAGTAAATCGAGTGCATAATCAACCCTTGTGACTGTTGTATTGTGGTACATCCCATACGCTCATGGTTCACTCGTTTATATTGCAGTAACAAACACCCACGCTACCTTTGTAGGAGGCACGTATCCGGGTGGGATTGTCAGTCCAATAGATCTATCAATGTATACCGTCGGCTGATCAATGTTAATGATTATGCTAGAATTGTGCTTACCCTAGTCATGTTCAAGACATAATGCAACATAGAAAAACACATAGACACATTGATGATTGAATTGCATAAATGATGTTGTAACATGTTTCACCCCAAAAAAGGTGATAAATAAAAAGGGGCTATGTAAAACTCACCTTAGCAAAGTATTAAGTCTCGAGAAATAGAATATGTGTAGCCCCAAAGTTGCCAATTACAAGAGCTTATAATCAAAGCTTCAAGTGTAGAAATAATAGACTATAGAAGAAAGGTATGAGGGAAAGTTTAATCGGATTGAAACAATTAGAGGTGCAAAGTATAATGGGTCATAGGTGGGTTTTTATACTAGTTTTGGATTCAATTAGCCATTAAAATTGGTCAATACCATAAAGTAAGGTTTTATGATGAATTGACTATTTGACTAAGACTTTGACTAGGACTTTGACTATTTGACTCAAGGCTTTATTTAAAAAAAAAATCTTGTATGTGAAAAAAAAAAGAATTTAGAATCATATTATTATTATTATTATTTATATACATTTATGTATGTATATAAGTTGTGTGTTAGGATAAATAAAGACTTAGGCACATTTGTATAATATTAATGATAAAGGTGTAATAAAAAAAATATATATATATATATAAGGGCTTTTTATGTATTAAAATTTTGGGGAAAATTTTGCGATGTTACAGTCTCCCCTACTTTTGGAAACTTCGTCCCGAAGTTTATTGAAAACACAGGGTTAAGGTGATTGGGTAGAAATTAGGACAAGGGTGGTTTGGGAAGTTTCGAGTAGCTCATGGTAAATAATAAATTTCATTATATGATTTAAATAAATTACATACAATTATTCTACAAGAATTCGTACATCAAATTGAATAAAACTATGCACACATCTTCAAGCATTAATTCAAATCTTCAAGCAAGTAGAACCTGAAACATGTTAAGTTGAAAATATTTTGGGTTAACAAAAGTTGGTGAGAATTACATAGGTTTTGATAATCGAATAAAATTGTTGTGCAATTCATGTGTCATGGCAATCTAGTCCATATGTGAAAACATACTAGAAGTAAATCGAGTGCATAATCAACCCTTGTGACTGTTGTATTGTGGTACATCCCATACGCTCATGGTTCACTCGTTTATATTGCAGTAACAAACACCCACGCTACCTTTGTAGGAGGCACGTATCCGGGTGGGATTGTCAGTCCAATAGATCTATCAATGTATACCGTCGGCTGATCAATGTTAATGATTATGCTAGAATTGTGCTTACCCTAGTCATGTTCAAGACATAATGCAACATAGAAAAACACATAGACACATTGATGATTGAATTGCATAAATGATGTTGTAACATGTTTCACCCCAAAAAAGGTGATAAATAAAAAGGGGCTATGTAAAACTCACCTTAGCAAAGTATTAAGTCTCGAGAAATAGAATATGTGTAGCCCCAAAGTTGCCAATTACAAGAGCTTATAATCAAAGCTTCAAGTGTAGAAATAATAGACTATAGAAGAAAGGTATGAGGGAAAGTTTAATCGGATTGAAACAATTAGAGGTGCAAAGTATAATGGGTCATAGGTGGGTTTTTATACTAGTTTTGGATTCAATTAGCCATTAAAATTGGTCAATACCATAAAGTAAGGTTTTATGATGAATTGACTATTTGACTAAGACTTTGACTAGGACTTTGACTATTTGACTCAAGGCTTTATTTAAAAAAAAAATCTTGTATGTGAAAAAAAAAGAATTTAGAATCATATTATTATTATTATTATTTATATACATTTATGTATGTATATAAGTTGTGTGTTAGGATAAATAAAGACTTAGGCACATTTGTATAATATTAATGATAAAGGTGTAATAAAAAAAAATATATATATATAAGGGTTTTTTATGTATTAAAATTTTGGGGAAAATTTTGCAATGTTACAAACCATAATTGTAAATGTGTTGGTGATTATCCGAAAAAAAAAAACATAATCTTACCCGAAACTACTAAACAATGTTAATACAAGACCAAATAAAGTCAAATAAAGGCATAGAATTGGGAATTAGGTTTAGAAAACCCTAATTCAAGTTACCATATGTCTACACATTGTTAATCAATCGCTAATCCTAATTAGGTGCACACAGAACCTTAATCACCCATAATTCCCTTAATCTAGGCTTAATTACGTTGTTTTTCATTGCCTAGACCCTAATTTAGCTTAATTAAGGCCTAATCTGTAACAACCCGACCAGGAGGGGGCTGGACGTTACGACAGTTTGGTAACAGACTTGCACAACGGAAGCAACGATAACAAATATTTAAGTGTTTTACAATTTCTAATCCAAAAATATAAATACAAATCTAAAATAAATAGTCTAATATCTATGCAGGGACGAAACGCAGTGGTCGTCAAAGCAATTGAGGAGTGTAATCCACTAGTCGTTCCATACTTCTACCAACGCTTATCTTTAATGCTCTAATCCGCAACCCTTATAGCCGAATCTTCTATCAAAGTCATCTAGCAAACATCACCTATAATCCGCATCATATGAACATAATCCGTATGCTTCATAATCTTTCGAATGCAGTACCTGAACACATGCTTAAAAGAGTTTGGGTCAGCAATTATGCTGGTGAGTCCGTGTAAGTTGTTTAGTAAATCCAAAACAGTTTAATAGTTCAAGGACAAGTTTACACAGTTCTAAACATGGTGATGTACAAGTATCACACCTCAATCCTAACACTGAATCCATCTACTCCCATTATAGATTCCCCACGGCAAAATATATGCCGCAACGGTCCGCAGACCTCAGTGGAGGGTTTTCCGGGCTTCTGGATTCACTGTGCGTGGGGGATTCCCCAAGTAGTACTACCCATATATTAAGTGGCCCAACTCCCTTGGGTTAATGAGTGTCTGGTTTCGGGAGTCCTTGTCACATCAAGTAAGTTTACACACAAAACAGTTTACACGTACAAGCATATGTTCACCCCAAAATATTTAAAACAGAAAAAGGGGAAGTACACGAACTCACCTTTGGTTGCATGATTTTAGCATCAGATGCCTTGAGCCTGTCTATGCATTATATGCCGAGTCCTATCAAGTTTACAAGTATTAGCGCGTGTAACCAATATTGCGGTTACACATGTGGGCATGCTTAGATCCTTTATCCAAACTATCAAGCTTCTATTTGTCGAGTTATATTATCTTCTATTCTATTCGTATTTAATATCCGAACCAATATCTAATCTCCATGTGGTAGTGTTTCATAATACTCTAAGCTCTAAATGTTGGTTAATATATAATCATATGTATTATTATCTAGTTAAATATATAAAGTGTCTTATGAGTCCTGCAACCGCCTAAGTTGTTGGTTCACTTGTTTCTCTCTATGTCAACTGTGTCATGGCCATAACTTTTATAGAGTCCATTCTTATTGTCCTATTTATGTTACAAGAGTCACCTATGCATTCAGATCCTTGGTTTGTCCAATCAATATATGCTTATGTTGTTATAGTAGTTATGCCATTGGTCTAAGTACTCTTTTTATATGTCAATACGCCTAAAGTTCAATAGGTCATTCAATTATTCATATATATCCAATATAATACATGCTGTTTATCTCATTCATTTGCCTATTTTGTTGGTTGGGTCAGTCCTACGATCCCACACGTGCTCTCGCGATATAATATTACTATAGCTAAGATGGTTTGGAGTTCTCATTTTTATACCTCTCCAATCATCCGGTTGACTGCGTCGGCCAGTCAGTTGAGTTGACCATTCTTAAGGCTGACGTTGACCGAGTCAACAGAGTTGACGCCCCTTCATCTTCATCACCGAGTCACCATCTCCTGTTTCTAACACTAACCGTCACCTACCGAATACACTATTATTATCCATTCTCAATAATAATATTTAGATGGTTAGGTTTATGAGTTTTACCTTTAATCAGTCAGTGTATTTAACCCCAATAGTAGTCTCCCGATCTTGTGCCTATGTTGGTGTACGCACCGCTGGGTTGTGCTCCCGTCGTTGCTCCGCTAGACACGGTGGCCAGAGACCTCTCTCTCATCAGATGGGTATGGGTGTGGTTGAGGGTAACGCCGCCAGGCTCCGCCGCTGACGGCGACCGGGTACCCTCCGGCTCCTCCATTTGTCTCTCTAGAACTTGTGGGTATGGGTGTATATGTTTAGTGGTTTTGTCAAATGGAGAGGCAGAGGAGTGGTTTATATAATAGGTTCAGGTTGGTATGAGAGATGGTGAGGTGAGGTGAGGTGTATTATCTGATGTGCTGTTTATATTGAACGATGGATGACATGGGGCACATGATGACAAGTATGCCATCTGTCCCATGTGGTGATTAGGCTAAAAAAATCACGGGCCGGTTTCGTATCGCATATTGGTTTAGTAGCGTATCGTATACTTGCGTATAATATATTTTAATATTTATTCGGTTTCAGGTTCAGTTTCTATTTATGCTTCTATGATTATTCTAATATATTCACTAGTCATATTATTATAGACGCAAAAAAAAAAAAAAAAAAAAAAAAAAATCAGGGCTAAAAACCAGGGTGTTACATAATCACACCCTAATTGTCCATAATCACATGCTAATTGTCCCGAACATCCTAATACCTTAAACTAATGACGATTAGCACCCTAAAACCTAACTTAGGGACCAAGGCACTACGAACCGTGAATGAGGAGGGTTGCCTCCCTACCTCTCATTCACCCTTGTTTCCTAAGTCTTGCTTTATGAGTAAAATGTCCCAAATATCCCTCACTTTATCAAGAAATTCTCATGATACCATGGCCTATATCTTCTACGTTGATGAACAAAACAAATATACGCACCCACAACACAACCTATTGCCCTCTCATCCTCTCTCTAACAATCTATAATCAACCTTTAAACACACCAAAATTTCTTATCTGTAGGTTAAACTTAGAAGGTTTTGAGGTAATTACAAGATCTTGGAGCTTAAATAAGGAGGATTACCTCTTAAACCTTGGTAAAACTCCATCCAAAATCCTTATTTTACTTCCCTAGCTTTAAGCTAGTAGTAAGTACACTTAAACTTTTTTTTAATCAGGTATTAGTGTCTAATATGCAAGATTAATTATGACAAACCTTTGTACACATGATGAGACTAAGGTTTAAAATAAGTATTTTGAAGGATAATGAAACTAATTAAAAGGTGGATTAGGGTAAGGGTTATAAGACATGGGTTAGGGGGGGGGGGGGGGGGTATTGTGCTTTTAACTTGTAAATGTTACACATGTAGCTTATATGATGATTTATACATGGTTAATGATTTGGAATGTATTAATTGTTGTTAGATTATGTTAATGATTATTAATACTTGTTTACATGTGAAACTAGTTGAAATAAAAATGGATTAAAGTTTAGATTGATATGGGACTAAAAACTAGTTAAAAGGATGTTTGAAACTTGAAGAATGAAATGGACATGTTTTGTATATAAATATGAGTTTTTACACTTCAAAGGGTTATTTTGAGTTAAAACGAGTAAAAAATGTAATTAACCATGACTAGGATGTTACTAGATGAATTAAACATGTTCATGATAATTAATGACACCCCAAAACCTTACTTTTGCAAAATTCAGTTTTGAAAACATATGGATCATGTTATGATATCAAAACAGACCCTACATGTTAAGGTCTAAATAAAGTGATTTTTATAAAAACTAGGAGTCAACATATCAAACTTACATTTCAAGGCATGTTAGCGTGATAATGGTGCTTAAAAAATGCTAAGTTGTATGTGTTTTTGCCATGAAATGTGATTATGTGATTCCATTGCAAGAAATGGTTATTTTGGCTAATCAAACCTAATACTTGGCTAATTTGAGAAACTAGAATGGTTAATTTCATGAAAAGGTGTTGGGCTATGTTTTTAGGGGTTTACGTCTGTCTTTGCCAATTAACTGTTTTGGGTTTGTCTAGTGGATTAGTTAGTGGGTGTCAGTCTATTGGGCCTTTGTAACTAGAACCGCCCATGATAACTATAACTAGGGGGTTCTTGGGTCTTTTGTGGGTCACTAGTTATTTTATGTTTTGCTCTCTTGTATTCGGTCTTGTGTACCAGACGAATCCTAGAACTCGTGTGCACTTTGATAATACAATCTTTCAATTAGTTTCTTCTTTGTTCTTTACATTCAATCTTAGTTTCCGCCTTCAATTGAGTGTTGTTTGATACCACGAGGAGCGGATCTTGGACTTACAATTGGTATCAAAGCCTAAGAAGTCTTTCGAAGGCTCAGTTTGGTATCAAAACGTGAAGATCAAGGAAGTTGTTTTTTTTTTTTTTTTTTGCTGAAAAATGAGAAAAAAGGTGTTCTTTTGATTAGTTTTACACTGACTATATGTTTATAGTTTGTTGCTAATCGGTTTTCTCTTCATGCAGACTTATTCATCGACTTGTATTTTTTTTCGTTTTGTTCAAAAGTATCTAAAAATTTTGGTGTTTTGATCTAGTTTTCTGAAAATTAGGGTTGTTACTAAATTTTCGGAGATTTTGTTGGAGATTGACTAAATTAAAATTTTTTGAAAAAATTTCGGTTTCCATATTGTGTGGAGATCTTGTTGCTAAAGTTTTACACGTTTCTATTCCAAAGAGTTTCCAAAGATTCAAGTGTCCGAGCAGTGGTCTGTGTTCGACATCAGCTCCTGTGTCCGACCTCAACATCTGTGTCCGACATTAGCTCCTGTGTCCGACCTCAGCATCTGTGTCCGACCTCAGATCCTGTGTTTGACATCAGCATTTGTGTCCAACCTTCAGCTGTGTCCGACCACCAGCTTGTGTTCGACCTCCACAACTGTGTCCGACCATAACCTTGTGTCCAACCACAACCCTGTGTCCGACCCAAGCCTGTGTCTGACCCTAGCTACTATTAAACTTTTGGGTTCTCTTGTTGAACATATTGGACTAGACATTTATTATTTGACAGGACATCTACTATTGGACTAGACATTGACAACTTATTGGACTGTTAAATTTGCTTCAAATTAACTTGATCTAATAGTTTTAAGTTTTATTTTCAGAAATGGATCAAATTGGTAATCAGGATAACTTGAATGGACCTAATGCTAATCAATTACTCGTTACTGCCCAAGTGGACAAAGCAATGGAATCAATTATTGGAACTCATCAAAAGATACCTGTTCTTCAGCTCGGAATGTCTTACTCTGAGTGGAAGTTTAGGTTCATTCAGGTTATGAAGATCAAAGACCCAAAGGCAATGCGGTCCATTTTGAATGGTCCTTGTGTGATCACTAATGAGGTAAATGACGCAACATGGACCACTGCTGTTAAACCAAAGAGTATGTACACTGAGGAAAACCATGAAAGGGTTGATGTTGATGAAAGGGCCATTGCTTTTCTTTATAAGGGACTATCACCTGAAGTCTCTATTGGAGTTCGTGATCATGACTCGGCCAAAGAGCTTTGGGAAGCCCTTGAAAATCTTTATGAAGGCAATGAGGAAATGAAAGGAAGCCGAAGGGAGATGCTTAGTAAAAAATTTAACACCTTTAATCACATTCCCGGTGAATAATTGGAGAGCCAGATTCAATGTTTTGTTGCTCTAGTAAGTGAGATGAAATCAAATGACATGGTGGTGGACAACTCTGTAATGAATAAAAAGCTTGTTAACACCTTACTGAGGAACTAGGACTCAAATGTCACATTGATTAAAAGAACCAAGGATTTAGCAAGACTTACATTGTCTGAAGTCATTTCCTTAAATAAGTCATATGACCTCGATGACAGACAGCGCTATCTGACCCACACGGTAAGTTACAATAATGCTATTGTTGCTTCTTCTGGCAATACTCTTATGTCTCGGCAAGAGCAGCCACGTCCATCACTATACTCATATCCCACTAGTGGATCTTCATATCCACCACTTTTTGCACCTAGTTCATCGTCTCACCCAGTCAACTCTATTTCATCTGGGGTTATTCCTGCATCAACATCTGTTGCTGCACCTCAACTTGCTGCAAAACTCCCAAAGGAACACGAAGACAATCTTCACTTGTTTGTAGGATTCATGAATTGCTATAGTGCTTTCTTAAAGGGTCAACTAACTGCCAATGGGGTTGGTGCTGGAGAGCTTGATGATATTAATCCGGATGATATAGAAGAAATGGATTTGACTTGGCAGATTATTATGGTGGTTCATAGAGCAAACAAGTTTGTTAAAAAGACTGGCAGAAATGTGTGGGACAACCTGAGCAAGAACCTAGGATGGGACAAAAAGAAGATGCGCTGCTACAACTGTGATGAACCTGGTCATTTTGCAAGGGAGTGTACCAGGCCGAAGAAAGAGACAGCCTCGCTTGCTTCTACATGAGTTGTTCCTACAGTTACTGTAATATCCTCCACACCCGAGACTCATGCATCAGTCACTTGCACCGAATCATTTACATCAACTCCATGTAATGCTATGGTTGTACAAGAAGGAGCTGGATGGGATTGATCCTCGCAGGTACAAGAATTGAAGATAACTAATGATGATATTTGTAAAGCACTCATGGCACAAATGGATGATGACTATGTGCCTTCTACGGCTGAGGTACATTATGAAATTCTAGCTAAATCTTGTTGTTCTAAACGTTGCAGGTCAAAAGTTAAAGGGCTTAGGGAAGAAACTCACTCCGCATACAAGCAGCTTGAATACGAGAAAATGGCCATTTGGGATATTAAAAATAAATTCTTATATACAACAATTCATAAAGCGTGAACAGTGTTAATTCTTAACACTTGGACAACTTTTGATAGATATTTACGTCTCTGCCATTCTCTTATAATATCAAAGCAATTCAATTGAGGGATGCAGATCACCGTCTCCAATAAAACCCATCTCTCCCTCTCTACCCTAACCCCCTTTCGGTGCCCTCTCTCTTCCTCCCCATAGCAGCGATTGACCCACCCTCCACCGTTGATTTTTTTTTATCAATCCTACAATTCTTTATCAAGCCTAAAAGATCCGACTCTCTGTTTCTCTCTCCTGCATTCATTTTCTCTCTCAGATTTTGGGTGTTTTTGAACCTCACCGTCGGCAGTTTCTTGCTCCGGTGACGGTCATTTGAAAATGGTTGTTGTCTGTGTAGAAGCAAGACTGAAACAACATCTAGAGAAAATCATCATCTCATGTTCGATTTGTGCGCTTTATCATTCCTTTTCCATCCTTCTGCAATTTGGTGACATGGGTAAGGTAGCGGTAGCGACCACTTTCGTCTGCGCCGCTGTTGTAACGGCAGCGGTTATGGTGGTCCGGCACCGAATGAAAAGCTCGGGAAGTGGGAAAAGGCTATGGATATTATTAAGGAGTTTGAGGATAAGTGTGGGACTCCGATTGCTAAGCTACGTAGGCTGCTGATGCTATGACGATGAAGATGCATACTGGACTTGCTTCAGATGGTGGTAGTAAACTCAATATGTTAGCTATGTTGATAATCTTCCCACTAGGGATTATTAATTATTATATATTTATTATTTTATTTGTACACAGTTTTATAGATTTATCGAATTATTGATAATCTTCCCACTAGGGATTATTAATTATTATATATTTATTATTTTATGTTGATAATTTTCAAGTTTCACTGTATTTTTTTCTTTGTTAGCTTACTGTATGCATTGTCATGTTTTTTGATGTGTTGTTCATTTTTTTGTTGGTTTTTGATTTGGACTCTATTGGACTCAGCATTGGATTATCCAACTTCACTCAAAAGAATTACTAAGATGTTTGGAGGTAGTTGGTTCTCTAATAAATTATCATATGGATATTAGACTGATTTAATATAACTTCATGCTATGCAATTGAGCACATGTTGGCAATGTGGTGTTGCGCTCATCATCAGCTGTGTCGCCGGAGTTTCAATCCACAGTCCAGATCCATTCTCCATCGAAGGAGGTACGTTCAAGTCTTTTGTTCAAGGTTGTTTTACTGCACTTTCTTTGTTTTTTGTTGTATGCTCATGTTTTTCGTGGTTGTTGCTCTGTAGGGCTGTTCACGAGCCGAGCCGAACCGAGCCGAGCGGACCTTTGCTCGTGTTTGGCTCGTTTACACACCGAACCGAGCCGATCAGCTCACTTACAACCGAGCGGACGATCGAGCGAGCATTTTTCGAGCATTTTCCGAACGAGCGGCGAGCGATCCACGGGCGACGAGCGACGAGCGATTTGAACAACCCTATTGCTCTGTGCTTTTTTTTTTAATATGGGTTCTTGGTTGTGTGTTTTTTGTTACCTATGGCACTTTCGGTTACGTCTCTTCAACTGTTGGCAGAAGCGGCAGCGTAACCATTTAGGGCTGACTTCAGTTTCTTAAGTCAAGATCCTGGTTCAAGTTTGGATTGATTATTCTTACCTTTGCTGCTGCACTTGGGCCCTCCTCCTGGTTGGAATTCCCGCTGCGAAGCACGGGGTATTTTACTAGTTTAATTCTTATAAAGAAATGGTCAAAAAACAAAAACTCGATATCAAGTGCTTCCATCAGGAGGTGAGTGATCATAAGTGTAGATACCTACACTTCAAGAGACTGTTCGACACTTTAACTGTGGAATTGATCAACATAAAATCACAATTTAAAAATGCTGATTTTCATTTTAAAAAATTTGATTGCTCTAGTGAAAAAGTTGAAAAAAGTGATCAATGCCTAGTTGAAGTTCAGACCAAAGGAAGTAAGGAATAAATGTCTGGGATTTGTAGAAATTCCACCATCCTTTAATAAAAACTATCCTCCATTCCAATGTCGGATGAAGAGTTGTTGGCTTTGCCTATTAAAGGATACAGTCCTCTCATAGAAGAGCCAATTAATCGAACATAATCAAATCCAAATAACATCACTAAACCAGAGTCCGTTCCAATAAAGATTTCTAAACCTAAAGCATAGGATTCTCATTCACCCCAGTTTTCAGCCAAGGTCTTTGTCAAACCTCAAGATGTTAAAAAAACCTTGAGATTTTACACTTTGAGAAAAATAAAGAAATTGACAGAGTCTTTGACGTGAAAAGGGATACTGTGTCAGATGACGCTGAATCTGGATGTGAATCTGTAAAAGTAAGTGAACCTATTAGTGAACAACCTGTTACAGATAACTCAGATGTGTCCTCTGGGTTTGATTTTATGAGTAAAATTCGAGAACTTTGTTTAAAACAAAGGGCATAATCTGAAAATGGTTCGGCTGCATCATAAACCAAGTCAACTGATTCGTAGGAGACTACTACTACATCTGTTTATGAAACGGATACAGTTAACTCCGATGAAACTTCGTATCGGTCCTGTGAATCAGCCAAATCATCTGAAACTCGCATGAGTCACATGAGTCTTCATCTGATTCCGAAAGGAATGAATCAGACTCTTCTAAAACTTCTGAATTCTCTGCTACCAAAAGTGTTACTAATGTGGATGATGTGACTACTACTAACTCATTTGCTTATTGTGCAGACAGTGTAAATGTTGAGGATTGGGTAGATGATGGGGATGAAGTCGATGATTCTGAATCAAATGAACTAAAAAATAAAATTCAAGAAAACAATTTTACAATTTCTGATAAAGACAATAATTTTGTGTGGGCTCGTTTGTTTTGAGCATAAAACCTTGTGACCTGTTGTCTAATCTATGGTTGATCTTTCAGATTCTGTTATTTTGCCTAATGCATGTGATTCAACTAAAAACCTTTTGGTCAAGAAAACAAGTACAGGTGGGACTGGGAAATATATTCCCCCCAAACATGTTTTACCAAAGTATCAAAACCAGAATTCTTCAAACAAGGAAAAAGGGCACTCGAAAGCGACATCAGAAAGGCACCGGGCTCCATACAAATCTTATAGATTTGAAAATGCTACAAGATCTCAAGGGGATCCACATGTGAAGTGTCAAATTTGTTACGCATGTGGAATCCCCGGACACATAGCCAGAAATTGCAAAACTCATCCGACTAATTCAAAATACAGGGAGCATCAGAAGGCTCCAAACGGGAGAACTACTCACTCAAAGCCAATGAAGGTTGAAAAAACAAAGGCAATGAAGAGTGATAAATCGAAGGTGAAGCTTTCTGATGGGGATTGGAATAGAAATAAGAGGCTCAAGCAAACAGGTAATGTGCCTTCGAATCAAGTAGAAACCAATAAGGTATCTACTCACAACAAGAAAAAGAAGGTTTCTAAACGCAAATCATACTGGAAACCAAAGAATTCTATTCCAAGTCCTCCCCCATTTGTAGGATCATCATGCCCTGTTAATTAAATATCAACCTCATGTGATGATAGCGATAAACATGTTTCAATTGCTGACATGCACCGGATAGAAGTCCAGTACATGGATAAAGATGGTGTACCCAAAACGACTATGGCATGGGTACCAATAACTAACTAATCCCGCATCATGTGCAGGAATTGCCGTGGAGGACTATCATTCGTCTTTGGTACATTGACAGTGGCTGTTCAAGGCACATGACTGGAGACTTATCTCAGCTTATCGACTTAGAACGTTTCAACGGTGGATTTGTCTCAATTGCGGGAGGAGAAAAGGGTTAAATTACTCAATGAGGAACTGTGATGAATGGTACACTCTGTTTTAATAAAGTTAATTATGTTCCAGAGTTGAAGCACAATCTTTTGAGCGTATCCCAGATATGTGATAATGGCTATTCAACTCACTTCACCGATAAAGGATGTTTAATTCTAAAACCTGGAGTTGTGATTCAAGAGGAATGGGTTCTACTAAAATTTGAACTTAGAGGAAATGCTTATGCCATTGACATGAACAGACCTCCATCTGAAAACGTTACGTGTCTTTTTGCAAAAGTTTCACAAAACGATGCCATCTTGTGGCATCGTTGTCTCTAGACACGCTAACGCTAAAAACTTGAACCGTCTTGCTAAAATGGGTTTGGTAAGAGATTTCCCGGTAAAAGATTTCCTAACCATAGAAAACTGTGTTTCTTGTGCAAAAGGAAAACATCAACGAAAACCTCATCATCCTAAGTTGGTGAATACTATTGATTCTCTATTGTAGCTACTTCACATGGACCTGTTTGGTCCAGTGAACGTACTCAGCATTTCTCGCAAGGCTTACTGTTTAGTGACAATTGATTACTACTCATGTTTTACTCAGTTTTCTTTCTAGCAAACAAAAGTGAGACTGCAGAAATAGTTAAACAGTTTATCATGTTAATGGAGAATCAGACCAACTTGAAGGTGAAAGGGGATCCGTTGCGATAACGGGACTGAATTGAAGAATGAAGAACTGAACCACTACTGTGCTCAAAAAGGGATTGCAAGGCAATTCAACTCTACAAGGACGCCACAGCAAAATGGAGTTGTGCAAAGACGGAATCGCACCCTGATTGAAGTTGCTCGCACTATGCTGTGTGATTCAAACCTTCCAACTTTCTTCTGAGCAGAGGTGATGACCTGTCGTTAGGGTCATGCAAAACCCTAAATAACCTAGATAGCTAGGGTAAGTTAGGTATCGAATCCACGAGGAGCATGTGGTTAGTATTACACTTTTTGTTTGATTACTTAAACTAAAATAACTAAACTGATTAAACTGATTTTGGATTTGACTAATTTACTGAAACAATATACGAGAAAGATGATCAATCTCCAAGTTTCAGGTTTATGACTCCACACAAACTTGTTTAATTAGTTGGAAACCACATAGACATGGTCTTGTGTATAGTTTAATCAAAGTGATAATTAAACACAAGTTTTTAATACTAACTCGTACAATCTAATTACCAAATCATAAATGCCAAATACCCCCTAATTATCAAACTGCTCACGATGCAAGAAAACCGAATGTGAATGGCAATAGAAAAATATTTAAAACATAAACGACTCGTTTAAATCAAGTAAACCACAAGTGTTCTCAAAGCGTCAATAAAAAAACAATCCAAAAAACTAAATCAAACAAAGTTTTGTGTTTAATCTAAATAAACCATACACCCGAAGATGATCACACGATTAGCCACGCTGCATTTTAATGTTGATTCTCTTCATGGTGTGGTTGCAGCTCCAAGGTTGCTGTCTTGCCTCTTCTCCGAACCCCTCGTCAGCCGTCAAAGAAGAAAAATAATCATATCACCTCCTCCCGTCTTGTCGTAATATATTCTCCTTCAAAAATAATTGTTGTCCAAAACCACACCACCGCCTTTCCACAAGCCCACTACGTTAGCCCAATATTTTTCTTGGATTTCCATCTTTTTTTTATTCTTTGACTATCAATCCATTATGCATGTTTGCACTTTAAGTCCATGTTCCAAACAATTAATTACATGTAAGCCCAATAACTCTTTTAACAACCTAATTTCATGCTTCATGCTTTATGCTTGATGTAAAGAAAAGTAAACCATCAAACATTAAAATCCAATTTTAATAATGCATGTATACTAAATATTTTGTCTTTGTTCGTAGCATTTTATAATCCGTGTAATCATTAATTAGTCTTACAATATTGACAACTCAAACTTTAAGGATGTTAATATGATTTATTTTTATATTACTACTATATAAGTGCATTTATATTATTATTATTATTATTATTATCTATAATCTATATCTATAATACATTATATATAATAGGTTTTGGATGGGCAAGATGGTAATTTTGTTTTAATTTTAAGACACATAAAAACATTGTTTTTGCATTTAGAACAAGTGTTAATGCATAAATAATTTCTCATTTAGAATATTGTCTCTCTACATTTTAACATTTAATAATGTAGTGTAATAAATGACAAACAATAATGTACTGTTATTCAGAGCCGTCCTTGAGAATTCAAGTGCCCGGGGCGAGTCGCGAAATATGTGCCCCTTAATTTTAGATCTTAACGAAATAAATAACGTAAACTATATTTTAACTTTTCGAAATATGTGCTTTTTTTTCTTTATACATTGTCATAATCTAATGTCTATAATACCCTCATCATTTTCTAGTATTTACACTATGTCTTCATCTTCCTCAAAACAACCCCTTCTATACCTTGTAGCACCAACACTATGCACAAATCATTTAGATTTTTTCGATGAATTCTATTCCACTGTCCACCACTGTTGCCGGTCACAGTGCCCTTCTAGAAATTGGGCCCGTGCCGGGAGTCCTCCCCGCACCCCCTCAAAACCGGCCTTGGTGTTATTACATCTAGCATTTATACTTATAATGCAATAATATTTTATAAAAACTTGTAAAAAACTTATTAACTTATAGTAAAAATAATACATAAAAATTTGACTAACATATTCAAACTCAATAAAAGAAATAGGCCGGCATCGTCTCATTCGTGACTGACTATGTCATTAGGAAAACCAAAATAATTGTCAAACAAGAATACACGATGACTTTTAGTTTAAAAGTACAACAATTAAATAACTTATTAACTTATACTAACAATTATACATAAAAATTTGAGTAACATATTCAAACTCAAATAAAAGAGATAAACATCGTCACATTCGTGACAGACTCGGTCATTAGCGAAACCACAATAATTGTCAAAGAAGAATACATGATGACTTTTAGTTTGAAACTTATTGTATATGTAATAAAAGTTTACGGTTAAAAATTACAATCAGACAAATGTTGTGTTAATCAAGAGCACATCATGGCTATTGTGGTAATCAAGAACAACCTCATGGTTTTTTTTGATCAAATGTCATGGTTTCTGTGATCCGCGCATACAACACAACCTTCTCATTTACACCTATGGGTGTCTCATTAGACGAAACAATCACCAACATGAGAAATGGCATATATACTATGACATCCCTCACCCTCAGATTTTTTTGTCAAGTTGTCATTTATAGTCCTCATACTTTTGATCATTGTCAAATTTAATAAAAGTTGAGTTCCATTCGATCCTTATATTTTTCTTTAAAGGATATACATCTTAATTGAATACGTATATGTTAATGTATTAAAACGTGTCATAAATCTACAATCATATGCTATGGTAAAAGTTTTTGTCTATTTATTTATAATTTTGTTGGTTTGAAAAGTTAAAAAAAAAAAAAAACTAAATCTTTATTTTTATATTTTGCAAACATTTATGAGTTATAAAGGATGCTAAAGTTTATAAAGTTTAAGTTATAAAGTTAAAAACAAGTTTAAGTTGAAGTTAGTATCAAGTTTCATTTACAAATTATAACAATTTACAAAGTCAAAGGTCCATAAATGAATTTTAATTTGGTCTTACAAAAGTCAAGTGTTATAGTGTAACCGCCAGATCTTTATGACGAGTCAATGATGAGTTTCAACTAAACAAGTATATAAGTTGACCTTTACAAATCATTTCTACACTCACTCTCATTCGAAACCCACAAAAATGGTAGGTTAACGCATCTAAAATCCGTTTAATCAACTTATGAAGTTTCAGTTTTAGTTGTTTCGTCTTCGATCTCATTAGAGTTAGGGTTCTTGCTAGATGAATTGGGGAAGATGATGTATTAGCGACTATATTTAAATAATTTGTTCTCTAATTAAAATCAACAAACTAAAGCATTGGTCCAGTGGTTTGAGTGTGTGTTACTGAACGAAGCAAGTCAGGTTCTAACCCAGGCGCTGCCATTCTTTTCAGATTTTTTTTCTTTTTCTATTATTTTATTTTGTTATTATTATATACATATATAATACCTATAAATTAGAATATTCATAGTAAATCCATTTTTGCTCCAAATATTATGAAAATTTAGGAATAACTTCTTGACACCATAAAGAAAATTTCCACATTTTTATTTTCTGGAAAATGTCCTATTTTCATATTTTTATTGAATTTATTTGTTTTAATCATAATTAATTGATTAAAAATTCATTTTTTAATGATTTTAATCTCAAACTTTTTGGTAAATTATTTCTAATCATAATGAACTAAAATAAAAATTATTAGTTCTGAAAACACTTATTTTTATTAATTTTCTTATTTTTAATCATTTAAACATGATTTAAACTCATTAAACTAGTTTTAAATATAAATAAGTTTATAAAAATTATGGTAAAAATATTTTCATTAATTTACATCAGAAATCATCCATTTTCTATAAAAATAACATTTTTGGATCATGTCTTGAATTATTAGTTTTATTTATGTTTAATTAGACATAATTAATCATTTAATTATTTATACTATTAAATATCTATTTTATAAATACTTTTCTTATAAAATAGAAATAATTATATGTTTGAAAATCCTAATTACAATTTGTGTGATCATTGTGTAACTCATAAGTATTTATTTCAATATTTATGATTATTGTATTTATTTACAATAATTAGTTCAAGTAATTAACTAAATTATTTTGTATTAATTATTTAAATATATGTTGACCTAAATATTTAATTGGTAATAATTATATTACCTAAACCACATTTACAAACTTCGATATATTATTTTTGACATACAACTTTTACATTAATGCGATTTATCATAAAAACACTAATCCCCCAAATCGACTTAGCAAACCCTAATGTCTTAGACCCTAGTTACCTTAGAATTTTTAGACATTTCCTTATTAGTATGCTTACACATTATAGGTTGAATTCCTCGGAATTCCCATTACTTAGGTCACGACCGCTTAAGTGGATTTTGATCGCTTTCGCAAACTGTGAGTATATCTTTTCCCCTTTTTACTGTTTTACTATTTTGGGGTGACTCATGTACTTACTATCAATTTTCTATTTCATCTTAGTAAAATAGCAATTCTTATGTGTGTTTGCTTATGTCATTTCGTGTATCTATGACCTGTCAAATCATTAACCGTTGCGGCCTGGCATTTCAATGAATAGTACTATGGTATATACTCTTGTGACTCTGTTGAGAGTCCTCGTCATTGCTATGTATTACATTAATACCAGCGCACACTATATACATCAGCTTTTCCTTTCATATGGTTGATTTGACCCGGATACCACTTATTACATTTTGCAAAATAACACATGAATTGCTAAATTTTCCTTACTATATGTATCAAACGGGTATGCTCACCAATACATGTTTGTATTGACAAAATTATTTTCGTTCATGTTTCAGGTTATTTGAGATGCATTCGTTAAGATTTCGGTTTCATATTTAGATTTTGATTCATTGTATTTCAGTTTAGGTGACATTTAGAATCGTTGTATTTCATTTCAATGTAATAAACTATTTAATCAATGTATCAATATTTACACTTTTAGTCCATGAGCAATTGAACAATCGTCACTACGTGACACCTCGATGTTACCGCCATCGGTTGGGGTGTTACAGATTGGTATCAGAGCCATGGTTATAGGGAATTAGGTTATTAGAATGCCTTTTAGCCTAGTCTATAACTTAAGCTTACATTCACGAGTCCTGTCGTGTATATTTCTCTTTATTCTTATATTTTCTTTCTAGGTATTTTTGCTATGATACTTTCTCGTTATTCTTTGGTATTTTGCTTAGAAAAGAATACGCTCGTATTTCACAAACGAAACGATAGCACCAAGTTAGGAGTGACATCCATACCTTGGTGATTAGTTTCACTCCTCTATATGTTATTTATCTTAGGAATATAACTTTGAGATAGGAGTGACATCCACACCTCAAAGAGTATTTCCTTCAAAAAGAAATTTAACCACTAAGCTGTGAGTGATATCCTTAACTTAGTGATTGGTTTCATTCCACAATAATTTTCAATTTTGAAATGACATCTTTGAGTTAGGAGTGAATTCCACATCTCAGGGATCTATTTTTACATCTCGTTTTTAATCTCGCTAAAGTTTTGAAATTCACTAATATCCTCATTTACACAATACTAATTTACACCCAGTTTAGGGAAGTGTATTCGCCAGATTAGAACACACTTTATATACACCTTGTGCCTTGAAACAAGAGATGCCTTAACGATCCTTACAATCAAACGATCTTTCAATGTATAAATTTTGTAAAAGTTTACAATTAAAAGGTTTCAAGTTACCTAGTCCTAACGGGTAACACTTAGATTTTCTCAACATTTCATAACAATTAAATTTATTTATTTTTTTCGACTTTTCAATCTACAAGTTAAAGAAATGTTTAAATACAGAAAATTCTATTTTAAAAATTTTTTTGTCAAGGCATCTGGGATCATTCACAACCTTCACGTCATTTTAAATATTGGTCATTTAAAACACATTAGATTTACACATACTTCATGAAATGGTTTCATTTTGCATTTTATAAACTTGTATTGCATATTTTACAAGTGTGACATCCTTCACCCTCGTCCTTCGTCAAATTACAATAATAGCCTTTAAATATTTTCATTATAGTCCTTGTAAGTTTCGTCGTTTCAAATTTAAATTTTAGAACGAACTAAAATTTATCATGTATATTTACTATGAATCGGGCATAAGTTTTAATCAAACGCAAACGATGAAACGTATTCGTAAAAAATTTTAAAAAAAAGAAAAAAATTAAGTTTGATAAATATTGGAAACTTTTAAGTTAACTTAGTTAACCAAGTTAATTTTTTTTATAAAGGAAAACTAACTAACACTATAATATTTTTAACCTAGTTTAAAACTAAGGGACTAAACCTGCCATAATGTGAAAATCATTGTTTTGATTCAAACCCAACCCCCGCCCTTTCTGTTCCCTTTTCGTGTCCGGCCAACAGGTCGCCGCCGGCGACAATTCCGGCGAGTCCCACAATCGGTTTTAATGCGTTTCAGTTATTTTAATGATCCCCTAACGTCTCTTCATCTGTTACGAACCATAAGGGATCAGTTACACGCGATTATTATCTAGATTAATTGGGTTTCAATCGGGTTGGGTTATGTAACCGATCGAGCCATTAAAACCAATTATTACGCATCATGAAGACCCCATAATATAAAATGAACATCTCATCTTGTTTCTGCACTGGTACTCACTCGAAACCCACAAAAACAATCACATAAAAACGTCCAGAATTGCTTCTTATTCGTGATCTTTAGTTCGGACTTTGAAGCTTTATTAGCGAGCATTATACGCGTTGTAAGTCTGATTTTTTTGTGCCATTTTGTTTTTTCGAACATCATTATGTAAAAACCCCATGGTTCCGTGGGTTATAGCAGCTTCCTTGAGTTGATTATGAATCTTAGGGTTAGGGTTTAGCTAGAGTTATTTGGGGAAGAAGAAGATGGAGTTTAATGATATTATAAATATGTTTTGTTTTCAATTGAAATAACAAAATAACTTGTAGAGGAAGTGGTTGGGTTTGTGGGGTTCCACATACCAGACTCGGGTTCGAGTCCCACCTTGGCCTTGTTTTCTGATATGTTTTTTTTACTATGTATTTATATTTCATGCTAATATTATAAAACATAAATAATACATATATATCTTAGAATATTCATAATAAATTCATTTTTGCACCAAAAATTATGAAAATTTAGGTGTAGCATCTTGACATCATAAAGAAAATTATCACACTTTTATTTTCTGAAAAATGTTTTATTTTTATATTTTTATTGAATTAAATTGTTTTAATCGTATTTAATTGATTAAAAAGTCATATTTAATGATTTTAATCTCAAACTTTTGAGAAATTATTTCTAATCATTATGAACTGAAATAAAAATTATTGGTTCAGAAAACATTTATTTTTATTAATTTTCCTATTTTTTTAGTCATTTAAACATGATTTAATCTCATTAAATCAGTTTTAAATATAAATAAGTTTATAAAATTGTGAGAAAATTATTTTCATTAACTTACATCAGAAGTCATTCATTTTCTATAAAAATAGCATTTTGGATCATGTCTTGTATTTTCAGTTTTATTTACGTTTAATTAGACATAATTAGACATTTATTTATTTACACTATTTAAACATCTATTTTATAAATATTTTCTTATAAAATAGAAATACTCATATGGTTTAATATCTTTATTATCTTTTGTTGGATCATTGTGTAACTCAAAATTATTTATTTATATATTTATGATTATTGTATTTATTTTAATTTAGTTAAAGTGATTAACTAAATTATTTTATCTTAGTTATTCAAACATATTTTTATCTAAATATTCAATAGGTAATAATTATATTATTTAAACCACATTTACAACCTTTCATATATTATTTGTGATATACAACTTTTACATTAACGCGACTTATCATAAAAACTCTAATTTCCCAAATCGACTTAGCAAACCCTAATGCCTTAGACCCTAGTTACCTTAGACTTTTTAGACACTTCCTTATTAGTATTCTTACACATTATAGGTTGAATTCCTCGGAATTCCCATTACTTAGCTCACGACCGCTTAAGTGGATTTTGATCGCTTTCGCAAACTGTGAGTATATCTTTCCCCTTTTTACTGTCTTACTATTTTGGGGTGACTCATGTACTTACTATCAAGTTTATAATTCCTTTTACTAAAATAGCAATTCTTATGTGTGTTTGCTTGTATCATTTTGTGTATCTATGACCTGTCAAATCATTAACCGTTGCGGCCTGGCATTTCAATGAATAGTACTATGGTTTTATACCCTTGTGACTCTGTTGAGAGTCCTCGTCATTGCTTTGTATTACATTACTACTAGCGCATACTATATATATCTGCTTTCTTCTCTTAGGGTTGATTTGACCCGGATACCACTTATTACATAATTGCAAACAGTATACGACACATGAATTGCTAAACACTTTTCTACTATATTCATTTAAACAGGGTATGCTCACCAATACATTTATGTATTGACCAAATTATTTTGTACATGTTTCAGGTTGTTTTGAGATGCATTCTTTAAGCTTTCGGATTTATATTTAGATTTTGATTCATTGTATTTCAATTTAGTTGGCAGTTAGAATCATTGTATTTCATTTCAGTGTAATAAATTATTTAATCAATGTATTCAAAAATTTACACTTTAGTCCATGAGCTATTGAACAATCGTCACTACGTGACACCTCGATGTTTCCGCCATCGGTTGGGGTGTTACAACAAGTCAAATGTAAACCCTTTGTTTTCATATGACGTATCCAATATATGTTTTCGGAAGAAACTTGCAACTAATAATAAGCCTTATAACATTTTTCAAACTCGACTCCTCGTAAACACATATCAGTTTTAAATCTAAAACACACTTCGGTTACTAAAAAGTTATCCTCATGCATTACTACTATTCTTTCAACTATATCACAAAGATTGCACAAACTACGTTTTTGATAAACGAAAATTTATCCTATTACACTCGCACACTTTCAATCGCAAAACTTTTGGTTTAAAAAATGGACATACCCTCTTATCCGAATGTTGCTAAATGTCTTTTTATAGTATAACGCATATATGTAAAATTACTAGATTTTAACTCGCATGCTAGTAGGCTATAAACCTGTTCCGTGCACACTCATCTGCCATAAATTTCATTATTTTATTCTTGCACCATTTTTATTCATAGTTATTTCTAACACGTTAGTTGTGATTATTTTCACATTGCCTATTTGCATTAATTCAACCCGTTTACTTTCATTTTGTACGATTGTGCGATTTACTCGATTTACGTTATACTATTTTTTCATCGAAATTCTATGCTATACGTATATACTTACATGAACGCATATTTGGTATGCATATTTTTTTCTATTGTGAGCAAAACCCTGTTATACTTTACATTATTTTGTTCATCGTCATGGCCAACGAACATACTAGTTGATAACTCGTATGGGATCTAAGCCAGTGCCCACGTACGACTCAGATTAGAGTATTTATTTAATCCGAGGGGAACGGTGTAAATCTCAGAGTTTATCAATATAGGTGTTTAGAGCCCAACGATGTGAACAGAAGTTACCGGTTAAGGGTGAACTCGAAAGGGAAGAACCTCTAACCATGTCTATTACTTACCTGTTACTCTCATTACGGTTAAAGGGTAAACCCGAAAGGGAAGGACCTCTACCCATGTCATTGTTTCATTTCAGTATCAATTACTTAGCATATCCTGATTGCACGCATTTGTTTCTAGTATTACATAGGCTAGGGTTATGGAAAAGCATAACACCCTAGTGTAAGGTAAATCGATGATTACGGTCCGGAACGCAATCATAGGTTTACAGGTACATGAGGGTGGTGTGTAATTCTATTTAGGTTGTTGGCAGACAATCAACACGAGTCCAAAGTATCGGGAGTGTGGTGGGCCAGCTGCGGTACACCCTGTAAATAAGCATAAACGATACTGCGGGAGCCGACTAGGAGTCTGACCAAGAACCTACCCATTACTATCTCATTATTAGATCATTGACTAATAGCTAGCACTTTCGATAAGAAAGTTCTTACCCGAGCTTTAATTCGTCCTTCTAGAGTCTTTCTCTTGACCACCTCTACAGAAAACATGTGACACCGGCATGTTTGGCTTAAACATATTAGTAACATCTAAGTCTACCTTAGCGAGAAACGTTTATAAACAGATTTAACTGGGTTGGTTGAATCGGGTCAAGTTAGGATTGTCCAGGGTACAATGATCTGGAGGATCATTGGGAGTCGTTTTAGTAATACACTAGTACCGGGTTCCGTTGTTGGTGACATTACATGAACTAATTAAGTATATGTGTAGATTATGGATCGTGTGGTGGATTATATACATAGATGTGTTTAAATGATGTGTAAACGATTATCTGTGCTTAAATATGTTAAATATAGACTAAGGATGCATGCTTATGTGTTAAGATGTGTTAGAATGCGTTAAACACGACAAACTGGAAAACTAGTTAAAAAGGAATCCTGGTTCGACCACTTCGAGTGGTCGAAGGAGAAAAATTGTCTGGTTCGACCCTTTGTATATGGGCGAACCAGGGAAGTGGAATTGAAGGAATTCCCTTCGACGAGGACAGGGCTCATTCGACCCTGTGTACGGGTCGAAGGAGACCACCTTCGACCATTGAAATGGGGCGAAGGAGGATTAGTATAAATACCAACCTTTGTCATTTTTCATCATTTCACAAACCCTAACCGTCCCAAAACGCTCTCAAACAATCTTAATCACTAAGGAAGAAGTTTTTGCTCTTCTTTTTCATAATCTAACCTATCTACAACATCTAAACAAAATCCAAGGTGTGTTCTTAATCCTAAACCTTTTAAAAGCATTTTTAATTCGTTTTCATCTAACCCTAATTGTCCGAATCTGTTCTAAGGGTGTTTTATGATTAAAAACCTTTTAAACATCTTTCTAAATCAAATCATTATCATTAACATAGGTTTCATGGTGAATAACATATGTAAATTGTGTATTATGTGGTATTATGTGTTGTTCAATGATTTGCTGCTGTATCTATGATAGAAACATGATATAGGATTGCTATTGATGCTAGATTATTGTTGTTTAGGGTTAGGATTGGATATGATGATATTATGGGTATTTGGGGGTTTTAACGAATCTAGACTTGATGCATGATATTTATGATCAATAGAATTGATAAGAAAAGATCGAACACTCGACAAACTGAGCATTTCAAGTTGAAAAAGAATCGATTTCAAAAGTTTCCAAATTGGGTAAATTATTCATGCATGAAAGTGATGTTTCCATAATCTTTACCATTTTGGGAAAGGGCTGAAACGGACGTATTATCGGGGGAAATCGGTGGGGTTTTGTAGGGATATGTTATCCATGCTTGACTGCTGTGTTTGATGATGTTTCGAGTCGTTTTGAATGTGTTTTAAGCGTTTTTAGGAAAATTCACACAACAGGGGCGAACCTGGCCTCCTTCGACCGATCGAAGGTGCGAAGGAGGAAGCCCAGGGTCGAACCTGGGTTTTTGTTGGGCGAACGAGGTAAAACGGGCGAAGGAGGCATCAAACGGTCGAACGAGATGTAAAACGGGCGAAGGAGACTGAAAACGGGCGAAGGAGACTTAAAACTGACTGGTTCGACCATTCTGATGCAGAAATGAGATTTTTGATACAAACTAAGTGTTTTATGCTTGAACCTTGTGTGTAATCTATGTGTACTTGATTAGTTAGGGTAATGGGTCACCAACGGGATGTCGGGTCGGTCTAGTGTGTCGGTTAAACATTCAAACACGTTTTAAAACATACTTGGTTACGATCTGGACAATCGGGGACTAGATAACCTTATGGTTATTAGTCGGAACACTTATGTGAACATTTTGATAGATCTCCGTAGAGGGATTATCAAGGGCTAAACATCTTTACTTGTAATCGAAGAACGCTACTTAAGGTGAGTTTACGGCCCCACTTTTACTGTTTTTAACTTTTGGGGGAGAAAACATGCGCTAAACTATTTTGGTAACATATGTCATACTATGGTTTTAACTTTGTATTGCTATACGATCTTTGGAAGTCCCGGGGAAACCATGAATGTGCGGGGATGCACAACGGGGGAAATGTGGATAGATCTATTGGGCGTGACCTGCCCCACTCGTCGGCTTGGAGGGCCGGGCGGGTGCATATTGTCTTGAACACGAACATTATCATGCTGAACATACGGGCCGCTTAAACATGCTAAACATTGCTAAACGTGTCTAGTAATGGTTTCCAATCGTAGTAGTAATAAAACCTACGCCTAGCTAGCGTACTTGGTAACATTGATATAGTATGGACATGGTAACGTTTTTGGTAACATATTGAACAAACCTGTGAACTCACCAGCATTATATGTTGACATCTTTTTGGCATGTTTTTCTCAGGTCGCTAAGGTAGCAACAAATGGAACTAGGCGCACGGGTCTGCATTGGCGTCTAGGCATAGTTGCACGTTTTGTAATAAAAAGTGTTTTGAATAACTTTTGAGTTGATAGCATAGTTGATTAAATGCTACCTAAACGCTTCCGCTTATAAAATTGTTGGTTATGCCTCTTTACGTTTTTCATATAGAGTTGTTTATTATGATTGTTGACTTGGATCCTGGTTTGTCATGCGCCTCGCGGTAAAACCCCGCAAGTGGAGATTTGAGGGTGTGACAGATTGGTATCAGAGCCAATGGTTATAGTGAACTAGGACTGCATGTAGCGTCTGGTCTATAGCCGAGTCGCACACACTAGACGGTCACATACTTTGGGTATATTAGTGGGATACGTACTAACGTTGTCGGGGTGTCCTTACATCATCATCATGCTTCTCGTCAACTCAAAGTTCATGAGAAGACCTACACTACTCATGACTTGGAACTGGGTGCGGTAGTCTTTGCGTTGAAAATCTGGAGACATTACTTGTACGGTACCAAGTGTGAAGTATATACCGATCACAAGAGTCTTCAGCATATTTTCGACCAGAAGGTGTTGAACATGCGGCAGCGTCGCTGGGTTGAACTCCTGAACGATTATGACTGTGCCATTAAATACCATCCTGGCAAGGCGAACGTTGTGGCGGACGCCTTGAGCAGGAAGGAGTCTGTGAATCCTCGTCGTGTTCGAGCCTTACAGCTCACCATTCATACGTCATTGCCTGACCGGATTCGTTCTGCACAGTTAGAAGCCTTGAAGGAGGAAAACCTTAAGGCTGAAACTATGCACAGTGATGACAAGCATCTTGAACTCAGGACCGATGGCTTACGCTATTTTGCGGGACGTGTTTGGGTCCCATTATTCGGGGATTGCGCGGGCTTGTTTTGGATGAAGCTCACAAATCCCGGTATTCTATTCACCCTGGCTCCGATAAGATGTATCAGGATTTGAAGATACTTTATTGGTGGCCAAACATGAAAGCTGATATAGCTTCTTACGTCAGCAAATGTTTGACTTGTGCTAAAGTCAAGGTGGAGTATCAGAGGCCGTCTGGTCTCCTACAACAACCAGAGGTTCCGGAATGGAAGTGGGAGCGAATCACGATGGATTTTGTCACCAAACTGCCAAGATCACCGAGTGGTTATGATATGATCTGGGTGATTGTTGACCGGCTGACAAAATCGGCACGTTTTATACCTATTAAGGAAACCGATGGGCTCGAGCGGTTGGCTCGACTTTACCTTAAGGAGGTGGTTGCTCGGCACGGGTGCCCGTTTCTATTATCTCTGATCGTGATTCTCGTTTCGCTTCGCGTTTTGGAAGGCTCTGCACAAGGCTTTGGGTACTCAGTTGGATATGAGTACGGCTTATCATCCGCAAACTGATGGACAGAGTGAGCGGACGATTCAAACCTTGGAAGACATGCTTCAGGCATGTGTTATCGATTTTGGCAAAAGTTGGGAGATCCACCTGCCGTTAGTGGAGTTCTCCTACAACAACAACTATCACTCTAGCATCAAGGCAGCTCCGTTCGAAGCCCTTTACGGACGGAAATGTCGATCACCACTTTGTTGGGCCGAGGTGGGCGAGAGCCAGCTCACTGGTCCGGAACTTGTGTACGAAACTTCGGAGAAAATCGTACAGATTCGTCAACGTTTGGCTGCTGCACGGGATCGTCAGAAGAGCTATGCCGATCGCCGTCGAAAACCTTTAGAGTTCCAGGTTGGGGACAGAGTACTTCTGAAAGTTTCACCATGGAAGGGCGTCATACGCTTTGGAAAGCGTGGCAAGCTTAACCCTCGTTATGTCGGACCATTCGCAATCCTGGATCGGATTGGACCGGTGGCATACAGACTTGACTTACCGGCGGAGCTCGGTAGTGTGCACAACGTCTTCCATGTGTCTAACTTGAAGAAGTGTTTGGCTGATGAATTTCTCATTGTACCACTGGAGGAGATCAAGGTTGATGATCGTCTTCGCATTGTGGAGGAACCTGTCGAGATTCTCGACTACAAGATTCGTAGCCTTCGTCGGAGTAAAATACGCATCGTTAAAGTCCGTTGGAACTCGAACCGTGGACCGTAGTTCACATGGGAACGGGAGGATCAGATGAAAGCTAAGTATCCTCATCTCTTTCCGAAACGCGCGTTTGAATCGAGGCATGTTACTGCTGAAGCGGAATGAATCTCGGGTCGAGATTCCTTTCAACGTGGGGATGATGTGACATCCGGTAATTTTCTTTTCGTTCTGTTCTTTTCGTTTCTTTCTTTTAGGGCTTTGCGCAATTTTCGGGACGAAAATTCTTTCAACGTGGGGATGATGTGACACCCGGCATGTTTGGCTTAAACATATTAGTAACATCTAAGTCTACCTTAGCGAGAAACGTTTATAAACAGATTTAACTGGGTTGGTTGAATCGGGTCAAGTTAGGATTGTCCAGGGTACAATGATCTGGAGGATCATTGGGAGTCGTTTTGGTAATACACTAGTACCGGGTTCCGTTGTTGGTGACATTACATGAACTAATTAAGTATATGTGTAGATTATGGATCGTGTGGTGGATTATATACATAGATGTGTTTAAATGATGTGTAAACGATTATCTGTGCTTAAATATGTTAAATATAGACTAAGGATGCATGCTTATGTGTTGAGATGTGTTAGAATGCGTTAAACACGACAAACTGGAAATCTAGTTAAAAAGGAATCCTGGTTCGACCACTTCGAGTGGTCGAAGGAGAAAAATTGTCTGGTTCGACCCTTTGTATATGGGCGAACCAGGGAAGTGGAATTGAAGGAATTCCCTTCGACGAGGACAGGGCTCATTCGACCCTGTGTACGGGTCGAAGGAGACCACCTTCGACCATTGAAATGGGGCGAAGGAGGATTAGTATAAATACCAACCTTTGTCATTTTTCATCATTTCACAAACCCTAACCGTCCCAAAACGCTCTCAAACAATCTTAATCACTAAGGAAGAAGTTTTTGCTCTTCTTTTTCATAATCTAACCTATCTACAACATCTAAACAAAATCCAAGGTGTGTTCTTAATCCTAAACCTTTTAAAAGCATTTTTAATTCGTTTTCATCTAACCCTAATTGTCCGAATCTGTTCTAAGGGTGTTTTATGATTAAAAACCTTTTAAACATCTTTCTAAATCAAAACATTATCATTAACATAGGTTTCATGGTGAATAACATATGTAAATTGTGTATTATGTGGTATTATGTGTTGTTCAATGATTTGCTGCTGTATCTATGATAGAAACATGATATAGGATTGCTATTGATGCTAGATTATTGTTGTTTAGGGTTAGGATTGGATATGATGATATTATGGGTATTTGGGGGTTTTAACGAATCTAGACTTGATGCATGATATTTATGATCAATAGAATTGATAAGAAAAGATCGAACACTCGACAAATTGAGCATTTCAAGTTGAAAAAGAATCGATTTCAAAAGTTTCCAAATTGGGTAAATTATTCATGCATGAAAGTGATGTTTCCATAATCTTTACCATTTTGGGAAAGGGCTGAAACGGACGTATTATCGGGGGGAAATCGGTGGGGTTTTGTAGGGATATGTTATCCATGCTTGACTGCTGTGTTTGATGATGTTTCGAGTCGTTTTGAATGTGTTTGAAGCGTTTTTAGGAAAATTCACACAACAGGGGCGAACCTGGCCTCCTTCGACCGATCGAAAGTGCGAAGGAGGAAGCCCAGGGTCGAACATGGGTTTTTGTTGGGCGAACGAGGTAAAACGGGCGAAGGAGGCATCAAACGGTCGAACGAGATGTAAAACGGGCGAAGGAGACTGAAAACAGGCGAAGGAGACTTAAAACTGACTGGTTCGACCGTTCTGATGCAGAAATGAGATTTTTGATACAAACTAAGTGTTTTATGCTTGAACCTTGTGTGTAATCTATGTGTACTTGATTAGTTAGGGTAATGGGTCACCAACGGGATGTCGGGTCGGTCTAGTGTGTCGGTTAAACATTCAAACACGTTTTAAAACATACTTGGTTACGATCTGGACAATCGGGGACTAGATAACCTTATGGTTATTAGTCGGAACACTTATGTGAACATTTTGATAGATCTCCGGTAGAGGGATTATCAAGGGCTAAACATCTTTACTTGTGATCGAAGAACGCTACTTAAGGTGAGTTTACGGCCCCACTTTTACTGTTTTTAACTTTTGGGGGAGAAAACATGCGCTAAACTATTTTGGTAACATATGTCATACTATGGTTTTAACTTTGTATTGCTATACGATCTTTGGAAGTCCCGGGGGAAACCATGAATGTGCGGGGATGCACAACGGGGGAAATGTGGATAGATCTATTGGGCGTGACCTGCCCCACTCGTCAGCTTGGAGGGCCGGGCGGGTGCATATTGTCTTGAACACGAACATTATCATGTTGAACATACGGGCTGCTTAAACATGCTAAACATTGCTAAACGTGTCTAGTAATGGTTTCCAATCGTAGTAGTAATAAAACCTACGCCTAGCTAGCGTACTTGGTAACATTGATATAGTATGGACATGGTAACATTTTTGGTAACATATTGAACAAACCTGTGAACTCACCAGCATTATATGTTGACATCTTTTTGGCATGTTTTTCTCAGGTCGCTAAGGTAGCAACAAATGGAACTAGGCGCACGGGTCTGCATTGGCGTCTAGGCATAGTTGCACGTTTTGTAATAAAAAGTGTTTTGAATAACTTTTGAGATGATAGCATAGTTGATTAAATGCTACCTAAACGCTTCTGCTTATAAAATTGTTGGTTATGCCTCATTACGTTTTTCATATAGAGTTGTTTATTGTGATTGTTGACTTGGATCCTGGTTTGTCATGCGCCTCGCGGTAAAACCCCATAAGTGGAAATTTGAGGGTGTGACAAAACATAAACCTTGTATACTCTTACACTCTCGATTAATTGGATTCTTGTTGCATTCTCTAATAAAGTTCAGTTAGAAACATTTCTAAAGTAGGGAGACTACCTACATTAGTGCCTCTGCCCTCACCCGTTACACATTCCCAAAAACTTTCCCATTTAAACTTTCAACTTTCTAACTTTGGGTCGACTGTCAAAGATTTTGAAACTATTACTTTGGATATTAGACAATTACTTTAAATTTTGTCAAATCATAATTGATGCAAAAAATTTTTACCTACTTGACTTTTCAACACCTTTCATTTCATAGAAATCTCCACTTGAAAGAAATTTCGAGACAAAATTTTCTAAAGTAGGGAATACTGTGACATCCCTCACCCTCACCCGTGTAATCGACTTATGAAGTTTCAGTTTTAGTTGTTTCGTCTTCGATCTCATTCGTGTCTGTAAGTTCAAATTTTTCGTAGCTGTTTTATTAGTTTATCACCATTCTTTCAAAGCCCTCTTTAACAGATTTGTTATCGTGTTTGAATCGGGTTTATTGAATCTAGGTTAGGGTTAGGGTTCTTGCTAGATGAATTGGGGAAGATGATGTATTAGCAACTATGTTTAAATAATTTGTTCTCTACTTAAAATTAACAAATTAAAGCATTGGTCCAAAGGTTTGAGTGTGTGTTACTGAACGAAGCAAGTCGGGTTCTAACCCAGGCGCTGCCATTCTTTCCAGAATTTTTTTTTTCTTTTTCTATTATTTTATTTTGTTATTATTATATACATATATAATACATATAAACTTAGAATATTCATAGTAAATCCATTTTTGCTCCAAATATTATGAAAATTTAGGAGTAACTTCTTGACACCATAAAGAAAATTTCCACATTTTTATTTTCTGGAAAATGTCCTATTTTCATATTTTTATTGAATTTATTTATTTTAATCATAATTAATTGATTAAAAATTCATTTTTAGTGATTTTAATCTCAAACTTTTGGTAAATTATTTCTAATCATAATGAACTAAAATAAAAATTATTGGTTTAGAAAACACTTATTTTTATTAATTTTCCTATTTTTAATCATTTAAACATGATTTAAACTCATTAAATCAGTTTTAAATATAAATAAGTTTATAAAAATTATGGTAAAATTATTTTCATTAATTTACATATGAAATCATCCATTTTCTATAAAAATAACATTTTTGGATCATGTCTTGAATTATTAGTTTTATTTATGTTTAATTAGACATAATTAATCATTTAATTATTTATACTATTAAATATCTATTTTATAAATACTTTTCCTATAAAATAGAAATAATTCTATGTTTGAAAATCTTAATTACAATTTGTGGGATCATTGTGTAACTCATAAGTATTTATTTCAATATTTATGATTATTGTATTTATTTACAATAATTAGTTAAAGTAATTAACTAAATTATTTTGTATTAATTATTTAAATATATGTTGACCTAAATATTTAATTGGTAATAATTATATTACCTAAACCACATTTACAAACTTCGATATATTATTTTTGACATACAACTTTTACATTAATGCGATTTATCATATCAATAAATCAATCAATCATACCCAGTATATCCCACGAATAATAGAAACTATTGGTAGGGTCAGGGGAGGGTGAGATGTAGGCACACCTTACCTCTACCCATAAGGATAGAGAGGCTGCTTCCAGAGAGACCCCCGGCTCCTAAAGAGAGAACAGAAGACAGGCAAGCATACAAGTAACGAGACAAGCACCACAGGGATATATCGCTATTGGCTAGCGGGCCAAGTGCAGTAATAAGCTAGTAAGATAGTGCATAAAAATATAATACATTGAACATCATACGAGCATGTAAACGGGACTATACCCACATGCAGGGGCGGATCCAGTGTATTGGAAGGGTGGGCTTGTGCCCACCGTAGATCCAACAGAAACAGCCTACCGTAGGTCTCCGGCCGATGCTTTCCGGATGGATCTGAGAAGGAGCTTTGGGTTTTGGGCATTTATTTATTATTATCGGATAGATATAAAAACTTAAATCGAAATAGCCATGGATCGATGGAGGTTATAGAGGTTAGATTTAGGGTTACACAGCCATGGGTCGATGGGGATTATATTTAGGGTTACTAAATATATTTACAGCCATGGATCGCTTGTTTTGCTCTGTTTCTAATCACAGAGGATGATGGAGGTTTTAATAATTATTTTGTAATTATTTTACCAAATGGACCCTTTCATGCATCAAGTTGACAAGCATTACCCCTTAAGCTTACTCTCTAGGCTTAAGTTTTTCTTTTTCTTAGTTTAAAACAAGTTTTTTCTTTCTTTTTATATAAGTTGTTAATAATAATAATAATAATAATAATAATAATAATAATAATATAATGAATTTCAGCCAGATTCATGTTTAAATTTCAGCCAATTTGGATCTTGGTTATTTGGATTATTGAATGTAGTAATTTTGTTTAAATTATGTATATCGAACCGGACTCATTGGTACACAGTACCGGGTCGTACTGAAATGAACATACCCCGCTCCGTACCGAAATTGCCCACCCTACAAAAACTTTTTGTATCCGCCACTGCCCACATGTGAGTTTCACACTACTTAAGAAAACAGGATAAATAGACACATGAATCAAAATAGGTTTAGAAAACCTATAGTTAAGGCCTCAAAATACCCGGTTATGCTACCTAAGTGTCAAATCCTAAAAGTCACTTACTTTAATCCTACTTCTCCACGAAGTCCTTTCTTAGACCATGTCCTCAGAGAGGTGCAACTCTATGAGATCCTGTCTAGTTCGCTCATCCCAGGTCAATTTAGGTCTGCCCCTATTCCTTCTCCCCTCTACAACGCATGCTTCCACTGCTCTCACTGGCGCTGTTGTTCATCTCCTCTTCACATGTCCAAACATCTCAATCTCCCTTCATTTATCTTGTCTGATATCCTAGCCACTCCAAACCTCTCTCTAAAGACCTCGTTTCTAATCCGATCTATCCTTGTGTGCCCGCCCATCCACCTAAGCATCCTCATCTCTGCGACCTCCATCTTGCGTGCGTGCGTCTTCTTGATTGCCCAGCACTCTGTCCCATACAACATAGCAGGTCTAATTGCGGTCCTGTAAAATTTACCCTTCAATTTATTTGGGAACCGCTTATCGCACAATACCCCCGTGGCTGCCCTCCACCTACACCACCCGGCTTGTATGCGATGTGTTACGTCACTATCTATATCCCATCCTTTTGAACAAATGATTCTAAGTACTTAAACCTAGTTACCTACGGGACAACCTGGCCCTGGATAGTGATATGAGTGTCCTCGTCGTCTTTAACCCTACTGAAATCACAATAGAGATACTCCGTCTTTAAGCGACTAATCCTTAAACCCATTCCCTCCAAAGCTTCTCGCCACTCCTCTAACCTTGCATTCAAAATTTGTTTGGTTTCTGCAACTAACACAATATCATCTGCGAAAAGCATGCACCATGGCACTGGCTTCTAAATCGACTTAGATAACTCATCCAAGACTACCGCAAAGAGAAACGGAATCAATGCAGACCCTTGGTGGAGTCCCACCTCCACAGGGAAGGAATCAGTATCTCCTACTGACGCCTGGACACTAGTTTCAGTTCTATCATACATATCCTTAATTACGTCTATGTACTTCCCAGGGACTCCTCTACCCTCTAAACTATCCCAAATCAATCTACGTGGCACACTGTCATATGCCTTTTCAAGGTCAACGAATACCATAATGCGATTTATCAAAAAAAAACTCTAATTCCCCAAATTGACTTAGCAAACCCTAATGCCTTAGACCCTAGTTACCTTAGAATTTTTAGACATTTCCTTATTAGTATGCTTACACATTATAGGTTGAATTCTTCGGAATTCCCATTACTTAGCTCACGACCGCTTAAGTGGATTTTGATCGCTTTCACAAACTGTGAGTATATCTTTTCCCCTTTTTACTGTTTTACTATTTTGGGGTGACTCATGTACTTACTATCAATTTTCTATTTCATCTTACTAAAATAGCAATTCTTATGTGTGTTTGCTTGTGTCATTTCGTGTATCTATGACCTGTCAAATCATTAACCGTTGCGGCCTGGCATTTCAATGAATAGTACTATGGTATATACCCTTGTGACTCTGTTGAGAGTCCTCGTAATTGCTATGTATTACATTACTACTAGCGCATACTATATATATATATATATGCTTTTCCTTTCATAGCGCATACTCTGTTTGGGATTAGGGTGGTGATGTGATTGTAGGTTCAGATGTAGGTTTAGTGGTTGTAGGTTCAGGTGTTGTTGTAGGTTCAGGTGTTGTGGTTTTATCAGTGGTTTGGGTGGCAGTGGCTTTATCAACAGAGGTTTTAGCAGCAGTGGTTTTCAGTTTAGATGGTGGTTGTCTGACATGTTTAGCAGGCATCTTCTTCCTTTTTGAGGATCCCACATCTTCAACTTCCTGCTGTTGTTCCCTTTTTAGTTGTACCAACAACTCTGCTTTGGCTTCCAAGGTGTCGGCCCTCTTTTGTTTGTCTTCAGCAGCTTTTTCAGCTTCTTTATTTGCAGAGTTGTCTACTGCTTTATCTTTGCTGGTTTGTTGTTGTTGTGGTGCATTTTGAGTTTGTTGTTGCTGTTGTGGTGCTGTTTGAGTAGACCCTGGTATGTTGGCAGACTTTGATTTACCTTTTTGTGACGGTGGACAACCAAAGGGATCTAGCTTTGGCAACCTATCTCTGCCACTCTCCCCCTTTTTGGCATCATCATCTTCATCCCTGAGAATGGTGGTAGGGGCAGAGCCAGTGGTCTTCAGCAGATGGTCTTTGATGGCTTGAATGTCTGCATGAGTATCTTTGTACCTTGCATCTACCATGTTTCTGATTTCAGCCATGTAGGTTTCATGGTTCTGATCTGCTAGTTTTCTGTGAGCTATGATGATGGGGGAAACAGATTTCCATAGCTCACTAGCAATATCAGATGTGGATGGTTGACTCTTGGAAAGAGTAGCAAGGATTCCAATATTAACTTGACATCAGATTTGATGTCAGCAACAGAGGTTTCAATGGTTTGAACTCTAGCCGTCAATTCTTGGTATTTTAATCCATCACCTAAGTTAATAGGATCATCTGAATTCCTACCAGTGGTAGTTTTAACTGATTCAGTCCTAGGAGGTGAATCCAAAGGATGAGAACCAGATGCCCCTTTTTCTTGGTTCTGGGGACTTCCAACTGATTTTGGGGACACTATAGTGGCCTCATCAGTTGTTGCCTTCAAGGGAATCTTAGTTATGTAACCACTGTCCTGGTGTGAGACAATGGTCTCTACATCAGTAGTGGCTGCTCCACTTGAAAACTCACCTAGAGTTGCATTGAACTCTAGGGGTGTAACCTCCTCATCTGTTTGTGGGATGGCTGATTGAATTTCCTCAGTCCCAGTCACTTGTGGAGGTATACTCTCATTTATAGGTGAAAGAGAGGAACTGGGATTTTTCTGAGTTTTGTCAATAGCCTCAAACAGAGGTTGCATGGTCTGTTGAACATGTGATGGTGAAGGTGGAGGAGTAAAAAGAGAATTAGCCCTGGGAGAGGGGCTTGTGAACATCTGGCCAAGTGACTCAAATGTATCATCATGTGGTTCCCCTTGGCTTACAACATGATCCTTTTGGGAGGATGCATGAGGAGTTTGGTCAGGTTGAGATATTTTCAATTGTTGTGAGGAAGTAACAACAGTGGTTTCTAGTTGCTTTTGTGTTGCAACAGAGTTATCTTCTGGTTTCTCATCTTCCAGAAGTCTCTTTTGTGGTGGAGTGGTGGTTTTTGTAGATGGACGTTTTCTTTTGGAAATGGCTGGTGTGGGTTTCACAGCACTGGATGTAGTGCCATGATCACCAGGAGCAGTGGGCTCAACAACAGAGGTTTGGACAACAGTTGTTGTCTTAGTCCTCTTTGTTTGTGTTTTTGAAACCTTTGACGCTTTTAATGCTTTTTCTTGGGTGTTTGCACCTAACATTCTTGTGAAAGTTTCATCAGTTAGACTCTTCATTTGCATAGACTCACCCTTTTTGAAAACTTTTTCTGGTAAAACCTTTTGTAGGATTACACTTAAGATTCTTGGGTAAATTAGAAAAGCATTGTTTGACCCAGATTTTATGGCTTTCATATTTGACACTAAATCCATAAACAGTCCCTGGGATAGATTGAAGTCAGAATCTGACAACATAGCATAACCCAAGTACCGAATCCTCAATGGGATTTCATTAAAGGATGTGGACTTAGCGGAGACACAGAGAAGAAGGGTATGGAAGAAAAATTTCATGACTGGTGGGAAAAACTTTTTGAAAAGTGTTGACCCAGTCATCTGAGCATCATACCCCTTTCCTGAAACTCTATGTGAAGCTCTGTTTTAGGGACATAGTCTTTACCTGACAGGTCATTAAGTGAGAAGGTTGTGGATATCAGTTGAGGGGTAATGACGATACTTGTTTCACCAATTTTCAAGATAATGGAAGTAGGCTTTTTGTCTTGAAGCAAAAACTTAGCATTCAACCAGAATTCTTGGAGAGTATCAAGATAGATAGGGGCGTTAGCGGTTAGGATTGTCAGGTATTTGGATTTTAGGATGATATCGATGGTGGAATGGAATGGAGTGTTTTCATCTGTTTTAACCAGATATGGAAGATAATTTTGGGTGGCTTTAGCTTGAAGATCCATTATAATGGATTCCGAAGTTGAGAATGAATGAAATTTGATTGAGGGTTTGAGAATGAAGAAGGCGGTTTCAGTATTTTGAATACAATGAGACAGTGTAACGACTGTTGTGATAAAACAGGGTTTTTATAGGCTCTGGTGAAACCGCTGATGTGGCCAAAACTCTGCTTGTAAGAGCAGACGTGGCAAACATCTGATGGTTAAAACATCTGGTGGGGGACAGCTGTTTTGGCAAACAGTTGATGCAAACAACTGATGCAAACAGCATTTGTTTTTTTTAATCAATATTATAGATATATGAAAATATATATATATATATATATATAGATATGGATAATAAAACAGTTGTTTTATCTGATCAGAGGTTTGAAACAGATTTTTCAACCAACAGTGGATAAAATGAATGAAACAGTGGTTATTTTATCTGATCAGAGGTTTGAAGCAGATTTTTCAACCAAAAAGCTATTTTTAAGGATGGATTTTGATTTTCAGAAACATTTTAATGCTTTTATTAAAAACATTTGTGTTGTTAATCCATGTTTAGCATACCAATTCTAGAAATCAGATTTGTAAAGGTAGATGTGTCTAAAGCTTTTGTCAACACATCTGCCAACTGATCCTCTGTTGGAACATGGTGCAGAGAAATCAAACCTTTTTCATAGCTATCTCTGACAAAATGATGTCTGATGTCAATGTGTTTGGTAGTGGAGTGAGATACTGGATTTTTGATGATATTTTCAGCAGCTTGACTATCCAACATGAGTGGAGTCTGTAGTGTAGTTATCCCAAAATCCAGTAATTGATTTTGAAGCCACATGAGTTGGGCTGTACAGCTTACAGCAGCAATGTATTCAGCTTCAGCTGTTGAAGTGGAAACAACTGCCTGCTTTTTGCTTTGCCAAGAGACTAAGGCATTCCCTAGAAATTGGCACCCTCCTGATGTGGATTTTCTTGTGGTGTGACAGCCAGCAAAATCACTATCTGAATAACTTGAAAGCTCAATGTTTCCATTAGCAGGATACCAGATACCAAGTGTGGGAGCACCTTTTAGGTATCTGAATATCCTTTTCACAGCAATAAGGTTTGACTTTCTAGGTGAAGCCTGGGATCTTGCACAGACACAAGTGGCAAACATAATGTCTGGCCTAGATGCAGTTAAGTACAATAAAGACCCAATCATGCATCTATAATGTGTTTGATCAAGCAGTTCATCCTTGTCATCAATAGTGAGTAGCTTGACTGTACTTATGGGTGTACTACATGGCTTACAGTCATTCATCTCAAATCTTGTTAGCAAATTCTTTACATATTTATTTTGATGGATGAATGTGCCATTTTGCAGTTGTTTCACTTGGAGACCAAGGAAACACTGAAGTTCACCCATGGCACTCATTTCAAACTCTGTTGTCATGAGTTTCTGAACTCTTCACACATTTTGTTACATGTGGATCCAAAGATGATGTCATCCACATATATTTGAACAATCATTAAGTCTTTCCCTTTCCATTTCAAAAATAAGGTTTTATCAATTTTACCTCTTGTGAAGCCAATGGATAAGAGAAAAGTGGAAAGAGTTTCATACCAGGCCCTTGGTGCTTGTTTGAGTCCATACAAAGCTTTATTATGCTTGTAGACATGATCAGGATGGAATGTGTCTTCAAAACCAGGTGGTTGACATACATAGACTTCCTCCTGAATTTTGCCATAAAGGAAGGCACATTTGATATCCATCTGATACACCTTGATGTTGTGGTTGACAGCAAAGGCTAGAAAGAGTCTGATGGCTTCTAACCTTGCTACAGGAGCAAAGGTTTCATCATAGTCTATTCCTTCTTCTTGTTTGAAGCCTTGAACCACAAGCCTGGATTTATTCTTGACAACAATACCCCTTTCATCAGTTTTGTTTTTGAAGATCCACTTTGTGCCTATTGGACAAACATCCTTAGGCAGTGGTACAAGTTCCTATACTTGTTGTCTTTTGAACTGAAGGAGCTCTTCTTGCATAGCTTCTACCCAACTGTTGTCTTTCAGTGCCTCTTGGTACTTGACAGGTTGTGTGAGAGATAGGAACCCTGCAAAAAGACAGATATTGAAGGATTGGCTTCTTGTGAGCACACCCTCTCTGATGTTGCCAATGATCTGGTCTGGTGGATGAGCTCTTAGGTAAATAAGATCTCCCTGATATGGTATGATGGCATTTTGAGGTGAGGGACAGAGGTTTGGTGACTCTGTTGATGTAACATCTGTTTGCACTTCTGTAGTGCCATCAGATGTTTGGAATGGAGGTGGGGGAATAGGTCCAAGTGGTGTAAAACTGGACTGACTTTTGTCAACAGATGATTGTTCAGTGGTTGTGAGAGGTGAAGCAGTGGTTTGAGGGTAAGACTGGCCAACAGTGGTTGACTCAGCTGTGACAGAGTTTTGACAATTGTTTTGAACAGCTGCTTCCTCTGATGCAGAATAGATTTTATAGTGACTGGGGATCACAACATCTGTTCTGTAATCTTATTGTGGAGACTGTGGAATACCTGCATTGTTAGTTTTAACAGTGATATCTTCAAATTTGAATTTATCTAAATCAAATAGTTCAGCAGGATTTGTTGGGATTTTTAGGGATGAAAGTTCATTGAACTTTACATTCAGAGTTTCTTCTATTGTCTTGGTTTTTGTGTTAAACACTTTATAAGCCTTGGCAGTAGAAGAATATCCCAGAAAATAACCACAATCTACTTTGGCTACAAATTTTGAAATGGAATCTTTAAGATTTAAGATGAAACATGGGCAGCCAAAGATTTTGAAAAATGAAATTAATGGTTTGATTTTGAACAGAATTTCATAAGCAGTTTTTTGATGTCTTGGGTTGATCAAAACTCTGTTTTGAACATATCAAGCAGTGTTTACAGCTTCTGCCCAGAAGGACAATGGCAAACCAGAATCTGCTAGCATGGTTCTTGCAGCTTCTATAAGAGTTCTATTTTTCCTGTCAACCACCCCATTTTGCTCTGGTGTTCTTGGGATGTTGTACTGCCTCACAATCCCTTTTGACACACAGAAGTCATCCAACTCCTTATTTTTAAACTCTGTTCCATTGTCACTCCTGAAGACTTTTACTGGCAAATCATATTGTTTTTCAACTTTGGTGACAAAGTCCTTCAAAATACCTGCAGTCTCATCCTTAGAATGTAAAAAGTAAGTCCATGTAAACCTAGAAAAATCATCAACTATGACAAGAAAAATTTTTTTTCTTCTTAGACTCATGATTTTAACAGGGCCAAACAAGTCCATGTGCAACAATTGTAGACATTGACTGGTTTTCGACTCATCAATGGATTTGTAAGAGCTTTTATGTTGTTTCCTTTTAAACATGAAACACAATGCTCATCACATTTGAATTCTTTTGATGGTAAGCCTCTAACAAGACTTTGTTTAGAGAGTGTGTTGATAGTATTAAGGTTGGTATGACCCAGTCTCCTATGCCACAATTCTGTCTCCTTTGTGGAGGCAACAGAAAACAAACAGACATTTTCCATAGGATTGTCCTTTAACATATCAACAACATACACATTGCCACTTCTATGAGCAACAAGTTGTGCTTTGTTCTCAGCAATGATGGTATCAATCTTTTTCACCACTTCTGGCCCAATAATCTTGCAAGTTTTCTTTGTGAAGAATGAGCCATAACCTTTGTCACTCATTTGTGAAACACTCAGAAGATTAAACTTGAGATTATCAATATGATTGACATTTTCAAACTTGAGTTTCCCAGCTTGTACAGTCCCTGACCCCAACACCTTACCTTTTGAATCATTACCAAAGGATATATCACCCCCTCCATGAGCTAAGAAGTCCAGAAGAAGGGCTCTACATCCTGTCATGTGCCTGTAGTCTCCACTATCTACATACCAAAGACTATCTAAACAAGCAGAAGCTCCCTGCACAGCAGTAATGGATTAGTTTTGGTGAGTTTCCAAAGCCAAATTGGCTTTGGATGGGTCCTCAGACTTTTCAGACTCAAGCTTTGGAAGATGATCAGTGGTTTGAACTAATTTTTGAATCAAGTTCAACAACTGCTGCTGACCATTTGCCAGTGCTTAAATGTCCACACTTGGGGCAACAGTTGTTTGATCACTTCCAGACAGATGATAATACCCATAGGTATTTCTGTTCACTCTTGGTTTAGAGGGTCTTTTTGTCTCCTCATAAACATGTGACAGACTATGACATGGTGGTTGTCCATATCCTCTTGGGTACTTGCTTGTGGGTGGAGCATCTGTTACTTGGACATCCCTAGGAGCAGATGTTTCAAGACTTTTAGTAACAGATGTTTGGACAGGAGTGAAAGTCTGTTTGGGCTTTCCTTTTGAAGTACTCACCCCAGGATTTGCAAGAGTTTTAGCTTTGTACTCTTGTATTTTTACATCAAAATTTTTGAGATACAAGCACTCTTTGGTTTTGTGATTCTTTTTCCCACATATTGAACATGTGGCTTTGGAATCACATACACTTGTTCCTTTGTTAATGTCATATGCTTTTAGAAGAAAACAGTTTTTAGTGACATGATTCTTCTTTTTCACAGAAATCACAGAACAAGTGGACAGTCTTTTCTTTCTTCTTCCCTTTTTCAGCCTTCTTTTCATCAGATGTTTAAGCATCTGCTGGAAGGTTTTTCAAGGGAATGATTTTTACCTGAGGAGCTGTCTTTCCTTCAGGTGTTTTAAAATTAACAGGTTTAAAATTCTCAAGAGTACCACACTCATCAGACCAAGTAGGTTTGAATTCATACTTTTCAAGTTCAGTGAATGATGAGGAACCTTCTGGTTTTTCTAGAACAATTTTCTTACCATTTGGTTCAGTGATTTTAATCTCTTGACCCTGCAAATTTGTTGGTACTATCTCAACAGACTTTTGATCCTTTTTGTCAGTGTTTTCAAAAGCTGGAGCAGTGGTTTCAAAACCAAAACCAAACTTCACATGACTTTTGGTTTGTTTGTTGAGTAGCATTTCAAATCCTCTACATGATTCCACCCATTTCTGATATTCAACTTGGGTGGACTCAAGCTCACTTTTACAACTCTGATATTTTGTTATCATAGTTTGGAGCTGGTCTTTGGTTATGGTTGCTTAATGTTTTAAGCTGCTTATTTCAGATTCTTTTTCAGTTAAACTTGTTTTTAATTCTTTTGAAAGTTTTTCAAATTTAACCTCATCATCTAAAATTTTCTTTCTAAGGTTTTCATTCACCTCTTTGATGTTAGCAAATGCTATCACACATCTGTCAGAACATAAATCCTTAAGAATTTAAGGAGATGCCTTAGCAGCAGCCATCAATGCACAATCACACTTGCACTCACAATCATCAGATGCACCCCAGGGATCTGAGAGATTCACATCTTCTTCTTTAGGTTTTTCATCTGCAACAACTTCATCAACAACATCATCAGTCACAACTTTAGATTCATTCACCACCTCCTCAGATTCAACTTCTTCTACCATAGCCATGAAACAAAAGTTTTCTGGTTCATTTTCAGCTTTGGCAACTAGTGCAAAATTTTCATCTGTTAACTCATCTGGTAGACTGCTCCAATCAACAAAGCCTTGTGTGAAGAAGCTCTGTTGACTGGTCTCTGCAGGAGCAGAGGATGGAGCAACAGTCGTTTGCACAGGTGCTTGAGCAACAGGTGTTTGCACATAGTGGATCTAAGGAACAGTGGTTTGGACATACTGGACAGGAACAGTATTTGAGGACTGTGCAAAATGAGCAGTGTTTTGCACATTTGGTCCAGGGGTATTATAGGAATTTTGATAAGTGTTGGTCTGAGGTCTTTGATTTGGATAGGTGATTATAGGTGTGCCATGTTGACTCCTACATTCCCTAGCAAAATGACCAATTCTATGACATTTATAACACTTTATTTTTTATTTATCCAACCCAACCTTTGATCTGCCAGTTAACCCTGGAAACCTTCTCTCAGTTTTCTTGTAAAAATTGTTAGTTCTTACACTGAGAAGGGCCAATTGGTGCATAATGTCCATTTCCTCCAAATCATCAGGGTCAAAGTATTTCAGGTCATCATACTTAAAGGATATGTTATCAGATGCCTGGATATCACCACCACTTGCTGTGAAAGCATAGTTTGGTGAATAAGAATCAGAGTTAAAACCTGAAGTTATGTCAATGAAGTGATCATAACTCTGATCCTTAGTGTTTCCAGGCACCTCATCATGACCCAAAAGTGTTGTATTCCCAAATACATAATCATCAGACACTTTTCCAGAGTCCTGGAGCTTCTTTTTCTGGTTAAGCTCTCTCTCATAGGTCAAGAGCTTACCATGAAGCTGGGTCAGTGATAGGTCCTTAAATCCAATTGAGTTTCTCATAACAATAGCAATAGTGTCCCATTTATCTGGTAATGATCTTAAAAACCTATGGTTCAAAGTTGAATGAGGGTAAGTTAGACCAACCAGTTTTAGTTCACTAATGAGACAGTTAAACCTCTCAAATTGTTGAGTTAATGACTCTCCCTTGACATGGCTGAATGTTTCATATTGTTGGTTAAGTATTTCACGATTGTTTTCAATAACCTCTTCAGTCCCACCAAATTGTTCTTTCAGTGCATCCCACAACTCCTTTGCACTGTTACAGTGTAACAGCCCAGCATATATATCATTGGGTAGAGCCATGGCCACAATACTGAAGGCCTTAGCATCTAACTCAATTTTCTGAAAATCCTGGTCGGGGTAGTTTTCAAGTTTCTTTGGCTCCTGAACCTTGGGATCTTCAGTACTCGGCACCATCGGAACATGTGGTCCGAAGATAACCGACTTCCAACACCCAGTGTTCTGTTGAGCTAGAACATGGCTCATCCGACGTTGCCAGATATTGTATTCAGACCTGACAAGCATCAGTGGCTTGTTGTTCGTGCCAGTGTTATGTGGATCATGATTGATTGAAGCCATTCTCTGATTTTTCAAAAAACAAAATCTGTTTAAAAATGGTTGAATCGAAATTAAACTATTACTCTTTTTTCAATCCAACAGACAAACGATATCAATAATTGTGAGCTGATCTGTTTATATTAAATTGATTGGTTAGATCAAATTTAATTGACCAAGCTCTGATACCAATTGTTAGGATCTGAGTTTGATTGTTTTGATATATTTAGAATAAAATGAGAAATGAATGATGTAAGTATATATGGAATGTGCAGCGGAAAGATAAACTATAATCAAAACAACAGGAATAATTGTTATCAATGATCAAATGCTTTCATTAATTGAAAGATTACAATCAGTACAAATACTCCCCCTCAGCCTGATCACACAGTGATTGTTTGTCTGAGAGAATGTTTGTGTGTGATGTAATAGAACAGTACAAGCACTGTTCTATTTATAGACAAACCTAAACCACTGGTGACATGTGCTGACGTCACCTAAGATAGTGACCTCTAACAGAATAACAACATAAAACATCTGCCCTATACAATCTGCTGTTACATTACAAAACACTGTAAAGTAAACTACTGCTAAGGGAAAACTCTGATGGTCTTGCAACATCTTTTGGAGTCTAAGTGCTGTTGACTCCAACAGACCTTTAGTCTTCAGTACTTGATCAGCAGTTGTTTCTTCATCAGACCTTTGGTCAGCAGTTGTTCTCTATTAGTTGTTCTCTAGCAGTCCTTTGTATCAGCAGTTGTCACAGCAGTTGTTTGGATGAAACAGTTGTTAGGGTCAGCAGTCTTTTGGGAAGAGTATGATGTAAAGACTGTTTATTTGTGGAATCAACTGTTAGTATATTTTGGCTTTTAATCATCTGTTCTTCTCCAGGTCAGCAGACCCAACAGGTTCCTTACCGTATCTTTCATTTTATTTATCATTTTCTTTATTTTTATTTTTCTCTATGACATTTCATTAAATCTTGATACGCAAAAATTATTTCCTTTCCGTATCTTTCATTTTTTTATTGTTTTTTTTTTCTCTCTATGGCATTTCATTGAAGCTTGATACGCAAACATTGTGATGTTAATTAGTATTTTTTTTAGGAATCTTGATTTAGTTGGTCAAATAGTTTTTTTTTAATCTTGAAATTGTGTTAATGGAAAAAAATGAGTTCGTGGATTTATGGTGATTGGTGATAATTGACAGGTGGGATTAATATTGTCTCTAAATGGCAAAAGATGGATTCGAGATCACCGGGGATAACGCGAAAGTTCTCATCATCTCCTTATACTCTTATAAAGATTTTCAAAAGCAGAGGTGATTTTTGTTTTAAGTACCAATTTTTATACGTATCAAGTATTTTGCTACCTGTTGTTTATAAGACTCAATACGTGCTATCTCTTTATGTTTTTATTCTAATGATTTTGATTCTTGACTCTTTAGTACTTTTCTATCATCATAAATTCTATGTTTTCTTTGACAAATATCTATATATCTATATATCTCTATCTCTATCTCTATCTCTATTACTTTATTAAGGACCAAAGATGTCTAATAAGGTAATTTTATCAAAGTTTTAAGATGGGAGTTTAAGGGTCTCTTCACAAATGTCTAATCTTTGATCATTTTCTTCCCTTTATGACCTTTGTGTACAAGATATAATGCTCATTGTATATATGTGTAATCCACACTTTATATCATACTCAACATGTAACCTCCTTTCATAACACCAATTCAATTTCAATAAAACCATGCTCTTAATTAAGTCCTTTATGGTGCCATTTAATAACATTAAACTAGATAGATAAAGTGGTAATTTAACATCAAGTTTAAGATGACAATTAAAGGGTTTCAAGCTCCACACAAAAATTTGTTACATCATCGCTTCATTGTTTGTTTCCGTACGGAGATTCAATAATATTTAATGTGATCATCAATTTATGCAAGTTGAGTCGTTTCTCCTCCAAGAGGTCGATGTTCTTCCTATTTAACTTGATATTGTCGACTATGCATCTTCATATCAATCACCCCGTCAACTTTAATGAGGTTGAACCTATCCTGGTGTTGCTGTACCAAGTGGGTCTCTTCGTCTGCAATCACGAGATCACACATTCTAGCTGTCAAAATGTTTGATGAAATAGACAAGCTCATGAATGTCCCAAATAAGTTGGCTCCACTAGAAGTAAACATTATACACCAGGGGTATGCATTTTGTTTAGTTTATAACTCCTTTACCTTGGTTAGATTATAACATAAATGTTAATATGGAGGACATTAATATACAGGCTGACCCTGTTTACAAATGCCCCGTATAGTATTTATATATTTATTTTGAACGGCAAATGGTGCAACCGATGGAGCTCCGGCTAACACCCTGGGCCAGCCTTGTTTTGACTCAAATGTCTTCAACTTGCATGTACATACACTGTACTTAAATATGCTAATATACAAATCAAGCAACTTCTCTTTAGTAAAACTTGATGGTTCAGAAGCATATGTGATTCTTGAAAAACAATGAAAAGCAATATATTTGCTGTTACTCATAAACATATGTGGTTATTCAGAAGCATCTTGGGCTTTCCAAAACTTCTATTTCTATAAAAAGATCACATTGCTTTATCAAATTCAAGTATAGATGAAGTGAAATATAAATAGAGGATTATGTACAAATCGTAAGAGCATTTCTTGATGTTTATATTATAGCACAATCCGCACCGAATACATCTCACTATAGCGACACTATTACCGTAATATCATTTATACTTGGTAGAACTTATTTCAAAAACTAAATCACTTAACATTAAAAAAAATTAAAATCACTCCTCAAAATAAGACTAGCATTATCAATAATTGATTAAACAACGGGTTTGGGTTTATTTATGTATTTTTTTTCTTTTTAACCATTTTATATACTTAAATTAGCATAATTTTACGTGTTAGTGGAGTTCTATTTGAATTATATTTATCCAATATAGTCACCTCTAATAAAGTTATTTGTCAATTAGATTCTCTCTTTTTTTTTGTACTGTGTCAGTAATAGGTCATATTGAAGGTTGCGTTGCTTAACCGCTTGGATTTTTAGTCAGCTTGCGGGTGACATTTCATGGTTCGGACCGCCACACACTACTATCATATAACATGTTTTTATATTGCATATGGTAGCGTTATATTTGGGGTTATGTACCCGCTGCATCGCGCGGGCTAACCCACTATATATATTATATATTATATATTATATATACATTATAAAGGAGGAGTGATGGCCAACATGGTAATTTGCATTTTCGTACAACTTAAGAAGCAACATGTACAACATATTTAAACAAGAAATTTAAAGGTATTATGGGGATAGTTGTGTCAATTAAGACACTTAGAAGGGTAATATAGACATTTCACCCACCTCCTCCTTTATAATATGAAAACAATTTTACAATATTACCCTTATTTTCCATCCCTACCCTTAGAATGGTGATAACGTTTTCAAAGCTGCAAACCAAAGGTTTTTTACATCAATGACTAATTGATAAAAAAAAATTATTGTTTCAATTTGATGACATAACTTATAGAATTCCCTTAACCATTGTTATCATTATTGATTGGCTTACATGGAAAGATAATTTATAGTGTTAACTATTCGGGTATCTCAGAATCGAGACAAAGTTTTTGTTTTTTGTTTGGTATAGATACTAACATTCATGTTTGTAGAATGGGAACAACAAGTGACACTAAATACGGGTCATTTACCTATGAGAACCTTGAGAGGGGGCCATATTGGCCGTCTGAGAAGCTTAAGTTTCCAGCAATGGGGCAGGTGGATTCATTGCGTCACACATTGCTAGACGTTTGAAAACCGAAGGCCATTACATCATTGCTTCGGACTGGAAGAAAAACGAGCACATGTCAAAAGACATGTTTTGTCACGAGTTTCATCTTGTTGATCTTCGTGTGATGGATAATTGTTTGAAAGTCATGGAGAACGTTGATCATGTGTTTAATTTGGCTGCCGATATGGGTCGTATGGGGTTCATTCAGTCAAATCATTATGTTATTATGTATAATAACACTATGATAAGCTTTAACATGCTTGAGGCTGCCAGGATCAGTGGAGTCAAGAGGTTGGTCCACAGAATCTTTAATTATAACCATTGCTTTTAGAACTATTTTTTTCTCGAAAAAATATGATTATGTTTCCATATCTATTATTTGGTAACTTTTTTAAAATCTTTTGTTGGTTGTTGCATGGAACACGTTTTTCTACACCTCTAGCGCTTGCATTTACCCTGAGTTTAAGCAGCTGGAAATAAATGTGAGCTTGAAGGAATCTGACGCGTGGCCTGCTGAGGTTATTGAATCTTGAACAGTCACAAATCATAAATACGATAATTACCTTATTGAATTTCATCTATGCTAATTACTTTATTATTTTGCAATTGGATTTTAGCAAGCAAAAGAACACATTCTTCCAGGTGATATTTTTCAGACTGTTTTAAGTCAACGCTTTGAGCGCTGAACATATGCAGATCATTTTGAGATTTACATAGCATTAAGAGTTGTGAATCCAAGTCCTTACATGACTTATTTGCAGGTGCATGGTTTACTAAACACTCTTGTTTGTGTATGCATTCTCATATTCACTCTATCACTAAATTCCTTTTATTGTCAAATAACCATGAGTGTGATTGGGTTCTAACCACAGATTTAATGAAAATGGTGCCAACCCGTGATTTGTTTAAACCGTTTTTGAAAGCGTTTATGTCTAAAACACGAAAAATGGAAAAAAATAATAATTCTTATGGTGTATGCTCTTATTAGTAAATTTGGTTTTACTTTCCAGGTGATGACTTTGATCAAAGGATTGTGGAATACTTCATCAAATTCATCAAGAACAAGCATGGGAAAGACATTATCAAGGACAACATCGCTCTTGGAAAGCTAAGACGAGAAATGAAGCGCGCTAAGCAAGTCTTGATTACCCAGGACCAGGTCTATGTCGAGATCAAGTCACTTCTCGAAGATGTAGATCTCTTTGAGCCATTGACACGAGCTCAATTCGAGGAGCTGAACAATGACTTGTTCAAAAAGACCATGGAACATATGAATAAGACCATAGTGGATGCGGGTTTGGAGAAACACCAGATCGACGAGATTGTTCTTGTTGGTGGAGGTACCATGATTCCAAAGGTTCAACAACTCCTCAAGGATTACTTTGATGGAAAGGAACCAAACAATGGTGTGAACCCGAATGAGGTAGTTGCTTTTGGTGCTACTATTCAAGGAGGCATTTTAACTGAAGAGATAAAATGTGATGAAACTGAGGATCTATGTGGCGATCGTTACTTTGTGCTTAAGATACTTGAAACTTATGTTTACAACATGAAAAAACAAGTTAATGATAAGGATTGCTTAGCCGATAAGCTCGAGTCGGATGAAAAGGAGAGAATTGAAAGCGCTACGAAAGAAGCACTTGAATGGCTTGTTGACAACCCATGAGCTAAAAGAGATGAGTATTATGAGAAGCTAGAAGATGTGAAAGACGTTTGTGATCCGATCATAGACGCTGTTTATCGTAGGTCAGGCGGGCCCCCGGGTGAGCCAACGGATGGTGCGGCAGAAGTTAATGATGATGATCATAAGGAACTATACAGCAGAAGATGGATTGTTTTGATCTCTTGTTTAGTCAGTATAATTTTGGGATATTATTACATGAGAAGTATAACTATTTGAAAATTGCAACTACATTATTATTGCTATGTTTACATCGAGTTGAAACAAAATTAGCCCACATCAGGTGTCAATCAGTTTAATTAACATTAAAATAAGGGTAAAAGTGAGTTTCAAAGTAGAAACTATTTGTTAATCTGTTATTTTATTTACCAAAACAGTACTACTAATTCAACAAGTCAGTAGACCTTGTAATCCTTTTTATCAACTAAGTCAAACATCAGCAGCACTCTAAGCAATTTTGAACAAGTAAATAACCAAAATTCAGAAAAAGAAAAATTATAAAATTAGTCAACTAAAGATTGTGCAATGCACTATAACCAAAATCAGAAAATGCATTTTTTTTCCTTTCCATCAGTTTTTAAGGTAACTTTCACCTTTTAACCTTTTTAGTCCCTCATGTATTAGGATTTGGTGCATCTTCAAAAAAAAAACATAAGTACCCGTGGCAACGCACGGGCCTTCCCACTAGTTATCAAATAAGGTGAATCTAACATGCACCGATCAAACACTAAAATATATACAAAACTAGCATACTAATAGACTGTTTTCACAAACACATCAAGAGGCTATGAACACGGCATGTTATGTGCAAAACCGAGTTCTGGTCAACAAAGCACGCATGAAAACGCCCTACGATGTTCTGTTTAACGCCAAACCCTCTATCAAGAATTTTTGTGCTTTTGGTTGTTGGTGTACACTGTTACATTTAGACTCTACACAAAGTTTGATCCGAAGGCTTACAATTGCTATTTTGTCCGTTATGCTGGCAAAACTGCATATAAGGTTTACAACAAACAGACTATGCAAATCGTGGAGTCGTTTGATGTGTGATGGCTCGAGGAGAATGAAACGTATGCTAGAGTGGGCCCAGACTGGTTGTTTGACTATGAATCTTTATTTCGGTCTTTTAGGATATTTGATGATGTGTCTTTTAGTGATAATGCAGATTCTATAGGTCCCTCTATGTACACTACTGGCACCTCATCCTCATTGTTGGATGATGCAGAGGATGAGGGGGATGTTATACCTGGGTCATCATCTAAAGGCTCAAAAGACCCACTGTTACAGCAAGCCCCTCCTGTTTAACAAAATTTAGCAACCGATCTAGCACCATAACACAACCATACTCTGTTTCTGAAGACCTTCCTCTTACAACTGCAGGTCCTGCACAACAGGTGGATGACGAAGACTTGTCTTCCGACACCTTGGTCCCTGATTTTCATGATCTTATACCTCCTGAAAATACTATGGAGGCAAATGATGAGGAAGAATCTAATGAAGAAACTGTGAGGAAATCGTAACATGCAATGTAACAGACTTAACTGGAGATCCATCCATTCCTGCCATAGTTATTCCTACTAGTGTTCAATGGGATTACCCATTAGAGAATATTATTGGTCTTGTGAATGCTGGTATTCTTACAAGAAGTCAAACTAGTGACATCAACAAATGCTTATTCTCGTGCTTCATTTTACAAATTGAGCCCAAAACTACTACTTTGGCTCTCCGAGAACCTAGCTGCGTTGATGTTATGCAAGATGAACCTAACCAGTTTAAGAAGTTGAAGGTCTGGAAGTTAGTGAAGCTATCCCCAAGAAAACGACCTTTTGGTACCCGATGGGTGTATAGAAACAAGAGGGATGATAGCGGGGTGATTGTTAGAAATAAAGCAAGACTGGTAATGCAAGGTTTCAGGCAAATTAAGGGGTTAGACTATGATGAAGTGTATGCTCCTATTGCCCGATTAGAAGCAATCAGAATTTTCCTTGCCTACGCTTCGTACAAAGGTTTAACTGTCTATCAGATGGATGTCAAGACAGCTTTTCTCTATGGAAAAGTGAGAGAGGAGATCTTTGTTGATTAGCCACCGGGTTTTACAAATAAAAATATCCAGGCCATGTGTACAAGCTTGATAAAGTGTTGTACGGTCTTCACCAGGCACCTCATGCATGGTATGCCACATTGACCAAACACTTGCTTGCTAATAAATACACTCGTGGCATCCTTGATCAAACTTTGTTTGTTAAACATGTTGATGAGGATTAGATCCTAGTGCAGATCTATATGAATGACATTACTTTTGGTTCCACTAGTGATGCATTATGCAAAGAATTTGAAGAGGTGATGAAAAAACAGTATGTGGACGACATTCATGCAAAATTTGATCTTAAAGAAGCAAAGCCAGCCCACAACCAATGTCTGAGAGACTAGGTCTAACACAATATCTGGAAGGAGAAGTTGTGGAAGCGACCTTGTACAGGTCAATGATTGGTTCTCTGATGTATCTGACAGCCAGCAGGTCGGATATCATGTTTGTGTTTGTCGTGTGTCAGTGTGCACGTTATCAGGCTACTCCTAAAACTTCTCATTAAATGTTGTCAAGAGGATCTTTAGATACCTTAAGGGGAAACCTAGATTTGGTCTTTGGTATCCTAGAGATTCTCTCTTTGAATTAATTGTTTTTTTCTAACAGCGACTTTGGAGGTTGTGATATTGACAAGAAATCAACTTCAGCGGGATGTCAATTTCTAGGTGAACAGCTTATTGCTTGGAAATGTAAAAAGCAGCAGACAGTCTCTGTCTCAACAGCGGAGGCTGAATATGTTGGTGCTTCAGCGTGCTGCTCCCAGGTGATTTGGATGTAACACCAACTAGTGGATTACGTCTTGGATTTCTCTCATACTCCCATTTATTGTGATAATGATGCAGCCATCTAGATTGTGAAAAATCCAGTTTATTTTTCAAAAACTAAGCACATTACCATAAAAGAACATTTCATCCGAGACTTGTACAACTAGGGTTTAATTGTTACTAAACAAATTCATATTGACGACAATGTCGCAAATATTTTCACAAAACCGGTTGATCGAGCTCGTTTTGAAGGTCTTTTAGAACTGCCCAAAATGGTCCATATTGAGGACTGAACTTGGTCTACAAAAACACAAAAATATTTTTCTTAGTTTTAGGTTTGTAAATTTGTTCTTTAAATTTTTAATTTTAAGCACAAAGTTAGGGGGACGTATCCTCATAAAAACAAAAAAAAACAATAAAAAATACAAAAATACAAAAATAGAGTCGTTTTAGTATTTTAGTTTTATTTTTATTGTCAAAAATTCAAAAAATACAAAAATATGTCATTTTGTGTCATACAGTAAATGAAATAAATTTTCACATATGGATTAAGGCTGGCTCATGTAAAGCGGGTATCGAAACGGTTTGGCTCTGGCGTGATATGCCGGTAGGCTTGGTCCTAACGGCTGGAAAAAATGACTGATCTTGTGAAGCACTTAAGGATAAGGTATGACCTCTGATACGTTCTAGACAACTACTGGCCAAAAAGCGCCTGGACATACCCGACCCATCCAAGAGAAAAGAACTCTAGTAAGATTTATGGAATGATTAGTCAAAAAAAAAAAAAAAAAAAAAAAACCTCACACATTGCTAAGTCAAAGTCAATCAATAATGAATATATTATGCGGTCAATAGTTGACTCCATAATTGACTCCCATGTTCTTAGCTTTCCTTTTATGCATCTATTTTCTTTATTATTTATATCTTGTAGTAGGAATAAGAAAAGCATGCAAAAAATATATGTTTAAGTCTATCTTCTTTTCTTGAAACTAATATACTTTCGGGAGATTGACCATCTCGAATCGGTCTCTTAACATTGGTGCTTTCATTACCCTTCACCATGCCTCCCCATCGCAAAAACCCCACAATAGAAGAATCCATTGCAGCCTTGACCGAAACCATTACCGCCATCTCAAGGGAGCAATCTTCAAAATTGGATTTTCTCATCGCCGCTCAAACCGAGCAAACCAAACTCATCCTTGCTGCTATCACCAAAACCAACAACGACAGTTCTTCATCGCCACAAACACCGTTGAAACCACCAAAAACATCAAAACCCCACACCACCATCGCCCTATACACCACCAGAAATAACGACACCAGAACCGACACCAACATACTCGCCGCTACCAACTCAACCAACCAACCAATTTCGTCCAACACCACTTGTACTCAACAAACCAATTTCGTCCAAGATTGATAATGAACCATCTCTAGATATTGTCAAACCACCTTTGATTGTTGGCTCTACTAAGGGAAATACAAACAGTGTTGAAAATTGTGTTATTGGCATAAATGGTCTAACCAATGTGAACACCTTACAATATCAGAAGGCAATTTTCAATGCAATTGGTTCATATGAAAAAGGTGCACACGATGTTTATCAAAATCCAAGTTATAGTTTTGATGGGATTCATTCTCCATTAACTGGCCTCGTAGGATCATCGCTAGAGGCCACATGTGAAGGTGTACATGGGAAACGCGAGTGGCGGCCACCATGGCGCACCATAGAGACCGCACCGAATGTCGTTGGGAGATTCGATTGGCGGCCGCCGTTGCGGTTGGTTGTGACTACACCGAACTCTTTTGGAAGAGTCGAATGGCGACCCCCATGGTATTTCATACCGTCCTTGAGGACAAGGAGGTTTTTTAGGGCGGGATTATTGATACGTTCTAGATAACTACTGGACAAGAAGCGCCTGGACATACCCGACTGAAGAAACACGAATCCTGGATTACCGTATAGACACTGATCCTGGTAGTGGTTCTACTGTATTTTATAACGAGGTGTGTTTATAAAAGATGTGTAGGTCTAAGGACAAGATCAAGGAGTTTAAGAGACTACCGATTAGAAGAGTCGAGCCTCTAAAGGTTAGTATAATAAACAAGGGGCTGAAAAAGATACGAGTGAGTTCGTAGTCTTTTTGAGTGAAAGTCTTCGTGAATATCGGATGCCAACAAAAGGAGAAGGAGCTCCTCCTATTGTAGTACCTCGACATCACACTTTCTCAGCCCATCCTCTACCCTTGATGGAGCCCGACCCAGGTAGAGGTGTCTATAAGTTTCCAGCCCAAGTCCCTAAGCCCAATGGTGCAAGTGGGTTTTGGTAAAAGGAGAAAGTAAAGTGCAAGGGGGGATGTTACCGTCCTGACGATAGTACGCGTGGCATCCGCTGAGTGGACGTCGGCGGGCGGCAGACACGTGGCGTCCGCCTACTGGTAGACCGAGGGCGGTGGGTAATCATCCTCTTTCTTGAAACTCGAGACAAGTTGAGAAAGTCTTGTGTTAGAGAGATATTTTGGCTGGGAGGTTGCCACGTCATCCTCCATTCTGCGTGTTAGACTGGGAGCAATCTTTGATTGGAGGGGAACTCTGACGGGCAGCTTGTCGTGTCAAGAACAGTTTCCTGGGGCAGGGGTGTGTGCCTTGAGGCTGCCCCAGAAGGCATCTTTCAGTCGTGCTAAAGAAACTTCATCTGGCTTGCTTGGGAAGCTTTGAAGTGTACCGGGCCCGCCGATATAAAACGGGCGGGTGAGCTTGCGTCTGGGGTCGGTTGGACACCAGATGTATCGCCGACGTAAAACGGGCGGATGGACGCTGGACGTTCCGCTGACGTAAAACAGGCGGATGGATGCTAGACGATCCGCTGACGTAAAACGGGCGGATGGACGCCAGACGATGCCTGTTTTAGTTTATTTTTAACAGCAAATTTTTACACCAATCCGCCTTTGGCGGGGCTCGAACCCTTAACCTCAAGGGGAGTAACACCTTAACTCCAATGGCTTTGCCAATTGGACCCAACCCCCCACCCGATGCATGTTTTAGTTGGGCGATGATATGGTATTTATGATGTTTTGATACCATATCCCTTCAAGTCCCCCCCCCCCCCCCCCGGTCCAGTGCTTTCATGCAGCTTTAGCAGGGGAGTGCTGGACTTGCTTTCACATGTGTACTTTGAGTTACATCTAGTCGTCACTGGGTTTTCATGTAACAAAGTGTACGTGTGTTTTTTGTATACCTCTTCAACTGGTGCGCGCACAGTGATCAAGTTGCGGGTGTATGACGGAATAAGCGTTCGTTGTGGGATAAAGAAAATTAATTCTTCGTCCGTAAAGCTTGAAGCAAGATGAAGAGAGTTGACTCTTCATGCGTAAAGCTTGAAGCATGAAGAAGAGAGTTAACTCTTCGTGCGTAAATCTTGAAGCATGATGAAGAGGGTTAACTCTTCATGCGTAAAGCTTAAAGCATGAAGAAGAGAGTTAACTCTTCGTGCGTAAAGCTTGAAGCATGATGAAGAGGGTTAACTCTTCATGTGTAAAGCTTTGAAGTTTTTGTGATAAATTCTGATCTTCCTTGTGATATTGATAGCTACGTTCATAGGATTGGGAAGAAGCTTATCAAGAAGTATCAGGCTCGCTTGATCAAAATGTTGAAAGTTATTTGTCTTCTAGTCGCCATCTTTTGGGTGTGTTTGCGCATGCCTAGGATGTGGGAAAATAAAATCCTTTATTTTTGCCTTTTTGCGCGCAGGCGTGGGGCCTGGAAGGGCGTCGGGCCTGATTGCGTGTCCAAAAGATGTGAAAATGGAGATACTGAGATTTTTGCTTCTGGCGCGCAGGCGTGGGCTTGGAAGGGCGTCGAGCCTGATTGCGCGTCCAAAAGATGTGAAAATGGTATTTCTTGTCTCTGTCTGCACCTGTAGTTACTCCGCATTAAATTTGTCTTTTTGAATTCCGTGTGAATTCAAGGCGGGAATGTTTGAAGTTGAAGAGACGTGTCTGACGGTTGGTATACCTGCCTCGGAGAAGATGTCTGATAGTTACTGTAACAACCCGGTCATAAGGCCCAAAAATTTTTCGCGACTAATAATTAGAATGACGAAGAAATAATAAATACTAATGTTAAAAGATAAGAACAATTATTACACGCGAGTACCAGTTACGAAATTGAACCCGATTAATTATTTAAAGAATATTATTATCTAGAAAATACCTGTTACGCGACCGAACTGACACCCGATAACAAACTCGGACCCGAACCTTTTGGTGAGTCACTAGGGAGGACACTTGTCCTCCCCACAGTGTGACAACACCTCACTTAAAACCATTTAAGGTTTTACAAAACCATCAATCAAGTCCCATTATAAATACCTAAACCCCCACCCTTAACCCCAGATGAACAAAACAACCAAACACCCTCTTCACAACATTCAGAGAAAGAGATGGCAGAGAGAGAGAGAGGGAACCGGAAGGAGGAGCCGGTGGCTCATGGCGGAGCTCCGGTGGCCGCCGACCTTAACCATCCCTCACCAACACCCTCTTCACCTAACCATTAACCAACCACCACTCCTTCACCTAACTAATAGAGTTCTGAGAGAGAATCGTGAGAAAGAGAGAGAGAGAGAACAGAAGCAGGGAGAGAGGAAGAGACGGTGACGGTGGCTCGTGGTGGTGGTTTGACGGCGACGGAACGGGATCTAGCTAGGGTTCGGTTAGATTGGAAGAAGAGAGAGGGCAACGAGTAGAGAGGAAACAGAGCGACTAAGGGCATCCGAAAACTGGTCATGGTGGTGACGAGGATGGGTTCTGTGGTGTATGGCTGAAGTATCTAGAGGATTGTGTAATTTTTGATGATGATGATGATGATGATGATGGTTGTAAGGCAAGTATGCGTGTGTTGACCTGACTGGGGTATCCCCATTGGTGGCACTTCGGGATTCGGGTTTTGTGGCTGGGCAGGCAGTTTTGAAAGCTGAGGGCAAAAAAGTGGATAAACATGAAGCAGCTTGTCTAGAGAACCAGCATGTGTTTGTGCCCTTCGCTTTTGATACTTTTGGAGCGCTGGCCCCGCAAGCAATCAAGCTCCTCGATCGCGTGAAGAATGTTATGCAAAGTAATTCCCCAGCTGCTAAGGGCCGATGTTTTATTTTCAATAGAGTAGGTTTTGCAATACAAAAAGGGGTAGCGGCGCAACTTGTGGCCCGTTTACCTACGTATCACTTGTAATTGGTTTTCTTTGGTTTAATGATATTTATTACTTTGGGATTTTGTAAGAAACAATTGGTGGATGATGGTGGTTACATTATTATTTCTAGGTGATGGCTCGGTTATGTAAGATTGGGTTTTGGGTTTAGAAATAAAGATACAATGGGATTTAGTAGGTCACAGGTTTGGATGGAGGACTTGGTCAACACAGGTCCAAGACCAGTCAAATGTCAACTCTGGTCAACTGGCCAGTCAACAAAAGTCAACCGCAGGTCAACTGAGGAGCCGAGAGGTATAAACACGAGAAACCAACCTCTCCTAGCGATTAGAATAGTTATATGACTTACGTGTGCACGTGTGGGACTTCGACATTGGACCCGACCCGACCTTATGGACTAAACGATGGATTCGTATTTAAAATGTATATTATGTGTAAACTAGAATATAAATGAACTTATGGAGTATTGGACTTTAGGAGAATAACTTGGACATAACCATAATGTGTAATTTGAATAATGAATATAACTAGTCTTGGAGAATGTTGAGTAGCTTAGTCGTGGAGTGTTCTTGGAGTTTCGGACAATAGACTTAGTATGACGATGAGATATAGGGACTTTGGAACTACTGATACGAAACTAACGACACTTAATCAATATGATATTGATAACGAATTGATCATAAGAACATGATAGTGAAACATGATATATATTAGACTTTGAAGTCGTTTAAGTGGGACATTGGACATAAGATAGATGATGCGGACATTAGTATAATTAGTTATTATGCGATTTTAGAGCACGGATAATTATATAAGCAACTTAAGATGTTAATACACCCGACAAATAGAAGTATGGACAAAGAACTTAAGAGTGCCCACACGTGCAACCGCAATATTGGTTACACGTGCTAATGTTTATATATTTAAATAGGAACTTGACTTGGAATAATATGTGGTGGTGAGACGTGATGTGAAACGCAACCAAAGGTGAGTTCCGTATACCATTCCCCTTTTTCTGTTTTACTGTTTTGGGGTGAACATATGCTTGTGTGTCTAAACTTTTGTGATGTGACAAGATACTAGCTGTTGGATAATACTGACACTCATTAACTCATAGGTAAGCCGCTTAATATATGGGTAGTACTACTTGGGGAATCCCCCACGCACAGTGGACTCGGGACGTTGGGCCCAGGAAACCCTCCACTGAGGCCTGCGGACCGTTGCGGCATATATTATGCCTTGTAGATCTATAATGGCGGTAGAACTTTATGTTAAACTGTGTAAACTTGGAAACTGGCTTTTGAAATGATAAACTTGTTTTGGATCCACTTACTACTTATACGGACTCACTAGCGTAATTGCTGACCCAAACTCTTTTAAGCATGTGTTTAGGTACTGCGTTTGGATGATCGAGAAGAAGAGGTATATGCTTGCTTGTGTGGATTAGAGATTATCATGTTAGAAGGTTTGAGCTTTAAGCATTGCTGTTTAGAGCTTCTAGAGATATGTACGGATAGAGATCGGATCGACTAGTGGATTATTGCTTCGACGACCACCGCGTCTCGTCCCTGCATTAGACTTTAGTTATATTTTTATATTGTACTTGTATTATTTTTGCGACCAAAGATTGTATGAATATTAAATATTAGTTAATGTTGCTTCCGTTGTGCAAGTCTGTTACCAAACTGTCGTAACGTCCAGCCCCCTCCTGGTCGGGTTGTTACAGTTACTGTGACTGTTGAGTTGGTAATCTGCCACGTGTCGTACATCCGTTGCATGTGGACAGCTCGTGGTGATGAATTTGAATGTGGGCGTACACGTGTCGATCATCGGCATCGTGTGACAGCCGGGGCAGGGTATTCGTCGGGCGAGTGAGCCATGCGCGGGGCGTGGGCTGTTCCATCACGTGGGCTTCCTGACGTGTCGGTTTGTGATTGGACCTTCGTGCGAAAAGGCTTCCTGTGATGATTTCATTCTCTGTCCTTGCATTAAATGCGATGAGTATAAATACGGCATCTTCGACCATTCATTCGTTTTATCCTCTTCAACAATTTTCAATTTTTCTCCAGTGAGTTCAAAACTATTCCGATGATAACCACTTTCCATCGCACTTTACCTTTCTTGTTCTTTGATTCGAAAGAAGATGTCCTCCGAAGATAAGAAGATGGAGCTGCCATGAATGATGCCCAAACTTCGTGGTCCAAGGACAAATTTCGGTCATTGGTTCGTAACTTTAACATTCTCCGGGAATAAGAACCGGAGTTGCCGGAGAAGGGGCAGACTCCGGTTGACTGTCTAGAGGGGAAGATCTGCTTATGAACATATCCGGCCCCTATTTATATGTTGCGAACCGGTATGATACAAACAGACACAACACTTCAAGTTTAATCAAACTTATACTAACCTATTTACTAACCGGTGTGTTATCTAACCGGTTCTAACTACCCTTCTAACTTAGGATATAAATATTAACATATGTTTATAAATACATTAACATAAGAATATAAATCAAGTTTAACTTTATGTCTAACAGATAGCGCTGGCGTAGGTAGGTTGTGGTGGCTATGACCGGTTATGACGATGGTGATGGTGATGGTGATGATCGTAGTTATGGTGGTTCGTGATTATGGCGTATCGTTTTAATGATGGTGGTTAAGACAGTGATGGCGACGAGTGGCGGTGACGGAGTATGGTGGCGATGATGATGGTGAAGCGTAACGGGTAGTGATGATGGTCTACAACGATTGCGGTTGAGGTTGCGGAATGATGGTGGTGGCCGTTAGTGTTGTTTAAAGGTGAGGAAATGGTAAGACAATGGCAAGGATGTACGTTGTCTACGAAGCGGTGACAGCAAAGCCTCTAGAGTTGGGCATGATGGTGATAGCGTAGTGTGGCAGTGATGATTCTTGTAGTTGGATTGGAATTGTATAGAGTGAGGGGTAGATCGAGTTTTGGCAACGATAATGGAGAATTAGTGTAGTGCTGATATCTTGAGTGAAGGCATATAGTCTAGGTATTATTCTTGGTCTTGGAGGATGGTGCATGCATGCGAATGCTTTTTTTATGGAATGATGGTGATGATGATTGATCATGGAATTCTCAATAAGTTGATTTCAAACATCACGTAGTGGTGCATGGAAATCAAAGATGATGTAATAGTTTGAGGATGTTTTATTGTATTTCGAAATGCCGCAAAGGGTTGGCTTACTAATAACCAAGCTAATATCAATATCATATTCTTTTCATGGATTTAAATAATTAGATGGTGCATGGTAGTGGAAATACAAGGGTGATATGTAAACGGGTTAGGTTTCGTATGGAGGTAGATGCGGAAATGTTAACGGGTCGGGTTATGTGTTATTTAATAAAATAAACTGTAGACCATGGATTATTCGGGTACAAGATTCGTAAAAGGACATCGTTCGCGGTGGTTAGCTAGTGGATTTGGCAGCTTCACAACCTATGAGTTCTAATCCCCCTATTTTCTGTTTTTAAATATTTTTGGGGCTATCATACATGCTATCACTGTTTTTCATACATCTTAATGTGTTGATTAAATTAAAGAGCTCACCGACTTGAATGTTTCCATAAACGTTTTCTAATGAGTTGGTTCTTCAACGGTTGAATGAGTCAACAGGTTTAGAGGTACAATTTTATGATGCCATAATGAGAGTTAGGCAGAGTTATTATTTATAAGAGTCGAGTCTTGGTTTTTAGCCTAGATGGTGAATGGTTAGAAACATAGATGTGTCGTGTGACACTTATAGAGTAATGAGATACGAGATATGTAGTTGGGTTACACGTGCGTAGGGATGCGTGTGGGTCCTTGATGTTTGGAGACGGGCTTAGTGGCGAGATTACATTGCTAGTGGTTAACCCACATAAAGATGCAATGTCGAGTTATAGGCACCTATGTGTGTGTGTGTGTCTATGTGCTATGTGTATGATGTAGCACCCTAGTGGTGTTTTAAAGAGTAAGCCTTAGTTGCGAAGATGATTGTCGTTGTCCTCGTGACGCGATGAGTGCCTTAGTGGCGAAGATGATTGTCGTTGTCCTCGTGACGCGATGAGTGCCTTAATTGCGAAGATGATTGTCGTTGTCCGCGTGACGCGATGAGTGCCTTAGTGGCGAAGATGATTGTCATTGTCCTTGTGACGCGATGGGTGCCTTAGTGGCAAAGAGGTGTGATCGGTCAATTTCTTGTGAATTGACCAAACTGTGTGGTAGGTTCCCGCCTTATGTGTTTTATTTGCATTCATGTAGATAAATCGGTGGGTATATGTTGTGTTTTTGTTAAAGATGATAATGTAGAGTTTCTTGTGATGAATTGTAGTGGGGTGCCCGGTAAAATTAAAAGGAGTATAGATGAACTAGTCGTGTGTAGCGACATTGCGTTGCAGAGTCATAGTTGTGGGTCGAGATAAATGATAAGTAAGTTATGATTATGAGTCATATTGGGTGGGGTGTTGATGATAAAGTGTTTAAATAATTAATGATGACTTTAATGCGATGAAGTTGAGTTTTAAAAATAAAGTGTTTATGAGGTGTTTTAATTTTATAAACTTAAACTATTAGAATTCACTCAGCGTAGCTGACTTTTGCATGTATGTTAGATTGTGTTGCAGGTTTGTTCAAGTTGGTGATGCATCTTGGCTAGCGGATGGGATTACTCGTGATAACATGGATGGCATTCGTAGTTTACAGATTTATTAACAAACTATTTTTAAAAAAAAAAAAAAGAAACAATTTGTACCATTGTAATTATTTTTCCGCTGCGTCATTTTAATAAAATTGTTTATTCTTAAACGGTACACCGTAATGAGATCCGACGGTAGGGTGCCCGGGTTTGGGGCCTTACAAGAGAGGTCTTCTGGTTTAGACTTTGTATGCATGGATGGTATTAGCGATGGAGTCACGGATGGTGGTGGTGACTTAGAAGGTGGCTTTGGAGACTTTCCATGAATTGTTGCGGGTGGTTTGGGTTTTCCTATCGGTAATGGAGGTAGTGGTAGCGGAAATGAGGGTAGTGGAATCGGAAATGGTGGAATTAGTAACGGAAATGGGGGTAGTGTTATTGTTAAAGGATCTTGTTGTTTCTTGGTTTCTAAACTTTTATCTAAAAGTTCCAAACCGAACCATCCCACCCGTGGTAGAAAATGGAAAGAAAGTGAATCTATTTGATCTTTACATACTTGTTAAAAGAGAAGGGGGCACGAAAGGGTATCAAAATATAATATTTGAGTGGTAATAGCAAAAGAATTGGGGTTAGATTATGAAGACAAGGATATGTTAAGAATTCTTTATGCAAAATATTTGGATGTTTTGGAGTGGCAATACCAAGTGTATAAGGCTGCCCTAAGCATTGCAAATCAAGAAGATAAGGATGGTGTTGGATGTAGTGAAGTAAGGAAAACCGGACTAGTGTCAAAACTTATGAATCGTCTTCACCAAAATTCAACAGCAATGCATGAAGATTATGCTATTTACATGGGAGGTGATTGGAACTCGGCAAATCAATCTATCAAGAAAAGAAAGTTTGATTTCTCTCAAGTTGAAAAGGCGTTGCAAGAAGCGATGGACACCCTACCAAGATCATCAATGAAGCCTAGTTATATTTAAGGGAGGGTGTTAGAATTATAAATAAAACTCTATGTTTTATGTATTTATGAACAATTTGAACATAATTTCTGCAATATGTATGTATGTATTAGTATGTATATTGTTAGATGTAGACATTAGTTACTAGTACATTGTAATAAATAGGACATGGGTCAATAGAACCGGCTTCTGTACAAGACTGGATCAGGAAGATCACAACAGATTAGAAGGCTGCACATGATCAGGAGCATAATGGGTCAATTATCCAAAGTAGAACAACAGCATTATCTATAAACTTAAGGCGGGACAGAAGATACAAGGACCAAAATGCCCCTGTCAGTTAATTCTGGTTATTTGGCGCCAAGAAACATCAAACGGTGGCAGTTGAACATGAAACAACATGACTATTCGAACCTTAACTGTCATACCATATCATTTGTTATAAATAGAGTCAGAATGTTTCATAATTCCTTATCAAGATTGTACACAAAACAATCCTATAATCCTTGTAAACCTTTGTAATCATTCTGTTTTACAACATTCTATCCGAAAACATTCCTGTCAAAACATTACAATTCAGTTATCATTATTTGTTTTATTGTTTCATTTGTTCTTGTGTGTTTTTTCAACCAAATAAATCCACTGCAAAATTGTTTCTGGGCCAACAAAAACAACTCACCTAGCTAACCTGATTTACTCAGCCTCATTGACATGGATTTTTTAGTTTTAGGTAGTCCATACTTACCAAGTGTAGTCTTCCTGCATGATCTATATCTTCCGTCTTATGTTATGTGAAGCTTTCCAACCTTAGATGGCTGAAACAAATCAAAAGCAGTTAAACAATCAAAGGTATAAACCCTAGATCTAAGGCTACACTAACCAAAAATGGTTAAACCCCCATGTAACCTAGCTTCTTCGTTCTACCTGTCGCTATAGTACACCAGATCTCAAGATCGAAAACGGTAAAACGAAGATTTACAGAAAAAAAAAAAAAAAGAAATTTCATATCGATATTAGTAGTGGTTAGGGTTTTCTCTCCTTTAGTGGCTAGAGAAAAGGGGGTGGAAAATGACCAAAATAGAGATTATTTAGGGTTTTGCCTCATGTTGCAGGTGATCCGACCCAATTTTTCTCCCGGATCACGCGTACATACATGGTTGACAAGTTTATAAAGCTTTGAAGATTTAGATGCTTTACATGCTTTTACAATAAGCTTTAGAATGTTGTAATGTCTTAATATAGTGGCAAATGACCGTTCTTGCCCTTCTTATATGTTTATTAATATAGTATAGATAAACGAACATCCCGACGAACAAGTTTACGAACAGTTCATGAATGTTTAGTTCCTTTATAGGCCTAGACCTTTGTTTTAGAAACTTATTTTGATTTATTTGAAAAGCTTGTTTAAGTTTCTTAGCTTGAATCCAGTCTCCATCAGAAGGCTTTGCCTTGGATTTCACACTTTATGCAGATTTGGGCTTATCTGCTTTTGAGGTTGTGTGAGTGTGCTTTCCAGGCATAGCTTTCTGATGTTTCTGATGATTGTAACCCTTTTGACCATGGATACAGTTCTTGCTATGTTTCAAGATTCGAGTTCAACAAGTTGCTCATTGTATCTTAGTTATTCACGCAAATGAAAGAAAGTAGAATGTCAATTTATTTTTTAACATAACATTTTAAAATATATTCTCAAAATTTAACCATTTAATGTGAGTAACTCCATATTACTTCAGCTCAATTCAAGTGTCGTTAACTCCCTAAAGGAAGATAATTCTTACATTCACATTCTCATTTCACAGAACATAATAAAGACACAAAAGAAACACAGATCTGAAAGTATTACTTAGATCCGACATAAATACATCAAAAAACAACAGCAAAACTGTATAAAAATACTTATAACAAAGAAAAATAGTTTATATGGCTAAAAAACGATACCTAGAGAACAAACCCAGTCGATCTCGTGTTGGATAGAGAGAGATTCATCGATCGGGTGTCATTGAGAAAGCCTAGATCTTGAATCACATGGGAGAGAAACGTACCCTTGATTTTGAAATGCCTAGGAGAGATATGTGGTGCGGGATAATGAGGATGTTTTGTTTGAGAAACCCTATATCAGATATGTACCGTGTTTTTTTTAAGTATTTGATGTTTTGTGCATTGACCCATTGTACAAGATGCTTTCAAGGCTTGTACAACTTAAAAAGTGTCAAATGATCAAAGTTTCCCCTCCTATATGCATATTATATAGTATAGATATGTGTGTCTGTGCACGCGCGTAAAGTGGTGTGTACCTGGCAATGTTTTTGTGTGTTTTTTTATTTTCTTATTGGGTGGGTTTTCTGTGTTTTTAAAGCATGAGTTTCTTTATGACGTGAGAGATGACTAGGCATGTTTTTATGTGTTTTTGAGTTTCGTTATTGTGTATGGTCTAATGATTACATCAGAACCGGCCAAGGTTTGTCCGCCGAAACATGCAAGATTAATTTCAAGGTAGATTTCTCAGTTATGATGTCCATAAAGTTTGATACTCAACCATCTTCATTAATTTTTTTTTACTAATTTTAACTTTTTGTTAATACGAAGTAATGGCCTTCCATTCATTGGCGGATCTTCTCTTGGGCCGGACGAGGCCTCGACCCGCCCAACCTTTTCATTTCGTAATGTAAATTTTACGTAAAAATTTCAAAAATTATTATATGTATTGAGTTCAGCCCTATCAAAATGAGCCCGGCCCTACCAGGTTTTTCGTTTAAAATCTGCCATTGCTTCCATTCCAAGAAAGTTTGTGTATGTTCTATGCACACACATGTACGTGTATATCAATCAAATATAATAAATCATAACTAAAATAACTAAATGAAAATTGCAATTAATCAATGCGTAATTCTTGAATAATATTTTGTTTGTATTTAAGGTAATATCATTGAAACATAAACTATTTTGACATTTATTATTATTAGCATGTATGTGACCTAGGAGGAAAGGAGTTTGGTTCTTAGTGGTAGTGAACATGAGGTGAACTCAACCTGTTACACTTTGGATGATGGTGGTGGTGACTTAGGAGGAGACTTTCCATGAACAATTTCTGTTGATGGATCTAGTTGTGGCATAAAGAGATCTTGTTGTTTAGACTTTATAAGCATGGATGGTGACGGTGACTTAGGTGGAGACTTTCCATGAATAATTTCTGATAATGGATGTAGTTGTGTCATAGAGAGGCCTTCTTGTTTAGACTTTGTATGCATGGATGATGGTGGTGGTGACTTAGAAGGTGGTTTTGGAGACTTTCCATGAATTGTTGCTGGTGGTTTCGGTTTTCCTATTGGTAATGGAGGTAGTGGTAGCGGAAATGGGGGTAGTGGAATCGGAAATGGGGGAATTGGTAACGGAAATGGGGGTAGTTTTATTGTTAAAGGATCTTGTTGTTTAGACATTTTATGCATGGGTGGTGCTGGCAATGGAATTGGTGACTTAGGAGGTGGTTTTGGAGACTTTTTATGAATAGTTTTTGTTAATGGATGGAGTTGTGTCATAGAGAGGTCTTGTTTAGACATTTTATGCATGGATGGCGACGGAGTTGGTGACTTAGGAGGTGGTTTTGGAGACTTTTTATGAATAGTTTTTGTTAATGGATGTAGTTTTGTTATAGAGAGGTCCCGTTTTCTAGACTTTCTATGCATGGATCGTGGTCGTGGAGTCATGGATGGTGCTGGTGATGGAGTTGGGCATGGTGGTGGTGACTTACGAGGTGGTGACTTACGAGGTGGTGACTTAGGTGGTGGTGACTTACGAGGTGGTGACTTAGGTGGTGGTGACTTACGAGGTGGTGACTTAGGAGATGGTGACTTAGCAGGTGGTTTTGGAGTCTTTTCATAAATAGGTGCTGGTGGTTTCGGTTTTGGTATTGGTAATGGTAATGGAGGTAGTGGTATAGGTAATGGTGGTAATGAAGGTAGTGGTGGTAATGGAGGCAGTGGTATAGGTAATGGTGGTAATGAAGGTGGTGGTGGTAATGGACGTCGTGGTATAGGTAATGGAGGTAGTTTTATGGGTAATGGTGGTAATGGAGGTAGTTTTATGGGAAATGGTGGTAATGGAGGTAGTTTTATGGGTAATGGGGGTAGACGTATTGGGAAAGGAGGTAAGGCTGTCATAGAGGGATCTAGTTGTTCAGAATTGCTATGCATGGATGATGGCGGTGACTTAGGAGGTGGTGGCTTCTTTGCATAACTAGTTGCCATAGTAGTTTGTATTAGGCAACCTATGGCGACCACAAGTGACATCATAACTAGAGAAGCCATTTGAGGCCTATTCACTTTTCTTGATCTCATTATTGTGAGTTACGATATAATGCATGCATCTTTCCTCCTTATATAGTGAACTAAATTGCCTACCTAGCTAATGAAAATTACGCTTATGTCCTTTATTATTCTGACTTGCAATTGATTATTTACATTATTTTTAGTTGATAAAGTTTTTCAACTTCTCAATTTTGTTGGTTTTGGTAATCTGTCCCAAATACGTAGTAAACCTTTTAGTTACTAAAATACTAGATCATATCCCGGGAGCGTCCCGGGTTGAAAAATTTAATATGATACATCAATGTTACCTATGAAATAGACTGATGTATAACTATACTAGATCATATCCCGGGAGCGTCCCGGGTTGAAAAATTTAATATGATACATCAATGTTACCTATGAAATAGACTGATGTATAACTCTAATATTAATATCTAACCTAAAACAAATTAACAATGTAAAACTCCAATGCTAACACCTAACCTAAAAGAATGTAGAACTTTAATGTAACTCTAATATTAACACATATCCTAAAGACTAAACAAATGTACAACTCTAACATACTAATATTGATACCTAACTTAAAACAACGTATAACTCTATTATCTTATTCGGCTCTGGTTGAAAAAAAAAATTTCATATTTACTGATTTAAACATAATTAGTGACTTGTCTATACATGATTAATGATTTTCCTGAACACTTTGTTTTTTTTTTCCTGTATGAACAAAACCCCACAAAAAAATTTCTCCGTTTTTTATATAGCATTATGGTACTCGTTGGAAAGATAATAAAACGCTCGTTAATTTGGTGTAATTTTTTTTCTTTAAAAAATCTCGTATATTAAAGATATTAACGTTTAAAAATTATGAGATGAAACATGAGGGTAAAAAATCCAATTTTATTTTCAAATTATTTTTTTCCTAAAATATCTCAATGCCACATGGGATAACACATGACACACTTAAGGAATAGAATGTCTCTTTGAGTGTCGTGTCATTAAAATGGCTTTGGTTTATTATATATATAGATACTCAACAGATTAGCTTATTGGTTTACTTTTATTAACATAGTCAAATATATGTATAAATAGGAAATAGTTATTTAACTTGGTTATAGGAATCAAACTTTTAGGCTTTAAAATGAAAGTGTCTGAAGGTTTTACACGTATAATTGTCTGATTGGTAGATATAAAAGAGTGTTTCGTTCCTAATGTTTAGACGCATCAAATGTTTATTTTGGCAAATAGGCTTGGTCAAATGTTTATTTTGGCAATTTTCCCGTTTTTTAACGGTCAACAAATCAAACTCGAGCACTCTTGGGGCACTCTTTCGACAAATTGTGTACCTCATACATTAAGTTGGGTACATCTATTTTAGTAATTATAAATGTGATATTTTTTTCATGTTTTAAAATTAATATTAGTGATTGTATACGTACATGTTTGCATCTTTATAAGCGTAAACAATATTAAATATATACATCTATCTATCTATATCTATCTATATATATATATATATATATATATATATATAGGGTTGAGTTATTCTATAAAGGCTACAAAAAATGAGAAGGGTGAGAAGGATACAAAAAACACAATACATCATGAAATATGACACAATGAGCCACAAAATATAACACAGTGCCAAAAAATATAACACAATGCTGAAGAAAAAAGACACAATGAATTGAAAAAATGACACAATGATAAAAATAAGAAAAAGACACAATGGTACATAAAAGACATAATGATATAACGCATATTTGTAAAAACTACAAGCTAAAACCCCAAAAAACGAAGACCTAAAAACTAACGTCGTAGGGTTCGATAAGACGATTCCAATGCCGCTTGAATGAGTTCAATCGGAGTCCGTTTGATACCCTTCCTACGACTTCCTATTTTTCTTTCACTGTGTATTTGATCCTAACCCTATATAATATAAAAGAAAACGTATATGCTGACGTGGCGTGCAATGGAGGTCTCAACCTCTCCTTGAGAGTGTCACGTGGCATCATAATTGAAAGATTTTAGTGTTTTTGAACTATTTCCTTTTTTAATTAAAAAAAAAGATAAACATAAAACCCTAAATTAAATTGAGTTATTTTAGGAAAAATAAATTTAAAAATAAATTTAAAATTTTCTCTCTCATGTTTCCTCCCATAATTTTTAAACGTTTATATCTTTTATATACGGGATTTTTTTAAAGAAAAAAATTACACCAAATTAACGAGTGTTTTATTATCTTTCCAACGAGTACCATAGTCCTATATAAAAAACGAAGAAAAATCAACTATTTTTTGTGGGGTTTCGTTCATACAGGAAAAAAACACACAAAGTGTTCATGTTATTCATTAATCATGTTTTTTCTTTTAAACCAGGTTCTTATCTACAATGTTGAAAATCAGCCCAATCGCCATGTTATCATTGGAATTTTACTAGGTATACTTCATCAAGAGAAATTAGGAGAAAGAATCGCACAACACTGCAACACATGGTGTCACCTTATAGCAATGTTATTTTTTTATTTATTTAATTACAAGAGTATTAATTATTACTATTAGTATTAGTATTATTAGAATGGCTATATTTTTCAACCCCGGGACGCTCCCGGAAAGAATTGATAGTTGCTAACATGACATTCAATGGTGGCCTCAACCATCTCTTGATTATGCCACGTGGCATAATGAGATGCAATGATTACAACTTCCAACTTAAGTGTTTGTTTAGTTGATTAGGTTAGGAATTATAAGGGCCATTAGAATGTGAGAAATTAGCGAGATGTGATGTGTTTTTTAATAGTTGCAGCTTACATAAGTGATTCTTTAAATGATTACTGATTAGGTTTTAGATTAGGGGATATGAGTTATTACTGATTAGAATACTATGAACATGTAATGATTGAGAGATTTTGTGGTTAGTTAACTTGAGCCATTTGCAATAGATTATCACATAAAATTAGATTTTTCAACCCCGGGACCCTCCCGGGATAATCAGCTAGTTTTTAATATAAGCATTTTAACAATTATAGAGGAAATTAGTGTGTTGAATTTACATCTTTGTTGACCTCCCGACACATCTTATTATAGAGGTGAATTATGTCTGGAGTAGGGATGAGCATACAATGCCGAATATCGATCCCGTTCCGTCCCGATGTCGATACCGTACCGAACCAATACCGAACCGAGGGGTTTCGGGATCGGTATCGGTACCCATATTTATAGATTTTCGGTTTCAATATTATCGGTATCGGTACGGGATCGGTATGGTATTGGTATTTTAAGGTAAAATACCGATACCATACCGATACCGAACCGATACCGTACCGTATGTGTTGGGTATCGGTATCGGTATTGGTTTTTGGATTTTTCGGTATCGGTATTGGTTTTTTGGATTTTTCAGTATCGGTATTATCGGAATCGGTATCGGTTCGATACCGATACCGTCCCGAGCTCATCCCTAGTCTGGAGGCAATAAGTGCATCTCCAATACTAACTTTAGGAACAAGTCAAAAATTGAAAACTCACAAACCGGACATTGGCATGCATTGTAGTTGATGGTGATGCAAGGTCTCATCCACCACACCTGGCCCCTCTGGACCAAGACGTGAGAACCACGCACACAAATAATTCGTTTTCTTTTAATATTTTTTATATAAGAGCGAAATGTGAGGTGGAATTCTGGATTGATTTGACGTTTGAGAAAAATTAGAGTTTTTCAAAGTAGAGGTCTCGAATGATGTGACGTTTTTTAAATATAACCGTGAGGTTTTATTTCAAAAATTTTTTATTATAATTGTCGGGGATTTTATATTTTAATATTTTAAGGTATTTATAAGTGTAAATTAATAATGTTAAATTAACGTATTTTTATAATTTATAATGATATAACTCCGACACAAACTAACAAACTTCCCTTTAGAAAGTTACATGAATCACATCATTCTGATATTGGATTCAATCATCATGTGCAAATTTAGTGCAAATATTACGTATAGAATTTATAGAAATGCCTCAAAGCAGGTATGATATACTTTAATTCGTTTATACGAAAATTTATTTCTTTTAATGTGAAACTAACATTGAAGGGGTAGGGTACTATTCCCCTGCGCTTTCAGGCGCACCCTACTCACTATCCAAAGCCCCCGCATAAAGTAACACATCTGAAGACACAGATGCACAGCAACGCCACAGGCGTAACCGCTATCCTGCGCGGAGATACCAGTTGGCAACACCCGGGAACATCCCCCTTGGAGCCCAACTTGCTACCACCCGTCAGGTGTCAGCTGACAAGTGGTCAGCCGCCTGACGTCTGACTCCCCTGCAGACCCAGCCACAATACGCCACGTGTGTGGAGGACAAAGCACCGCCCAGCCGACCAACCACGAGGCGACACGTGGCCCAATCAAAAGAGGCCCTCCTCAACTTGGATCACTTTATCTAACTAAGGATTAGAATCCAACTAGTGGGGCCTGCAAAAGCAACCGGCCGGGCCTCTAACCCAAGCCCGTTAATGACCAGAATGGGCCCGATGACCTTGGGCCCATGCCTCTCCTATAAAAGGAGGACTTGGCCTCCTTTCTTGAAGAGGTGGAATTAGCCAATTAGAACAAAGACACTTGTTTCACCACTTGTGCTATTACTTGTATCTTTTATCAATAAAGATTGTCTTTTCCAGTGGACGTAGATCTTACGTGATCAAACCACTTATACCCTTGCCTGTTGTGTCTCTTTGCTTATTATTCGTGCATATAACCATAGATCAACCATCGTTGTGAGCCAAGGATTATACCCTGCAGCGAACACGAGTCGTCACTCCACATATTATCCCATCCTACCTCCCCTCAGTTATACTCGTTTCTTCATTGGCGCCATCCATACCGGCTGAAAGACTCAAAAAACTTTCAAACCTACATCTTTTAAACTCACAAAATGGCTGATCTAACCCCTGTTCGAACCAAAGGAGCAACCCCCTCTACAGTCGTTCAGACCACCAGAGCGGGAACGCTCCAAACTCCAGATAAGGGCACGCCACAAGCAACCACAAGGGAAGAAACACCACCACGGGCGGTTTCTGCCTCAGACTCGTCTAAATCCGACGCACCCACCACACCAATGGATCCCGACGAGTGGCTTTTTCGCAAACAGCTTGAAAACACCAAAATCTACCAAAATATGTTGGCAAAACTCCAAACCAACAAGCCTAAAAGCAAGGCCTCCCCTTCCGCCAAACACAGTCGAAAGGGAAAGAAAAACAAACCACGCGCCCAAAGTCTCATGGTGGAGGTCGCAGTAAGAACACACGCGACCAAGACCTAGTAGACTCCGCGTCAGAATCTGACGGCTACCAGCCAACTAGTGATTCAGACGCGACAACAACCTCAAAAGCCAAAAGGCGGAAGCTGACAAAAACACAATCAGCGTCATCACACAAGAAGGACGACGACGACTTAAACAGGCCATACAGACCTAAGTCGTTCGCTCTAAGCTCGAAATTTTGTCAGCGAATAGCCACCGCCCCTATAGAAAAACAAGCTAAACTCCCCAGCAGCATCGGCAGGTACGATGGCCTGCGAGACCCCACTGACCATTTGCACGACTTCGAGTGTGCGGGAACCACAGTCCTCTGGCCTGTACAAGTCTGGTGTCACCTGTTCGCACAAACCCTTACAGGCGCAACCAGAGTTTGGTTTGACAATCTTCCAATAGGAGGCATCCTAGACTTCGATGACCTCATCCAGAAGTTCAAGGATCACTTCTCCCATCTCAGGCGGCACAAACGGGACAAGGCCCATATCCTCCTATGTCAGCGCACAGACAACGAATCAATAGATGACTACATTGTGCGCTACAACAAGGAGGCACTGCAGATAGGTTGCGGAGAAGAGCTGACGCGCGCAGGCTTCATTCATGGAGTACGCAGCGAGGATCTGATGAAAATACTATCCGGAAAAACGGGAGTCCCAGATTCTTGGGAGGAAGTCATCAAAGCCTCAAAAATATACGCATCCTCGGAGCGCTCCATCAAACAGCAGCGCGGCTACAACCAAACAAACAACTCTAACCGGAGCAAAGGCAAGCAATCCGTCTGGTCACGCATCTCAGGACCAACGGACGAAGGTAAATACTCACCCGCCAACGACGCTCGACAGACGATTACCAACAAGCAATCCAGGGATCAGAGAAGCCAATCCAAGAAAACCACCGACTGGACGCCACTAACAAAAACTCCGTCGCAAGTGCTCAAGACAGAACAGGTCAATTTCAGGGAGCCTAAAGTGCTGGGCAAAAGAAAGAACGTTGACCACACCAAATATTGCGAATACCATAACGATTATGGTCACCTGACGGACAACTGCTACAGCCTAAAGTTAGAAATAGAGGCGGCACTAAAGACGGGCCAGCTTGGTCATCTTGTCAAAAACGTTAACAAAGGCGGGCGCAACAACCAAGACGACAAACATGAAGAACCCGGGAAGAAACAAATCCGGAATCTACAAACAAGTTACATCAGGCATACCCCGCATCATCATTGTAACATGATCTCCGCCGCGGGAAAACGCCAGAACAAAGGAAAGCGCCCGAGAGAAACAAATGACTCCTGGAAGGAGGTGGACGTCCTCCTCCCCCGGGTACGAGGCGGACCCTCCGCAACCGCGCCATTAATTGTCACCGGCGTCGTAGGACATTATCGAACGCAATCCATGTTCCTAGACGGCGGAAGCAGCACTGACATCATCTACGATCAGTGTTTTCAACAACTGGACGAGGATGACAAAGCCCGCCTCGTTCCAGTCAATGCACCAATCTCGGGCTTTATCGACGAAGTCATCATGCCGCGCGACATAATTAGCTTCCCAGTCACTTTGACAGATGGTACCCATGAACGCACAGAAATATGTGACTTCATGGTCCTACCAGCAACATCTCGCCACGATGTCCTACTAGGACGGGAAGGCCTGGAAAAGTTCAACGCCAACGCCTCCACCCCGCACCAAATGGTAGGCTTCTCGACCCGAACCGGCGTCGCAATAATCCGCGGAAACAAACAGTGCCACGCAGTCGAGGTGGCAAAACCACAAAAAAACACAAACCCGATTGGAGCCGGAAAACTGGATCCTCAACCCCAAATTCCCGGACCAAACGGTCATCATCGGCCATGAAATCTCCAACACCATAAGAGCGCAACTCAAATAACTCTTAGTAAAGAACATAGACATATTCGCCTGGCAACCATCTGACATGATCGGCGTTCCAAGAGAAATCGCGGAACACAAACTCAACACTTACAGATCGGTGGAGCCAGTCGCTCAAAAGATGCGCAAAATGGGGCCAGAGAAAACAAAGGCGATGAACGAACAAGTCAATGAACTGCTCCACGCAGGCATCATCCGTCCAATACGCTACCAAACCTGGGTGGCCAACCCAGTCATGGTAGGAAAAGCAACGGGCGGATGGCGCATGTGTGTCGACTACAAAGATTTGAACAAGGCCTGTCCAAAGGATTGTTACCCTCTTCCAGAAATCGACTTAAAGGTGGACTCCCTCGCCCCATTTCGCTTCAAATGCTTCCTCGACGCCTACAAAGGCTACCACCAAATCCAAATGGCAAAGGAAGATGAAGACAAACCCTGACAAGGTCCTCGCCATCGAAAGAATGCCTTCACCAACATCCATAAAGGAAGTCCAAACCCTTATGGGACGCCTCGTCGCCCTCAATCGCTTCCTTTCGAATTATGCTTCCAAGTCTTTTCCATTTGTAGACTCTCTAAAAAATTGTCTTAAAAAAAGTAATTTCCGCTGGACCCCTGAGGCGGAAAAGGCTTTTCAAGAAATGAAAGAATGTCTTATGAATTTACCTACTCTCACAGCACCATTACCCAAAGAGCCATTAACCCTATACCTCTTTGTAACAGAGCGGGGGCAATCGGCGCAGTACTCCTAGTAGACAGGAAAACCGTTCAAACACCCATCTACTACATTAGCAGAACCCTGCTAGACGCAGAGACTAGGTACTCCACAATGGAAAAACTGGTCCTAGCTCTCATCCATGCATCGCGCCGACTGCGCAGGTATTTCCACGGCCACCCAATAAACGTCCTAACAGACTACAGAATCAGCGATGTGCTACGCATGCCTGAAACCTCAGGACGCCTGGCAAAATGGGCAATCGAGCTGGGTGAACACACCATCAATTATAAACCTAGACCCGCAGTCAAGGGACAAGTACTCGTTGACTTCGCCACTGAAATACCAACAGACAAAATCGCTGAATGTTTAGCCGAGCAAGACCCCTCACAGCCAACGCCTGACAATGAAAGCTGGAAACTCTACACTGACGGCGCATCAAATTCAGATGGCGCAGGGGCGGGCCTGCGAGTAATCAGCCCAAACAAGAAAGAATACACATACGCCATTCGGTTAGATTTTACCGCAACAAACAATGAAGCGGAATATGAAGCACTACTAGCAGGACTGCGCATAGCGCACCAAATGGGAGCTTCCCACCTCGAAGCACACGTTGATTCACTGCTAGTAGCTGGACACATCAATGGCACTTATGACGCAAGGGACGCCACAATGGCCCTATACCTACAGCAGGCCAAGCTACTTATGCGCAAATTCACTTCTTGCACGGTCACCCACATCAACCGGAGCGAGAACAAACCCGCTGACGCATTAAGCAAAATGGTTTCCACGGTTTTTGATCACATGGCCAAAAACGTACGGGTCGAACTACAAGAAGCCCCATCCGTCCCAACAAGACAAGTAAACGTCATCCAAACAGGTACCACCTCTTGGATGGCGCCACTCAAAGCATACTTAACATCCGGAACGTTACCCGATAACAAGGCGGAAGCACGAAAAATTCAACACAAAGCCTTGCACTATCAGTTAACAGATGGAATCCTCTACCGAAGATCATACTTGGGTCCCCTACTGCGATGCGTCGACAAGGAGGACGCCTCCTTCCTCATCAGAGATATTCACGAGGGTACTTGCGGACTACATGCAGGACCCAGAATGGTGGTGGCCAAGTTAATGAGCGCAGGCTACTACTGGCCGGGTATGCACCCCGACGCCGTAGTAGAATTACGCAAATGTGATTCTTGCCAGCGCCACGCGCCAAACACTTTGCGCCCCAAAAATGACTTGGTTCCCGTCACGGCAGCATGGCCATTTCAGAAATGGGCAATAGACCTTGTTGGCCCATTCCCCACAGCACCGGGAAACGTCAAATTCTTAATAGTGGCAATCGACTACTTCACAAAGTGGATCGAAGCAAAGCCACTAGCAAAAATAGACGACGCACACACCAAGAAATTCATATGGGAGTTCATCATATGCAGGTTCGGCTTACCGTATCAGATCATAAGCAACAACGGAACCCAATTCACCGACCAACACTTGCAACAATGGCTGGCGCAAATGGGCGTCCAACAGATCTTCACATCAGTAGCTCATCCCCAAGGGAACAGTCAAGTCGAAAGAGCAAATCGAAGCCTCATCGAAGGCATCAAAAAGCGGCTGGGAACCAAAAGAACAGGATGGGTGGACGAAGTTCCACACGTCCTATGGGCAAACCGCATACTCGCCAAAACTAGCAATGGCGAAACTCCGTTTAGCCTAACCTACGGTTCCGAGGTCGTCATACCCGCAGAAATCGGATGCCCCTCCGCAAGAGTACTCATGGCGGAACAAGGGCAAAACGACAAAGAGCTACGATTAAACTTAGACCTACTCAAAGAGCGGCGGGAGCTCGCCGCCATCAAAGAGGCCAGATACAAAAATCAGTTAGAGCGCTACTACAACCAAAAAGTTAAACTACACAAGTTTAACATTGGAGATTACGTTCTAAGAAATAATAGCGCTTCAAACACAGAAAAGCAAGGAAAACTTGCTCCAACATGGGAAGGGCCTTACAGAGTTCAAGAGATCTTGGACAAAGGCGCCTATGCGCTAGAAAAAATAGATGGCACGCCTGTCCCACGTTCTTGGAACGCGGCACAGCTACGTTTCTGTTACATGTAATTTTTGTAAACACTTAGGCTACACATGCCTAAGTCCCTTTTGGGATTCTAAGAAGTTTTTACCATTTAACTTATGATGTGCACTACTGGAACCTTGGGTCTTCAAGGCATAGATATTAAACATAACTATCGCCGAACTCAATAATCAAATCCAAACAAACATCACACAAAAAAAGTTAAAAATAGTATTACTTCAAAAAATCCCATCAAAAAGGGGCGTTCAAGCGGCCCCAAGCTTTACAACGTAAACACAAAAACACACCATCCTAACAGACACAACCTATTCTTCTTCGGACTCCTCAAAGTCCACCAGCTGCTCTTCTGTATCCCCCGGAACTGTCCCAGATGTCTCCCTTCCGCCAGCTGCTGCCTGCTTCCCTTTCTGTTGCGCCTCCGCACCCAAACGGTCAGATTCTTCAATAAAGTAACGGAGAGCGCCGGCTAGATCAGCATACTGATTACAGTCCGCCACTGTCTTCAGTATGGGGAATTCGACTTGCTCAAACTTAAGGAGTTCAGCTTCATACTCCTTCTCCCGGGGTTCACCATAATGCGCGCCCTTGGTTATATGCCCTCCGTTCAGCGCATGGTAGAACCCACTGTCAAATCCCTCAGCTTCCCCAGCAGCGCGCGCAGCGGCGGCAATAGCAGCAACCTGATCGCCGAGATTGGGTTCATTCCAGAACCGCTTGAAAATCTGCACAAAAACAAAGATCAGAAGGAGAATACGCAATGACATGGAAAAAATAGGAAGATACTTACCCCGGCGATACCCTCGGTCATCACCCAACGGACAGACTCCTGGGCCTTCTCCTGCGCAACGTTGGCTTCATCCAAGAGAGTCTTGGCATTTTCCGCCTCCGTCTGCGACAGGGTCAACGACTCCTCTAAAGAAGCCCTCTCCTCGGTCAACGCAGCCTTCTCCTTCACCCACGCTTCCTTCTCACTCACCAACTCGGACAGCTGAGAAGAGGCACTCACAAGCTCATCGTCCTTGTTGCGCAATTCAGACCGCAGGCCCGCCACCATCGAGTCCTTATCAGCTAAAACTTTGGCATGGCCCTCCGCGGTCTCTTGCAGCTTGGCATTCTCATTCTTCAGCGCCTGGATCTGATCCTTCAGTTTCATAGTATCTTGGTTAGTCACTTGACAGGAATCGATCCACCTCTGATGAGCCAGCGCATGATCACGCTCAAGCACCTTCACCTTGTCCTCAGACTTATAAGCTTTGTCCCTATACCTCTCAACCTCAGATTTCAGCTTCTCCTCCCTCTGCGCCTGAGCTGACCGCCGAACATTAAACTCGGCGACATCACGGGCAAACTCTTCATCCCGCCGCTTCAACGACTCCACCGCAGCAACCTGAAGAGCCTGCCCAACGCAGATATCGGTTATCAGCTGCGAACGGGACAAGTTGTCCTGATACTCCCTATCCTTGGGAGGAACCACTTAGGAAACAAACTCCTAAGCTATAAGAGGGTTTGCAAAACGGGAGTTCTCCCGGATACTCCAGTGCGGGCGCCAGATAACATCACCCGCGAAGTAGCCCGGGCCACTCCGGTCGACACTCGACCTTCCACCAGAAGGCATGCAACCACTACCACCTGCAGGAGAACCGCCAGAAAGCACCTGATTAGAGGCAGCCCGGGCGGCCTCCTCCTCCGCCCTAGCCCTGGCGGCCTCTTCCTCCGCCCGAGCTCTGGCTTCAGCCTCCGCCTTCTCCTTCTCAACACGTAGCTTTTCAGCTGTCACTCTCTCGGCCTCGGCCTTCCTGGCCACTTCTTCCAGACGTAGCTTCTCAGTTGCTACTCTCTCCTCCTCCGCCTTCTTGGCAGCAGCTTCCTTGGCCCGCTTCTCGGCCTCAGCTGCCTCTTTCTCCGCCCGAGCCTTCGCCTCCTCCTCCTCCTCCCGCCTTTTCTTGGCAACCTCTGTCTCACTTGGCTCGGAGGTGGAACCCGGAGCTTGCGGAGAAACAACTGCAACAAAAAGCAAGACAACACTTAAGAAAATATCAATATAACAAAAGGAAAGAAGAAATGCGGAACACCACTTACTAGTCACTTTCTTCAACGTCTTCTGAATGAGAGGACGACGCTCTGGCGGAGGACTAATCTCCAAAGAAAATGGCGCGGGACCAGCCCCGCCAGACTTGGAAGATCCAGCCTTCCCGCCGGGGACTTTACCCAGCTTCCGTTTCTTCTTCAGCGGACTCACAGCCGCATCATCTTCAGGGGCGGAAGAAGAAGATTCTGTACGTCTATCGCGCTGGCCAAAGAGAGGACCTTCACCACCTGCACTCAAAGGCGCAGATTTAGCTTGGGACAACACCTTATGCTTATGAAAGCGCGGCACACTCTTCTTACGACCACGCGGAGGCGATGGATCCACCATTTCTACAGAAGACTCGGTGGATTCCTCATCAGAGGAAACGACAAAACAAGGGTCTACCCCCGCATGAGGAACAGAACATAAAGGATCAGGGTTTATAGGATGCTCACGTGAAAAAAGAAGAACGGTTGGCTTGAACTCCAGATAGGGAAAGTAGAACCTATCAACCATCTCATCTATCACAGACACCCTACCCTCCGTAGGATCCCTCCATTTCAATGGGGCTTTATCTCTCAACAGAAATGCACCAAACTTTGACATCCCTAAGTCAAACAAAACATAAGTCAGTCACACGCTAAGAAAGATAACGGTAAAAAAGCTTGGAAGAAACTTACCAGGCGTAACAATCACAGGCTCTTTCCCCTCCACAATCTGAGCCCGGCTCATACCCAACAAAGCCAACATGGCTTCGGAACACATACCCGTGTCAAACGGGGAAGAATGAGCCACCAACTCCTTGAACCAGGATTCATCCCTGTAACCCTCCATAACAGGGTGATCACCTACCTTCTGACGCTCAGCTACAACCTTCCATGGCATGTCCACAGGTATCACCCCCCTCTTGACGTAGAAAAACTTCTCCTTCCAGTCATGAAGTAACTTGGGAGCAGATGTCCCACATGGAGGCACATGGGGACGAGGAACAAAGTTGAACCAGGAACCCTCCATGTTCAGCAAATAAAAGACATTGAACCGTTCAAAAGACGGCTCAATGTCCAGAGCACGGCAGCAGGCTTCGAAATGAACAAGACGAAGCATCCCAAACCCACTAACCTGGGTGACATGAACACCATACTTCACCAAGGTGTCCACCTGGAACTTGGTGGCAGGCAAACGGAACCCACATAGGGCAAGGTGGGCCACATATAAGCTCATCTTCCCAGGGGGATGAGCCAAGGCAGTATTCTGGGCAGTTGGTAACTCAACCACCCAGGAGGGATCAAACTCCATAGCCTCCAAAAATTTCGCAAAACTCTTCTTACCCCACTTACAAGTGGTGTTATGTATCAACTTCTTCGACGTCTCAGCAGCCTTACTAGGGTTTCCCCCAGCATCAGAGCCCTCAGACATGGTGACGAAGGTTTTAAGAAAAAGAAAAAGAAAATTTTTTCCAGAAATTCGCCGGAAAACTTGAAGGTTGACCGGAAAAGATAAAGATCTTCGAAGAAAAGATGGAAGAATTTTTTGGAAAAGGTAAGATAAGAAGGAACTCCAAGGACCTCCTGAAGTATTTATACCCATCGCATTTAATGCGATGGGAACAGCTGGCAGAAGACTCTTCATCTTGCCAGAAGGGGAGACATCTGGACGCTACACGTGGCGTAACAGCTGGGTAAGCAGTTACTCGTCAGCACGTGACGACACGCGTCTGTCCACAAGGACGACTTCTCACCTACCGAACGTCAGCAATCAGCCTGACAAACTGCACCACTCGCGCGCGTGTACGGCTACTCGCCTGACACACGATGGATAACCTCCCACCCACGTGCTGACATGACTTACAACTGTGCAGACATCCTCTCTGCACCCTGACACGTTCACCAACCGTCTCGGCATCCCAGGCACATTTCCTAAATGTTAAGGAAACCTTTCAAATTTCAAAAATTAATTACAAGGATGACACATTCAATACACCCTGACTGCCACGTCACCACTTGGCGATGGGTTGACGTAAAATCCAAAGGACGTTCTCCGCCGGATTTTACCATCCAACACCCTGACTACCACGTCATCACTTGGCGATGGGTTGACGTAAAATCCAAAAGACGTTCTCCGCCGGATTTTACTATCCAACACCCTGACTGCCACGTCATCACTTGGCGATGGGTTGACGTAAAATCCAAAGGACGTTCTCCGCCGGATTTTACTATCCAACACCCTGACTGCCACGTCATCACTTGGCGATGGGTTGACGTAAAATCCAAAGGACGTTCTCCGCCGGATTTTACTATCCATTACCCTGACTGCCACGTCATCACTTGGCGCAGGGTACACGCAAAGTCTGAAACACGTTCTCCGTCGAATTTTACTATCTCACACACACATTGACACGTCATCACATGGCGCTGGGTTCATGTAAAATTTAAACGCCGTCACCAGACTTTGCAATAAAATTTCTCACCCGCGCTAAGACTCCACTTGGCGCCGGTTTTTTATAAAACGAGCCATGTACAAAGGTAAGGGGACGCTTTTATCTTTCCACATGCCACCAGAGCCGCAACGCGCACTCTGTCGCTCGCATTAACACTTTTTCAAGAAGCAAACAATTACCCCTCTTTAGAACAACACAACGGAGAAGTACATTAAAAAAATCACACGTTTAGTCCAGCGCCCCACCAGCTCTCTAAGCAAGAACAGGAGACACCCTGGACTTGGGGGACTTGAAGGGGTAGGGTACTATTCCCCTGCGCTTTCAGGCGCACCCTACCCACTATCCAAAGCCCCCGCATAAAGTAACACATCTGAAGACACAGATGCACAGCAACGCCACAGGCGCAACCGCTATCCTGCGCGGAGGTACCAGTTGGCAACACCCGGGAACATCCCCCTTGGAGCCCAACTTGCTACCACCCGTCAGGTGTCAGCTGACAAGTGGTCAGCCGCCTGACGTCTGACTCCCCTGCAGACCCAGCCACAATACGCCACGTGTGTGGAGGACAAAGCACCGCCCAGCCGACCAACCACGAGACGACACGTGGCCCAATCAAAAGAGGCCCTCCTCAACTTGGATCACTTTATCTAACTAAGGATTGGAATCCAACTAGTGGGGCCTGCAAAAGCAACCGGCCCGGGCCTCTAACCCAAGCCCGTTAATGACCAGAATGGGCCCGATGACCTTGGGCCCATGCCTCTCCTATAAAAGGAGGACTTGGCCTCCTTTCTTGAAGAGGTGGAATTAGCCAATTAGAACAAAGACACTTGTTTCACCACTTGTGCTATTACTTGTATCTTTTATCAATAAAGATTGTCTTTTCCAGTGGACGTAGATCTTACGTGATCAAACCACTTATACCCTTGCCTGTTGTGTCTCTTTGCTTATTATTCGTGCATATAACCATAGATCAACCATCGTTGTGAGCCAAGGATTATACCCTGCAGCGAACACGAGTCGTCACTCCACATATTATCCCATCTTACCTCCCCTCAGTTATACTCGTTGTTTCTTCAAACATACTTCTAAATACTCCTATATATCTACACTAGCTTATACCCCAGGAGCGTCCCAAGTTAAGAAATCTAAGTAAAATGAATAAAATTAGAAGTATCTAAACTATAAAAATTGCATCTATGTATCAACTTACATTAGATACTTTTAAAAAAAATATACCAAAAGATCCATTTCACCTTACAACATCAACACCTAAAAGAGAATATTAACATCCCAAGCACTTTAAGGGGACAAAGATTGTTTAGCACTAATACATTCAGTCAAAAGTCTTTAACTGCATACAATAAGATTTGAGCTATTTCAGAATATGAGTTAATAGCCAATTTCGTCCCTGAGGTTTGGTCCAGTTTGCCACTTCAGTACAAAAGTTTTTTTTTTTTTGTAATTCCTTCCCTGAGGTTTGGATTTTTTTGCCAAATTCGTCCTTTTCACTAACCGAGTTAAAAAAATCTTGTTAAGGCCAGGGGTAGGGTTGTCATTTTACCATTTAAATGAGGGACAATTTAGACATTTTATCTTATCATTATATCCCCCTTTTTAATTAAACCCTAATCATTATCCACCCTTCTCTGCAACATCTCCACCACCATAACAACCACCACCCCCTCTCTCTCTTTCACTCTCTCTCTCTCTACATATATGTAAGCGAAAGATTTTGACTAAAACAGGATTATTTGATCATACAAGTTACAAAACCAGGTGCGGAAACCCTAGCTTTGAACAAACTGATAGAAACTCAAATCAAAACACAATCAATATCATTTTCAAAGCTTTTCATAGATTAACTTTTGCATAAACTTGATTACAATGACAATACGGTTAATCTAGATCAATTACAGACACTTTCAATCTAACCTGGAACCTGACCTCAAAACACACACAACTAATAACTCTCTTACATTCACAAAAACACAAAATCTATATATAGAGTCTGCACATTCGCCCAGTTGATGTGGTCGAATGTGGACTTCTTCCACATTCGCCCACTTTATGGTACGAATGTGTATCTTGATCAGGAACCATTCTACCTTCGCCCAAAAGTCTTCTACCTTCGCCCACTTTATCATACCTTCGCCCAATCAGCAAAACTTAACATATGTTAATATCCAATCACTAGTCGCAAAACGCATCTACAAACTCCCCCTCGACTATTGATTGGATTGTCTTCTCTTTTCGTCCATGGCTTTGTTCATCAGCTTAATTCTGAGCTATTTCTTCTGCTCATTGGTCATTACAGGCTCAAATTTTCTCTTCACCGGTTTCGACACATTTGCCATCTTCACCGTCTTGCCAAGTTTGTTCTCCAAATTACTCCCCGCATTAATATCATAAGCAAAACAAACTCCAACCACTTGAGTATACTTCCTTGCTTGATCAGCGTCTTTTGGCTCAAAGTAAATCGGATTATAGAAAAGCATGATGATGTCTTCAAAAGTACAGTTAATCAACCACATAGGATCAAATACATGAACATGCTTGTATTTGTCCTTCCCGTCTCTCAACACTATCACTGCTTCAGCCTTCCTCCAATCATAATACCAGAAAATAAAATCAGCACTGAAATGTTGTGGCATAGGCATCAAAGGTATTTTCCTCATCACTTCAGGTGCCTTGTATATCAAAGTAACCCGCTTCAGCTTGGTTTGAGGATCAATATCCCTATGAACTTTCCTTCGGGGATATTGAGGCTTGAATCTATTCCATCTTGTTCTACTTCCCCAAACCAGCTTGTCTGCACACCAACCGACATGAGTACCATTCACTGAAGCACCTGACATAGGGAATCTGCATAGATCTCTGACCGCCCAGTACGGTAGAGTTAGCAAATCAATAAATCTGTTAAAATACAAGATCCATGTTTCCCATTTAGCAGTTATGCACTTCAGCCTGCCCAAATATGTCCACCCAAGAGCTCTGCCTTTGAACTTGGCATTGTGAAATCTATAGAAGTTTCCTTGAGCTTCAGGCTTCGGTCGGTTTTCATCCATTTCCCTCAATTTCTTCAAGTAACTCTTCAATTCATCAGATTGATTTGAAGATTCTTGCTTATCAGCACCAAACACTTTCACTACAAACTCTGCACTTCTTTGCTGTGCCTTTTTCTTTGCCGAATTATTTGGTGTCTCAGTAAAATCAGGAAATATCTCATCTTCATCTGTTTCTCTGAAGTACTGAGGAAATTCTTCATAAGTTATATCTTCAACCTCCACTTCATCAAGCTCAGGAGTATTCTTATCATCTGAGTGACTTCCAATATCCTTTTCAGAAATATCTGGAATCGACTCATCTATTATAAACTCCTCAAATGTTTTCCCTACTCTCTGTGCAAGTCCATCCAGAATTTCCTTTGCCACAGAAGCAGGTACTTCACCTTCTTCAAGATCAGGATCGTCGTATTCCAATTCATATCTCAAGTCATCAGTTTGGAATATCTCAGCAAAACATCCTGTGAACTCAATGGTCCATTCTCTTCTTTCCAACATATCTTTATACACTTGTTTAGCATCATCTGATAAAGATCTCACCTTCTCATTCCAGAAGATACTTTCATCTGAATCAACATTCTCACCTTTCTTCTTCTTTGAACTTGATTCTCCAGTACTCTTCTTTTTGGATGTTCTCTCTTCAAATGTAAACTTTGAAGTATCATCTCCTCCATCATCATCATCATCATCATCATCACTACCACTATCATCCTCTTTCTGTCTCCCAGACCCTTCTGCATCATCATCATCATCATCATTATCATCCTCATCATCACTTTTCTCTGACTCTTCATCATCTTCATCATCATCTTTTTCTTCATCCGATTCAGACTGTTCATAGTCAACTTTCTCTTCTTCTTCTTCTTTATCTTCTTCACCCTCCTTCAACTTGGGTGCAACATTGTACAAATCATCAATCAAATCACTAAGGCGTTTGTTCTCAGCCCTTAGTTCTTTGTTGTCTTCTTTGATCAACTTTATCCTGTTCTTGTTTCTTGAACACTTACCCTCAAGCTTCTTATTCTTTGCTTCAAGCTTCTTAACCTTCTCATTAATTTCATCTTGATTTGATTTAGAAGCTACAACTATCTGAAGCATCTTTTCTTCATTCTGCTTGAACTTGGCTATTTCAGCTTGTTGAGCCACAATCATCTTCATCATATCATCCATTTTCTTGTTCACCTGCTTCATTACATCATCATCCACGGTGATCTTCTTGGATTTGGATCTAGATGGCTCAACTTCCTTTTCTTTCTGAGGCTTTCTGAACATGTCAAGTACATTATCCAGTGCAACATTTAGTTGATCAGCTGATATTGTCTCTGCCTCTTTAGATTTCTTTTGCTTCTTAGTGACCGGTGAAGATAGCTTTGATGACGTACCAGCATCGGGTACTCTTTTTCCCTTCAACAGTTGTGCTAATTCTTTCTCTCTCAACTGTTTAGTACTTGTCTTCTTAGACATGGTCTTGTGCTTTGGCTTAGGCAAGTTTACTACCACAGTCTCTCCAGTATTCAACTTATCCATATCAATGCCTAGACCTTCATCTTCAACATTCAACGACTTCTTTCTTTTCTCAGCTTCCTCGATTGATTTGTTTAAATATTCAGACTCACCAACCATAGTGGCCTTACGTTTGGTGGTCCTAACATTCTCAGCATCAGAATCCCATCGTTCATCTTCCTCAGTTTCTTCTGAATCTACTGATTCTTCATCCACCAAACCAGTACCTTTCTTTGCAGTTGATTTCTTTCTCACCTCCTGTTGCTTAGAACTTCCTTGATCAGTCTTTCCTTACCCTTCCCTTTGGCTCCGGGATTAACTACCTGTCTCTTCCTCTTAGTGCTTGCATCAACATACACCAAGGGATCATCATTATCAGAATCACTGTCGTCATGTCTTACTCTGTTCTTGCCAGGATCAGTGTAATCCTGACTAGCCAAAGCTCCAAAGAGTCTCCTGTGAGGTGGCTTTTCATTGTCTGGCACACCCTTATAACCTTTCATTCTCACCAATGTACGAATGTTCATGTGATCTTGACCTAGGATCATAGTTGGATCCTTCTTCAATTCTGGATACTTGTGGTCAAAGATCATCATGAGAAACCTCGGATATAGCATGAATTGCTTCTTCTTCAATCCCTTTAACATCTCAAGCATGTGATCTAAAATCATACCAGATACGTTGAATGGTTTGTTGAGAGTCAACGCAACCATCAACGAGCTTAGACTTCTCCTCATCACATCATATCCACCGCTCACACATCCAAACACGTGGATTAAGACATGTGCAAAATATTTAAACTGCACACTCAATTTCCCTTTGTACATCGAACCATCAGTAATAGCTCCCTTATACTTCATTCTAAGGAAACATGCTTTCTGTTCTGTCCAAGATAACTCCCTAGGATCTTCACTCACTTCAAACTTTATTTGGAGTGCTTCTCTAATATCAGACTCTGTAATAAACATCTCCAAGTCTTGTATCTTGCTTCTAATGATTGTCTGATTATCCCAGAAGTCATACTTTGCATTCTTGTAGAAGTCTTCAATGATGTCTTTGTAAATGATAGTCGGAGTAGCTAAAGCATAGACAATTCTGCTCCTCTTCAAGAATTCAATGATTCTAGTAAATTCTACATTCTTTTCCACATCGCCAAGATAAGCACAGCAGTTATGTGTTTTCTCAAACGTCCAGCTTATCGGTGTAGATGATTCTCCTTCCTGAATAGTCTCTGGAACTGGTTCTGAAATGATATTCTCCACTGGAGTCTCAATGTTCTCAGTTTGATCAGCCATCTGCACATCAAAATCAAAAATATTCGTCAAAATACAAAAACGACAAAAAAAAAATTCAAAATTTTAAGGTTTTAAGGTTCCACATTCGCCCGTTTTGATCTGGACGAATGTGAGTTTTAAGGTGCGAATGTGAAATTTTCTGGACGAATGTGAAAAGACTTTGAGTTAAAAACACATTCGCCCGTTTTAATATACATTCGTCCAAAACTCTTCACCTTCGCCCGTTTTGTTGACCGAAGGTAAAAACCTGTTTATCCCCAAAATTCAAATTTTAGCCAATCATGTTTTTAACATGTAATTTTGATTAGGATGTGTCCTAATATGGCCGATCAACACTCGTCCACAACCAATTGTTCCTAAATTTCAATTTTCATCAGTTTTTAATAAGGAATTAGGTCACGTCTGTTTTAAATGATCAATTAACCATCTATTGTTGTTGTTATCCTAATTCTTGGATTATTCTCCCCCTAAAACTGATGGGGATTGAAATGCAATAAAAAACAATCACTAAGAAACACTCTAAGACCCTAAAATGTAAAGCCCTAGGTCCGGTTAGAAAAACGACGATTGTGTGTTCATTATAGCTTCATTACCTGTGAAATTGATGTGAAAACAATCAGTAATAGTCAGAGAATGAAAGCCACAAGTAAAAGAAATCAAAGCAACAAGGTGTCCAGATCAACAGAAAATTTTTGAAAAATTATGACAAAGGGTTCGAACCTGACATTGGCTTATATAGACAAGCCACCTTCGTCCGTTTTAGTGGGCGAATGTGAATCTATTTCACCTTCGCCCCAACTTAATGACCCGAAGGTAAAACTAATACCCGAAGGTAAAATTTTGTTATAAAATGCCCACATTCGTCCAATATGTAACGGCCGAAGGTAAAGATTTTTCCACATTCGACCCAATTAAGGGGCGAATGTGAAATGGAAAAATCTGAAAATTTTGCCAAATCACGAATTCGAATCCCGTTCAACATTTTTCAAACTGTTAAACTTCCAAAACTCAAATTTTCACTTTTTGAATGATACAAAGCCCAGATGGTGTTATCAAATCTCAGAAATTGACCATCAAGCATCCCCGGTTATCAAAAATAAAGCAGAAATGCAAAAATTTTGGGTTTTCTGAAATTTTATCAAAACACACCTAAAATCTTTTTGGATTTTGTATCTTTTTGACAATAAAAGTAAATTGCAACAAAGTACAATACATCAAAGTAAATGAAAGCAGTAAACATTTTGTGATATCCGGTAAGAGGATCATATCAGTTTTCTGAGAAATCTGATCACAGCGTTGATCTGGTTGTTTTAATATTATCATTAGAAACAATATGTGACACGGCAATTGCTGATATTGTGGTCCACTTAAGCTCACATGCAGACAATTACGCAATGCTTTAAAATGATACGAGTTAGGTGTATTAGACTAACACATTGTGGTGCCCACACACACGACATACTCCCGTATCAAGTAATTGCACAAAGCTTCGTCGTAACGCGTGATTATGCCAGAGTTATCCGTAAAATTTACAAAGTATATAGCACAGAGGTGTACAGGTTAGCAAATGAATGCAGCAAAGTAACATGTGCGTATACACTAGGTTGAGGCTGATATTAACCACTGATTTGCATCAGAAAGTCAATACGATGTAATAATGATCTTTGATCAATAAAACATAAAGTTCCTCAATTCGGTAACTCTCGGTTTTGGCAATTAAGCTCTTTTTGCAAATATTCTGATGAAACTAGGTCCGTAAATCAATACGACAGAAGTTTAATCAGAATATCCCGGATAACCATAACATAACGACCCGAAACCTCAGATTTTGGCAATCCTATCAAACGAAATTACGGTACTAAGACCATATGCCCATGAGGTGTTCAGCCACAAACGCGTAGTTTGTTATGTTTGTATCACTAATGCACGCAATATTTAGTCTACGAAGCCTATCAGCATATCACACGTAATCAACATACGCCTCATTATACTATACAATTCTTTAGCCTGTGTCAGATCCCCACTAATGTACTATCATTTCCTCTTTTTATCCAGGAAATCATTTTGATTTTTCTAATTTTTAGGTCTTTTGAAATTTTTCAATGTTTTTGGTTTTTCTGATAAAATGACTCCCCCTAAAATAAAGAACATATTTTTGGGTTTTTAATTTTTCTGAAAAACAAAAACAAAAATTTGAAAGAAACAATCCACTTGAAAGCATCAACTTCTTTGAGGATTAAACAATCCCCTCGAAAGCATCAACTTCTTTGAGGATTATGATAGAAAAGAAAAATTCCCAATTAGCAAAGAGAAATTCCCAATTAGCAAAATATTAAAATAAAAACTAAAACTAAAAAGCGATAAACTGAGGTGCCGATTAGTCCTGTTTTTCTTTTATATTGTTTACTTTTAAAAGATATTCAAAGCGGGATCTGTCAAAAGCTTTTGTAAACAAATCTGCACGTTGGTAGTCAGTATGAATTTTGACCATATCAATCAATTCCTTAGCATAACAATCACGGATAAAATGATATTTGATCCGGATATGTTTCGCCTTAGAATGATTTTCAGTATTTTTAGTTAATGCAATTGCGGCTTCGTTGTCACAGTGTATAGGGGTTTTAAGAAACTGCAAACCGTAATCCACCATCTGCTGTTGGATCCAGAGTACTTGCGAACAGCAACTCGAGGCTGCAATGTACTCAGCTTCACAGGTAGATAGCGCCACGGAAGTCTGTTTCTTGCACTGCCAGGTAATTAACCTGCTCCCTAAAAACTGGCAACCAGCTGTAGTTGATTTGCTATCTTTGTCACAGCCGCCCCAATCTGCATCACTAAAAGCAATAAAATCAAAATCATCATCATTAGGGTACCAAAGTCCTTTTGAGGGACAACCCTTCAGATATCGAAGGATACGCTTGACCGCCGTCAGATGACTTTGTTTCGGCTTCGATTGGTAGCGAGCACAGAGACACGTTGCAAACATGATATCTGGTCGAGACGCCGTCAAATACATCAGAGATCCGATGATTGCTCTGTATGTAAATGGGTCCGTCAGCTCCCCCTTAGTGTCCACTCCAATCCCGTGATTGGGTTGAATCGGGGTATCCATCGGCTTAGAGTCCTCCATCTGGAATCGGCTCAAGATGTCGGATACGTATTTCGTCTGGTGAATGAAGATCCCGTCGGGTCTTTGGTCCACCTGTAAGCCTAGGAAAAATTGCATCTCCCCCATTGCGCTCATTTCGAACTTTTCTTGCATGACAGTTTCGAATTCCCTGCATAAAAGTTCGTTAGTTGAACCAAAAATTATATCATCAACGTAAATCTGCACTAGAAGCAAATCATCTCCCGTCTTCTTCGTGAAGAGGGTGCAATCAACGAGGCCGCGCTTAAATCCTTTGGAGATGAGGTATGTACTTAGCTCCTCGTACCACTGTCTCGGAGCCTGGTGCAAACCATATAAAGCTTTGTTCAGCACGTAGACCTTATCCCGGTGGATTGGGTCCTCAAAGCCTGGTGGCTGCCCGACATAAACCTCTTCCTTGACTTTCCCGTACAAAAATGCGCTCTTGACGTCCATTTGATAAACTTTGAATTTCTTGTATGAAGCAAACGCAAGGAACATCCGAATAGCTTCAATCCGTGCTACCGGTGCATAGATTTCGTTGTAATCAATCCCTTCGATTTGATGGAAACCCTGCACGACCAATCTGGCTTTGTTACGAACAATAACCCCACGATCATCCTTCTTGCACTTAAACACCCATTTAGTGCCTATTTTCTTTCTTCCCGGCGGCAAATCCGTGAGCGTCCAAACTCCCAATTTTTGGAATTGTAATAACTCCTCCTGCATGGCTTCAACCCAGGCATCTTCATTCAAAGCGTCCTTGTATGTCCTTGGCTCTACCTGCGACACATAACACGCAAACGACCAATCATTTTGACTACCAGATTTTTGAATTTTGGCATATAATGCTAAAGCACCAAAACTCTCTGGCGAGTTAACGCTTTTCAGCTGCCCTCTGGTCATAACACCACTTCCAGGATCACCGATAACTTGCTCCAGCGGGTGAATACGATGAATCCAAGATTCCGGATAATCAGGTACAGTAACTCCCGTCTGAGCAGTCAAGTTTTCTACAGCATCCAGATCATGACCCGTGTTTGATGATGAAGCAACATCTGGAGTTGGAGTTGGGTTCACTGGCATTTCCTCTGGTTCTTCTGCATGTTCAAGAATGACTTCTTCAAATTGTTCAACTTCAAATTCTGAAGAGTCTAATGAAGTTGAAGCCTCTTGAAACACATCTTCCTCTTGTATAGGAGCATTGGTATCATTAGAAGCTGGTAGGGGGTTCACGGTGATTGGACGTACCAACGATGAAGTCGTTGCGTTTTCACACTCGTAAAGTAATCTGATAACAGCTTCTTCAACCAAGCTATCTAGATTGAATGATTCAAAGAAGTCTTTGTAATCAAACATCCAATCAGGACCCGTGCCTTGCAAATTTTGAGTATATCGTTGAACTTCCACGTTAGACCAATCCTCCACTTGACGAGTTCGCTTGTTGAATACCCGTTTGAGCGGGGTTGCATATCCAACAAAGTAACCCTCTTCAGCTTTAGGACTAAACTTCTCACCTGGATTCAACATCGTGCATGGCGCCCCAAAAGGTTCTAGATACTCTAAGTTTGGCTTTCGTCGGTGTAACAGTTCATAAGATGTCTTTCCAAACTTCTTCACTGTTAGAACCCGATTTAATGTATAATTTGCTGCATAAATCGCCTCGTTCCAGAACATTACCGGAAGATTTGAATCAGCAAGCATTGTTCTAGCCGCTTCAATTAGAGTCCTATTCTTTCGTTCAGCAACACCGTTCTGTTGTGGGGTGTACGGAGCCGAATATTCATGATGTATCCCTTTGCTTTCACAAAGTTCAACCATCTTGGCATTTTTGAACTCCGTCCCATTATCACTCCGAATTCTCTTTATCTTCACATTGTAGAGATTCTCCAATCGAGTGAACAAAACTTTCAGGTTGTTAAAGGTGTCACTTTTGTTTTGCAAACACATCACCCATGAAAATCTTGAGTAGTCATCAGTGACAACTAAACAATAAAGCTCTCCAAGATGACTTTTGCGCTTGACCGGTCCGAATAGGTCCATGTGCAATCGCTCAAGTGGCATCTCTACAGAGTTGACTTTCTTCACTTTGTGGGACTGTTTGTGTTGCTTCCCCTTCTTACAGCTTACACACTTGTCATTCAGATGGAAATGTTTCACGTTTACTCCATCGACAAGCCCATTTTTCACAAGTTGATTCATTTTTCTCAGATGAATGTGCCCCATTCTTCGGTGCCACATTATCGATTCTTTCTCAGTCGCTTTGGATAGAAAACATGTTATTTGCCCCTGTGATGTCATCGCCTTGGACATATCAAGAATATAGAGATTGTTGACGCGAGGTGCCATCAACATTATCCACTCCTTTGGAATTTTGAAGCCCGGTTTGAGAATATAGCAGGATTTGTCATCAAAATGCACAGAAAATTGTTTATCACATATTTGACTGACACTCAACAGATTATAATCAATCTGCTTCACATAAGATATCCGCTCAAAGCTCACTATCCCATTACTCACGCTCCCCTCCATTGTGATATATCCACCTTTATTACCAGCGAATGCGACATACCCTCCATTGATGTTTTTCACGTCGAATAACAATGCGAGATCCCCTGTCATGTGGCCTGAAGCTCCACTATCGACAATCCAAAGACTGCTAATAGGGCCAGCTGAAGCTCCCTGCACACAAAAAGTAAATCATTTAGTTCTTTCGGGGGACCCAAGCCTGAGTCTTGGGCCTTTGAACATCAGCTTTCAAAGAAACATTCTCATTAACTTTTTCAACAACTTTTTGTTTTGGATCAATCTTTTTCTGATTGTTCAAAACAGTTTCCTTTTTCTCATTGATCTTTGAAGTAGAAGCTCCTGGAGTACCATTGGGTGACCAAGATTGTTCAGACCTTTTAAGAATGCGAATCTGAGATTTTGGATTCTCAGTCGGTTTCTGAACATTGTTAACAAACGTAACTTTCTTGGTTACCTTATCTGAGTTAACAGACTTAGGTCCAACATTTGATTTGACAATCGGTTTTTGTGGAACCTTTTGCCTATCAATTGTTGCGTTCACCACAGGCTTTCTCCATGATTGTTCCATAGCTATCCGATTTCTTTGATCATATTGAATTGGACGATTGTTCCTCATTTGATGAAAATTGTTTTGATTATAAAACTGTTGTTGTTGAGGAACAACTCGTCTGTGTGGTGGAACATAATGATCAATCGGTTTTCTCATGGAATTTCTCACTTCAACCTCATGCCTTTTATGCCTTACATATGGACACTGAGCAAGTAAATGCCCACGTTCCCCACATTTAAAGCATTTTCGATACTCTTCAAAAACATATTGAGCATTTGGTTGAGCAAATGATCTAACAGGATATTGATCATGGTACTGTTGATTCCTCAAACTCTCAGGAAGTGGCCCTTTTGAGTAAGTGGGCTCTTGAAAACCATTAGCTCTGTTATTGGGTCGAATGAACTCTGTGACATGGACCTTTGGTTCTTGAGGAACATCCAAATACAATTTCTTTAAAATTGCTGGTGGAATCTCATTTGTTCTCTCATGTTTTGGGAACCAAATTGTGCTTTCTTGCCAAATCTTTTCTATTTTAGCATAGTTAGCATTTTTTATTGGAAATTCCTCATCAGAGATGATTTTATTGGATCCTTCCATCCGATAAAACACCTTGACAGGTTTGTCACATGATTCATTCTCAAGGTCTTTTTTAATCACATTCTTTTCAGACTTTTTCTCATGATGAGCATTTGCCATCGGATGCACATGTTGAGATGGTGAAACTGGTTCAGTAGTAATGATGTGATTTTCTTTTGGAATTTCACATGCTTTAACAGTTTGGTCATTACCAGTATCATCACTCTCTGAGTCTGAATCCACACTTTCAGCATAAACACCCTCATCATTCAAGCCTAAAATCGGTCTCACATCGGAATTAGGATCACCAATACTCGAGGTATTAGATTCAATTTCCGATGATGAATCTGATTTTACCAAGCTCTCCGGTATAACTTGGTGATAATTATGATTTTCAAAAAGCACCGGAGATGGCACAGACTTGTAATTAGTGGTGTTATCATCTATGATGTGGTCTACCACGTAAGCAATGTGCTTATAACTTTCCAACTTTTTGTTTACTTTCTCAGCAAAGCATTTTATGGCTGCCATTTCCAACTTGGTATTTTCAATTTCATTGATATAGTTGTTAATTGCCAATTGTTTTAATGATAAAGTATTTTTCAAGTCGGAAATGTCCTTTTTGTAGCCATCTAATACCTTGTTGAAAGCATTCAACTCTTTGCGAGTAGATTGACTGTTCATGATAGCACTATCACGTTGAACTCGGAGTTGTTTATTCTCCTCAGTCAATCTATCACATGTGCCACAATATTTATCACTTTTAATATCAGTGCTAGACTCAGAACTTACAGGTTTTGGCGGATCAGTCATGGCCATCAATGCGAAATGAGCTTCCTTTCCAGTAAAGAATTTAGAATAGTCAATCTTGGTGAAAGCATCATCAGCAATGCACGACTTCCTTGTCATCAGAAAATCCGCTTCTGCTAGCAACTGATCTATGTCATCATCTAGTGATGTAACACTTGCTTCCGTATCCGATTCACTGTCTGAATCAGAATAAACCGATTCACACTCCTCAGGAACATCAGAAACAGTATCAATCACCATTCCAGAATTAGCTTCCTCAACCTTAACCTCAACAAGTTCAGTCTTCACATCCATCTCAGCCTCAGACTCATCACTTCCACACTCAGTTTCTTTCTTTTCATCCACCGTCACCAACTCTTCAATATCAACCTTGCAAGCAACGCAAGCCACATTGCCACCAGTAGTAATTTCCTCCACTCCTATTTGCAATCCCGACCAATCAAACCTTTCATCTTGTTGAGTCACCAATGCTTGATTCTGACTCGTGTTCTGTTGTGTCTCATTCGGTGTGGTAATCGGTATGACTGTTCGGTTAGTGTTGTTAGGAGATTGGTTTTGAATCTGGTTTGATGTGTTAAGTTGTCTATTTTGGTTGTTGTTAGAGTTATTTTGACGGTTTTGGTAATTGTTGTTGTTTTGGTAAGAAACTTGATTTTGGTTTTGTTGTTGACGATTCTGATAACTTGCATTGAATGGGTTTCTATTACCTTGTTTTGGTGGCTGGGTGCATTCACGTTTAAAGTGACCTTTTTCTCCACAGTTAAAACAAGTAACTTTCTCCTTGTTGAACCCGTAGGTTGTGTTAGGAGAAGTTCCCAAATCTGTTCTACCTGTTTTTTCAATAAACTCCGTTGCTCTTCTCATGATGCTTGCAAAAGCCCATTGGATATCAATGAGTTCCATCTCTTCCTTGTCGATCTGTGCATAGTCTTCATTGGTTAAGTTGTTATTCCCAATTTGACTAGCAACAAGTCCGTTGTACGATGAAACCATTGCTGAGACTAGTGCAATATGTTGTTGAGCAATTTCCACTGTCACATTGCCCAAGTTAGAAGTCTCCAAAACCACTTGTTGTTGATTAGGTTGAGTAACTTGGTTCATTGGTTGTTGAGATTGGCTAGCAGTATAGAAACCTGCTTGTTGCATTGGGGAGAATGGTGAAATGTAGGAATTGTTGTATTGTTGTTGTGGTGTTGGTGGTTGTGTGTATGATGGTTGTGAGTAGGATGAAGTTTGTGCCATGTAGTTGATGGCAGGTTTTGGTGATTCCATAACATTGGAAATACAAGCAACATGTGGTGCAACTATCCCTCCTGAACTTGAGTTACTCACAGGAACTGAAGTGCCTCCAAAATATAAGCTAGGATTCTGAGGAACCTGTGCTCTTCTAGCTTTCCTCTTTTCTTCCATTTCCTTGTTTTCCAGCTTCTGTATGAACTCTTGAATAGTCCAGTATTGATATGCATCCTTCTCCCTGAGAACTTCCACATGCTGATCCCAGTAAGGTGGTTGAGCATCTGCAAACTTATCCACCAAATTCTTCATAGGAATCTGTATACCATAACTTGACAATTCAGTTAGCAAATGACTATATCTAGGAGTTAATTATTTTAAAGTTTCATTTCCAATATAAGAAAAATTCTCAAACTCCTTTCTCAATTCATCCATCCTCAAACTTCTAGTTTTCTCATTCCCATCATGCCTCCTCTTAAGCACATCCCACAATTGCTTAGACGTTGTACAAGTCCCAAATTGATGCAGTAGATCATTTGTGATTGCCTGAGTCAATTGGGAAAAGGCTTTATTTTCCACCACATATTTCTTCTTCTCATCCTCAGTTAAGCTTTCCAACGGAATTGGTTCACCTGTGTTCTCCAAAATCGGTGCTGTGTAACCTTTAGCAATCATACTCCATGCCTCTGCTCCCTCCACTCCCATGCCTTCCAAGTGAATCTTGAACTTGTTCTGCAACTGATTGTATTCTTGTATCTCCATGAGCTTCGGTGGCCGATTCCCGCTACCTGAAGACAAATCGTTAATCAATGTAGAAATAGCATTTGTAGTTTGAGTGTTTACCACCGCTGCTGCTACTCCCCAGTAGTCAGGTTGTGGTGCTGGAGGTGCTACACTTTGAGGCATCGAGCTCGTCATCGCCATGTAGTTAATCGGTTGCGAAGACTGTGTGCTCGTCTTTTGTGCTGCCACCGTCCATGGGTCCATCACTTGCTGTTGTGGTTGTGTCGTTGCTCTGATACCACTTTGTAAGCGAAAGATTTTGACTAAAACAGGATTATTTGATCATACAAGTTACAAAACCAGGTGCAGAAACCCTAGCTTTGAACAAACTGATAGAAACTCAAATCAAAACACAATCAATATCATTTTCAAAGCTTTTCATAGATTAACTTTTGCATAAACTTGATTACAATGACAATACGGTTAATCTAGATCAATTACAGACACTTTCAATCTAACCTGGAACCTGACCTCAAAACACACACAACTAATAACTCTCTTACATTCACAAAACACAAAATCTATATATAGAGTCTGCGCATTCGCCCAGTTGATGTGGTCGAATGTGGACTTCTTCCACATTCACCCACTTTATGGTACGAATGTGTATCTTGATCAGGAACCATTCTACCTTCGCCCAAAAGTCTTCTACCTTCGCCCAGTAAAACTTCACTTTCGTCCCTTCTGATGTAGGTTCGCCCAAACAGTGTCACCCGAATGTAAAAAACTCACCAGAATGTAAAAACACACTAATACAAATCCACGTTCGCCCAGAAAATTCTAGGTTAGACCAGTAATTTTCCACGTTCGCCCGTTTTATCAACCGAATGTGAAAAATTATACCCGAAAGTGAAAAAATTCAAACAAAATTTTCAGATTCGCCCAAAATTACCTAGGTTCGACCAAACACAACTCAGGTTCGCCCACTAGGTTCCAGGTTCGCCCATTTTAAAAAAAATTCAGATTTGAAAAACGGTTACACTTTGAAAAACGGTTATTTTGATCTCTGATTTTCAAAAGTTTGTGGATTTGAATGATCTTAATCAGGTTATGATTCGGAATTGATTTGGAGCAACTTTAATTCTTGGAATTTTAGATTTTAACCACAAAATCAAGTTCAAATCAATCAAAAACACTCAAAAACCATTTTCATGCAAAAACAGATGTATTTTGATCAAAAATATGTCCAAATCAGCTCTGAGTTTATCAAATTTGTTGTTGTATGATCCGTATGGCTCTGATACCACTTTGTAAGCGAAAGATTTTGACTAAAATAGGATTATTTGATCATACAAGTTACAAAACCAGGTGCGGAAACCCTAGCTTTGAACAAACTGATAGAAACTCAAATCAAAACACAATCAATATCATTTTCAAAGCTTTTCATAGATTAACTTTTGCATATAAACTTGATTACAATGACAATACGGTTAATCTAGATCAATTACAGACACTTTCAATCTAACCTGGAACCTGACCTCAAAACACACACAACTAATAACTCTCTTACATTCACAAAAACACAAAATCTATATATAGAGTCTGCACATTCGCCCAGTTGATGTGGTCGAATGTGGACTTCTTCCACATTCGCCCACTTTATGGTACGAATGTGTATCTTGATCAGGAACCATTCTACCTTCGCCCAAAAGTCATCTACCTTCGCCCAGTAAAACTTCACTTTCGTCCCTTCTGGTGTAGGTTCGCCCAAACAGTGTCACCCGAATGTAAAAACTCACCAGAATGTAAAAACACACTAATACAAATCCACGTTCGCCCAGAAAATTCTAGGTTAGACCAGTAATTTTCCACGTTCGCCCGTTTTATCAACCGAATGTGAAAAATTATACCCGAAAGTGAAAAAATTCAAACAAAATTTTCAGATTCGCCCAAAATTACCTAGGTTCGACCAAACACAACTCAGGTTCGCCCACTAGGTTCCAGGTTCGCCCATTTTAAAAAAAAAAAATCAGATTTGAAAAACGGTTACACTTTGAAAAACGGTTATTTTGATCTCTGATTTTCAAAAGTTTGTGGATTTGAATGATCTTAATCAGGTTATGATTCGGAATTGATTTGGAGCAACTTTAATTCTTGGAATTTTAGATTTTAACCACAAAATCAAGTTCAAATCAATCAAAAACACTCAAAAACCATTTTCATGCAAAAACAGATGTATTTTGATCAAAAATATGTCCAAATCAGCTCTGAGTTTATCAAATTTGTTGTTGTATGATCCGTATGGCTCTGATACCACTTTGTAAGCGAAAGATTTTGACTAAAATAAGATTATTTGATCATACAAGTTACAAAACCAGGTGCGGAAACCCTAGCTTTGAACAAACTGATAGAAACTCAAATCAAAACACAATCAATATCATTTTCAAAGCTTTTCATAGATTAACTTTTGCATAAACTTGATTACAATGACAATACGGTTAATCTAGATCAATTACAGACACTTTCAATCTAACCTGGAACCTGACCTCAAAACACACACAACTAATAACTCTCTTACATTCACAAAAACACAAAATCTATATATAGAGTCTGCACATTCGCCCAGTTGATGTGGTCGAATGTGGACTTCTTCCACATTCGCCCACTTTATGGTACGAATGTGTATCTTGATCAGGAACCATTCTACCTTCGCCCAAAAGTCTTCTACCTTCGCCCACTTTATCATACCTTCGCCCAATCAGCAAAACTTAACATATGTTAATATCCAATCACTAGTCGCAAAACGCATCTACAATATATGATATATCTATCTATCTGTCTATAATTTATAATAATAATAATAATAACCTCTCCAAAATTCTTGAATAGGATTCAAGGCCTTATTCAGCATCGTCTCAACATTCACACAACGTGATTTTTTATTGCTTCTTTTATTCAGCATCGTCTCAACAATCTGCATCAAGAATTGAGTCACCAAATATATATACCAAATAACAAAAAGAGAGAGAACCAAGAGATCTAAAGAGATAGAGATAGAGAGAGATACAGACAGATGAAGAGGAGTGGTTGTGTTTGTCTTGGGAGTGGTGCCGCCAGGAGAGGTGGGGTTACCACCGTGTTCTGCCACTGTGGTGGTGATTGGCCCCCATTCTCCACCCACCCTTCACACTTCTCTGCACCACCTCCACCACCATAACCACCCTTCGGCAAGCAAGTCTCGCGTTTAACTACCGATCTTCTGACCAATACTGGGTTTTTTTAAAACCCTAGCAAATGTTATTCTAAACCCCTGAGATCAAAAATCTTTGATATTGAAGATGAGTTTGAAGCTGATTTTCGTGGGTTTAAGGATGAAGTTGAGGTTCTAGCTGATCCCTTCAGTTTCTCTGCTTCTAAAGTCTCTGCTCCATCTCGTTGTAATGGTTTTTAGATTTTTATGTTATTTGACTTTTGGGCCGAGCTCATGAGGTGCATTCACATTATATTATTATTATTATTATTATTATTATTAGTCGCAGAGATCTAGAGAGAGAGAGAGTGAAAGAGAGAGAGGGGGAGAGAGTGAAAGAGAGATAGATATAGGGGGTGGGGATAGGTTGGGGTGGGGTGGGTGGGGTAGGGATGGGGTGGGGTGGGGTAAGATTTTAATTAAAATTTTAAATTGTAAGTAAAAAGACAAAAATACCCCTGACCTTAACGAGCTTTTTTAACTGGGTTAGTGAAAAGGACGAATTTGGCAAAAAAATCCAAACCTCAAGGAAGGAATTGCAAAAAAAAAAAAAAAAACTTTTGTACTGAAGTGGCAAACTGGCCCAAACCTCAGGGACGAAAATGGCTATTAACTCTTCAGAATATGGTGGAAAAAGAAAACATAGTAATTACCTGTTGGAGAGCGTTCCGGGTTGAAATATCTAATATGACAACATAATTAATGAATTGCCAATATATGATTAATGAATATTATTATTATTATTATTATTATTATTATTTTAAACAAATCTCTGTCATAAGTTATCATATTCTAATATAAAAAAAAGGGTAATTGGGTCGGGTATCACCTAATCCCAGGCCCGACCCAAACCCACAATTTTTTTTTAAACTAATATATCCTGAGAGCGTCCCGGGTTGAGAAATCTAATTTGAAATATCAATTTTACACCTGAAATAGACTGATGCGTTTTACAGTTACATGCAGGAAAGCTTCGGGTAGCACTTAACCTAAAACAATTAACAATGTATCTTCAATGTTAGTGCATAACCTTAAACAATGTATAACTCTAATATTAAAACCTAACCTAAAATAATGTACAACTCCAATGCTAACACGTGTTGTAAATAAAAAACATATTTACTGGTTTGAACATAACTAATGACTTGCCTATACATGATTAATGAATAACCTAAACACTTTGTGTTTTTTTCCTGTAGGAACAAAACCACACAAAAAAATAGTCGTTTTTTTCTCCGTTTTTTATATAGCACCATGGTACCCGTTGGAAAGATAATAAAACGCTCGTTAATTTAGTGTAATTTTTTTCTTTAAAAAAATCTCGTATATAAAAGATATTAACGTTTAAAAGTTATGAGATAAAACATTAGAGATAAAAATCTAATTTTGTTTTTAAATTTTAAATTATTATTTTTCTAAAATAAAGTCCTTGCCACATGGGATGACACATGGCACACTCAATGAAAAGAATATCCTCTTTGAGTGTCATGTCATTAAAATGGCTTTGGTTTATTATATGTATAGATGTTGAAGAATTTGAACCCTTCACTTTCTTGATAAAGATGAGACACTTTACCACTACACAATGTTCCTTTAAGACTAAGGATAGATCAACTTAGTTACCTTTTATTGCAAATTTACGTATATGTGTCATATTAATAACAGAGGGTCCCCGTGCGACGAGACAGGTAACACAGACACCGGTAAGGATGTAACATCTTAATTTTCTTAATTTAAAAAACTATAAGAATACTATACCCAGATTAAAGAGAATAAAGTGCTTTTTTAATGGTCTATTTAAAGAAAAAATTAACGTATGAAAAATTTATAGTTGTTTAAAAATCATGGGGTTATTGGTTTAAAAATCAACAATATGTTTTTATGGATTGTATCATATTTTTTAAAGTTACTAGCAGCGTACCCGCACGATGCAGCATGCAACACAGACACTTTTAAGTTTGTACATGGTTTGGTTCAGTTTGGTTATTAGCCTTAAACGAAACTGAATTAATTGGTTAATCGGTCTTATCAACGAACCGGTGAATTGGTTCGGTTTATTTTGTTAGATTGTTAGTTTTCAGTTCGGTTCAGTTAATTTTGCTTAATGATCAAAACCAAACTTTGACTAAAATTTTTGTTTAGAAATACATGAAATAGGAGTAGAAATACACTAAATGAAGGTATAAAAGCTAAGATTAGATGAATACATGAATGGTTCAGCTTCGGTTAACTAATGGGTATAAAAAAACCCGATAATTGATTTTAAGTTAATTAGGTATTTGGTTAATTCAGTTTTCAATTGATTTCAGATTGGTTTTGTCCATTTTTGTTTGGTTTTGGTTAACGGTTGGGTTATTACTAATCCTTAGATATTGTTAATCACATAGGACATCTTTTTTTTTTCAAACTGAAAAATAGTAGAAATATTATACTCAAATTAAAGAGAATTAAATGCCCGTATGATGTAACTATTTTTTGAAAAATATTAACGTATAAAAAACTATAGCCGTTTAAAAACCGTGGGGTAGTTGACTTAAAATAAAGAGAAATGTGTAACTATTATTTAAATAAGCAAAAGTTGAATAATGTTGAGGGAACTAAAGTGTAATTAGGATAGGAAATCAAAGTGTAATTAGTGTTTGAAAAAATAATTAATTTTAAAGATCCTAAACTTACTTAAGAACCATTTAAAGCTCAAATCTTAAATTCTCACAAACCAATTATCTAATACACTACTTTTTAGAAATGACAAGCTTTCAATCATGGAATTTTGCATTCTTGATATGTTTAATGTCAAAACCTCCCAGTCTAGTGAGAGGGGAATACCCCCAATTATGGCACCCCGTATTTTCAGGTTCATACTTTAACTAAACTCTGGTTAACTTTCACTTACATTCACAACATGTTACTTAACTAGGGTTAGTTAGGTGAGTCACACATTGCACGGATATAGGTTAATAGCTGTATGAAACAGTAATTCGGGGAATTACCAGACTACGTACACGAGGGTTGCACCTCGAACGTTGGTGAAATAACAAAACAAATAATTGTAGAATAACTCGTTTGATATTATTTGCAATTATGTGCTTACGTGAATTTATTTGTGAACTTATGTGTAATTCTGTGTATTTAAGCGAAATGCATTACCGAACCCGTAACTGACACCCGACAAACCGATAAGGTAGTTAAAGTCTAAAAATATTGGGTTGGACATTGGCGATGTTTGGGTTAAATGTCTAAGGTCCAAAATAAAAGGAAAACAAAAAATTGTATATATAACACTTGAAAGTGTACAAACCGTGCCATTCTCGTTAATCTGACGGGTATAAATAATACAAGGGATAATCATAATAATTACAGATAATCATACTAAATATATATCAATCAATCTATTATCTATTACACCCCTGCAGTCGAAGCGGGAGGTGAACGGATGCTGAGACTGGATCTGAAATCTTTAAATAGAACACGTGGCAACCCTTGTGTGAAGATGTCTGCTATCTGGTATCTGGAGGGAACGTGTAAGATGCGAACATGACCCCGCTGAACCTGTTCCCAAACAAAGTGAATATCCAGCTCAATATATTTCGTGCGTTGATGTTGCACGGGATTACCTGTTAAGTATATGGCACTGACATTGTCACAATATACCATCGTGGCACGAGAAATAGGAACAGACAACTCTAGTAACATGTTTCATAACCAACAAATCTCAGCAACAACATTAGCGACACCCCGATATTCAGCCTTAGTACTAGACCGTGAGACAGTGGGTTGTCGCTTGGACGACCAAGAAATTAAGTTTTCCCCAAAATAGATGCAGTAACCGCTAGTGGAACGGCGAGTATCAGGGCAACCCGCCCAATCGGCATCAGTGTATGCTACTAAAGAAGAGGCCGCAGAGGGACCCAGAGTTAAACCAAATGTAATCGTGCCTTTAATATACCTGATGATACGCTTCAGGGCATTCCAGTGTGCGGTACAAGGCGCGTGCATGTGCATACAGACCTGTTGAACTGCGTATGTGATGTCAGGACGGGTAAAAGTGAAGTACTGCAAAGCACCTGCTAGACTTCGGTATAAGGTGGGGTCATGAAACGGTTCATCTGGAGAAACGCCTAGCTTAGAGTTGGAGTCTACGGGTATTGCAACAGGGTTGCAAGACTGCATACTTGCACGAGCTATGATATCAGTAGCATAGGTCTGCTGAGAGAGGAACATAGTGTTTTGTTGCCGAATGACCGATATACCCAAGAAATAACTCAAAGGACCCAGATCTTTCTTGGCGCATTCTGTAGCAAGATTCGCCAGAAGGCGATGCCGGAGGCTGTCAGAGGAGGTAACCAAAAGAATATCATCGACATACAAGAGAAGATATGTCGTGTCACCGCCATGCTGAAAAGTAAAGAGAGATGCGTCGCATCTGCTATGTAGAAAGCCCAAAGAAATTACATAGTCGGTGAACCTTTGATACCACGCACAAGGAGCCTGTTTTAAACCATAAAGTGACCTGCGTAAGAAACACGCATGATCGGGAAAATTTCTATCCCGAAACCCCATGGGTTGATGCATATAGACTGTTTCCTGGAGATGCCCATGGAGAAATGCATTAGTGACTTCCAACTTATGCTCGGCCCATCCTTTTGAGAGGGAAAGGGAAAGCACCGTGCGTATAGTGGCCGGTTTAACAACCGGGCTGAAAGTCTCACCACAATCGATTCCCACGTATTGGGAGCGACCGTCACAAACAAGTCACGCCTTGTAACGCTCTAGTGTCCCGTCTGACCTGAACTTATGTTTAAATAACCACATAGAACGTATGATATTCATGTTAGGAGAACGAGGAACTAACTCCCATGTACCGAGAGTATTATTGAAAAACTTGCATAAGATGTTTGGAGTGCCCTTGTCTAGCTGTAAAGCCAACAAGAACGTTGACTTTTCAAAGAAATTGAACCCAATGGTGATCAAAGAAGACATGCTTTATCTTATAAGTGGACACTCACTCCAGGAATCCCCATGTAAGCATAACAGGTCCATCAATGGATTTATGCGCTATGCTTGCCTATGCCAGAAAACCCAGTGTACAGGCATCCACCCTTCCAGATTGCACGTGTCCTTATCACACTCATTAAAGTTCAACATCTTCGAAGGAGCAAAAATAAGAGTAGGCATTATGCCTAAGAGTGTCTTCATGAAAGGTACTGCTCCCGTTCCATGATTGATGTAAACTTTCCACTCCCTGTAGGACACCATCTCTATGCACCATGATGAAAGATGAGAAGAATGGAGAAGGAGGGAGAGATAGAAGAAGGAAAGTAGAGGGAAATGAGGGGTAAGGTAATTTAGGAAATATTATGCATGAAAGTTCGGTTATAGTCTAGGCCATTTTATCTAATAACCTAGTTCCCTATAACCATGGCTCTGATACCAATCTGTAACACCCCAACCGATGGCGGAATCATCGAGGTGCCATGTAGTGACGATTGTTCAAAAGCTCATGGTACTAAAACGTAAATATATGATTATTGAATATTGTTTTACAACATGTGAAATTAAATAGAAGACAACAAAATAAAGATAATTGATTGATTTAATCTAAGTCCAAAGTCCTATGTGAAGCGTCAAGCAGCTTATCCTGAAACATGCACGAAAATTGTCAACATATGATGTTGGTGAGTACTACTTAGCTTTGTACATATAGTATAAGTTTGAAAAGGTATTACAATTCATGTGTCTAGCATCACCAAGGCATTATGTAAACACGCAAGTAACCAAACAAGACAAAGATCAAATGTAAAGTTTGTACAATGAAATTGATAATGAGCACCTCAACACGTGTGAGTCTAAAAGAGCACCATAACATAAGTTATGTCTAAATGAGCACCATAACATAAGTTACGTCTAAATGAGCACCATAACATAAGTTATGTCTGTATGTAAAGAGCACCATAACAAAAGTTATGTCTAGATGTATGATTTTGTATGTAAGCTACGTTCATATTCAAACATAAGCACAAAGATAAACAAGACACGTATATGAATTGTAAAGGAATAAAAATGTATGTGTAAATGAGTATGAAAGTTTTGTATACTTGTGCATGAATCACCCCAAAAGTTGTGAGGGGATAAGTAATACTCACCTTAGCACGGTGGTAAGTCTTGGAATTGAATAAGTGTAAACCAACGTTTGTCAAGTATCACCCTATGTATAAGATAACAAATAAGTCTAAGTCTATCTAGTCTATAAGTATTTTCTAGGGCTTCGAATTGGGGATAAGTATTCGTTTGATTAATAAATTAAGAGTAAAGATCAAATACATATAGTTTTTTTGTAAGAACTGTGAGAATCAAAGGGGGTAAAAAAATTTATTTTTTTTTAGAATTTTTTTTCCCATGTGCTTAAACATTCTTTCTAGATGAATAATACAAAAAAATTAAAAAAAAAAATTTTTAGTGTAATTACGTCATTAAGGTAAATACATTAGTTTACACTAGAGTAATTATGTAATTACTCTACACGTAATTACTCTACACCAAATTTTTTATTTTTATTTTTTTTTAGTTTTCAATACTATAATACATGTTTAAGAATATGGGAAAAAAAATTTGAAAAAAAAATAAAAAAAATTCCCTCCTTTGATTCTCACAGTTCTTACCAAAAAAGTTATTTGTACCGGATCTTTACTCAATAAATTAAACGTTTAATAAATAAGAGAAATTTGATAAATAAATAAACAAAAGTCTTTTTGTAAATTTTTAATCAAAGATGGTCACAATATAAAGTTTTAAGTGTGAAAATAATTTTTATAAAATTATTTTCTTGAAAATAGAATATTTAATCTATTTATTTCAAATTATCAAAATATGACTTTAATATCTATAAATATTAAAATTAAAGAATTCTTGAATTAAAAATTGTATTTCTGTTCCAAATGAATAGAAATAATTTGTGTAAAATTTTGGTACAAAAATATTGAAAAATGAATTTATTATGATTTATTTATGATTAAAACTAACAAAAATTGATTAAAAATATAAAATGGACGGTTTTTCTGAAATAAAAATAATTCTGAAATGTTTATTTCTATATAAGTTTAGTATAATTTTTGTGGAATTTTATAAAATCGTTTAGATATTTTTATTGAATTTTACGATTATAAATGAATAAACTTTTAATATTTATAATATATATTAAATAAATTATTTTTGAAAAACTAAAAGTTGGATATTAAACTTCATCATAAAACAGACTTAGAATAAATTTTGTAGAATTTATAAAGTTGTTTTAGTATTTTAAAACTAATTTAAAAGATTATTATGTTAAATATATAAATAATAAGGGATAAAAAAAATGTTGTTGTGTGTGAGGATCGAACCCGCATCAGGGCCGGTCCGAGTCTTATCACCACTCGCGTCTACCAACTGATCTGTTGATCAGTTGGTATCTGATTTCGTTCATTTATAAATAAGTATGAATACGTTTCTAGTTCATCTTCCCCAATACCCATTCGAATGAAACCCTAACTTCTTAATCAGTTTTCATACGCGATTATACCCTAATTAACCATAGGGTTAGTGATCTAAACATGCCGAAAAATATAATAGAAAAAGAGATTGAAGCATACCGAACTCGAAGCTTCTGATTTTTGTAGTCAAACGAGGAGTCAAGCAATTATCGATTCGTCGTTTTAGTGAGTTATAGAGGGGAATTAGATAGAAGGTTAATCTAAATCGGCACTTTTAGGTTCAAATGATGTGCTCAATTTATAGTGGTATAGGTCCGATTGATTATATGGAAGTTTGACCCGTAGTGTTCAAACGTGCGTCAATTTGGCTCGAATCTGAGCTGAAATCACGGCTTAAAGAGCTGATGTAACGCGTTAATTATCGTTGGTCAACTAACAGTAATCAATCACGATTCAATCAAGGTTAAAGAAGCCTTGGTTTACTCGGTTTCATGTGTAGCGATTGGGAGAGGGAAACAAACAAGGCAACGTGATAAATAATTTACGAGTTGGGATTAAACCAACAATGAGCCGTAGCTCAGCTGGTTCGACGTGTGTTGGTGTAAGAGGGTTGGGCCGGCTAGACTCGGGTTCGAGTCCCGGCTCCAACAAGGTTTCTTTTCTTTTTTTTTTTTTTAACAGAGTGGGCTTAGTGGGCCGGTAAGGGAGATGGACAAGGAGATGGGCTTGGACTTGTGGGCTTGTGTAATAATAAGGAGATGAGTATTGGGTTTGAGCTTAGTTTAGTTGTTTGAGAAGGACTAACATATATCTATTTTTTTTTCTCATTATTATTATTATTATTATTTATTATTATTATTATTATATATAAAAATAAAAAGGAAAAGTGACGGATGTCACAGCATCCCCTACTTTTAGAAACTTCGTCCCGAAGTTATTAGAAACATAGGGTTATGGATGCTTGGGTAAAAATTAAGATAACTGTGGTTTGGAAAATTTGAGTTAAGGCACGACATAAATTTATAGGTAACCGAGTGAATTGTTTCGAATGATTTGGATAAGTGGTTTGATAGATGTGGGTTAAGGATTGGATTAGGTTCGTCTCGAATAATAAGGAGAATAAGAATCTAGTAAACACTAAGCTTCAAGTTTTTAGGAATCCTAAAATGAATGTATAAGTTGGTTGACTATAAAAAGACCAAATGAACTACCAAGTAAATAGGGTTTGTTCCTGGTTCGACTTCCAGTCTCATTTTCAATGCATCATTAGTGTTTATATATAGGGTGTACCGCAGCTAACCCACCACACCTTTGATACCTTGAAAACGTACTGGACGCCTACCAAAAACTCTAATAGAATTTCACACTACCCTAACGCACCTGTAAATTCATGATTACGTTTCGGACCGGAATCATCAATTTACCTTACATTAGGGTTTTGTGTCCTTCTATGATCCTAATCTAACAACACATTAGAGCAAATAAGTTTCACAAGGAGATGACACAACAAACACGTTGAGTTACAATGAGATGTTATCAATGAAATGAGGCCATGTAATAATGAGGTCAATTGCATTGGTTTGCAACAACTTGTAAGCATAACAGTATTTAAGTATGGGCTACCACTCGTCCGAAGAGCCCTTTAAATGAAATGTTTATCGGAGTTGCGTGGATAATACACACACGCAAGCAAGTTTGTAAGTACTACAACCATTAAGTGTAAGTGTTATCTTAGTGGCCTATAGAAATAGTTTACGAGTATCATGAATAATTAAATGTTCAATGGATAGTCAAATTAATGGAAAAATCAAGTTTCATATAACAAGCAATGATGTTTTCTTAGAAAAGCTCTGTAGGATCAAGTATCAAGTCCAAATGTTTCAAATAAATGTAAGGTAGAGTCTTGTAATAAACGTAACCAATATGATAAATCCCCAAATCTGTGTTCGTACACAATAGTATGCAAGAAAATCTCTAGATGTTATATGCTAATGAGTGCGACAAAATTGGGTACAAAATGATAATAGGATCAAGAAAATGAAAACACAAGTATTGGATTCTCGAGTCTTAGGAAGATCCCATCCATGGCTTAACCAGTGGGATTAACGTCATCCTGACCGTTTGTTTCATTGATATTGTTGTTGAAAGCTCGTCCATGTGCCACCAGGTTTACATTATTCAATTTAGGGCATTGAGGTCGCATGTGGTTAGGGTCTCTACAATGATAACATGCCCAACCGTTAGAAATCTGTAGTGGTTCCTGGGCAGCTGTTTGATGATTACCCTGTGTCCCAACCATTACTCGACAAGTGGTGACAAAGTGTCCAAACCTTCCACATCTAGTGCATTGACGACATGGAGGACTTGCAGGGTGATGATACTTGCAAGTGTTGCATTGAGGATGGATTCCTGTGTAGGCTTTCTTGTTAGGAGGTTGAGTCACAGGATCCACAACAGTATGGTTCAGATTATCGCCCATTCGTTTCTTAGAGTTCGAAGTAGTAGTGGCGGCCTTTGCTAAAACAGTCTTAGATGGTTCAACAGCATGGGTGGTTTTCTCAGCAGACGTCTTGGTGCCCTTCCTAACCAAGTTTCCTTTCCTTACGTGTTTGTCTGTTAAAGTGGCTGCAAGCTGAATGGCTTCTTCCATTGTAGTGGATTTGCTCCCAGTGACTACGTCTTGTATCAGGTCAGGTAATCCCTTGATATATTTCTCGATTGCTCGAGAGACCGGGGTGACCATGTGTGGAACCAGTATGCTGAGTTCATGATATCGAGTATTACACGCAAGATTCTCACCACTGTCTTGTTTGAGCTCACAAAATTCATCCTCCAGTTTCCTGATTTCGTTCCTAGGGCAGAATTTGGCGATCATGAGTTCCTTAACTTCAGCCCAAGATAGAGATAAAGCAACATCAGCTCCTCGATTATGCTTTTCGCCATTCCACCAGGTTAGCGCCCCCTTTTGAAGGACACTAGTAGCATAGCGAACGCGGAGTTCATCAGGACATTCACTGTTCACAAAGGTGCTCTCCATGCTTTCAAACCATTGGAGGAGGCCAGTAGCACCCTCCTCACCAGTGAATTTTGTGGGGTTGCAGGAGTTAAAGTGTTTGAAAGTGCACTGAAATTGAGTCGTACTCCCTGTGTTGGCACTGTTACTATTGTGGGTTGTCTCACTGACAAGGTTTGGGATCACTGCAGCAATTTGCTCAGCGACTAAAGATGCAAGGCGACGATCAGAACGTTGTCTAGAAGCACGAACAGGGCGTTGGCGGGCATCACGGAGCATGCGGTGAGCAGACATCTATGCGGTAGTCAATGAATAATCATGAGATTAGAAAATGTAAGTGTATAACCGTACAGATGATTATGAAAGTATGAATTTGTAAGTAATATATATGGGGATCATGAAATACAAAATATTGTTTATGAAACGAGAGAGTATTATTGAAAAACTTGCATAAGATGTTTGGAGTGCCCTTGTCTAGCTGTAAAGCCCAACAAGAACGTTGACTTTTCAAAGAAATTAAACCCAATGGTGATCAAAGAAGACATGCTTTAGCCTATAAGTGGACACTCACTCCAGGAATCCCCAGGTAAGCATAACAAGTTCGTCAATGGATTAATGCGCTATGCTTGCCTATGCCAAAAAACCCAGTGTACAGGCATCCACCCTTCCAGATTGCACGTGTCCTTATCACACTCATTAAAGTTCAACATCTTCGAAGGAGCAAAAATAAGAGTAGGCATTATGCCTAAGAGTGTCTTCATGAAAGGTACTACTCCCGTTCCATGATTGATGTAAACTTTCCACTCCCTGTAGGACACCATCTCTATGCACCATGATGAAAGATGAGAAGAATGGAGAAGGAGGGAGAGATAGAAGAAGGAAAGTAGAGGGAAATGAGGGGTAAGGTAATTTAGGAAATATTATGCATGAAAGTTCGGTTATAGTCTAGGCCATTTTATCTAATAACCTAGTTCCCTATAACCATGGCTCTGATACCAATCTGTAACACCCCAACCGATGGCGGAATCATCGAGGTGCCACGTAGTGACGATTGTTCAAAAGCTCATGGTACTAAAATGTAAATATATGATTATTGAATATTGTTTTACAACATGTGAAATTAAATAGAAGACAACAAAATAAAGATAATTGATTGATTTAATCTAAGTCCAAAGTCCTATGTGAAGCGTCAAGCAGCTTATCCTGAAACATGCACGAAAATAATTTTGTCAACATATGATGTTGGTGAGTACTACTTAGCTTTGTACACATAGTATAAGTTTGAAATGGTATTACAATTGATGTGTCTAGCATCACCAAGGCATTATGTAAACACGCAAGTAACCAAACAAGACAAAGATCAAATGTAAAGTTTGTACAATGTAATTGATAATGAGCACCTCAACACGTGTGAGTCTAAAAGAGCACCATAACATAAGTTATGTCTAAATGAGCACCGTAACATAAGTTACGTCTAAATGAGCACCATAACATAAGTTATGTCTGTATGTAAAGAGCACCATAACAAAAGTTATGTCTAGATGTATGATTTTGTATGTAAGCTACGTTCATGTTCAAACATAAGCACAAAGATAAACAAGACACGTATATGAATTGTAAAGGAATAAAAATGTATGTGTAAATGAGTATGAAAGTTTTGTATACTTGTGCATGAATCACCCCAAAAGTTGTAAAAGCGAAAAGGGGGATAAGTAATACTCACCTTAGCACGGTAGTAAGTCTTGGAATTGAATAAGTGTAAACCAACGTTTGTCAAGTATCACCCTATGTATAAGATAACAAATAAGTCTAAGTCTATCTAGTCTATAAGTATTTTCTAGGGCTTCGAATTGGGGATAAGTATTCGTTTGATTAATAAATTAAACGTTTAATAAATAAGAGAAATTTGATAAATAAATAAACAAAAGTCTTTTTGTAAATTTTTAATCAAAGATGGTCACAATATAAAGTTTTAAGTGTGAAAATAATTTTTATAAAATTATTTTCTTGAAAATAGAATATTTAATCTATTTATTTCAAATTATCAAAATATGACTTTAATATCTATAAATATTAAAATTAAAGAATTCTTGAATTAAAAATTGTATTTCTGTTCCAAATGAATAGAAATAATTTGTGTAAAATTTTGGTACAAAAATATTGAAAAATGAATTTATTATGATTTATTTATGATTAAAACTAACAAAAATTGATTAAAAATATAAAATGGACGGTTTTTCTGAAATAAAAATAATTCTGAAATGTTTATTGCTATATAAGTTTAGTATAATTTTTGTGGAATTTTATAAAATCATTTAGATATTTTTATTGAATTTTACGATTATAAATGAATAAACTTGTAATATTTATAATATATATTAAATAAATTATTTTTGAAAAACTAAAAGTTGGATATTAAACTTCATCATAAAACAGACTTAGAATAAATTTTGTAGAATTTATAAAGTTGTTTTAGTATTTTAAAACTAATTTAAAAGATTATTATGTTAAATATATAAATAATAAGGGATTAAAAAAATGTTGTTGTGTGTGAGGATTGAACCCGCATCAGGGCCGGTCCGAGTCTTATCACCACTCGCGTCTACCAACTGATCTGTTGATCAGTTGGTATCTGATTTCGTTCATTTATAAATAAGTATGAATACGTTTCTAGTTCATCTTCCCCAATACCCATTCGAATGAAACCCTAACTTCTTAATCAGTTTTCATACGCGATTATACCCTAATTAACCATAGGGTTAGTGATCTAAACATGCTGAAAAATATAATAGAAAACGAGATTGAAGCATACCGAACTCGAAGCTTCTGATTTTCGTAGTCAAACGAGGAGTCAAGCAATTGTCGATTCGTCGTTTTAGTGAGTTATAGAGGGGAATTAGATAGAGGGTTAATCTAAATCGGCACTTTTAGGTTCAAATGATGTGCTCAATTTATAGTGGTATAGGTTCGATTGATTATATGGAAGTTTGACCCGTAGTGGTCAAACGTGCGTCAATTTGGCTCGAATCTGAGCTGAAATCACGGCTTAAAGAGCTGATGTAACGCGTTAATTATCGTTGGTCAACTAACAGTAATCAATCACGATTCAATCAAGGTTAAAGAAGCCTTGATTTACTCGGTTTCATGTGTAGCGATTGGGAGAGGGAAACAGACAAGGAAACGTGATTAATAATTTACGAGTTGGGATTAAACCAACAATGAGCCGTAGCTCAGCTGGTTCGACGTGTGTTGGTGTAAGAGGGTTGGGCCGGCTAGACTCGGGTTCGAGTCCCGGCTCCAACAAGGTTTCTTTTTTTTTTTTTTAACAGAGTGGGCTTAGTGGGCCGGTAAGGGAGATGGACAAGGAGATGGGCTTGGACTTGTGGGCCTGTGTAATAATAAGGAGATGAGTATTGGGTTTGAGCTTAGTTTAGTTGTTTGAGAAGGACTAACATATATCTATTTTTTTTCTCATTATTATTATTATTATTATTATTTATTATTATTATTATTATTATATATAAAAATAAAAAGGAAAAGTGACGGATGTCACAGCATCCCCTACTTTTAGAAACTTCGTCCCGAAGTTATTAGAAACATAGGGTTATGGATGCTTGGGTAAAAATTAAGATAACTGTGGTTTGGAAAATTTGAGTTAAGGCACGACATAAATTTATAGGTAACAGAGTGAATTGTTTCGAATGATTTGGATAAGTGGTTTGATAGATGTGGGTTAAGGATTGGATTAGGTTCGTCTCGAATAATAAGGAGAATAAGAATCTAGTAAACACTAAGCTTCAAGTTTTTAGGAATCCTAAAATGAATGTATAAGTTGGTTGACTATAAAAAGACCAAATGAACTACCAAGAAAATAGGGTTTGTTCCTGGTTCGACTTCCAGTCTCATTTTCAATGCATCATTAGTGTTTATATATAGGGTGTACCGCAGCTAACCCACCACACCTTTGATACCTTGAAAACGTACTGGACGCCTACCAAAAACTCTAATAGAATTTCACACTACCCTAACGCACCTGTAAATTCATGATTACGTTTCGGACCGGAATCATCAATTTACCTTACATAGAACGAGTGTGAATGGTGCGAGTGGTTGGCAGGTGATGGGCCGGTGTGTGGGCTTTGGTTAAATGGAATTTTGGGCTTGTGGATTCCACTCATAGAAGGAGTGTGAATGGTGCGAGTGGTTGGTTGGTTGGTTATTGAGGACTAGTGGACCAGGGGCGGGGTTGAGTGACGAGTTTGGTCCGAAGGGTGTCTGGGAGGTTGGCTAGGAGGGAGTGGCGGTGGGCGGTAAGTGAGTAGGTGGAGTAGGTTGGGCTTGGGTAGTAGAGGGTTGTGGGCCTGAGTGAGTGTTGGCAGGTGATGGGCCGGTGTGTAGGCTTTGGTTCGGATGTGTGGAGGGTGTTGGGTGAGATGTGGGAGTGGTTTGGGTGGTCAGTGGGTTTGTAGTAGTGCGGACGTGCGTGCATAGGTGGTGAGGAAATGGGTCACCGAGGAAGTCGTATATAGGGGTGGGGCCAATAGTTTGGGCAAAGGAGAAGGTGGTCTCGTCAAAAGCAACGTGACGTGAGATAAAGAATTGTTTTGTGGAAAGGTCAAAGCATCGGTACCTGATGACCTCGGTCGTCACGGGTCATACAAAACCTAAATAACCTAGGTAGCTAGGGTAACTAGGGTATCGAATCCAAGGAGCATGTGGTTAGCGTCACACTAGTTGTTTGTTTTGAAGAAGAAATTGGAATTAATTAATAACTAAGGTAACAATAATTTCTAACTAACATTCACTCCCAGGTTAGGATATGCAAGTAACTAGGATTCAAGAGTTATTATGATAGATTTGCAATTTCACTTGTATGAATCGCTAGGACATAGAATCAACACCTAGGCGTCAACAAATAGCTACTAGGCCCTAAGTATGCTTCATTATCTAGTTCACCAAATCCTATATGTCGAGTTAAGACATAATTGGCAGAATTCATCTTATGAGTTTAAAAAAACACAATGGTCTATAAACATGCAATAAGTCTAACCCAATACTAAGACAATTAAGCACAACAATTAATTCATACAAATGATGTCACGATTACAAATAGATTTGCAAGGATACAAAAACCTTTAGTCATATAATGAGTGTAACCCAATATCCCAACTTAAGTGATAGGATTTATCTCACAAGTCTAAAGATAATGTTGAGGCAAAACTTAATTGACAAGATTCATCTCTATGGTTTAAGCATACAAGAAACATACACAAGGTCCAACCCAACATCAAAAGTTAATTGATGGAATTCATCCCCATGGCTCAAGCACAACATAAACATACACAAAGTTCAACCCAATATCAATGCTTCATTGAGTACAACACTTGTTCCTTACAAATCTAGAAACTTACAATCCTTCACCCGGAAGTGAAGGGGAACTTAACCAAACATGGTTGTATGAGCTTGAATTTCCTCTCTAAATGATGATTTTAGATGAATTGTTATATATGGAGGTGTTAGGAGGATCAAAGATGATGTTAGAGGCCTCTCAGTCACGTTTTTATCAAGTCCACATCGAGTCTTTAGTCAAACTCCACATCAAAGCCCTTGAATAAAATAAATTCTAAATCTTTAATCTCCTATTGACTTTGTTGACTTAGTCGCCTCCCCCTTTTTAATAATGGTCAAAACCTTTTATTGGCACTATTAATCTCTATTATTGTTTTGCTATTTTTGTGGGCCGTGATTATATTATTATTATTATTATTATTATTATTATTATTATTATTATTATTATTATTATTATTATTATTATTATTATTATTATTATTAATATTAATAGTAGTAGTAGTAGTAGTAAACTTCATGCATGTTACTTGGTGCTCGGGTCTTGAATATAATTTCTAATTTTTCGGCCCTGCTCCACACGAGCACCTACCAAAAGTATAAAATAAATAAATAAAGTAACCAAAAAGTAATAAAATATATACAATACTAAAATAATAAAGTGCAAGCCTAAAACTAATAAAAATACTATCTAATCGACTCAAAAATATACAAAATTGACAAATAAATGTGATGCATCTAGCAACACATCAGTACCCACGGTGAGAGGGTGGGTAGCCTAAAAGACACAAGGTTGGGATCGGTGTTCAAGCTTATGGATGGTGGTTGAAGGTGTGAGCGGGTAGCATAAACAACCAAATACGCGTAAATGATCATAAGTGAGTGTGGACATATATAATATCTCGGTGGGTGTTTTGTTTTGTGTGGTTTTGGAGGGAAGGATGTTTAGGAGGTATGTGGTGGTTTCAAGTGCAAAATGCCATAGGTAGGTGGGAAGTGAGGCGTGAGCCATTAAGGTGCGGACCATATTATTTATGGTTCTAATTTTTCACTCAACCTTACTATTTTGGGATGATGTGTGGGGGCAAGATAGACGGTAGAGGATACCATTGGTTGTAAAAAACAGTTTTGAAAGGAATGGTTTACATACTCACCACCATTATCACATTGGAATGTTTTAATGGTACGTTCAAATTGGGTTTTAATGGTGGAGGCAACGTGTGTAAAGGATGGGAAAACGTGTGATTTTTATGCAATGGGGTAGGTCCATAAAAAGTTAGAATAATCATCAAGGAATAACACATAATATTTATGGCCTGAGGAGCTAACAATGGGTGATGTCCACACGTCACTATAAATAATGTCAAACGGTTGTAAAGTGACATTACGAGACAGAAAGAAAGGTAAACGAATGCTTTTACCAAAAATAAAAGACTGGCAAATATTATTAGACCAAATATCAAAGTCTAAAACATTAGAAGTTTTTAATTTATTTAAAGGTTCACGTCCAGGGCGGCCAAGACGGTGATGCCAGAGTTGTGAGGAGATAGCAGCAAGGGCGGTTGGTTGGGAGGTGGATGACCCGAACAGCAAGGGATAGAGATCACCACTGCTGTTGCATCGTAGGAGTGGTGCCTTGGTCTTGTAATCCTTTACAAGAAAACCAAACGAGTCAAATTCGACAGAAACATAATTGTCTGTAGTGAAATGACGGACAGAAATTAAATTTTTGACAAGTCTAGGGGAATAAAGGACATTTTTAATATAAAGGGTGGGAAAGGCTTGGGTAGGTATTTTGTGCCTTGTCCGAGTACGGGAATTGTTTCACCATTAACTACAATAATATTACAAGACAAGCAAGAATTAGAAAATGAATGAAAGTCACATTGCTCGTGTGTCATGGTAAAAGAAGCTCCTGTGTCCATATACTGAATGGGGTCTGGTTGTTGTAGGCTGTAGGCGGTATGGGCCTGTTGGGGTTTTGGGCCAAGCAAGTCGGATTGGGTTTTGTTATATGTGGGCCTGTTGGAAGATGGGTAAGGGGAAGGAGGTGTGGGCCAAGAAGGTGGGAGTTGGGCTTGTGGGTAAGGGTATGGGCTAGGCGGCCACTATGGAGGCCACGGGGTATAGGGAGTGGGCTAAGGAGAGGTTGGTGAATACCAATTATGTGGATAGGTGTTGTTCGTCGTTGTGAATGATATTGATTTGCAGTAAAAAAAAAATGGGTCACAAATATGAAGAATAATATTTAGTCAATAACTAAGAATAATATTGATTTGTGGTGTGAAGTGAGAGATAGGGTGAAGAGTGAAACTGTGAAAAGAATTAGGGAGGCAGCAAGTGTAGACATGATGTTAGGGAAGAGATATTATTAAGAACAATATTACTTGGGGTTGGGAAGTAGAAAAAAAATCTAGATTGGAAGAAAAATATAGGTGGCAGTAAGGTTGTGCGACAGCAAGAAGAAGGCTGTCAACACAAAGATGGGAATGATGGCAGAAAAAGGAGGGTAGGGTTTTGGCTTACTGGACTCGTGATATCATGAAAATGTACAAACCGTGCAATTCTCATTAATCTGACGGGTATAAATAATACAAGGGATCTCTCCTATCTATGGTAAATGTTACAAGGGATCTCTCCTATCTATGGTAAATAATAATCATAATAATTACAGATAATCATACTAAATATATATCAACCAATCTATTATCTATTAACACTATTAGAAAAAACACCTTTAAGTTCACATGAAACTTTTAAAAAATGACATGTTTCAACGCAAATTTTAGTCCGAACCTGTTTTTTATTAAAACCGACATGAAACTTTTAAAAAATGACCGGCTTAATTTCACATTTTTAACTACTCATGAGGCAAGCTAAAACCATGGACATATACATGGTCGGCTCTTGGGTGGGCTGGGGAGGCCAACCGTCCAAAGTTCGGAAATATCGGGGGCACATAAAAAAAATCCAATATATATATGTATATGTATATGCTTTTTTAAACACATCTTTAAACATTAAACTCAGGTCTATTAAACACATCTTTAAGTTATAAAATAACCCAAATACTAGTAACCAATAACAAGTTTAAAAGCCCATTACTCATTTAATTTAACTAAATAGTGGAATGCCCGCGCGTTGCCGCGGGTATGTATTTTTATTCACATTTTAAATTACCAAAACTTTATACACCATACTGTCATTTATCCAATCCGATCCGTGATTAATTTTATTTGCAACATTTAGTTACACACATGAACCAAAGAGCCTTTAGTCTACTGGTTACAAAGTGTTAAATAAGGCTTAGCCTTTTCTTGTGACGATAATTCAAATTCCATTGGTAACAAAAAGTTAATCCATTAAAAAAAAAGTTACATGAATTAATCTATTACTTGGTAATGGTTCTAGGTAACAAAAAGTTAATACATGAATGATGCAATTGATTTGTATTAGTGACTTGTACATAAGGGCATAAATGAAAGAAAATGGTAAAAATTAGAGATTTATGCATGAGAGCTTTTGTATGCCATCTTAAAATGATGGTGAAATTACCTTCTTACCCATCTCTCCTCCTTAATAAGGTAGTAGAGATAAAAAAAGCAAAAAGAATAGAAGAAACCTGCGACATACAGAACCAAACAAAATTTTCCCCCAACCTAATTCAAAAGCTTTGGGCTAAAAAGAATGTTAGAGACTCATCCTCGGTTACCTATTCGCTTAATACGGTATGTCATTAACTCATTGTAATACTTTAATCATCGTTTAAAAAAAATAATTTACATTATTTATTTTGTCAAGGCTTAAGGGTAAGAGGCACATTTTTCGTGGCTTAGCCCAGGCACCTGAATTCTTAGGGACGGCTCTGGACATATATATCAAACCGAGCGGGGCCAAACCATGGTTAAGCTTTTTATCCAGCTTAACCATAGAAAATGAAGATCAAAGACGAGACCAACTTCATGTTATTGTGTAGAACTGACCCAACTTAGACCCAAGGCAGCCTTCACTGGAACCAACTATAACAACAACCATTGACCGATATTCACCCTTATTATACTAAGGTCCAATGTAATGGAGCGTTATCTTCATTTTCGCACCCCCTACATCATTACATAGGGGCACGAATTGTTAAAAATGATTGGGGGGTTTTATTTTTAGCGCCGGAATGCAAGTTCTTCCTCAATAATAATTTGTCACGTCACCCCCTTTGTTTGAATATTGTTTCAATGATTAAAAAAGGGGCGTTAAATGTTCCCCCACCCCCACTACACCCCATTTCATTTTAAAACTCCATGATGACTCGGCTGTCACGTGGACCAATCAGGAAGGGGGCCTTAAATTTTTCCCCCTCCCACTACACATGGTCTAAGCAAGGCCATATACAATGTATTAGGCCGGAACCGATACCTCTAGCTCTGAAGATATGTTTATAGTCCCTAAGAGCATTCACGGTAGCTTCCTCATCCCCCATTTACTCACAACTAGAGGTGATCAAAAAAACCGGTTTGGGAACCGGAACCGCACGAACCGAACCGAACCGGTTCGTCCAAAAACCGGTTCCTACACGAACCGGTCCGGTTTCTACAAGAACTGGCGGTTCAAGGATCGGTTCCCCATCCCCACTAGAAAAACCGAACCGGTTTTAACTCAAACCGGTTTGGGAACCGGTTCCCAAAAACCGGTTTGGAACCGGTACGAAAACCGGCATTTTTTTAATAAAAAAACTGAATTTTATGTTTAAAAAAATTATATATAATAAAATTATACAAAAAAGCTTCCACACATACAAATATATACCCATACACCTTAAAAATATTATAAAAATCAATAAAAGTTGAACTTTATGTAAAAAAAATAAAATTTTGTCTCACCTTTTAAAAAAAAATGTGCGCGAAAGAACCGATTAAGAACCGAAACCGAAACAAACCGAAACCGAAACCGATCCGAAACCGGTTGTACGAACCGACGAAACCTGCCCAAAACCGAACCGGTTTGGAACCGAAACCGGTTCGGCTAAGAACCGGTACTGTACCGAACCGGTTCGGGACCGAAACCGGTTCTGGCAAAAAAAACCGATTTGAACACCTCTACTCACAACCAATCACAACCACATATTACATTAAAAATCATTACAGTTTCTCTCTCCTACACTCACAACCACTTTCAACAAATATTAAAAAATAAATACACTTTCCAGTTTTCCCCAAAAGATTCCCAAATAACCCCAAATATACCGATCAACAGTAGATTCCTCATTTTTCTTCACTCACAACCCCTCAAAACCACCCCATTTAATTTAGGGGCTACTCTCACATAAGCTATTGTGAATGCTCTAAAAGAAAAAATAAAGTCTAGGTTTGACTTTTGAAAGTCAAACCTACGTATCACCATCCCAGGTATCATAATAAGCTTTCAAAGATTCATTCTAGTAACATATATATAAGAATTATTCAAGATGCCTTTTCTCGTTCATTCTCATCTCAATATATAGATTCAATAATCGACACTCCTAATTTGGAGGAGATCACAATCAAATCAATTTACAATAGTTTACAAATATAGACATATGCTATTACACCCCCGCAGTCGAAGTGAAGGGTGGACGAATGCTGAGACTAGACCGGAAATCATCAAATAGAACACGCGAAAGCCCTTTCGTAAATATATCCGCTATTTGATGTCTCGACAGAACGTGAAGAACCCGTACGCAACCCCGCTGAACTTGTTCACGGACAAAATGAATGTCGAGTTCAATGTGTTTCGTACGCTGATGTTGCACCGGATTTCCTGACAGATACATAGCACTTACATTGTCACAGTAGACCAGAAATGCGCGTGTGATGGGATGATGCAGTTCCAACAGAAGATTTCGAAGCCAGCATAGTTCAGCGACCACATTAGCAACCCCACGGTATTCAGCTTCAGCATTGGATCGAGAAATGGTGGATTGCCGCTTAGAGGACCAAGAGACAAGGCTATCGCCGAAGTAGACACAGTAACCGGAGGTGAAGCGGCGGGTGTCAGGACAGCCTGCCCAGTTAGCGTCAGTATACGCTGCAAGAGATAAAGACTGGGCTGGATTGAGATGGAGGCCGTAGTCAGAAGTGCCTTGAATGTACCGGATAATTCGTTTTAAAGCATTCCAGTGTGTGAGCCGAGGAGCATGCATATACATACAAATTAGTTGAACAGCATATGAGATGTCAGGTCTGGTGAAAGTCAGGTACTGAAGAGCACATGCCAGACTGCGATAGGTAGAAGGGTCATCATGTAAAGGACCCGATTTGGCTGATAGTTTAGACTGAGTATCAACGGGGGTCATTGATGGCTTGCAAGAATCCATAGCAGCACGATGAATAATGTCACGAGCATAAAACTATTGGGACAAAAACATGTTGTTCCCGGTGCGAGTGACCTGTATGCCCAGAAAGTAGGAAAGCGGACCCAAATGCTTCATTGCAAATTCACCTGCGAGCGTATGTAAGAGTCGCTGTCGAAGAGCATCATTAGAAGTAGTGAGAATAATGTCATCAACATAAATAAGAAGATATGCGACATCATGTCCGTGTTTGTAGATAAATAAAGAATGGTCAGACTTGCTCTGGTGAAACCCTTGTGAGGTAACAAAATCAGTAAAACGCTGGTACCAGGCACGAGGGGCCTGTTTGAGGCCATAAAGGGATTTCTTAAGAAGACAGACATGATCTGGGAAATCCCGATGACGAAAGCCAAGTAGTTGATGCATGTACACGGTTTCCTCCAAGTTACCATGTAGAAAAGCGTTGGTGACATGAAGTTGATGTATCTTCCATGATTTTTCCAGAGCTAGAGTGAGAACAAGTCGAATAGTAGCCGGTTTGACCACCGGGCCAAAAGTCTCTCCACAATCAACCCCTTGTTCCTGATTACGTCCATCACACACCAGACGCGCTTTGTAACATTCCAGACTGCCGTCAGACCTGTACGTATGCTTAAATAACCACATGCATCTAATAATATTCATGTCAGGAGTGCGAGGTACAAGTTCCCAGGTCTTATTTTTAATAAGGGCACTAAACTCGTTGGACATGGCATTGTACCACTCTGGAGTGGCTAAGGCAACCTGAGGGTTTTTGGGTACAGGTATGATAGTGGTAGTGTGGAGGTTAAATTTTGGTCTTGGTTTGACAATACCGCTCATTGAGCGAGTATGGATGGTGCGTATGGGTGGTGGTGGCGAGGGAATTAGGGAAGTAGTATGGGCCAGAGGTGGGGAAGTAGTATGGGCCGGAGGTGGGCAGGTGGGCTGATGGTGTATGTTTGGGCCTGGATGAAAGGTTGAGGAAGGGCCGGATGTGGGGAATGTGGGTTGTGATGGCACGGTGACTGTTGGACCGAGGGGTGTATGGGGTGAGTGGTTTGGACCGGGTAGTGGAGAGGCGGGTGGAGTTGGGCCTGGTTAGGTAGATGGTGAGGGAGGCGGTGTAGGGACAGGGGTGTTGTTGTGAGATGTAGGGGGTGGATTTTGGGATGCAAGGTGATCCCAGACAAGAGGGTGTATGGTGGGATTAAGGAAGTCATAAGAAGGAGGTTTGGTAGGGAATTGAATGGTGTAGGGAAAAATTGTTTCTTCAAAGTGGACGTGGCGAGAAACAATTAGTTGATGGGTTGAGAGGTCAAGACATTTGTACCATCGATGATTCGGTGGGTATCCGAGAAATACACACGGATTCGATCGATAGTTAAGTTTGTGTATGTTGGTGGGTGAAGTTATGGGATAACAAAGACACCCGAAAATGCGTAGATAATCGTATTCGGGTGTAACATTGTAGAGGAGGGGGTGGGTGAACGAAAGTTATGGTTTTTGCTAGGTAGAATATTGAGCAAATAAGTTGTAGTTTCTAAGGCATGGTGCCAAAGGTTGGGTGGTAGGGATGCTTGGGCTAACAGGGTGAGAAGTATATTATTAATGGTGCGAATTTTAGGTTCGGCTTTCCCGTTTTGGGAGGATGTGTAGGGACAAGAGAAGCGAAATTTTATACCATTATGGTGACAAAAATTGAAGAAATTTTGGTTTGCATATGCTTTACCATTATCACACTGAAATTGTTTAATTTTTCGTTCAAACTGTGTATGAACAAGATTGTGAGGTTTGGAATCCTCGGCAACCTTGGCTGGATCAGAGGCAGAAGAAGTACCGGCCTGTGGACACTGGGAAAGGTGACCAAGAACTTCATAGGCACAACAGTGTACCTGAAATAGTGTCGACCACATGGAATAATGTGGCGAGTCTTTTTCCAGAATAATCGGAACATGGGTTTTGATATTTGTGTCTGTGAGGGCCGAATGAAGGGAAGTATACATGATTTGGAGATGAGGGAAAAGATGAGCAGAACAGAAGGGTGGAGGGAAAGAAGCGGCCGGTCGGAGACAAAAGCCGGCGGCGGGAGGAGGTCCTAGGGTTAGGATCTAGAGGGTTGACTTGATACCATATAAGAATTATTCAAGATGCCTTTTCTCATTCATTCTCATCTCAATATATAGATACAATAACCGACACTCCTAATTTGGAGGAGATCACAATCAAATCAACTTACAATAGTTTACAAATATAGACATATGCTATTAATAATGTAAACAATCTCCGTCATATGTATTCCACATCCCCTATTATCTACAACATGAACATATCCCCTTAGACAAAAAAAAAAGGGCATATAAAACGTTTTACTACAACCGCGGTGCACCTGGGTGAACCCAGTTGACCCAGGTTAACTCTTTATGTCATAGTTACATCTTATTTGAAGTCCATGAAGGTAGGTCTAGGTGGGCGGTTAGTCGTTGAATCAGGCATCCGTTGTTGCTGCTGCTGTTGTGATGGTGGCTACTGAGTGGTCAGGTCAGTGAATTAATGGCACATTTGCGGTTGTGGTGAATGCTGAGGTGGCAATGATCGGTTGTAATTCATTCCACTAAGCGGTCGCGTTTGACCCGTCTCGATTTTCAGCCGCTGCACTTCTGCTCTCAGGGTTTCACTCAAAGCTATAAATGAGACGATCAGCAATTTTTTTACGTGAAATTGAAAAATGTGAATCCAAATTAGGCCATTAGCATGTTCATGGTCCAGTTCAGTTGGTTATGACAAAACCTAAGGTTTTGGATAGAGAGACACCAAAGCAGTCAGTGAGTCACGTTGAGTGGATCTGCAGACCCAACTGGTTTTACCGGTTCGGTTTAACAGTTTAGTTTTGGACAGCCCTTAATCAGATAAATAGGTTGCAGAATATTGTTTAACAGATTTTACTTTGAAAACATGTATGCCACTCAAAGTATTAAAAATATTTACCATCTCTGAGTTTTGCCTGCTGTTCCATTGCTTGTAACCGCAGCTTGAGTTCCTTGTTTTCGGAAGTTAGACCGGTCGTATCCCTCTAAAATGCATCACAATTATATATTAATAATATTTATAAAAATAGATTTAAAAGTGTCATCTGGGTCAACCAGCCAATCTGACCCAACCCGTTTTGACATGTACTAAAACTTACCCATTTGACACGTTACCAAACACATCCAACCATGCCTTTTTACCACTAATACTAACATATGTAATAAAGTGCAATTGGAAATACTTATGTTCGACTTTCTTTTATAAAGTGTAAGATGTACATGAATTTAAACTCGAATATAACCAAATGCAAATTGTATACTCAACGAGTTTACATCACCTCGCACGTTGCAGCAGGTCGTTAATTATGAATGTGCTTAGTATTGTTATATGATATGTGAAGATTTCTAAAATCTATGTGGTTGTTTTTCGAATCGTGAATTAATTGGTATTCGCGATTTGTGCAAGAATGGTAGGGGTTCGTATGGGGCTAGACAATTCGCGAAGTTTGTTAATGGTTATCATATATGTAAAATAGGTGGTTTTGGGTAAGTTAAAAATGTTAAAAAGGTCGGACTATTCAAATTTTTTAAGATAGGAAATAAATAGACAGGTAAATTGAGTGGAGAAGGAGCGGGTGAGATTGGAGAAGAAAAATGGTACCGACTCATGACTATATCATCGACTATGGCGTTTTAGTGTTATGTGAGAGGTCGTATCGGCTACTGAGAAGGCGGCGATTGACGTAACAAAACGGTTACCTCGCTTGATTACCTAAAAGTATATAGATTCTTGTCTGATGGATAAATAGAGGTGGTTGTCGGTGATGTATAGTGATGGGCGACTATAGCCAAAGTCGGTGTACAATTGCAACAATGAAACAAAGAGCAATGTAGATCGAATGACGTAACCGGTGAGCGTGTAATTGATATTTAGGTGACCAACGATTAGAAAGTAGTCCTAAATGGATGGCGGTTACCAATCGTCGTAGTTTTCACACCGATTCAAATTCCTTGAAAAATAAAATTAATATATTTTGTTATTATTTAAAAATTTTAAATTCCGTTTTTTCCTTACAAAAATTTTCAAAAATAATCTAAAAACGGTTTAATGGACCTTTTATGGATGTTGATTTTGGATTCAATATGCTTCAGAATTTTGATGAGCAACATAGGGGGAAATTTTAATGGATGTGTTCTTCGTTTTTAAATCTTAAATAAATGGGTTAAAATTAGATAAACATAATAAATTGTAAGTAATAGTTTGTGAAACGGTACCAATGGATGGGTAAATGGTCGTGACTATTGAAGGAAATTTATGTTAAATTGTGAAAAGGTGGGTATTGGACAATTGAAATGTGGTGATGATTAGAGGTAACCCAAGTTGCAAATTGTATAGTTTGTGAAACGGTGCCAATGGATGGGTAAAGGGTCATGACTATTGAAGGAGATTCTTGTTAAATTATGAAAATGTGGGTATTGGGCAGCAGAAAGGTTGTGATGATTAGAGGTAACCAAGTTGCTAATGGTATATATTAGATAGATTATATTTAGAATGTTGATGTTGTATTTAAATGTTGAGTATATCACTCCTAAAATAAAGGAGCCCAATGTAATTATAAATAGGCTGATTATCAATATACAAATCACGGTTTATTCTCTATCATGGTATCACGAGTCCAGTGTAATTATAAATAGGTTGATTATTAATGTAATTATAAATGGTATCATGGTATCACAAGTCCAGTGTGCCAAACCCTAATCTTCTTTCATGTTGTCACCTTCTTTCCCAGTCAATCTTCATCTTCATCGACTTTATATTCCTGACACACCTTGATTTTTGCTCCGCTGACTTTATATTTCTTTCCATTTCTTTGTTCTTTACCACATATATCTACCCTCCTTCCCACGTATAACATTCTGTCCAAATACATTACCATGACCAACACAACTCCACCTTCTACACCTTCATCTATCACCCTCGAATCCAAAATTCACCCTACAACAACAGTTTCCAATATTAAGAACTACGTTCCTATCATACTGGAAATCGAATCCTCCCAATACGTATCATGGGCGACCTTGTTTACCATTCATTTCAAGGCGTTTATAGTGTATGACCACATATTCACCAAGGGCCTTCCTCGAGTTCTGTTTGAAGATTTTCAGGACAGTCTCAGCATCCGTTCCCCTCCCGCTTCGACTGCGGGGGTATATTAGAGATATTATATTTAGAATGTTGATATTGTATTTAAATGTTGAGTATATCACTCCTAAAATAAAGGAGCCCAATGTAATTATAAATAGGTTGATTATCAATATACAAATCACGGTTTATTCTCTATTAGTGTATATATATATATATATATACTAGGTGAAATCCCGTGTGAAAACACGGGAAGACTAAATCCAACTAAAGCTGAAAATCCATTTATTGGTGGTTGTGCTTCTGCCTTTAGTAACCACTGATAAATGAAATAGCTGATTGGAAACCACTGATGAATCGGTAACAACTGATGAATGAATCAGCTGATGATTATCCACGGATGAAGCAAGCAAAAGAGGATGAAACAAACTTCTGATGACAGCAGTGGTTTGCATTCAACAGATGTTGTCATCAGAAGTTTGTTTCAGAGTAGACCCATTAGTAATAAAACGCTCGTTTTTTCGTTCTTTGTATAGCACTATGGTACTCGTTGGAAAGATACTAAAACGCTCGTTAATTTGGTGTATTTTTTTTCAAAAAAAGTGTCGTTTAAAAGAGTTATTAACATTTAAAAATCATTGGGGAAAGTGCATGTGCCATGCATATGATAGAGAAAAAAATAATTTAATATTAGATGGAGTATCCATAACCCATTTAAATTATCCAGTAAAATGAGCGGGAAAAAAATTAAAGGAAGCTCTCATAAGATGCCATGTGTCCCTCATTAGTTTTCATTTATATATTATAGAAGATAGAAGATATGGAAGGGATAATTTGAAAACCCTCATCAGTTAAGAAATTCCATGAAACCCATATCCTAACCATTCATTGTAAGTGATCTACGGTGGTGATTGTTTCTTACTTTTGATCAAAAGTAAAGATACACATTTAGTGACAAAAGGGTAATATGGTCCAGCAAAAATAACTTTCATCTCTCCTCTCTCCTATTTCCTCTCTCATTTTAAGGTCAAACTAATATTAACAGGTTTCAAAGAAGCATCAGGGTAACAAATGTTTTTTTAGCAGCCATATAATAAATTTTCACCTACTTATCTCACAAAAAACATATAATAAGTTACAATCCAATAGCAAAAACATATGTTTTCACATACTTATCTCACTAAAAACATGTAATAAAATATAATCCAACAATAAAAACACATGTTTTCACATACTTATATCACTAAAAAATTCAAATTATAAATCCAAACAACAAAAAACATATGTTTTTATAAGAAAACAAAACTTTGAGAGGAAAAAAAAAGATGAATCCTCTGTTCCGTGGCTTCTTCTTCTTCGATTTACATAAACTGCATCAGATCCCCTCCTCTGCTCACATAATCTATCTATAAAAATACACAGAAGAAATATAAAAATATAAACGAACCTTAAGTAGATGCCCATTTTATAATTATTGGATTTGTGTGAGTGTTTTTCCTTCAAATATCCGGTTCGAAAACCCCTCAACTTCATTATCCGGTGCGACAGAAATCCAGATCTGGAAGTAAAAAAAATAAAACCCAAAGAAACAAAAATGCACATATAGAAAAATGCACAGATCAGGAAGTTAAAAAAAAAAACCAAAGTAACAATCGTCTTTAGGCTTGATTTAAAAAAATATATATATTTTAGAGAAGATGTATCTTTCAAAAATCACTTTAAAGTATATTTAAACAAAGACAACATAAAATTAACAAAACTAAACATAAAGAAAACTACACCTATTTTTGGATTACACAAATACCGATCTGTTGACTGCCGGCTTCACCGGCTTCCTCTATAAACCACCGGATCTGTTGTGTGTTCTTTTTTTTATGAAAAACAATAAATCTTTTGGGTGCGCCGTGAAGCTAGCAGGCAGAGGAGACGGCTATCAACGGGCGGGGGAGAACGACCAGCTTCATCGGTCTCCTTCTCTCTCTTTTCTTCTGGCTTCTCTCTCTTTTTCTACATGAACCACCTCAAACAAATTGTAAAAAAGTGAAAAATATAGAATGAGCCACCATTGTTGAAGGATTAATGGTTTGAGTGTTTTACAGAGAGAGAAAGATGTACTTATTTATTAAAAGACATATGAGATTGAAGGCTTTGATTTATGAGATAGAGAGAGAGAGAGGGGAGGTGCTTGTTTAATGTGTCAGTGGGATAGATTGTGTGGGTTGTGTAATATGTATAGAAAGTTGTATGGGTTGTGTAAAAGACTATTCTAACCTTCTTTCTTAATACATGAATGTCTACGTGGAAGAATGATAGCCATGAAATGGGGTTTCCATGGTTTGCACAAGTGAGAGTGGTTTTCAGATTATAATTGCCCTATATATATATATATATATATATATATATATATATATATATATATATAGGGGAAGGATAAATTGAAAACCCTCTTGAGTTGAGAAAACCTCGGAAACCCATGTAAAAAATCAATTTTTTTTTTTTTTGAAAAAAATAACCAATGTAAAATACATGTTTTTAAGCATTTTGAGCCAAAAAAATATAAAAAGCGCCGAAGGGATTTTTTAAAAAAAAAATAAACAAAGTTGCTAAAAAAACATATGTTTTCAGCTATTTGCTGTTTTTTATCAGGTGTAAACATGTGTTTTCGCAGCTTTGTTTATTTTTTTTTTAAAAATCCCTTCGGCGCTTTTTTATTTTTTTTGCCCAAAACACTTAAAAACATGTATTTTACATTGGTTATTTTTTTCAAAAAAAAATAATGATTTTTTACATGGGTTTCCAAGGTTTTCTCAACTCAAGAGGTTTTCATTTTATAATTGCCCTATATATATATATATATATATATATATATATATATATATATATATATATAGGGGAAAGGGATTAAAGAAACCCTTCAAAATGAGTAAACCCCCACAAACCCAATGAGTGGACCACAATCATCCACATATCCCTTCAACTTTATTATTTTTTTATTAAGAGAAGGTTATTATAGTAATTACACACACCCCACCACATATATAAGTGTTTCTTTCTCTCTCCATTTCAAATTTTCACATTCCCTCCACCTTACCCTCTCCCTCATCCTCTCAATCTGTGTTTACAGATCTGAACCAGCTCAATCTGTGTTTACAGATCTGAATCAGCATCATCGTCATCTCGAAGCTCGAACCACGAACAACACTATCATCGTCAATCTGTTTTTTTTTTTTTTTTGTACAACCAACACCACATTCGGTGGTGACCGGACAAAGACCGCCGGAGAAGCTCACCGGAGAAGACGACCGGAGAAGACGACCGGAGTAGACGACCAGGTTATGAATGATTATTCCTCCTTACTCTGTTTTACGCTTCTTACTCTGTTTTTTGTAAATGAATTGATAATTTTCTAGGATTCATATTCTAGTTTTTTGTGACATAAAACTTGCTGCTTTACATGTATTTGGAATTATTATTATTATTAATATTATTATTATTATTATTATTATTATTATTATTATTGTAAGCTTATAACTTGCTGCTTTAATTTTTGTTAGATTGAATTTTTTTTTTGTTTATAATCGACTCTTCATTTGATTTTATTGTAATTGTTTGTACAGAGTCAACTCTTCAGTTGGTTTAATTTTTATTTTTTTTAAGTTGGAAATAATTGTTGTTTTTTTGTGTGTTACTAGCATCTTCTTTTTTTTGGTGATTTATTATGTTAAACATCGAAAATGATTTTCGTTTTCTGTTTTATGTTCGTAGTATCTTTTTGTGTATAGTTAGGGTGTTTTTATCGTCTATATTTTCGTATAATCTTTGTGTTTAGTTAGCCTGTTATGTGTGTAGCATATATATTTTTCTGCAGTCAAATTATGTTTTTCTGTTTCCCAGCATATCAAATTTTGTTCTATGTTTATTGCAGACTACATAAGTGTTGTCAGTGTTTTTCCTGTTACACATGTAAATAATTGTTGTTTTTTTGTAAATAATTGTTGTTTCACATGTAAATAAGTGTTGTCTGTATTTTTTTTTTAAGTTGTAAATACTTGTTGTTTTTTTGTGTGTTACTAGCATCCCTTATTTTTGGGTGACTTATTATGTTAAACATCGAAAATCATTTTTCGTTTTGTGTTTTATGTTTGTAGTATCTTGTTGTTTAGTTAGGGTTTCTAGATCGTCTATTTTTTCGTATATTTTTTGTGTTATGTTAGGTTGTTTACGTGTGTAGCATATTGTTTTTTTTGCAGTCAGATTCTGTTCTATGTTTTCTAGCATATCAAATTTTGCTCTATGTTTACTGCAGACTACAAAAGTTGTCTGTTTTTTCCAGTTACACATGTAACAATTGTGTGTTTTTGCACATGTCTTTCTATTTTTTTTTTGTTTGGTTTTCGAATGTATGAGTTTGTTTATGTTACCTATGTCTTTTTTTACAGAAATTGTCTGTTTTTGTATGCCTATGTTGTTTAGTTATGGTTTCTAGATCGTCTATATTTTCGTATATTTTTTGTGTTATGTTAGGTTGTTTACGTGTGTAGCATATATGTTTTTTTTGCAGTCAGACTCTGTTCTATGTTTTCTAGCATATCAAATTTCTGCTCTATGTTTACTGCAGACTACCAAAGTTTTGTCTGTTTTTTCCAGTTACACATGTAACATTTGTGTGTTTTTGCACATGTCTTTCTTTTTTATTATTTTTTTTTTCGAATGTATGAGTTTGTTTATGTTACCTATGTCTTTTTTTTACAGAAATTGTCTGTTTTTGTATGCCCCCCATATATGTGTTTAGTTAAGGTGTTACGTGTGTAGCATATCTTCTTTTTTTTATTGCAGTAAATGTGTGTTTGTGTGCAGTCAGAATGTTTTGATGTTTTTGCAGACTACAAAATTTTTTAGGTGTTTGCAGAAAAAAATTCATGTTTACACACGTAACACTCAATTTTTTTTTAACCAGATTTGTTTTTGTTAATAGTGAAATCATGAATTCCAACCCCAGCACTCCCCTTGGGAGGTTTTTGAGGCCCGTCAGCAACTCTCCCTATCGCACCCGAGCCACCTCAACTTGAACCGGTCATGCCATTTGGACCTGAATTACTCCCACATGTTTGAATTAGATGTACCCCCTGTTGAAGCTGAACATGAACCCCTCTCCCCTGTAGAACCGTTATACCCATAGACCAGCAGACGGTGGG